>JBBMOL010000036.1:1213551-2427103 GCA_037954665.1 Laguncularia racemosa
CTACGTGTTAGAGACACTTAGAATTTTGTATGCCATTTGGTGAAATCTTTATGTTGTTTAAGATTATATGATTCTATTTAAGAATGTTTAATTAGATCCTTGGATTATATCACTTACGAATATTCCTAAAATAATTTTTATTATGTATTAGACCATTTTAGTCCTAAGTATGCTAGTACAATAATTGAGCTTCTATACGTATAGTATACTAATGCTATACCTATGTATTATACATATAACTAATTAATTAACACATGTATATTACGTGATACAAAGTATTATACCAATATTATACATACAAAAACATTACCTAATTTAACATATTATACTAAATACAGGTACTATTTACAAATATTTATAAATATCTAATAATATTAATATAATAAATAATGTCATTTAATAAATAATATTATTTTATTCCATAAAGAGGTAATATATTTCTAATTAAGGAGATCATATGTAAACGTTGTCCAAAAATTAAGAACTCACAGGTGCTACGGTGCTTATTCAATTGTTCAATTAAAGTACTTAACATCTACTAATTACTAATCTTCAGGGTGCATGTAAAAATTACGACAAAGAACATGTTCATGCAAAAATTCTTTCATTATTACGCAAAACTTAGTTCACAATCTATTTCAGACATCCATTGAGCATAAAACTGAGTCATGTGCAAGGATTAAAGCACAGAAGTTTTAACCAAAATAATGAGAATATTTGGGGTTTTTGAAATTTCGAAAATTATTGGTCAATTTGCAAAATCAAAGTTAAAATCATGAAACTGGGTGTAAAGTACACTCTTAAATTGGGTTGGGGTATTTGGGTGCAATTATATTTTCCCTTACTTCATTAATTGTTAGTGTTTGGCATAAAACCTTAGGTATAATTATTATGAACATAGACCCTGATTTCATGGTTTCGTGGTAATTAAGACCTAATTGGACAAAATCATAGTTTACACATAGAATCCCAAGTAAATTTCCTAATTTTGATAAACTGATTTTATTGATTTCTGATGTTTTACTGTTAAATTTGAAAATTTTAGAATTCTTCGGTTTATTTCTATTAATGCTAAATAATGAATATAATAGTTGAGCCAAATTGCGAGAATAAGCCGTACCTTTGATCAAAGTTGGTATAACCTTGCATTCTATGAAGTCAAATGCTTCTTAATGAACATGTTATTATCATCAATAATCTCAGCAATGAATTATTGAGTGTGGCCCGATGCATTTATGATTTCTATACCAGAGTTGGTTGTTGATTGTACGCCCGATGTATATTAAATTTTGGTGGTTGCAAATATATTTGGTTGATATGAAATACGTGGAGTTCTAATTAACCAAAGATGGAGGGATGGTTTTTGGAATTGGATAGTTGACTGGGATGGACCTGTGATTAATCACCAAACACAATCGACCAAGAAGAATGCGGGGTGGACTAGACTATGGGGGGACTTATCCTAGCCCTTCGAATATATCTTGTACATGTTCTTGTTTTGTTCCAAAAGCTTGCTTGTATTGTTGCTTGTTTCCAGCTCCATCATAGGCTTATAATAATGCTTTTGGATTTTGTATTTGGACGATCATTTGGATCACATTTCAATTAATATAGTCCAGGAAACATTCATAGTAGCTTCCTAAGATTTGTATGAAGATTTATAAGTTGATGAGAGAATCGGTAATTCTCGTGTGCTTTCATCCTTTTCGTGATAGTGAATTTTATCCTTTTTTTTTTTTTGTGTTGAGGTTTTTCCATGACAAATTATTGGGTAATTTACTTCCCACCTTCTCTCTATCCATACACTATCTGCATGATTTGACCCGTTTCAATACCTGTACTCCAACCCTTTTTTAATTACAAACTAACAGAAGTATATAGCAATGTGAAAAAGAGAATGTCAAATTGTTAATAAATTATTTGATTGAGAGAAGCTTTTCTTTATGATCTTTCTTTTCCTATTAGCCTATGTTTTGGATGAAGGAAAGAATTAAGAGGGCGAGTAAGAGATGAAGGAAAGTGGGATTTTCAACATATTTTTCATTATTTGAAAAATGAGAGGAATGTATTTAAGAGGAAAAAAATTTCATGGCCTCCATTAGAGAGGAGGGAGATGGATTACATACTTAAATATCGTTTTTTTCTTTTTAAATTGCGTAAATATTATACCCGTAAAATATATTTTTAAAATAGGTTGCGAAAAAGCGGATCGCATATGCAATTTTAGGAATATGCAAAAACTCTAGGCTGAAGGCGCAGACTGGGTCTGCGCGTTAAGTACAATTCATATTGAAGGCACGAACTTTAGTACATCTAACCACACTTCTCATTGTCCAATTTTTTATTCGATTTACGCTCACCATTGATTTATAAACACCTGATAACACTATGAAAACTAAAAAATATAAATACGAAACACACAATACACACAAAATACCCACTAACTTATATCTCATTTTTTTGTCGTTCACACGCTGGAAAAAGAAAGAAGAAGGTGTGATTTTACACAGGAAAGAAAGATTTGCTCAGATCTAAATGTTTTTGGATAGCTAATCTTAATTGTGGTATTTTTTTTAGAAAAGTTGAAGTGTTTTTATCTGTATTGAGGTTTTTTCATCTGTGTTTGTATTTGATGTAAGATTTTAGAAAAATATTAGTATAATTGTATATTTTATAGAAAAGATTACTCGATATTGTTATATTATAATTTATTAAATATGATTTATATAGATGTTGCATGCGCAACATGTAATATTAACTTTTCTATTAAAATAAGGATTGACTACTGTAAAGAATATGGAATATGTAGAATGTGAAATAATTGTTATAGTATTATACGAAAATTTTGAAATATTTAGTGGAAAAATATAATTGAAAAATAATTTCAAACAAATATTTGAAAAAAAAAAGCTTACAATTTATATATACTATGGATAGGGAAAAAAAAATGACTAATTACATAAAGTTGATAATCTATGTATTTGGAAATATTGTGGCTGGTAACTAGGAGCTGAAGTATGACAATGATCCGGTAAAGAAGTTAAAAATGAAGAAAAACGTCAGGTACAACGAATTTTTATATAGAATATGTCATGGCATCGAAGTTGATCTAATCGGAGTGGGGGTTGAGATAATTCATAAGCATCTTATGTTCCATAGGGGCAATACATGTTATGTGTTGATGGCAATTAGAGATGATAAAGATGTTGAAAATTTTATTGAAACAGTTGAATCATATGAAGATTGTGGCATACAACAATTATTTATCAGAATTTCTAATAATTTGAGGGGCCCCTCGATAAGGCAGATATTCAATACAAGCAATCAGCTACAATCGTCATATGACATTGTAGAAATGCAGCCAAAGCTGTCGAGATTTCAATCTTCAATTCCAATCCCGATGGAAGTGAACAATGAGGATGAAATAGATAGAGCAGTTACTTTAATGTTACAACGACTAGAGACACGGGATCCCTATATGATTCATGTGGGAGTAGAGGCTACAACTGACACTGCTGGTGGAATAGGTGTTAAGTAGGACAACAACGATAATGATGAGAGTTCTGATGAGGAAAATGAGGAGGGTGAGAACGAGGAAGATGAAGTAACGGAAGAAGAGTTTCTAACCGTATATACCTACTCGAGACAGCTAATATATCGAGCAGAGTAGGTTAAAGTACCTATCATACCAGTTAGAGATCTTGTTTCGTATTATAATTATGGGGGCGATAGTAGTTACATTTATTTTGAACAGGAGTAAACCGATATTTGCAGTGGTTTGAGCAATGGTGACAATTTTTATAGGGGCATGAGATTTAGGACAAAAGCAGATGTTATTTAAGCAGTGAAGTCTTATCGTTTGAAAAACCATTGCAACTTCATTATTGTAGAGTCCAACCTACTGCTGTGGTCTATTAATTGTATGAGAAGGGAAAACGGTTGTAAATGGAGGCTTTGGGCCCTAAAAAAGAAATTGGAGAGCATGTTCATGGTGATGAGATTCAAGGGTCTACACTCATACAATAACCCATCGATTAATTAGGATCACCCATAGCTGGATTGCAATCTCCTTGCTAGTCGATTTGTAAATCTTCTTAGGGAGAATCTTGATATGAAGGTGGTTGAGTTGACTTCTATTGTCGAATAGGAATTTGGTTACAAAATCAGTAGGAGATAGGTTTAGGAAGGAAAGAAATAGGCCATCGAGCTCGTGTATGGGAATTGTGAGAAGTCTTATAATGAACTACAAAAACTTTTCAATACAATAAAAAATACAAATCCTGGAACATGGATAGATTGGGGGTGGAGTAGATTGAGCACCCCTGGTGTGTCCACTTTGATGTGGGTATTTTGGGCCTTTGGGCCGTACATCGTAATGTGGAGATTCCTTAGACTTGTTGTTACCATTAATGCCACCTTTCTATATGGGAACTACACTCATAAGTTGCTAGTTGCTTGTGGCGTTGATGGCAACAATCATATACTTCTGTTGGCATTCGCTTTGGTTAATCAGGAGACAACTGAGACATGAGGCTGGTTTTTGTGAAAACTGAAGGAATATGTCGTCGGCGACCGTGAAGGTCATGAAACCATTTGCCTCATATTAGATAGACACACAGGCATAGGATTAGCAGTCCTAAAAGAAACTAATGGATGGTAGCCTCCATTTGTAGTGTGGCGGTTCTGCCTTCGACACGTTACGAGCAACTTCAACTCGGCGCATAAAAAGACCTAGTGTAAGAAGTTGGTCACATATGCTAGGTTGCAAGCACAATCTTGCAAGTTGAATTATGTGATGGAGCAAGTGGAGATAATTTTTTTGGATGTGTTAGACTAGATTGATGACGTGCCGTTGGATATGTAGACTCTAGCTCATGACAGCTGCTATCGATTTGGGTATATAACTCTGATGTTGTTGAAAGCTATAATTCCGTATTGAAAGGGGCTCGGGGGTTACCTATGACTGCTTTAGTGAAGAAAACGTTCTACAACTGCGTTAGGTACTTCATGCAAAAGCAAACAAAGCCATTACAGAATATAGCGAAAGGTAGGATTTTCGCCAAATATGCAGCTAAAATGATCGACCAATCGAGTTCATGAGTTAGCAACAATAGAGTCATCAACTACAACAGCATGATCGAGTTTTTGAAGTCCTTACCGGTAGTCATTGTGTCGCCAGCGGGTTAAGGGGAAGGGGCCGAACGCACATTGTTGATTTTGCCCATAGCACAAACAATTGCTAGAAGTGAATATATAGAATTCCATGCTCATACGTATATGCAGTGGTTGCCTCGCGCACATGTATTTGTTCGTCTTGTGTAGGATTTCCTTTGTCGCATTGCGATTTCGAGTTCAAAGTCGTCCCCTCATTTGTCATTGTGTTGGAACCAATTCAGTCTCCTCCTAGGTGTTTTGCTGCTGTGGTTGTGGGTACAGTGTTACCACCCCATGGTGAAGCATGAACTGAAGACCCTAAGTAGCTATTTTGATGGGCATGTCTATTTCTGGCGACAAGCAAATCTATCGTAAGGTGTTACCCTTCAAGTATGAAGAAAGCGTAAATTAAGGTTAGCATGATCATGTAACTATTTGGACATTAGCTAAAGTATATGTAAATCATTCTTATCAAGAAGCCAAGAACTACTCCCTAGCGACTCGAGTTGGGAAATGCTACTCAACAATGTGGAAACACATGAGTGGTACTCGAGTTGTCCAAACGTGTATGCCAGCTTTGCAGAAATATGGTAGTATATTAATCAAATTCATGCTGTATGGTTCCCATTCAACTTGAAAATAAGATTTTTTTTTTTTACTTTAAATGATAAATATGATTAATTGCAAGGAAAGAAATATGATTACTGAGGTACCTGCGACATTTTCTGCTTGTCTAGCGCATCCTGATATGTGCCGACTATGTGGGTGGGGTGAAACTATGTGTCCCTCCGTATGTTCCACTATGTCGCTAGTGGACATCCGGCTGGTACAGATAGTCCGTGTCAACTAATGGGTGCAATGTGGGGAAATCTATCTCAAGCCCACACCTATAGCAATATGGCCGCCCCTCCAATCTCATATGCCAACAGTGAGTATGTGACACATAGTTGGCGATACAATCACGCCAAACATGTAGCCTCCTAGCTATATGTCCCAGCGATGTCAAAATATTGCAGCAATGGTAACCACATTGCATACACGAGGGGGCAATAATTAATAACTAATTAATTTTATAACTCAGTCTATAAAAGTATACAAATAATCCCACCTTGCAACAAATACAAAATATTTTGCTAATTACTTTGACAACAATTAATTAATCACATATTAACAACTAATCACCTTTAATTAATGAATAATTACTAACTACTTACTCTTATGGCTAATTTTACTAAACTATACAAATATTTTACATTTCCACTCAATACAAAAGTTTTTGTTAATTAATTTCTTAGTAATTAATTAACGATATCTTCACGACTAATTACTATTAATTAATAGTTACTTAATAATAACTTAATTTATGGCTATGTTTACAAAAGTACATTATAATAACATATATATATATATATATATAATTCATTTACTAATGTTAATTAATTATATATTAATAAGTAATTACATATTTACATGTCTTTTTTTTTTTTTTGCATTTATCTAAGTACAATAACAATAATAAAAATAATTTTTTCTAAAGAAAACATACCGAAATCTTGATGAAGAAAATTCAAAAATCAAAATGTGGAATGTGAAATATGAACTAAACTAAGGATTCGTATTTATATTTGAAAGTGTCGATGCAAATTTTTTCCTATGTATTACTGTGTAAATTTATTGTATTATTTTTAAATTTGTAAACATATTTTTACAATAATTTTATAGGTTTACAGACGTATTTTTATAATAATTTTATAGGTTTGCAGTATTATAAGCTTTATAGGTTTGTAGATTCGTAGAGTTAAGAAAAAAAAAATTTGTATTGAAGGCATGGATCTCGTTTGCACCTTTAGCTTGAAATTTTTGCATATCTTTGAAATCGTATACATGATCCGTGCCTTCGCAATCTATTTTAGGAATATGTTTTATGAGTATAATATTTATATAATTAAAAAAAAATATATTTAAGTATGTAACCCGAAAGAAGAGACAAGTTAAAGAGTCAATACGATTTCCACTTCCACCTTTACTTTAACCTGTATTTTATTATTTTTTCTCTTTTTTTTTTGTAGTATATGAGTAATTTTACATTATATTTTATTTTGTCTTGAGTAATAATTGAGATCTTTTTTCTTTTTTCTTTATTATGCAAATATAATGGAAAGAATTAAATACCTTCATAACTTTTTTCTTATATATATATTTTCCCTTCGATAATCCCTCCCTCGTGCTGAACACAATATTAGTCTCAAGCTTGGCTGCTTGCTGGCCTTTCGAGAAATGATGAAGGACTGTTGTTGACAACAACTGCAGTTGAAGTCTAGATAAGATCTCGAGTGATAACAAGATGGGAAAGCTGTCCAGTACCAACCAAACCGTGGGTCATTTATTATTGTCCTCAGAGTAGCCACGAAACAAAGGCTATGGCATGCCATGATGATAGCAGAGTTAGGTCGTGTATTTACTGACTCCTCATTAATGGCATTGGCTACTGTCCGAATACTGTGTTCGCTTCTTGTCGCAATAATAAGTTAGTTGGTGAGTCTAATAATAGATCAACGGCTTGCTTTGCTTCAATCAAGAAGATTTTTAGAAAACTAAATCTAAATCAAATGAATGATTATTCAACAACATCAAAATAAACTGCAACTATTAAAAAAGAAAATTAAACTTAATCCATCTTATTAGATAAATAATGATTATAGCATATATTATAACAACTTTAGCGACTTACACTTAAATTTACCATAATAACAAATTTTAAATAGAGTGCAAGTAAAACTGCAAATTAGAAATAAAAATAGGGTGCAAGTAAAATTACTGGTACTGCGGGACAACCCTCCTTTTTTTTTTTGGATTCATTGCTTTTGATATTCTAGTGATATATATATTTTTTAGTACTTTGGATACTTGTCACTTTGCTTCAACTGACCATCATTTTGGCTGGCTTCTCAGTCATTTAGATATGAATTTGAGAAGATAAAGCTGGAGCAGTTTTAACTTCATTAAATTGGGAAGTTTCTAGCTGTTAAGATTAACTTCTTTCTAAGGGAGTTTATTTTTTGTTATTATTTTTAAATAAGGGCATATGAAAAGTCATAATAAATCTGAATACTATCTTCGATTCTTCACCTGTCATCTTATTCTCATGTCCAACATATTATACAAAGGCCTCGTACCTTGGCATTTTCCCTTTATTTAATATTTTTTTTAACCACTTTTTTTGTTACTTAACGAACCGTTTTAATTTTAAAAATAAGTAATAAAGTCACTAATTTTTTATTGCCAATATTATCAAATTTCAATAAGAAGGCTTTTTAAATGATAAAAAAGAATAGGGTACATACAGTTTAGCCTGCTTTGCTAGGTGCTGCAAGGTTCACCAGTGGCAGGCTTGATGAAAAATCCCAGCACCGACATGGATTAAAAAAAAAAAAAAAGGGAACTCTCGACCTAAATAAAGCCATGCTTAGGACCATCCATGGGCCTCTAACGAGATGGCAAGTAACATATCCTTAACCTTTGCCAGGCTTGTTTCTGCAAAAAGCCAATGTATGACAACTTGCTCTTATTCAATGAAAGCACGTGAATCGTAACACCAATATTGTTTCAATTCAATTTTGAAACAAGCAAAACACAATGAAACCAACTGGAAAAGATTTAATATAAAAAGAAAAAGAGTAAAACTGTAGAGCGTTAGATGGAATATATTCATCTCTTCCTCTCTAGTTTCGTCCTGTGGAAATGTTTAATCATTCCAAAGAGCAATTTTGTCACTTTTGCAATGTTTGCTTCTTATGAGCTGTTAGCTATAGCTAGCAGCCATCTAGCTTTGGTTTCTCCTTTCTTTTTGGTTGCTGCTGCAGCTGCTTCTTCTTTGATTTAAGCCTTGTTTTTTTTTTTTTTTTTTCACCTGAAAATCATGAAAAGTCTCATGACAGAAGTTTTGTGTTTGAGCATGTCGTATAGAATATAGATCAAATCCTTGCGCATATCCGAAAGAAGAAAATTTTCCTTGTAAGGAACATCTTGAAGAAAGCATCAAAATTTTTGCCTAAACCCGACCCGGACCGCAATGTATCAGAATCTCTTGTCTGGGAAGCACGTGCAGTCCTTTTTCTAAGGAGCCTTGTGCTGTGGAATCTCACTTAGCTGTGCCTGTCCCCGTTTCTGCCATTTTTGGACAGATAACATAATGCTGTCTCACGTCCCGTCTCTGACTTCTGACTTTTTGAGGTTATCTCGAAGGAAAATATATTCTATAACTTTATAATTGCAGTTTCAGTTATTACTCAATTCAACATAAATATTATAACAAAAACAGGCAGGTCCTCGAATGCAATGCCCGCGTAATTATCTTTTCTCATATCATTTTACGTTCATTTTTTCTCCGGTTATGGCCAATATTTTGTCACTTGTGAATTCTACATGCATATGCATAGGGTTATAAACTAAAACTCATCTCATTTAGATAAATAAGACTTAATGAATATGAGTTTAAGCTTTAGTTTAAAAGGTTTTATTTTATTATTATTTTTTGTAATAACAAAATAAATTAGATTAAAAATATTTTATAATTATATTATCTTTTCATTTTAGATTTATTTGTACAGCAAGTTGTATGTTAATATTATAAATTTAAATGGGTGTTGATATTAATTGTTACAAAATAATGATCCAAATTATTAATCATATCATATAATTATTTTTAAATGATTGCATTACAAAAATCCTTTTTTATGTTATACTTTTTTATATGATATGATTTTTAATATAATATATTAGTTTGCAAGTTTACTTCCAAGCCTATTTGCATGTTGGTTGTTAACAATATAGATAAATTTGCTCATAAGCCTATGTTGCAAGACTTGCTCACAAGTCCGACTTATTAATATTATAAATTAGCCTACTTTTAAGTTTCCTTGTAAGCCAACCTATTAAAAATATAAATAATTCTACTCTTGAGCTTGCTTGTGAGCATAAACAGGAGCTTGAGCTCGACTCATTTAAATAAATGAGCTTATTTTGAGTTCAAACTTGGTTAGTTTACAAATCGAGTTTGAGCCAAGTCGAGCATGAGAAACTTGCAAGTATGTTAGCTCATTTATAACCCTACATATGCATACATGACCATGCTTATGAGTGAGTGCCCTTAAGGAAACAAAAATTTTCTTACTTTTCAACTTTAATTACACATTTTATATATAAAAAAAAGTATATAAGACTATATATAATGCTAAGTACCCCATTTAAGATCCTTAGGAGCCATATTAATATTTTAAGGATCCCTCTCCCTTAAGACCTTTTTATTTTATCTCTAAGGCTTTTAAATGAAAATTCTTAAGATTTTTTTTATATTATTTACAAGACCATAATACAAAATTTAAACAACAAAGGGTGGTGGGGGGTGGGAAAGAGAAAAGGTTAACTTTTTGGACTCTAACTTTTGTAAGAAACCCATGCTAATGCATAAGGACATCAAAAGGGGGTCCTTCCATTGGGAGGTGTGTATATGGTCTAAGAAAGTAAAAGTTTCTTTATTTGGTTTCTTAACAAGTAAAGATGTAGATGTTGTAGAAGTTTTGTTTAGGGACTCATCTTTATAGCAATTAGATACTAAAAGCTATTCGATAGTACTAAGTTAGCTTGACTTACAACATACACAAGTTTGAGAGAAAGTATAGAAATGCTATGGAAGAAACGTATTCTTGTAGAAGTTTTGTTTAGGGGCTCATCTTTATAGCAATTAGATACTCCAAAAGCTATTCGATAGTATAAGTTAGCTTGACTTACAACATTCACAAGTTTGAGAGGAAGTATAGAAATGTTATGGAAGAAACGTATTCTTTCTATGAATGGATGCTTTATAATTGAGGGGATAACCTCTGTATGTACTCAAACATAAGGTTGGGATTTATTTGATCCATAACTATAAATGACTCCTACCTACTATTGAATTAGTACACTCACAAAAGTAAGACTATCTAGTGGAGCTCGATATTTGACCACAATTGATGACGCCATTTTGATTGACCTCCTAATGGGTAGTAATTATTTTTTTGACACAGACAAGCCAAGTCATACAAGACACTTGCCTTGACCAAAACTAGCAATTGCTCAATAGGGAATTTCCTTTTAGGGTTTGATAGGTTTTTGGGCATCTAAAGGGGTGTTAGGTTGGGTTATAAAACCAGCTTTAAATTTGTTTGATTACATCCCTATTAACTAGTGTCTCTAGCAGTCATATATTTTCTTTGAAATAGTTAAAACTATCTACAAATCAATGTTCTAAAATCAATTTCTTTTCTCTTTCATTTTTTTTTTACCATTTTATCCATTTTTTATTGAATACAATTTTAGAGAAAAAAGGAAAACAAACTAAAGTCTTTTATATTTGTATCAAAATTGATTTAGTATTTTATATTTTAGTAGAGTTATTTAAGGGATTTATTAGTTGTGATGACATATATATATATATATATATATATGTTATATGTATGTATGTATGTATGTAGGAATTAAATGACACTATAAAAATATAAAGGATTTGATTGTATTTTATTGCAGGTATTAATAACTTAAACGTTGAATTAAAATAGAAAAAGCTTAATTGAATTTGGATGCAATGTACTTTAAAAGAAATGTCTAAAGATCGCTTTTGAGGAAAAAGCAATTTGGGGGAGGAATATTGAATCCATCCATCCCGCTTCGGAATTTAATATATTAAAATCGTTCATGGTGTCATGAAAACACTGAGAAAAAACAGATGAAAGCAACGATCACTTTCTCTTTACATTAAGAAAACATTTATTCAATTTAAAGTCAAAAAGACAAACTTATAAGAGAATACAATCCCCCACAAGAGCAAGGGGTGTTGTCCTCTGAGAGCTACAAAAGTTGCATATATGTTCATGTGGGCACTGCAATGACATGAACATTTTCCTAGCTGTGCATATTCTATAAGCTGATCATGGAGGGCGACCCAGAGTAGTGCACACCTGTTCAGCAATCATATAAAGGATGTGGGAGCGGAACCTCAATACATGGAAGGAGTGTAATTTAAGCATTGTTATTGCTAGTGGGTCTATTCTTGTACTATGTAAGTGGCCCATTTTGGGTTACATGTCAACCCCACCATGGAGACAAAAGTCTTTTACTACATTCCAAATCACATAAAGAAATTATTCAAGTGGGGCAAAAGAAATTACACATTGAGAAGTGCAAACCCCGTTTAGTTACAAATTGCTCATGTTAGGGTTGCTTTATTTTATGAAAAGAAATTAGTTTTCAGACTTTTAAACTATTGACCTCGCCGCACCGGTTGACGAACCCTGCCTATTATAACTTTTTAACTATTGCCCTTGCACCACCGGTTGACGAACCCTTTATGACACGTAAAATTGGAAAAACAGAAGTAGTTTTTATATGAAATCGTTTTTCTATATATTACACTTTAACGAAGAGAATTGTTAAGATGGGTAACATTATTCTTCAAAGCTGTGGAAGCTGTGAGAAATTTGGTGTATGAACTAGGAACGTAAATATAACAATGGCATAAGAACAAATGGTCTGTAAAGAAATTATTGTTCCACTCTTTATTGATATTTACAGATTTCCCAGAGGAAGAGTTGGAGATGATACAACTTAGAGAGAGAGAGAGAGAGAGATAAATCTAAACACATGGACATAGAACAAAATTGTTAAAGAAAAAAAAAAGAGTAAATCAAACAGGAGAAATCTACATAATCTGTTGTTATCTCACGGTAGATGCAACAGAGTGAGCCCAAAATCTAAGATGATCCTTCATGGCCATTTCGTTACCTCGAGCAGGGAATCTCCAATTCATTAAAGGATCATTCTTCTTTTTCTGATCCAAAACATCCCATGCCTCTGACAAATAAGGCCTTGAAACCTTAGACTTTATCTTTAATTTTGACTTTGATGTTTCACTTTCATACAAATCCCTTGTTTCTTCTTTTTCAGTTTCATCACTTGGATTTTTTCCTAGTCTTTGCAATCCAGGAATTATCGAAACTAAATCAGAATCCTTGTCTTGTTCAGAAAACACAAAACCAAGATCCATAAACCCTCTTAGTTCTTCAAATTCAAGGTCTGATAAACTCCTACTAGAATTACTTCCCTTTTTCCTTCCTCCTCTCCTCAGTGCCCTGTTTCTGCTTTGTATAACTATCGCTTCCTTTTCTTCTTCCTTAACTTTAATTGTAAATTCTTCCACTTCTTTTCCTGATAGGATAGTCTGGAGCTTTGGGGTTGTATGGACAGAGTTTGGCGAGGAAGTTTCAGAACTAAGATCAAAGCCAACAGTCAAAACTTGGTCACTGAAGGACCTAACACGAAGAGTTGGTGCATGAGACAAGTTTGGCACTTGAACTTCTCTTGGATCTTCATCCAACGTTGTTGTTTCTTGTAAGATTGGTGTCCTTTTGATGCTGAAGATTGTTTGCTCAAACCAGTATGATTCAAACATGTCCAGAATTTCTTCTGCTGACATTTTCTTTTCTGGGGTGTGATGAAAGAGATTGGAAATAGAAGGTGGGAGAATGTTTTGCGAGCTAAGAGATAGGCTCCTTTACCCTTTACCTTGTGCTAATAAGAAGGAAAAGTCGCCATGTTGTGTGTATTTATATATCATGACTTTCATACGTGGATTATATCGGAGTTGGTACTAGATGCCCTTGATTTATTCCTTTACCGCATAAGGATTTTATTATATTATATTATATTATATTTTTAATTTTGTACGCGTATGTGAAAACATTAAAAAAAAAAAAAGAGTGATTCCTAGCAGCTGCTTTTGTTTGAATATGGTAGACCAACCTCTCCCGTAGACTTGCCCATTTTCCCATTGATTATCGAGATGGTTGTGTTAACTAGTGTTGATGGAAGTTTCTATCATATATTATATAACTAATTGAGTTTTTATTTATTAAATTTTCTACTTAAAATTCAAACTTATTAAATATAAAATTCTATCAAACTTTTATTTATTATTTTGAATATATTTAGTAAGATGATGTTATGTATGCTTATTTATGAGTTACAAGTATAAATAATTAGATGTAAAGCAATAAATTTAGTAAGTAAAAAATTTAATTGAATATATAGTATTTAACGAATTTAAACTTTAATACATATGAAATTTTATAAACACTCAAAGAAAAAATAGTGATATTGTCCTTTTTATTTAAAACCTTAATCAAATTTTTGGATACCCATTTTATTAAGAAATTGGAAGTGTATTGCATGTGATAAACGTAAATGACATGATATTAACGTATTGAAAGAGTGGTAGGCTCTAGGAAAGTTTCAAAGGGGCGTTAGGCGTAGATTAGGGTTCTGATTTAGTAAACACGTAATTAATAGAAACGAGGGAAAAAAAAAATCAAAGGGGAACCAATCATAGTATTTGGTTTGAAATTTGGAACGTAGGCAATCAGCTATGTGAATATAAAGACTTGAGAGAGGAATTTTGTAAAATTAGTCTAAGTTGTCGAATGACGTGTTCTGATAATTGTCTAAAGATAAATATAAAAATTATATATATGAATATATATATATATATATATAGTTGAAAGATTAAAGTTTTCGAAAAATTTGTTATAACGGTACAATTTCATGATTTCCATGGTAGAAAGTGTCAATATATATTTGTTATAGGGTGTTTAGACCTTCTCATGTTGCGGTTATTATTATGTAACCATGATATGTTTTCCTTGCGAGAAGATAGAATTCAGAATGAAAACACATCAATCAAATCGATTAGTATAAGAAAGTTGATATCAATATATCAATAGATATATCTCTTAAAAGTCAAACTATCTCACATAGGAGATATCAATTTTTTTTTTTTAAAAAAAAAGCTATCCTACTAGTAAGAGTAACAATTCCCATAAAAGGTCAACATAATATCACATAGGGAATGAAAGAAAAATGAAAACAAAAAATATTATTTATTATAAAAAATATTAATAAATCAATATTTATATGATCGCCACAATCTTTAAACTAGTAATATTTGTAAAAGTAGTTTTCTGTAGATGGATTGATGATGGCAAGAGTGGTGAAAAAAAAAAAAACAAATATCTGATAAACATTGATGAATTTGCAAATATTGAAATTAATAGCGATGGATATGCAAGTTTAGGACGGTGGATTATTAATTATGACCATGAAAATTTTTTTTTGACAATACATTGAACATGGGACATGAACATGGATGTCATGAGTTTGCCGAACCATTTGCTTGACTTCAATCTAGTGTAATGCCAATTACACTAATTTTATCAGTACAAACTTTTTGTATCATGCAACAAATGATAGAATACAAGGTCCGAATCCATATACTTCCTGGAAATGTTAGGGATCTATACCTTATGTATTATAGGTCCTAAGTACTATGATGTCCTATAATTTTTTACTACATATAGGTTACACTCATCCTATAAAATAATTTAATAAATACAATCCTTAGCCTACGCCCAATTAAACATTCAAATTATACGGTCATAACACCTTGTTGAATCGGGCAATAGAATGATTCCATGATTTGGATCCTCTAGTGGGAAGCGCACCTGCATTATCTAGCTTTTAGTTTGGGGCTTTGAAACAATCTTGTGATTTTTTCTTATTATCTTGTGTGCCGGGTCTTCTTAATCAACACTATGCATGACTAAAAAACACAGCTATAACATTAATATACATGTTAGAATAAATAAGCGTGGTTTTGTTATTACTAAACATGCTAGGTTTTGATATATTAAAACAAAATGTTCAAATCGTTACTACCCATACTTATAAATTGAAATGCTTAAATGAGTTGGATGAGATAGTGGTATCGAACTTTTTTCAGGAACAAATCATAAATACAATGAAGGATGCCTTCATTGTATACATGCATACACAATGAGACACATATAAAAGAAATATGTAAACTCACGAGCTTCTTTAACAAATTCCATGAGCTATTTTTCCATAGAACTTTATGAGTTTATAGCAATCTGTATAGTATAGCTTGTAACCTTGCATCTAAATGAAACTCGATGCTGAACAGAAATGTTGAATGCAATTGCAATGGAGGAGGAAAGATATTATACTTAACTAAAGAAAGTCAATACTTTGAAAAGGATGTTTGTGGTTGACCATCGAGTAGCTATGGTCAATTAGAGGAGTGAGATCTTTAGCTTTTTTTTTTTTTAAATAATATCTCATCTTATTTCTTATTTTAGAGCTATTAATTATGTTGTATTGTCCCTTACTCTAAGTAAGAGTTATAAGAAGATATTTGGAGCTTACCTTATAGTTGATTTAGTCTCATGAGAGTGCTATGAGAGTTTGATAGCTGCTATTGTGTGATTTTGAGATTAACTTTCGAAATTCATTAAGAGAAAATATTAACACTCTAACTCTATGTAGATTCTATTAAGTGAGTTTGGACCAAACTCTATTAATATTATCGTACTCTAGTTGGACTTTGTATGTTATTCAATTGTACCATCTTAATTTATTAGTGAATGCTACTTCCCCTCCTTGCAATGTTTTCTTTCTTGTTTTTTATTTTCTTTATTTTTTTTTCCATTTGGTTTTCCATGTAAAACATTTGTGTTATATTTCTTCTTTCCCATCACCATTTGTGCATTCATTGTTCAAATTTCCTTTTTTTTTTTTTTTTGTTGCATACCTTAACAAATTGGTATCAGAGCTAAGGATTATGATTTTGGATGTTTTAGTCAAGGCATCTCCTTAGAGGGCTTTTTGTTTTGTGTTAGAGACTTGTTGCTAGTAGATAAAGTCATCTCTTTCATGGCTACAATGAATTTTTGCCAAGAAGAAAATTATGGGAACATGTTTGGAGTACAAGTGCATATGCTTGCCATTTTGGTATTCATGGTAGGGTGTTGTGAAGAAAAATGGAATTTTGGCTTATGAGCATTTATTGAAGTTTGTGGAGAATGAAATCAATTTTTAGCATTTGGTATATTAGACCTTGATGAGTCCTGTTGAGGAACATTCATGTTCAATGTGATTTCAAGGCATAATGAAGGATGTGAGTGGCCAATTAGAGGATGTTAATAGTTTACTAGAGGATGTTCGTGGTCAACTAACAAGTAGTAGTGATTGATTATGGATAGATGTGGTTGACCCAAAGAGGTGTGTGACCCTTAGCTCTTTCCTATTGTGCCTTGCTTTCCACTTTAGAATTACTTGTTTTTGTTTTGTTCGTTAATATTACAATTGAGAGTTATAAATAAGTAACGAGGGTTTACTTTAGAATTAACTTAATTTCATTAGAGTTCGATGGAAGTTTTGTGGGTCTATTTATATGAATTTGAGATTGACTTTTTGAATTTGTTGAGAGAGATATATTATTTCCATTGCTCTATATGAACTTAAGTGAGTAGATTTAGTTAGTTCGATACCAATAAATAAGATTATTATACTTCATCATGAGTTTTATATACTTTTCCTTTGGATTTTCTTAATTTATTAATAAACACTGCTCCTCATTTACTTATGATGTTTATATTGTTATCAAGGTAATCTACATAAAAATATCCATGTCAATCTCGTTTATCTTATCTTTTTGTTTTTCCCATATGATTTGACAAATGTTCTACTCCTAGGTACTCTAATATAATCTATCAGAAAATAGGAATTACTAACACACATGTGGTAGATGGGTATGCACCGTCCATCACTTTTTTTATTAAGGTGAATGAAAATACAAGTATATAGTGACGATTGCATAGCTTAGATAAAACTAAGCCCTTATATATTATACAAGTATATATATGCGCTATTATATTTATACATGTCACTGTTATTAACGACTTAGGTATATACATGTCGTCTAAAATCTAAAAAAATCAATCTTAGGCGGCGGTTTTCTTTGGTAATATGTAAGGATGTGTCGGCAAAGAAGACCACGACTATTCAGATGCTCTTCAAGAATGGACCTTCCCTCCTACTTTATATGCGTAAAGTGTACGATTCTTTGATGCCATTTATTTGCCGGAGTCCCAATGAATGATGTAAAACTTGCGTCTTGCCTTACCTAAAATGCCAACTTGTTTTACTCTACGTTGTAATTATTAGGTCCTTCAAATCATCCCTCAAAATTGACACCTCAATGATAGGACCGTTTGCAGCCGCTTGCGGTATTTTAAGGGCTGCACCGAGACAACATATTTTTAGGTAAACATACTTTGTCATTATGTACTAATCCTCTTCGATATAAAAGAGTGAACTAACTTAAGAGAAGTAATTTCGCACATTCGTGAGTAGGGATATGGATCGTTATAAAACATTCAATCCATTCAATCCATTAAAATCTTATAAAATAATATTTTATTAGTTTTTTTATTGTGTTTTCGAATATAATTAAAAGTCCTATAAGATTTAAAATAAAGTTTTAGGAACAAAAAAAAACTTGATCTGATAAAAAATAATATATTATTAATAATATTTATTTTTAATTTACATAACTTACACATATTATATTATTTTTATACTATACAACATATTTAATTTTTAAATTTTATCTACATATAAATTAGTAAGTGTAACATTTGCTTAACCTAATTATTTTTTACTCTATTTTCTTTTCATATTGTATAAACTCTATAAAAACTTGATTTATTTTAAAAAATTTATGACTCTATAAAATCGGGTTTTGATAATAGGAGCAAAAATCTTATAAAATTTTTATAGGATTTTGAAAAGCCTTAAATCTTATAAGGGTATATTAGATTTTTACAAAACCCATCCTAAACCTACTTTTACCGCATTCTTGTTCGTGGGAGTAAAATCCTTGATAACATGCACGTTAGGACCTTTTAGAAAGCTACGTTTGCATTTTTGAGTTAAAGGGTAAATCATAAGTGTATTGTTTAAGGGGTTGAACTTGAAGTATAGTTTATACTATTTCTATTGCATATTCTTTCTCTATATAAATATTATAACTTTTGTACTATTGCCATCCTCATTGCATTGACTAGAAATAAGATGAAAAATATGCTCCATGTGAATATAATACATTAAGAATATGGATTTTTCTCCTATTTACTTGTTTTAGTTGTAACAAGAATAACGTACAAAATAAGATAGCAATAAATATGAAATGTCCAATATAGCTCGCTAGCACACTTTATACCCTAGAATCCCATACTATTTTCTTTCTTCCCTCCAATCTCGAAACATAAGTACCTTCGCTCCAGGCCCAGCCACCTTGATGAATGCAGCATCCCATCCACCAGCTGATGAACTATTTGATGAGTGGTTGCACCACCACGTGGCCTAGTTTCATAAGCTCAAACTAATTGTGGTTCGTAAGGTGGGTAAAGGTAGAGGCACAAACGACTACTTTAAAGTGGTGGTGGTATCTAATGGAGTGATAATGATATGTCAAAACATATAGCTATATTGAAAATGCTGGATCTTTTTATATACCGTGGAATAAATATTTTCCACTCAATATACAACTAATTACAAATTCCATCCCCCAAATAATTGTGATGCAGACTTATTAAGCTCATTCAAATATGCACAATCATCAAAATTCAGCACCATCATTAAAATCCACGCAACCATACATTATATACACTACAAGAAAGTAGATTTAATGGTAAATAGTGATGATTTGTAAACAATTCTTGTATTTATTTATTTATATTAATAATTTTATTTTTAAAGAACATCTATTGTAGTTTTTTTTTTTTTTATGTAGATAAAGGGTCCAAATGTGTGCCCAAAAAAGGGCATGGACTTTTCAACTAAGTATTTAAAGATCTGTGTTTATAAGATATTTTCATCCACCGTTCATGGAATTTGATGTGGTAAGAATGAAAACTTAAAAACGAGTATAAATTATGAATATGGGCCATTAAATATATAATTGGAAAATTTAGACCTTTTTTTTTTTCTTCCAAAACTACACAAATACAAGTCTTTCATTTGTATTTTTCTCTCATCTAAATATATATTACGACATATAAAAAATTATTATTATTATATATATATATATATATAACATTATGTAATTAGTATGTATACATTTGAGAAAAATATCTTGATTAAATTTTGTTTCATATAATTGTAATTTTTAACCACATTAAATTACACGCCAAAGACAGTTAAATATCATATTGGAATGGCAACCGTATGTATATGGGAAATAATATTTTATTTTTTATTTGCCCAATATTGTTTATGTATTATTTATTTCCATTTTTTTTATATTCATCATCATCAAACCAAATTTCAAATAGTATGCATTATTAAATTCAATACGTATTTAATTATCTTATTAGAAGATGCATCTTTTGCAAATGGTAACAATAATATCCATCTATTATTAAATTGGTTAAATATTTTTTAATTATTATTGTAACGCCTCGAAACCTCGGGCCGTGCTACTACCGGCCATGTGTCCTTATCTCATAAGAACATGTTAAGGCTTTAAAACAACTCTGATACATTTTACCTTGTAACTCCTATATGAAAACATTTCATATATTTCCAAAATTCAAATAATCTCAAAAATCATATCAAACATCTAACGCAATGGAAGTCGTTAAACACCAAAAATAACATTTTCAAAAGACAATGTCTATCACAATCCTATAACATAATTCTCCCAAAATCTAATCACCATAATAGTAATGGTCATCTTCATCTTCCTCTCTTTATGGTTTACCTAAACCCAAGTTATTTTCAGGATTCACATCTCCCTCAACTCCTGCATCTAAAAATGATTCCTCGAAGGGTGAGCTAATGTCTAGTACGTATAATACAAACACATACGCAAGAACAAACATAAACAAGTATCATATACATCATGCAGAACTTAAGCATAGATAACCATTTCATAATATAACTTATGTCCACAAGTAAATAATGGGGTACTCATGACTCTTTTAATACACTTAACACATTGGAGCATGACTTGGTAATGAGAACTACCACTATGGGCCGCACACCCATGATCCCTTAATCCTTAAACTTGGTGGTGGGAATTTCCACTACAGGCCCCACACTAGTGATGGAAACTGCCACTATAGGCCCCACACCTATGTACACTTAACCACTTAATCAACATTCAGCTCAGATCATTTCCAAGCACGACTTTACTAGGGACAATGTTACATAAGGATCATTGGGGTACTCCACAGGGATCTGCCACTATAAGCCCCTGGGCTGAGCCAAGCACATATAGCATGCCACTTAAACACTTAAGCCAAATTGTTTAACTTAATCAATTTCAACACATATACTAACTTAAACAAACACAAAACAGTACACAAGTTACACATACCTCGAATCCTATCCTTAAGCATTTTCCGGTCTTGGACGTAAGCTAAGTTGAAATATGCTAAATCAACAAGTTCTTCTTAGTATTTAATCTAAGATCAATATCATTCTTAATTTTGTTAATCCTATTAATTTAATTTCTCTAAGGCTTTACTAGCTATCTAGGTTGCATGGAAATTAGTTTAATTGAAGTTAAATAAATATGTAATTACTTTATACTTTATTTAACATGGCCATGTTGGGGACCGTGTTGCTCAATACGGCCTGAAGCATGATCGTATTAAGGGTTGTATATCTTTCAGTGTAAAACTTGGTTTCAACACGACCATGTTGGGAGGTCATGTTTTTCTTCATTCAATGTAGTCTAAACACGATCGTGTTAGGAGGCCGTGTTACCCTTGACTCAATACAGTCGAAACACGACCATGTTAAGAGGTCATGTATCTCTCGGTGCAACTTTCACACTCAACATGGTCTAAACACGATCGTGTTGGGAGGCTGTGTTGTCCTTAACTCAACATGGTTGAAACACAACTGTGTTGGGAGGTCGTGTATCTCTCGGTGTACCTTTTCATTTCAATACGGTCAAAACATAATCGTGTTGTTAGGTCGTGTTACCCTCGACGAACTCCACGAATCCTAATTCTTTTACTTCAATTTATCTAAAACTCAATCCTATATGTTCTTAAGCTCAATTAAGTCTCTAAAATACATAATTGTATTTAAATTACATATATTTGCATACTTACTTCAAATTCCACAAGTCGCAAATCTCAGATCATCGATTCTCCATTCTCGCATGTCCCTTCACGTGCCTCGTTTTCTATATGAACAAACGACGCTCATAACTACAATTTCCATAAATCTTAATTCGACTTTAGTATGGAATTCCTTACCCTTTTGTCTTTGAAGTTTGATTGCCCCTTTTTTCTCTCACCTCTATGGTTCTTGTTAAGAGTGTCTCTCCTTTTCTTTTAAGGTTTTACTACGCAAAATGGCCAAGAGGGTCTCTAGGTTAACTTTGTGGTTTTTATATTCTCCGTGTGAAATGACCAAATTGCTCCTCGAAGTTTTATAAAATTCCATTCTCGTCCTTAGCTTTATATGATAATACATATATTACATAAATAAATAAATAATTAAAATTTTCATGTATTACATTCTCCCCCATTTATAAAAACTTTCGTCCTCAAAAGTACCTGATTTTGAAAGAGTTCTAGATGCTTTCTCTTCATTTCTTTGTCTAACTCCCATGTCGCTTCCCTTTCTGTTTGGTTTATCACTTTAACATAAGAGATTATTTTTATCTTAGCACCTGTTCCTTAGTGTCAAAAATCCCAATTGGCCTTTCCAAAGATGTTATATTTAGTTGCATATTCAGTGGTTCCAAGGCCACCATTTGATTCTGGTCAAGTACATACTTCCTCAACATAGATACATGGAATACATCATATACCACTGCCAAATTTGGTGAAAGAGTTAACCTGTAAGCTATTGTGTCTATTGTCTCCAAGATCTCAAACGGGCCTATATATCTTGGGTTTAACTTTCCCCTCAACTCGAATTTGATCACTCCCTTTGTTGGAGAAATCCTCAATAATACCTTATCTCCCACTTGGGATTCTAAAGGACGCCTTCTCTTATCTACATAAGTCTTTTGTCGAGACTGGGCCGTTTGTATTCTTTGCCTGATTAGTTTCACCTTGTCGACTGCTTCTTGTACTAACTCCGACCATTATTTGTCTTTCTTCCACTTCATCCCAATGTAGTGGGGATTTGCACCTTCTTCTTTAAAGAGCTTTATATAGTGCCATATGAATAGTTGCCTGGTAATTGTTATTATAAGTAAACTCCACTAGAGGTATATGCTCATTCCAATTCCCTCTAAAGTCTAATGCACATGTCCTGAGCAAATCTTCCAGTATTTGTATAGTCTTTTCAAATTGACCATCTGTTTGTGGGTGGAATACTGTATTGAACTGCAGTTTGGTGCCTAATGCCTTCTATAGGCTACTCCAGAATCTACCTACAAATCTTGTGTCTTTATCAAAAGTGATTGTCATTGGCACTCCATGCAGTTTGACTATTTCTTGTATGTACATCTAAGCCAGTTTTTCCAATTTATATCCTACTCTGATAGGTGTGAAATGAGCAAACTTGGTCAATCTATCCACTATAACCCAAACTGCATCCTGTTTCTCCTTAGCATTTGGGAAAGCTGTAACAAAATCTATTGTCACATGCTCCCATTTCCACTCCGATACTAGAAGAGGCTGTAATTCTCTAGCTGGTCTTTGGTGTTATATTATGATTTATTAGTATGTGAGGCATTTGGCTATGTATTCTACTATTTCTCTCTTCATATTTCTTCACCAATAACCGATCTTCATGTCCTTATTCATTTTGGTACTTCCAGGATGTATTGTGTAGGCAAAGTGATGCGCCTCTTTTCAATATCTCTCTCTTCAATTCTGCATCTCTCGGTACACATAGTCTCGTTTTGTATCTCAAGGTCCCTTCTATATCTAAGTTGAATTCTAATGCCTTGCAGCCCCATTCTGCTTTGATCTCTTGAATATCCTTATCTTCTATCTGACCTAATTTAATTTTGTCAATTATGGTTGGTTGAATCCTTAAGGTAGCCATTTTTGCTCCTACTTCTTGTGTTAAGACTTCTAACTCTAATTTGCGCATGTCTTCCAATAACTTGTTTTGTGAAGTGATGAGAGTGGCTACATTGCCTTGTTTCTTTCTACTAAGGGAATCTGTTACCACATTGGCTTTTCCTGGATGGTATTGTATTTCCAGGTCATAATCCTTAATTAACTCAAACCATCTCCTCTGTTTCATATTTAGCTCTTTCTACATAAATATGTACTTTAAGCTTTTGTAGTCAGTGAAGATTTTGCACATTTCTCCATATAAGTAATGTCTCCATAGTTTCAAAGATAGCACTACAGCTGCTAATTCCAAGTCGTGAGTTGGGTAGTTCCTTTTATATGGTTTCAATTGTCGAGATGCATATGCTATTACTTGACCACCTTACATCAATACACACCCCAACCCTTGAACTAAAGCATTGCTATACGCTGTAAACTCTTTTCCACTCTTGGGCAAAGTTAAAACTGGCAGCGGCACCAGTTTCTCTTCGAGCGTTTGAAAGTTGACTTCACATCTATCATCCCATTCAAATTTCACATTTTTCTTTATTAGTCTGATGAGAGGAGTTGCTATTTTGGAAAACCCTTTTACAAATCTCCTATAGTAGCCTACTAGACTTAGGAAGCTTCTTACCTCTATAATTATCTTTAGTCTATGCCAGTCTACTATTGCTTTCACCTTTTCTAGGTCCACAGATATACCGTCTCTGTTAACCACATGACCCAAGAAGATTACTTGTTCCATCCATAATTCACATTTACTGAATTTGGCATACAACTTCTCATTTTGTAGCTTACCCAATACTAGTCTCAAGTGTTCTTCATGCTCAATACTTTTAGAGTATATTAGGATATCATCTATAAAGATGATTATAAATTTATCCAGGAAAACCCTGAATACTCTGTCATTAAATCCATGAATGTAGCCGATGCATTCTTTAGTCCAAAGGGCATCACTAGAAACCCATAGTGCCCATATCTAGTCCTGAATGTTGTTTTCTGGATGTCCTCTTATTTGATTCTAAGTTGATGATAGCCTGATCTCTGGTTTACTTTGGAGAACACCTGAGCTCCCTACAACTGATCAAACAAGTCATCTATCCTGGGAAGAGGATATTTGTTCTTTATGGTGACCTTATTTAACTCCGCATAGTCTGTGTAGAGTCTCATGCTTTCATCCTTCTTTTTCATAAATAGGACTAGTGCACCCCAAGAGAGACACTGGGTCTTATAAAACCATTATCTTGTAACTTATGTAATTGTTTCCTTAATTCTTCCAATTCCACTAGTGCTATCCTATAGACTGGTTTTGATATGGATACTGTACCCTATACCAAGTCGATGTTGAATTCTATTTCCCTGGCTGGGGGTAAACCAGGAAGATTTTTTGGGAACACATCAAGAAATTCCCTCATTATCTATACTTCTTCCATCCTAACTTCTTCACTGACTTCAATAGATATGGTTGCTAGTACACTTTTTCCCTACATCTCATAAGTCGGCAATCTAGTGGGTCTCTACACTTCTAGCATGTATTCAAAATATCCATCTCTGGGTATATTAAATTGTACAACTATGTTGTGGCAGTCAATGGTGGTATGATATTTTGATAGCCAGTTGATACCTAAAATAATGTCAAACTCTATCATCTCTAAGACCAAGAGGTCTACTAGCATCACCCTACTGTGTATTTCTATTCTCACTCCTTTGCAGATCTTACTTATTCTTCCTACTACTCCTAAAAGAGTACTAACATCCAAGCAGTCATTCATATTTTCAACATCCAAAGTACATGCACGGACAAAATTCTCAGATACACAGGACACAGATGCACCGGTACCGAATAACACATATGCATTGCAGGAGTGTACTGGAAGCATACTTGCAATGTTGTCTACTTCTGGGATATCCTGATGCTACTGTTGATGAATGGCAAACATCATGGTAGGAACTCTTTATCTAAGACCTCTTACTTGTAGTCTACCTCCCTATTCTCTCACTAGAGGTCTAGCTGCCTGTTGAACTGGCCTTGCTTGGTTTCTGATATGTCCCTAAGGACAATTGACTGCCTTGTGTCCCCTTTAGTTACACACATGACAAAAGATTAGGGGAACTAACCTTTCAGTGAAATGTTTGCTAAGGTGCCTTGTCTTCCCACAAGAGAAACATGCCACATTTGGCCATCTGCACTCTCTTAACTCATGGGGTTTGTAACATTTGGGACATTTAGCATTTGTGTCTATTGTAGTGAGTACCAAAGGTACTTGCTTGATTTGAAGAAGAGGGGCTATAGCTCTGGGTGTTCTGCTTTGCAGCAAGTGATATCTTTTAGCCTTATCTTGCCCCATTCCACTAGAGACAAGTCTTTTTCCTAGAGCTATTGCTACTTTACGGCTTCTCTATTATTCTATGATCTTCTTATTCTATTCAAGGCACTTCGCTTTGTCTACCATTTCAGTATATGTATTTAGCTGAAAGACCCCTATTGCAAGTTGTAGATTTAATTCTAATAATCTTAGGAAGCTTCCAGCTTAGGACCTATCATCATTGCGTACATTTTCGGGAAGGAACTGAATGAGGCGATTCAACTCTACCTCATACTCTTCAACAGTTTGGTTTCTCTATTCACAAATCATTCTCCATTCTGTCTTTGGAGTTGTTGGGGAAGTATCTCTGATAAAATAGCTCCTTAAACATTGCCCAGTTCATGCACTCCCCTGTAAGTCTAGGGATCGAAGCCCACCATTTTGCTGCAGTTCCCTTCAGCATAAATGTAGCATAATTCACCTTCCTATCTTCTAGTATCTGGAAGACAGCAAAGGTCATCTCAATTTCCTACACCTAATCCATAGCTTTGATGGGGTCATCTACTCTAGGGTTAAACTCCTTAGCTACTCTTATGAATTTATCAAAGCTGATGGGTTTATTGGCATTCTTGTGCTATGGGACATTAGGTGCTTGGTATTGTTGTGCTAGTAGTCCCACCAGGTGATTCACAGTATGCAATAGTTGAACTGTCTCT
This sequence comes from Laguncularia racemosa, assembly GCA_037954665.1. NCBI lineage: Eukaryota > Viridiplantae > Streptophyta > Magnoliopsida > Myrtales > Combretaceae > Laguncularia > Laguncularia racemosa. Next base: position 1,240,711 of record JBBMOL010000036.1, read on the forward strand.
TTAGCCATCTGACCTCTTTCCCCTTGTTGTTGTAGGTACTGAGGTTCCTACTCATTAGGGTTATCACGCTTACACCCCTTCCAGTTTCTGATATAGTAATTCTTCTTGGAGACATTCTGTTTGAGAAGAGACAACTGGATCTACTTATATTAGTATCAATCATGGTTAATTTCATAGTGTGTACGTATATACACATATACCGCTACACAATGGTCTATTCATACATAAAGCTTAGCAATTAGAATAATACAAAAACATAATTACATAATTAGGTAAACGCTTCATATATTACCCACTCTCTTCATGTTTTACTATCTTACAGATCCTGTGCTTAATTCTTCTACAGGTCATATCTTAGACTCTATTGTTTAAAATGTATGTTTATTGATCATTGCTTAGTGCTAAGGATCATTAACTAAGCTTTCAAGGATCAACACCCTATGCTTTATAGATCAAAACTTAAATCATATGGATTAACAACCTATTCCTTATAGATTCAAACTTAAGTCTCTAAAGATCATAAAACCTAAAACCCTGATACCACCTAAGTTGTAACGCCCCGAAACCTTGGCCTATGCTACTGCTCGCCATGTATCCTTATCTCACAAGAATACGTTAAGGCTCTGAAACAACTTTGATACATTTTACCCTGTAACTCCTATATGAAAACATTTTATATATCTCCAAAATTCAAATAATCTCAGAAACCATATCAAACATCTAACACAGCGGAAGTCTTTAAACACCAAAAATAACATTTTCAAAAGACAATGTCCATCACAGTCCTGTAACATAATTCTCTCAAAACCTAATTACCATAATAGTAATGGTAATCTTCATCTTCCTCTCTCTATGGTTCGCCCAAACCTAAGTTATCTTCGGGGTTCTCATCTCTCTCAACACCTGCATCTAAAAATGATTCTCCGAAGGGTGAGCTAGTGCCCAGTATGTGTAGTACAAACACATACGTATGAACAAACATAAACAAGTATCACATACATCATGTAGAACTTAAGCATAGAAAACCATTTCATAATATAACTTATGTCCACAAGTAAACAATAGGGTACTCATGACCTTCTTAACACACTTAACACAGTGGAGCATGACTTGGTGATGGGAACTGCCACTATGGGCCCTACACCCATAATCCCTTAATCCTTAAACTTGGTGATGAGAATTGCCACTACGGGCCCCATACTGGTGATGAGAATCGCCACTATGAGCCTTACACCCATGTACACTTAACTACTTAATCAACATTCTGCTCAAATCATTTCCAAGTGCGACTCCATTAGGGTTAACATCACACAAGGATCATTAGGGTACTCCCTAGGGATCTGCCACTACAGGCCCTTAGGTTAATCCAAGAACATACAACATACCACTTAAACACTTAAGCCAAATTGTTTAACTTAATCAATTTCAACACATATACTAACTTAAATAAACACAGAACAGCACACAAGTTACATGTACCTTGAATCCTAACATTAAGCATTTCTCAGTCTTTGACGTAAGCTAAGTTAAAATATGCTAAATCAACAAGTTCTTCTTAGTATTCAATATAAGATCAATATCATTCTTAATTTTATTAATCCTATTCATTTAATTTTTTTAAGGCCTTACTAGCTATCTATTTTGCGTGGAAATTAGTTTAATTTGAAGTTAAATAAATATGTAATTACTTTATACTTTATTCAATACGGCTATATTGGGGACCGTGTTGCTCAACATGGACTGAAGCATGACCGTGTTAAGGGTTGTGTATCTTTTAGTGTAAAACTTGGTTTTAACACGGTTGAAACACGATCGTGCTAGGAGGTCATGTTCTTCTTCATTCAACACAGTCTAAACACGACCGTGTTAGGAAGCTGTGTTACCCTTGACTCAACACGGTCGAAACATGACCGCATATCTCTTAATGTAACTTTTACACTCAATACAATTTAAACACAACTGTGTTGGGAGGCCATATTACTGTTAACTCAACACAGTCGAAATACGACCGTGTTAGGAGGCCGTGTATTTCTCGGTATACCTTTCCATTTCAATACGATCGAAACATGACCATGTTGTTAGGCCATGTTACCCTTAGCGATCTCCACGAATCCTAATTCTTTTACTTCAATTTCTCTAAAACTCAATCCTATATGTTCCTAAGCTCAATTAAGTCTCTAAAATACGTAATTGTATTTAAATTATATAGATTTGCATACTTACTTCAAATTCCATAAGTTGCAAATCTTGGATCATCAATTCTCCGTTCTCATACGTCCCTTCACGCGCCTCATTTTCTATATGAATAAATGACGCTCATAACTACAATTTCTATAAATCGTAATTCGACTTTAGTATGGAATTCCTTACCCTTTTGCCTTCGAAGTTTGATTGCCCTTTTTTCCTCTCACCTCTAGGGTTCTTGTCAAGAGCATCTTTCTTTTTCTTTTAAGTTTTTACTACGCAAAATGACCAAGAGGGTCTTTAAGTTAACTCTGTGATTTTTATATTCTCCGTGTGAAATGACCAAATTGCCCCTTGAAGTTTTATAAAGTTCAATCCTCGTCCTTAGCTCTTTATGATAATACTTATATTACATAAATAAATAATTAAAATTTTCATGTATTACAATTATTGTCTAAAAAAATAATTATCGAAGCCTAAAGATAAATTTTTTATCTCTAAATATGAATTAATATATATTTATCATTTATTTTGCACTATATGTGGATTGTGTTTTAAAGCACATACAATACTAATGAAAATAATAGTTTATTTTAAAAATTATCTAAATCAATATTCTTATAATATGTATTCATTGGTTGTTATAAATATGGTGTAAATATTATTATTTAATTATGGTTTTTTTGGCAATATATAGAGAAGGGCTTACATTTGTGTGATTTTGCAAAAAAAAAAAAAAAAAGCTTGAAATTTCTAACTATACATTTAAGGACCTGTGTTTATGAGTTATGCTCATTTTAGGGCCCTTATTTATGCCATGTTAGATTACATTAATGTCAAATGAATTGACATCTTAAAATGAATATATCTTATAAATATAAGCTTTTGAATATATGGTTGAAAAATCCAAGTGCTCTTTTGCAAAAAAATATACAAATACAAACCTTTTTCTGTATTTTATTTTTAACATCGCAGCAATAGGTGGTATATTAAAGATACTTTAAATTTTTTACAATATAAAAACTTGCTGCAAAAATGGACTTGGAATACAAACTACAGCAGTAATGACATTTTTTTTTCTTCAACGGTTTATTAATATTGAAAAATTGTAAATGTTCAAGGGTACCTAATAATAACTAAATTGTTTTATTTGCTACTGGCAATAAGGACAAAGTTAATAATTTGCATTAATCAATTGAAGATACGTGTTCCGATTAATTAATTCAACCAGATACGTTCACAATTCACATGTCATGTATAAACAAATGCTGGTTCAATCCGAAAGTGATAACGCAAACACAAACAAAGACAAGATGTTGACCAAATTAAGCCACTGAATGGGACATCGAAATAACGTCAGTAGATGCCTCAGATGAATATCCCTCTTTCCCCTCTTTTATTTAATATTTGATCGACGAAGTATTCAAGAGGGCGGTTTTTTTTTTTTTTTTATATTATTATTATTATCGGTACATGAACATGCAAAGTTACAAGTTCCTTTACATGGCATATTGCTTCCAACATTAGTTTTTAAAATGCTCTCTCAAATTGAAATAATTCGAAAAAGAGAACAGGAACTCTCTAAAGTCTTAAAGAGGGTATAAACTGGTATAAATATTTTGTTTGTATATAAATTAACCTTTTTCGATTTCACTAGTGGTTCAGATGAAATGAACTATATTAATTTAATTCTTTAGAATATAACTGATAAAATGTAAATAATTGATAAGCACAAATAAAGAGCAAGGGTCTTTATGAGTTGATTTCGCTTTCTAACTCTATCGACATCATAGTCGATTAACATTTTATAGTATATATACAAAAACCGGATCACCTTTTTCCCTACTTGACTTTAATTCTTGCAATTAAAGAAGTATCTAATTATGTGTTCTGTTTGCACCTATACACATCTCACAGGCTCCCCTACTCGGTCTACTCAACACGCCTAAAACACTACTAACTCTTCATTTTTTGTAATTAGAAATCTCTCTGAGATTTATAGGTAGTATTTGAATTATAATATTAAATATTATAAAGAGTATTTAATAGCATAAAATAAAAAAATATGATATTATAACTTTCTTGTATCATGATTAGTATACACTATAGTAAATAAAGATTTTTATGATATATACTATTTGAATATATAAAGTATTGTATTAAACATAATACACAAAGTATTTGATAAGAATTTTTATGTTTTTTTCTTAGTAAATTTGACTTTTGTACCATATTTTGAGTGGTACAAAATGTAAGTATTTTGTTCAGTACTTTAAAATCATTTTTATCTAATAACTAAAAAAATATGCAAACTAAATAAGAAACAAAATATTTTATCTAATATAATTTTATAAATTTATGATAACTAAACGATACCATAGACTCGTGGTCATTTTTCTGAAAACATAGCAATTCTCACAAGCCAGGTTGTATATAATAGAAACACTTAGTTGTTGTAAATTTGCACACATGATGGAGTTCTCCTTGCACAAAGTTTTGAACCCAATTTTTCTTTGCAAAAGCAGTTTCACCTTGTATATATAAAATGGAACCCTAATCAATAGAACTGATGACATAGATCATGCTTACTTATTCAAAAGTTCTATATAAATGATTTAAAGAGATGGATAACATTTATATTAAATGGGATTATCTATTCCTTCTTCAACTTTTAAGAGACTATTAAAAATGATGACTCTCAAAGATAAGAAAGCATGAGCAATAAATAACCATAATATACCAAACTCTTCCGTATAGTGAAATTCTGCATTTAATTTCGAATAATAAGAGACAAAGCTAATCATAACTTTGATCTATTGTCCTAAATTGAAAAACACCATCTGAAAAGTGTTGGATTACTTAGGACTAAATCTGGAATGAGTCTGGAATAAGTCTTCATATGTTTTTATCTTGAGTTAGATAAATTAAATTCCTTCTAAGCTTCTTTTATTTTTAGCCTTTGACGACCTAAATGTTTGAAAGGAAAGTGAAAGTCACCCTTCCTAACTTTTATTAAATAAATGAATTAAAAAAAATTTACTCTTATTTTGCGTTTTTAAGAAAGAACCAAAAATATCAAGTTCATAATATGAAATTATGAACAAATATTTATAATTTATTTTACATTATTGATACATCGTAAATACATTTTGTCAAACTCAAATCTTAAAAAAAAAAAAAAAGAAAAGAAAGAAATTGTCCTTTGAGCGTTGTCGTTTTATGCTGACCCAAATTCCATGAATTCCAAGGTCACAAAGGATAGATGGTAGGGCAATATAGATTTGAGGAAAACAATACGAATATGGATCATTTTGTATTTTGGAGATATCTAATGGATGGACCTATTTATGGTCGACCTGTTTAGATATGTTACTTGCACGCATTATGGATTGATTTCTCTAAGATAAAGCTACATCATTAATGTTTTCTTGAAGGAAGATGTCTTCATTTGTAAGCGGGTTCAATTACATATAATATGTTGTCTTTTTCCCTCTCTCTGTGGGTTCTTTTCCCATGGGCCATTACACATACTCTCATGTAGAACTGTGTTCATTTCACGGAAACTTCTATTCATATACTAAGTTATATCAGGATTATACTATTGTCTTTAAAGAGTTGAAAACTAAATCAAGATCTTATAATTCATTTAATATTCTACAGATTTAAATCGAAAATTGCTAACGGTTGTAATTAATAATAATAACAAAAAAGGCAACTAGAAGCACATTGCAATATCACATAAAAACTGTGTCCTTACTCCTTGTCGATTCTATTTTCTAACTTGAAAGGAACACTTAATTAATCTGACAATAATATTCGCTTTCAGATGCTGTCTTATGTACTTATTTTTCCCCAACCGAGAGGCTAAGATGAACCGACAAGACAAATGTCAAATTAAATAATTTGTCTCGTGTGTCGATTTTCATCCAGCTATTCATATTAACTTTTTGATTATAAGCTTGATTATGAAGGTTCTAGCACCAATAGGCAATAGTTGTCCATGCAATGCATGTGCTTGACACTGACCCCTCAACGCAAAATAGTAATAATAATCATCCTTCTCACTTCTCGCTTCCTCTAGATTGAATTGAATTGACTTTTCTTTTCTTTTTTTTTTTTCTTTTTTTTGATATAGACGCTATGTTTCTCATAAAGATCTATTATTATTATTATTATTATTATTATAGTTTTAAAATCCAGGATCACTATGAAAAAAAAAAGGATCACAATGTACAAGTGTGTCAACTTTATTTTCATCTCTCTTTTGATGAAGAAAAACTGCTCTACAAAAGTAGCTGAAGTGTGTGAATATATGACTAGTATGCTCTCAACCTAATGTAAATAATACTATGACAGTGTCATACAATAAATGCATTTCATGCCACGACATGGTTGGTGTCACTCACCTTTCATATCGGAGCTTTCATATTTTTTCTATCCATGGGATCCACGTGCAAGTTCAAAAGTCTTTTAAGATATATAATTTCTCTAGCGATGATTTTTTCTATCTTGGTTTTTGGATTTTGAGAGTGGCCAAAATTTTTATTTTTTATTTTTTATGGGGAATAGCTATGAAGGTATCATCAAAAAATTTAAAGAAAAACTAATTAATTTGAATCCCAATTTAGTTATGTGTATAGATTTAAGTTTTACTAGAAATAGTTAATATTAATCACATTATAATATTTGTGATTTCGGATTCATTAGCTAAAATTCACACTATTCAAAAGAAAATAGGTGAAAAGATTTCACCCGACTACTCAATGCACTAGTTGATTTAGACATCGAAAAATTCTCAACTTTAGATATTTTCAATCTTTGCAAAAACTTGCTCGTCTTGAGAGACTATCGATCATTGTCATTGTAGCTCTTAGCTCATGAGTGAAAATTTTTATTTAATTCCTAGCTCATGAGCGAAAATTTCCATTTTTAAAGTGGAATTGCTAGTGAGGTCTCTTTAGATTATCTTGAGCAAAACAAGCTAATATGGATCCCAAAAAAGAAAAAAAACTCACGAGCATGTATTTTGCAATTTTTACTAGATATCATTAGTTTTAATAGGCTATATTGAAATTAGATAATAATTATTTCTTCACATGTGGATAGTTCACACTTGATGAAGAAAAACTACTCTCCAAAAGTAGCCGAATTGTCTGAGTATATAACTAGTATGCTCTCAACCTAATGTAAATAATACTGACAGTGTCATACAATAAATGTATTTCGTGTTTGAACCCTAGTATGCCCACGACATGGTTGGTGTCACTCACCTTTCATATAGGAGCTTTCATTTTTTTTTTTTTTTCTATCCATGTGATCCGCGTGCAAGTTCAAGTCTTTTAAGATGTATAATTTCACTAGCGATGATTTTTATTTTTATTTTAAAAAAAAGATCAATGCTGCCACACCCTTCTAAATAAATTTGAATATATGATGTCTTTCAAAACAGGTATTAGTGAATGTCTGCTAAAACCGGTATTAAAGAATTTCAACAAGGTCGATGTGAACAGAACACCATATAAAATTCAGTATATAATTTTAAGTTATTCCAACAATCTTACTTATAAAGATATAAGCCGATTACTGTTAGAAATAAACGAAGTTTTATAGATTAGATATGTATTGACATGTATAAAATTACTTCTTCTTGATTTTTTTTTTCTTTTTACTTTTTTAGCTTTTTAAAGTATTTAGGAAGCGTAACAAGTGGAGTGAACTATGAGAGGATATATATAATTTATAAGATCCATATCGGTATTGATATTAAGAAAATCCACTTCTTACAGCCCATGTTATGATACATATAAGGTGATTAGCTTCTACAATTACAAGACATTTTATTTATTACAATCTACAAAGTAAGGCATATACTATCATTAATATTGTCCCATTAAAAACCAAATGGTCCCAAAATTTTACCAGTGTGATTTGTTTTTTTTTTTTTTTTTGAAAAAAAATTCACTAGTGTTGGTATTCCTCGAATAATGATTTTTTGTATTCCAAGGTCACTAGCCAAAATTCTGATTTCTCCAAGTTGAATAGCTAGTGAGGCCTATAGTATTAGATGATATTGAGAGAGAACTGGTCGGTTCAATCTAGAGATACTCATGAGTAAGCATTTTTTCAATCATGGCAAAAAGCTACTAATTTTGATAAGCATTTGCAATTAGTAGCCGAAATTTCCAATTTTTAAGGAGAATAATCGAAAATGTGTCATCAAAAGATTATAAAAGAAATTTAGCTAATCAAGATCCCAAAAAACTTTTGATTATAGATTTTTCAAAATTTTCAAAAATCATCAAGGTCAAATATGACATAATACATAATTTTATGGCTCTTGAAGTTGTGAGCTAAATTCTCATTATTTAAAGTAGAATAGATTGAGAAGTCTCGTTTGGAGCATAAACTAAGCCAATATGAGTCTTGAAAGACTCGCACAAGTATGCATTTTCAAGTTTTTGCAAAAACTTACTAGTTTTAATGAGTTTTAGATCATGGTTTTAGAGCTTCTATCTTTACCAGCTAAACATTTTCTAAAGGGGAGTAGCTTGAGAGGTGTTATCATATGATTATAAGTGAAATTGGCTAATGTAGGTTTAGAATAAATCACAAGCATGAATTTTCAATTTTTGTCAAATATCACTAGATTTGATTGGCTATAGATCCTAATTTCCATGCTTTAGGGTTACTAGCAAAAATTCAATTTTTTTTTTAAAGGGAAAAAGTAGATAGGTGTCATCGAATTCAATGTAAAAACCAACTATAGAGTTCCAAAAAGTTTACAAGTGTGCATGTTTTATTTTTTTATTTTTTTTAATTTTTTGCAAAGTTGCATGTTTTTATAAGTTATAAATAATGGCTTTTGAACATTTGGGGCCACTGGCCAAAAAACCTATTTGTTAAATGAATAGAGAGGTGATTAACCCAGTGAGGTCTTCAAAAACTCAATAATATGCATTTTTCAAAATTTGCAAAAATCACCAATTTTGCTAGTAAGGATCATGGTTTTTGGGTTTCGATAGTAGCCAAAATTTTTATTTTTTATTTTTTTTATGGGGAATAGCTATGAAGATATCATAAAATAATTTAAAGAAAATCTGTTTAATCTATATCCCAATTTAGTTACCTATATAGGCTTTAAGTTTTGCTAGAAATAGGTAATATCAATCTAAAACACACTATAATATTTGTGATTTTGGATTCATTAGCTAAAATTCATGCTATTCAAAAGGAAATAGGTGAAAAGATTTCATCAAACTACTCAATGCACTGGTTGATCTGGGCATTGAAAAATTCTTTGGTTTAGATTTTTCAATCTTTGCAAAAACTTTCTTGTTTTGAGAGGCTACCGATCATTGTCATCGTAACTCCTATCTCATGAGCAAAATTTTTTATTTTTAAAGTGGAATTGCTAGTGAGGTCTCTTTAGATTATCTTGAGCAAAACAAGCCAATATAGATCCAAACATGAAAAAACTCACAAGCATGTATTTTGCAATTTTTTTTGCTAAATATCATTAGTTTTAATAGCCTATATTGAAATTAGATTAGTAATTATTTTCTCACATGTGGATAGTTCGCATGTGCTAATGTACCAGTATATATATACCTCTTTGTATAGTTAAACAATTAGTTAGAAATTTTGAATTTTTCACTTGCTCGTCTCTCATGCATACATTTCTATGTCTTCTCTCCCCTGTAAGTTTCTTGATCATCTTTACTTTTGTAATTCACTTGATTTCATCAAGTTTAATATGGTATCAGCATAGGTAAGATTGTATTGTTTTGTTCAAAATTTCCTTATTAATTAGTTAGAAAAGAGTTTGAGAACATGAATGAAGAAATGTCATCTAATGATCCATTATACCTATTTAGATTTAATAATCCTGGGATTGAAATTACGAATGTTGTATTCAATAGATTGAATTTTCCTAGTTTCTATTGTGCAATTAGATTAGCACTTGGTGTTAAGGTGAAAGTACGGTTTATAGATGGTACAAGTTTAAAACCCGAAGCAATTTCTTTAGATGAATAGAGGTGGATTCATTGTGATTTTATGGTTAGATGTTGGATTTTGAATTCTATGGTAAAAGAATTATTCAAGGGTTTCATATATACTCAATCGGTTAGAGAGCTTTAGGAAGATATATGCAAATGGTTTGGTTTACTAAATGGTCCTCTTTTGTATCAGTTACAATATGAGATAGTGAATTTTGAACAAAGAAGTGCAAGTGTCAATATATACTACAACAAGCTTAAGAAACTCTGGGATGAGCTGAATAGTTCGTCTTCTCTAGTGGATTTTACCTATGGAGGTATGGAAAGATGTAGCTGTGATTTGATTAGTGAATTCATGGAAATGGATAACAAGAATAAGCTTGTTCAATTTTTAGTGGATGGCCCTTAATGATGTTTATCATAATACTAGAAGTCAAATTTTGTCCAAGGAGCCTTTGTCGTTCATGAATAAGGCTTATTATCTTGTTTACCAAGTTGAGAAGTAAAAACAAATTACTTCTATTAGTAATTTTAGCAAAGATTCAATTGCTTTTGTTGTTAGAGGATAGAGGAAATATGTGAATGATGATAAGAAAGATAGAAGAGGAAAGGGAACTGGTAGATTGGTTTGTGTACATTGTAAAAGACCAAGTCCCACAATAGATCAATGCTTTGAAATTATGGAATATCTAGAGTGGTTTAAAGGGTCAAAAGAGAAGAAAAGTGTTAAAGTAGCTGCTCAGGTGGAAACTAACTCTAATTTGATAGAGACTCCTCTTGATGTAATCGAAATGAATCTTAATGAGAATGTTAGCGATAGTGGAGGATAAAATCAGATGGGTGAATCACAACTTATATCCAAAGTATGTCAAGAAGTTTTAAAGGCATTGAGAGGAGAAAATAATGATAATGGACAGCAACATGCTTCATTTCTATCATTTGTAAGTAACTGTTGTGCTTTGGCTTATGATAGTTTATTGAATTCATGGATTGTAGCTATGGGAGCTTTGGACCACATGACTCCATATCAACACCTTTTTACTTAAACATACATATTGAAAGAACCGGTTCAAATTAAACTCCTAGATGGAAAACAAAAACTTGTTTAGATCATTGGAAATGTTAAATTAACTGATTCCATCGTCTTAACCGATGTCTTTCTTGTACTTGATTTTTGTTACAATTTGTTATCAGTCAATAAGCTACTTATTTATACCTACCTAATTGCTATGTTTGATTTAGAAAAATGCAAGTTTTAAGACTAAAGATCTAAAGCTGTTGTTGCTATAGCAAATTGCTATCATGGACTTTATTTAACAAACTTAAAGCCATCTCCGAGTTAAGTGGTTCCTTGTAAAATGATATCAGTTGTAATTCTTTTCATGTTGTAAATACTTCAAATACTAATTTTTTATTAGAATTGTTTCACAAAAGACTAGAACATGTTTAAGCTACAAAGCTACAACATTTACCTCAATTTAATGGAATAAATGTGTCCAAATTTCTATGTGATACATGTTTGCTTTTTAAATTCCATTGTTTTTTTTTTCCTTATAGTTTTTCTACATTTCTACATCCTTTTGATTTGATTCATATTAATGTATAAGAACCATATAACACATGTTCTACTTTTGGTGTTAAATTTTTCCCTTACCATTGTGGATGATATGACAAAAAGCACCTAGACATGTTTGATGGTATATAAATCCCAAGTTTCATCTTTTCTTCCTACTTTCTTTGCATATGTCTAAACTCATTTTAAAGCCATTCCTAAAATTGTTCATTATGATAATGGTACTAAATTTCTTTCTAAAGAGTGTCAACATTTGTTTTCTCAATATGGGACTTTCTACCAAAATTGTATTGTTTACACCCCTCAACAAAATGGGGTTGTAGAAAGAAAATATAGACACTTGCTAGAGAGTGTTAGACATGCTAATCTTCCAAAAAAAAATTGGGGAGAGAGAGTGTTTACTCATAGCAACCTATCTCATTAATCTCATGGCTACACAAAGTTTACATTGGAAAACTCCTTATCAGCTTTTGTTCCAAAAATATCCCACTTATGACCATCTTCGAGTCTTTGGATGTTTGTGGTACACAACTATTCATCCTAAATCCAATGATAAATTTAATGATAGATGTAAACGTTACAAGTTTATAGGTTATCTATCTTATCAAAGGGTTACAAACTCTATGATTTAAATTCTCATAGAATGTTTGTTAGAAGAAATGTGATTTTTGTTGAAGATATTTTTCCTTATAAAGGTAAGTCAAATTTGAATTCTTATGCATTTTCTAATAAAGCTTCTTTTCCTTTGTTTCCATCTCATTTTATTCTAAGTTTTGCTAGTGATGTTATTAATCGACCTTCTTCTATTCCCAGTGCTATTGATACATCTACTAATACAAAGTAGTCCACATCTATCATTTATGTTTGAAGGTCAAGTTGTTCTAAGCATTTACCTTCGTGGCTTCAAGATTTCATTCATAGTGTGCATTATAGTTCATTGGTTGATTCAACAGGAAACAAGAGCATGTCTCTTTATCCCTTATTCATGTTCCATCATCATTCTTTTTCCTAATTACGTAGAGATTATGTGGTTTCCTTAGCTAACGTCTTTACAGTGCATAAACCAAGAAGCTATTATGAAGCCAAAAATGATTCCAATTGGATTGAAGCTACGAATAAGAAGATTTTAGCCTTAGAAGCCAATAGTACTTGGGAAATTACAACATTACCTTCGAGAAACAAGCTATAGGATCAAAATGGGTATATAAAATCAAATATAAACCTGATGGGAACATTGAAAGGTACAAAGCCAAATTAGTAGTTAAGGGTTACATGCAAGTTAAAGGTGTCGATTATAATCATACATTTTCACCAATTGTAAACTCAACCTTTATTTGTATGCTATTAGCTGTTGCATATGTCAAAAACTAATTAGTTCACCAATTAGATGTTAACAATGCTTTTTTATATGGTTATCTTGATGAAGAGATCTACATATTGCCCTTGGAAGGTTATGATGTATCACAAGGACAAGTTTGTAAACTTGTTAAATTACCTTATGGGCTTAAATAGGCTTCATGTCAATGGAATAAGGAATTCTCAAAGTTCACTATTTCTCTTAGTTTAGTTTGGTCAAAAGTTGATTATTACTTATTCACAAGACAAAGTTCAGCTGGTTTTATTGCTATACTTGTATATTTTGACGATGTTCTTGTTGTAGGAGCTTCTTTAGCTAAAATTACTCAAGTCAAACATGAGATTAATAAAGCATTTACCATTAAAGACCTAGGTGAAGTCTGTTTTTTTTCTTAGAATAGAGGTCTGCAAGTTATCTTCTAGTTTTATTTTGAATCAAAGAAAATTTGCTCTTGATATTCTCATAGATATGAGTCATATTGGAGCTAAGCCTACTTCAACGCCTTTTCCATAAGGTTTGAATTTGGATAATTCATTTAGATCTTTTCTTTTTTATCTTAGTATCTTTACGCAGATTGTTGAACATGTTTTGTACCTCACTATTACTAAGTTGGAGCTTACTTTTCCAGTTCAACAATTGAGCTTGGTTGTTTTTAGTCCAAAAACTACTCATTTGCATGCTACTATTCATACAATCAAATACATCAAAGGTTCTATTAATAATGGATTGTTTTATTCTTCTCAAAGTTTGTTATCTTTGGTTAAGTATAGTGATGCAAATTGGGTTTCTTCTAAAGTTGATAGGAAGTCTCTTTCTAGTTTTTGTGTATTTCTTGGCACTTCCTTAGTGTTGTGGAAAACAAAGAAGCAAGTTATTATATCCACTTCTTCGATTGAAGTCAAATACAAAAGCATTGTTGCTGCTACAAAAGAACTTCTTTAGGCATCTTATTTGTTGTGTGACTTAGGAATTTCAATTTCAATCTTAGTTACTTTGTACACAAATAGCAAGTCTACTAAAATGATAGTTGAAAATCCTTGTTATCATGCTAGAACCAAACACATTGAAGTTGAAATTCATTTCATTGCAAACTATAATAGTTTTAGGTTTCTTTGTGTGGAGTTTGTTCCTTTTCATCTTCAATCATTTTCTCACATGTGGATAGTTCACACGTGCTAATTTACCACTATATACGTATATCTCTTTGTATAGTTAAAAGTTAGTTAGAAATTCCAAAATTTTCACTTGCTCATCTCTCGTGCATACATTTCTGTGTCTCCTTCTCTCTCATGTAAGTTTCTTGATCATCTTTACTTTTATAATTCACTTGATTTCATCTAGTTCAATTGGCTAGAAGATCATCGATTCACACTCTTAACCTTGGAAGCTCATGAATATGCATTTTTAAACTTTTGCAAACATTGCTACATAAGATCTTTTGGGTTTCTAAACCATCTAAAGTTCACATTTTTTAAGTGGAAGGTTAGAAGGTTTTGCCATCTCGAGAGCCAAAAGCAACTGCTCATAAAGTTGAGACAAATATAGATATATCAATTTCTATTTTTAAAAAATTGTTAATTTTGATTAACTATAAATACATTTACTATGAATAGTCTAGTTTTGTTAACCTCAACCAAAGAGTCTTTAGTTAATATTCTACTTAATGATGCTATTAAGTATAATTTTTACACTTCCTTGATAGTTTAATGAAGTTGTCAAATTGTTAGCACTATTATAATGGATCGAGGCAAAATTATCTTAATTTTGATGCATGACTTCTTTTCATAATGATTTTATACAATGTACCAACAAGTGAATCGGATGATGCATTGCACTGCAGTAATAAAAATTGGTGAAAACCATGTCATCCTTAGGGACTAGTTGCTGTTATGGTATTAGACTATGACAACTTTGTTCTTATCTAGTTAATCAAAATTTTGTTCCAAGCAGTTGAATTAATTAGAACTATCTAACTAATGAGCAAATAAGGTAAGGAAATCAATAAACTAAATGTATAGGATCATGACTAAGCTATTCTTTGGTAATTACATATGCCTCTAATAATAATAATGATTAATTGATTGGTTCTTCACTAAATTCACAAATAAAACACTCCTTTTCTCTTACAGATTTAATTATCCCTATCAACCTCAATTGTCATGAGCATGTTTATATCTAAAAATCATCATTAATCGCATTAAAAGTGTGTATGCTAAAACTAATCTAATCACAGTATTAACTACCCCTGGCCTAATTTCACGCAAAATTTTTATTCCGTTTCGAGTTTTTCAGATTTTATTCATCAAATAATCATTATTCAGGCAACAAATTCATAAATTATATATGAAATTGTTATAGCATAATATATAATCAAGTCATAAATTAACTTCACCGTCAGGCAATCACGCCTCAGCAACAATCTAGTTCACGCCAAATCTAACGAACGACAACGCCCAAAGCAAAGTAAAACATTGGAATAAATCTCTGCACGAAGGATAAGGAGACACTTGCTATATTGTTTGAGCCTTGATCGGTTTTCCAGCACCACCCTTCTTTTCCTCTTCGACCTGCAGTCCTATTTCTCAAGTCCAGTTCATTTCACTCGAAAGTCAACCCTATTCTTGTTTTAATCCATCAGCCCATCAAACATCTACACTGCTTGCCCACCTCATCATTGGACCAGCAGTGAGTCACTCCCACTAAATATATACATCAGTCGAAACAATACACAGTGAAGTTCAAGTTCAAACTAGAATTAAAATTTCAAAACTTGACTTACAGTAACATTTAAAAAATTAAACTTAATCCGAATTCAATTAAATTTGTAAATTAGTTGAGTCAAATATTATAAAACTTGAAATCGATTTATAAACTATTTGGATAGCTTGAGTTTGAACTTGATTCAACTATTATCGAATTGAAGTTAAATAAATTTTAAATCAAAATCGGGTATTTCATTAGAAGTTTAGCTTGTTTATGCATTCAATTCCATGAATTAAACCATGCTAATTTTGGACATAGACATGTGCATGGACAGTGGACACCAACACCTGAGCTATATTTATGGACCTGAGCGTTTCTAAATTTCAATTTGATGGGGCAGGTCGGTTCCTCATTTGTTTTCATTATCATTTTGGCCGAGGTATTACCGTTACCTATATACCTTTAAACACACATCCACGATAAGTGAAAATATATAAAATGGTATAATAAATTTTATGATATATCAAATAATTGAATTAAATTATACATACAATCAATAATTTAAGAAAAAGAAAAAAAGAAAGTTACAGAAATAGCTTGAAAAGTGCATTTAAAAAGAAAAAAGAAAAAAGAAGAAGAAACAAAATAATATACTAAAATGCGAATTAGTTGAGAATTTCTGTTTAAAATTATATTACCTAATAATTAGGTCATTAAAATGCACATCAATTCGAGAACGAATTTTTTAATCCTAAAAACTGTATAAAAAAATATGGAATGTCAAAAACCCAAGTAAAAAGTGCTCAGTAATATATTTATAATATATTGACGTTTTGCTTTGTCCTCCTCTTCTCAATCTCCTTATTCAACAAAAGAATATTTTTTGCGGCCAAAAGACAAAAGAATATCTTAAAATCTAAAAATATGCTAATACTTTAAACACTAGAAAGTACGAAAGTCAAAAAGTATGAAAATGTAATCATAGAATATATATATATATTTTTGGATGTCATTTCTCATCATTTGCATCATTAGGGGAGTGAAAAGACAATACTATTTTTATATTGTAAATATCTGCAAGTGGATTATATTTGTAAATAAATTGCAAAAGATTTTTAATATTCAGTTTTATGGGTCGCCGTTCCTCTAATGACAATTGTCTTCATGAAGTAAGGAGGTTAATCTTATAAAAGTGGAAAAGATCTTGTAAATAAGTAAAAAAGTGAGACTAAGAGTTTAAAATTTATGTATTAAGAATATGGTGTTTAGAAAGAAAGATACTTACTTAATTATAATTATAATAGATAGATTAAATTGCTTTGAATTTTCATTGGTTCAACTGAATTTTCGAGTTCGAGCGTTTCCAAAAAGTTTGTCGCTGTTGCTTGGCTCGTTGTGTTCATGTTAGTTTGTGGCAACTTTTCCTACAAAAGAGCAATATATCTGCGTGAGTGTGGAGTGTTAACTCGGGTTGATCATCGTGTGTCAGTTAATGTGTTATTTGTACGCTTAGAACTCACAGGGAGACTACACTTCTGAGCCTAGAAATCGAGCAATCTCTTAGGGCTATCCATCGAATCCATTGCAGTGTAGAAAACGATGTGAAATCGATCAAAATGAAACCACTTGAACAATGGCAACAATAGAAATGTGAATGCGGGGGGTTGGGGAGAGTGTTAAGAGATTATGCCGTGTTGATCATCGAACTTCATGGGCACAAGGCCAAGCATAGTGAGACCTACAGTTGACGTAAATAATTTTGGGCTTACAAAACACTGTGTTCCAATTGGTCCAACAGGATTGATTCGCTTTGTGCCAAAAAAGAAAAGGAACGAGTCTTAAGTGCAACTCGATCATAATCCAACAAGATTTTCTTTTTCTTTTTATTTATTTATGGCTTTTTGGTGGCAGTGGGTGTCTTCCCACCGCGCTAGGTTGGCTGCCACACACCACTATAATTAGTGGCAAGTCATGACCCAATAATGCATTTAAGGCATTATGTGAAATCTCTCCGGTGATATTTGGCTACCCTCAAGCGATAGGGTGGGTGATAATGGCAGCTTAATTTTTTTTTCCTGCCATTTTTTTTTTACTTTATACTTTATTATTAATTTTTATTGTATTATTTAATTAATTATATTTTCTAATAGTATATTTCATTAAATGAGTTATAGCGAACCAATTAAAACTAACATGTATTTCTGATTAATGATATTGAGAGATAGAGATGGGATATAGGTACGCAATGTGATAAAAAGTGAAAAAATATACAAATAGACAAAGTTTGATTTACTTCTCTAATAATGACAAAATTGTCTCTTATTACTATTAAAGTTTTTCTAAATATTTGATGGTAAATTCACAAGTAGGATTTAATTTGAAAATGAAAGCAATCCTGCAAATTTTATTTTCTAATACAAGAGGATATTACAATAGCATACTTGCTTATCAAAATGGGAATTTTCTATTGTACCACTTGTGTTTTTTATAGAACCAATTTAGCTTTCAATCTTGTTGTTAATTTATATATTAATGGTAAAGATTTAATAGTGATCAACAGTAGGAATTTAATATATATAAATAAATGGTAAAAACGGAGATTGAATTAATTTTATTAAAATAATAGATAGGACCGCAAAGGCCTCATCAAAATGACATTTAAGTTAGAGATAATTTTTTAAATGCTGATCAGAAGTTTATAAAAATGAAATCGATCCTTTTGTCAAAAAATCTTTTTCATAAAAAGAAAACACAAATCAAATCGTTTTCTTAAAGGAAATTCGTTTAGATTAATACTATAAATGTAAATATTCTCTGTAGACCTTGTGTCATATTACCCAAACTTGTGTCCACCTAACTGTTATGAAGAAGGCCGATATAAAAAAACAATCAAGACTTATTCAATGTATTTTTACACTCTTGAGAGAAAAGCTTTTATGATGTATTTGTGTCAAACTTTGAAGATAATCTATTTCGTGAAATCTTGCTGATATTACAATGGAAATCGTTTTTCTTTGAGAAAGGTATAGAGAGCTACATTTTCAAACTTTTAAACGTATAATTCACTGCATTATTCTTTTACTGTATGCAATCTTAGATTAAATTGCTGAGGAGTGCAAAGCAATATTCTGTATGGTATCATAAAGGGACGTTATCTTCTGTGATAATATCAGATGAAGAAAATTTTTAACTTATTGTGTGTTAGTAGAAGGGTTTAACCATTAAAGGATTGCAATTTGTAATTACTAAAAGATTTTTAAATAGTGAATAACACCTTTTTAGCTGTAGAGTTAGAAATAAGAAGAGTAGAAAAGGACAATCAAACTCCCCAATATATACTCATATTATCGTCTTATTGCTACTCTATCTTTTTCTTTTGGCAAAAACTTACAACTATAGTTGAATTCTTGCATAGAGCTACTAATATGACCAAAAAAAAAAAAAAAAGTGAAAGAGAACTGTAAATACTCAACATTCTTGATGACACGGATCATTGTAATTTACAAACTAATCGTTCATTACATTCAGATGCATGATGCTTCACTATCCAGACATGGTGCCCCTTTGGCTTCCCATAAGACATGCTTGTAACTGAAAACTAAGAAAAAGGAAAAAGTATAAGAAAGAAAAAAAGACAAAGACAAAAGGAACCATAAGCCGTACCGTACATGATACAATTCCATTTTCCATTTCCACACTTCAACTATATAAAAATCCTATGACTTCATCAGCCTTTCCTTTGCACATAATTACTTGGAATTAACAATCTTATTCTAGATTAAGTCTATGTCGGATACAATGAGTTTTATATATCCAACATATTAGTTATCATTAAAAAGACTTAATCTAGGTAGACACAATAAGTAATAAGTTTAGTGGTCCTTGAACCATCTACTTCTAAGTGATTCGTTCACCACCTATAGATTGATGACTGAGACCACCAAATTTATTTGGTGGCGTGGACACCATTCTATGTCGTAACCCGAGCAGACGATAAGTGACAAATAGCCGGAGACTGAACTGAAGATGACACGATTATCTGACTAGTAGTTGCAGCTGCAGAAGGCGGTGTCACGGGTGATGAATGTGGTGGTGGAGCTGCATAGGAACACTGAAGATCCATGTCATGCAGCCTACCTGAGTCGCCGGGCAGCCGCATATAGGAGGCCGAAGGCGATTCGTGAAACCATGTAGAAATTGGCCCTTGTTGGCTATTCCTGTATTGCACTATCGCTTTGTACAGAAATGGAATCAGACCCTCCATTTTTGCCAGTATGTTAGGTAGGTTGATGCGTCTGGGAATTGAAGAGGAGAAGGATGTATACGCTCTACAAATTCACTAAAAATTTTCCACTTTAGGAAGAGGAGAAGTAGGGATTGATTCTTATAAAGCAAGAAAGATGACGACGTCGCATTAAAGGTTGGATTTTAGAGCTCTTCACGCAAAAGCCACGTAGATCTTCAACGCAAACCCGCAAGAAGACCCTGAAAGGTACGTGAAAGCTCCATATCATCTTCATTTTTTTTTTCTTTTATTCTTTTTAATTTGATGTTAAGGAGTGACTTAGGCATGGGTTACTCATCTGTGGGCGATGATGATACTATTTAGTTTATTATTTATCATTGAAATTTTAATTGTATTAATTTTATAATAATCACCTCAAGATAAAAAATTAAACAGATTTATAATATTTATAAAGAAACCAAATGATAATAATATAAAAAAAATGTTTTATATATCTATTTATTTTCTAATAAAATATAAAATCTATATTATAAAACGTGCAAATTTTTTAAAACCATTAATAAATATTATAAAATACCCATTAATGAACCCTTTTTTCTTCATAATTTTGGGCCACTGTCTCATTTACACTTCACCAAATCGGATTACATCTACGCTTTTTTATTTGTAATTTTTAAGTGTTTCTTTGTAGGATTAGTTTGGTGACTTTTCCAACTTTTCTTAATCCCATTGGTCGGTCCTTGTTGCTTTTGCATCTCAATCCTCCAGCTATTGTGCCCTTTTTTCTTCACTGATGGAGTCCTCTTAGGTTTTTTAGTTCTTAATTTATAGTATATGATTGGGTGTTGATTGGAGAGTAAGTTTGGCCACAAATATAGTTAAGAATATTATCTGATCGATCGTTAATGCCACATGTAACATATTTGCGGTATATGATCATCTAGAGTATGATCATGTTTAGCATATTCTTCACGTCAAAATAATGTTCTCATCGGATGCGGTTGGTGATTATATGTAATTTTCCTTGATTGATTTTACTGTTCATTTATTTTTTATTTTCAAAAGGAAAAAGAAATTGTTTTCAAATTTCGTGTCTTGGAGTACTAACACATTTATATTCCTGGTTTATCCGTTTCTCTTCTATAGAATGTGCTTAAAAATTGAAAAAAGAAAGAGGGTTTTTTTTTTTTTAGTAAAGATATAACTCGAATCGATAATTAGAAGAAAACCGACAAATGAGAAGTTAAGGGTACGAAAATTCTTGTACATATCTTTGAGAGTTAGTATGTTCTATGTACACGGGATACATCAATTCTCCTAATAAGATGAAGCCTATCAAATTAGCAAAATCCCACATAAGAATGAATAATAAATAAATAAGAAGAAGATTTTAAGTATTTTGAACACATGAAACATGTCACGGTATCCAATAGTGAAAATGAAAAGAAAAAAAAATTGAAACATGCTTTTCCTTTGTTTTTGTTTAAGGTCCCGAAATTATTGTCTCAATTGATATAATAATGGTTATAATGAGGGTAAAAGAGAATATAAGAAAAAAAATCTTCTCCAATCTTCTTTTTTTTTTTTTAATCGGTCTACATAGGTTGTCGGAAGAAGTTGTATGTTTTGAAAGATGAACAGCTAGGCCAGTGGAAAACGTGGTGACCTTCACTGCTGATGGTAATGAGTCTCCTCGAACTGACGAACACGCAATCCCACAAAATTGAGCAAGTAACATGTTGCTCCAGCTACCGCATACTAGAAACTTGATTTGCTCATCGTGGCATTCCATCAAATATAGAATATCAAATAATACACTTGAACTAAAACTACACACCTAACCTAAGTTTATTGATTGATTGTCACATTTGATACATACAGTTGGTTTTAGAGCTACTCTTACATATATATATATATATATATATATATATATATAGAGAGAGAGAGAGAGAGAGAGAGAGAGAGAGAGGGTGGTTTATTTATGAATGCTTGTTTATAATAAAAATGAAATACGAAAATACAACGGTAAAGTTCTTCCTGTTAGATTTTGTAGTATTTAAAATGTAGTGAAATTTTTAAACTTTTATTTTATTTTATTTTTATAAAACCTATCATAAGATCTATATATGATATAGATAATATTAAGAAAATTAGTTATAAAAAGATTATTTTTTCTTGTAAATAAAACATTTTCCTCCTTAAGATGGAGTTTAAGTGAGATCTAAAACTTATAACGCTTCTAGTAGAATAATCCTTTCGTTAACCAGAAGAACACCTAGTGTTATCCCTCTAATGGTACGTACACACGCGATAGTAAGAACAAATTTTAATCCTTATACTGTTAGATAATTTGGATTAAAGTTTCTACAACTTGGAAATTATTATTTTCTTTTCTTATCAAGAAATGAAAAAAAATATTATATCTCATATATCTTCTTCTTTTTTTCTCTTCTCTCCTTACATATATATTATATATAGAAGGAGAGAATCTTTTCTTATAAGATTAAATCTTCTCTTATAAGAATTGAATAAGATTTGATAATCAAATCTTTTAAAGTGGGTAATCATATCTTTTAAAATAAGATTTATATTACATAAGTATCCATTGACAATTAAATTTTTTACATAATGATATTATTTCAAAATAAATTAATTATCCAATTAATTTGAATTCTAAAATAAATAATGACACTAAAATCCTTAGTCAATAAACTTATTCCTATTAGTCATGCTATTATGTGTAACCCTCTAGATTTCTATGCATAAAGGCAATATCAATCTGGATATAGATCAAGGTATTTGTCTAATAACAATTACTAACTACCAAATGTGATAGAAAGGTTGTAAATCATAAACCATTATGAATCGATTACTTCATAATTAAATCTCTTCATCAAATAATATCTTAATTAAATTATTGCATGTCATGTCATCAATATTTAATCATTTACTTAGCTTCTAAGATAAATCAGACTCAATGAAATTTGCCATAACCAGCAGCTTATGAGTCATTGTTATCCCAACCAAGCAACCGTAGATATTGTCTCTCTAATCCAAAAGTAATGAATTATATCTTAACTAACTCATTATTATCATTTTTATATTTTATGTTGTACCAAACAACCATATTATTTACAATCTTAAATGTGACTGTATTTAATGGCATTAAAGTACGATATTCCATATATAGAATACATGAAGGTCTTAAGTCTATAGATTATATATACTCGTTCATATAAAGGAGGAACCAATGATATTAAACATATGGTATCCTCTATTGGCAAGTCATGTCTAATGTACCCACTTAGCTTTGAGTACCTACTTATATAACTTGGATATCTTTCCCTTGGTCTAGTGAAAACAACCTTAATTATACAACATGTTAGTCTAAATATCTATGTCTCCTCTAGATATTTATTCTACCAAGGACAATTTCATTTAATAAGATGTTATGAAATTCTTACTAATGATATATCTTTATTATTATTTCAAAAATGTTCTATTTATTTATGAGACTTTATTGTAAAATATATTTTTGAGCAAAAAAATAAATAAATATACCATAAATACTTGCATTTTATTAATTATATTCATAAATACATTAAAATATGTCTCGGCACATTGTGCACAATTTACAACACTCCCACTTGCACTATTACCTACCACTATAAGTCTTAGGCTCCTCACATGATTCTCATGTTTTTGTTGAGGTAAGGCTTTAGTAAGTGGATTTGCAACATTTCCATTTGTCACTACACTGTAAACCCACATATCACACCTCTAAACAATCTCTCTAAAGATATGACACATTTGTAGCACATGTTTGGACTTATGGTGAGACCTTAGTTCCTTAGCCTAAGCTATAGCTACATTGTTGTCACAATACCGTGTAATTGGATCAACAATACTCGAAACCACTCCTAACTTGAGGATAAAATTTCTTATTCAAACAACTTCTTTAGCTGCCTTAGAAGCTATAATGTACTCGAACTCCACTATAGAATTTGCTACTATTTTTTGCTTGGAACTCCTCCAAAAAGCAACTCCATGATTTAGGTAAAACACATAATCTTGCTGCAATTTCAAATCATCATGATTTGTCTAGAAACCATCATCATATCCTCTAACAACTAGTTCCTTATCTCCTCTATAGCCAAGAACATGTCCTTTGTTCTTCTCAAATACTTGAGAATGGTCTTAACGGTGCCCAGTAACCCTCACCTAGGTCATCCTAACATCTACTCATCATATTTAAAGCATAAGAAACATCCAGTCACATACATACCACAACATACATTATAGACCCAATTGTTGAGGCATATGGTCCTTTGTCCATTTTATTCTTCTCCATTTGTGTTTTGGGACACAATGCCTTGGAGAGATGTACATCATGCAACATGGGCAAAAATCCTTTTTTGCAATTTTGTATATTGAATCTATTTAATACCTTATCAATGTACATGCTCTAACCTAACCTAAGCATCATTTTAGACCTATCTCGATATATCTTAATTTCTAAGTTTTTCATAGAGAAGCACTTTTCTAACAAAGTCTTAGTAGACTATTTCCAATTAGAAGGATATCATCAACATATAAAACTAGGAACATAATTGTGCTCTTGCTAACCTTCTTGTAAACGGAAGGTTTTTCTAGGATTCTTAAGATAGCCAAATTCCTTGACTACCTTATCAAATCTCATATTCCAACTCCGAGAAGCTTACTTTAGTCCTTAAATAGACTTTTTGAGCTTACAGATTTTATTGGCATTCTTTGGTGTTACAAAATTGGGAGGTTATACCATGTATACTTCATCCTTTAACTTTCCATTTAGAAAAGTTATTTTAACATCCATTTTCCAAATCTCATAATCTCTATAAGCCACTATTGCAAGAAAAATTGGAATGGACTTAATCATTGATATTGGTAAAAAGTCTCATTATAGTCAATTCCATGACGTTAAGTGAAACCTGTTGCCATTAACCTAGCTTTATGGGTACTTATATTCCCATCCATGTCTATCTTCTTTGTAAAGACCCACTTGCATCCTATAGGTTTCACCCCATTTGGTGCATCTACCAAATGCCATACTTGGTTGGTGTTGTACATGTACTTCATTTCAAACCTTATGGCTTCTAAACATTTCTTAGAATCTAGTGAAGCAATTTCTTCATCATATGTCAACAACTCATCATTCTCGACAAGTAGTACATCTTCGTAATTTGTCACAAGAAGATTCAACCTTTTCAGGTCCTTAATGTACTCTTGTTGACTTACATAATTCTTGCGTTTCAAGAGCAATCTTTAGTTATGGCACTATTGGTACTTGTGATGTCTACTCTACATCTAATTACTCTTGTTCCAACTTATTTTTGGAATCTTGAATTTCTTCAAGATCTACGTTACTCCCACTACCTTCTTTAGAGATGAATTCTTTCTCTAAGAATGTAGCATATCAAGTAGTAAAAATTTTATACTTGCTTGGGAGATAAAACTAACATCCCTTGATTTCTTTAGGATATCCAACAAATGTACACTTAATGGACCTTGATGCAAGCTTATTAGAGATTTCACTCTTTACATAAACATCGCAACCCTAAACCTTAAGATAAGACAAACTAG
Source organism: Laguncularia racemosa (assembly GCA_037954665.1). Lineage (NCBI taxonomy): Eukaryota > Viridiplantae > Streptophyta > Magnoliopsida > Myrtales > Combretaceae > Laguncularia > Laguncularia racemosa. Next base: position 1,266,390 of record JBBMOL010000036.1, read on the forward strand.
GTTCCTTTCTAAACCATAATTCATACGATATCTCATCTACTGTCTTAGTTAGAATGCGGTTAAGTGTATATATTGCTATTTCCAAAGCGTAACCCTAGAAGGTCAAAGGAAGACTTGTGTGACTCATCATTAACCTAACTATATCCATTAGAGTGTGATTTCTCCTTTACAAAACACCATTCCACTCTAGCGTTCCAGGAGGTGTGAGTTGGGAGACTATCTCACACTCTTTCAAGCAATCATTGAACTCTTGGCTTAGACATTCTCCACCTCTATCACCTTGAAGTGCTTTTATCTTCTTACCAAGTTGATTTTTTTACTTCACTTTTAAACTCTTTGAATTTCTCAAAAGTTTATAACTTATATCTCATCAAGTAGATATATCTATACCCGCTCAAATCATTAGTAAAAGTCATGAAGTAAGAAAACTCACCTCTGGCTTAAGTTAATAGTGGCCCATACACATCACTATATATGAGTTCTAATAACTCATTTACCCTTTCACCTTTCTTGGTAAAAAGTTTCTTAGCCATCTTACCTTGTAAACATGCTTCACAATTATCTATGGATTCAAAATCAAATAAATCCAAATATCTTCAAAATGAAATTTAGCTAAATGTTTATCGTTTACATGACCAAGCCTGCAATGCCATAGGTATGTTAAATTGGAATCACTCATTTTCCGTTTCTTAGTCTCAATACAATGAACAAGTTTACTAGTATTAAGAATATAAAGATCATTAATCAATGCTCCATCACCATAAAACATCTCATTCAAATAAAATGAACAACTTTTGTCTTCAAAATTAAAAACAAATCCCTTAGTATCTAAACACAATACCAATATTATGTTCATGGTGAAACCTAGAACATAGAAACAATTATCTAATTCTAACACTAGTCCACTAGGTAAAGAAATGGTATAAGTTTCTTTAGCTAAAACAATAGCTTTAGCTCCATTAGCTACTCATAGGTCCATTTCTCCCTTGTATAGCATCATGCTTTTACTTAAACCGTAAGGAATCATCATTTCTTAACATCTTTTTCTTGAATTGAATGCAATTTCTCTTTCAGTGGCCCTTCTTACTGCAATGAAAACAAACCACATCCTTTTTATCATAATTAGGCTTTTGTTGCCCCTTCTTTAGCTTGGGTTGCCTACCCTTCTTTGGAATTTTTATTTTCACTAGCCTTTCTCCTTTTGGACTTACAAATCAAGACGACCTACTGAGGTGCCTTTGTCTTGGACTTCATGCCCTTTTTTGCTACCCTCAATAGAACCTACCGAGGTGCCTTTATCTTGGACTTCATGTCCTTTCTATTGTCCTCAACATAGCGAGTAGTTCTACTAGAGACCTCTCCATATTGTTCATGTTGAAATTAATGACAAACTAGCCTAAAGATTCTAGCAAAGAGGACAATATCAAATCTATGGCCAAGTTATCATCAAGCTTAGAGCCGAAGTTCTCGAGCCTTTCTATGTACCTTTTCATTTTGAGTAAATGAGGCCTAACTTAGCTCCCTTCAATCATCTTATAGTTAAACAAGGCTCGAGATGTATCATACCACTCAGCCCTTGCACTCTCTTGAATTAAATCCTGCAAGTGAGTATATATTTCTTTTGTAGACATATTTTCATGTTATTTTTGCAATTCAAATGACATTATAGACAACATGTGACACTAGACATCAATAGAATCCTTTTGGCATTTCCAATATTTCTCATATTGCGCAATGGTGGCATCTTTGCTTGGTTCTTTAACGTCTTCCTCTTCTAAGACATGTAATTTCCTTTCACACCTAAGGACAATTTTTAATTTTTTTTAGCCAATCAGGGGAATTTGGTCCAACGAGGAGATTATGTTCTTTTTTTTTTTTTAATGTAGAATGTAATGAAAGATTGTTATTGTTTGCCATTTAAGATCTACATTAAATAAAACACATATTTTAGCATTTATGAATGATTTATTTAATAGGACTTTTAAATTGACTCTCACTATTTTTTTAACCTAATTGCCACCTCCATTAGGTTCAAGGAACCTTGTTGGGAGGTTCCTTAGTGGGTCTTAAACCTCAAATAAAATTAATATGCACACAATTGAGTTATACTTGCATATTATATTATTTTAGGTAGGCCTTAACTTGCCCATCATAAATTTATATGACTTTTGGTTTTTCTGTTGAGTACTCTCTTAAAACAAATCCATGTTTTAAAACCCAACTCTCGCATTAACCTTAGCTAAGCTAACAATTTAATTTAAGTCAACCTAGAAACAAATTATAAAAATTATAATAATTTTAAGTCTAACCCACAATTGAGTTGAATCGACTCACATTAAAGTTCTTGGCTATTTTGTAATTTATAACTAGAGGGCATTATAGTTTATCTCAACTTAATATATTTAGGGGATTTCACTATGTCCCACCTAGCAAGTATACTATCGTAAACATTTATCAATAATATTTTTATATAGTAAATGAATGAAATAATAATAAAAAAGATTTTTGTAATGATCATGAGCTAACTATAAAAGCATAGACCAACCATTCTTGAGAGCTGCATAACCTAAAATCCATTAACTCAAATTGCCACTTCTTTGGTTCTTCTGAACTTTTCTATGCTTTGACTATATATGGGCCTCCATTCTTCCATTTAGTATTAAAAATTTTTTAATTTCTAAAACACCTATTTAGAAAATAAAGAGAAAAAAAATACAAATAAAATTCATAACTTGAACTTGTAGGCCCAAATACACTAAAATTATATTTTATTTATGAGTATGCATACTCAAATGAGATATAAAATTATAAATACTTTTCAAGCTCAACTTGGTTGAAGGACACGCAGGCCCTTTTCAATAAAATCATAATTATTCACACAAAGTTCGTATATTCCTAAGACCATGATCATTCACCATGGAAAATAATTCCATAAAATGCAAAAATAATATTAACCAATTAGTTCAAAATAGTTGTTATAGTCTTGAAATAAGCTTAGGACCAAAACTATGATCGAATTTTCATAAATAGACATATATAATTATTTATGTAAATTTCTCAATCCAAAATGTATTATGATGAAATCGAAATAATGTTATGATCTTCAGTATTACTTATTTTTTAATATTTATAATCCATTCAAATTAAAACGACGTTTTAAAAAAAAAATGATTTCAATGATCCTTCGTCTCATTCATATGCACTGATCGAAAATTTACAGTACTCCAGATCGACTTTGATTACATAAATTTTCATTCAAATAAAATTGATGGTGCATGTAGTACACTATGAATTTGAACTCAATCTAATTTACTATGAAGACGCACTGATACGTATTATGTTTCAATTCTGTTATATTAGCCATCCTTGCTTAAATCCATAATAAAAATCATGCTTAAATAATAATCCCAGACTATCAAGATTATGAGCAACTAAACTCTGAACAGATTCTAGGTTATTATTAAATATTATACATATACACAAGAGGCACTGGTACCACAATTAGATTTTATAGTAATAAAACGCAGCGGAATTTTAAAGTTTTTTTATTTACAAAATATATCATAGGATCCATCTATGACATGTATAATATTACAAAAATCAGTTATAAAAAATTACTTTTTCTTGTAAGCAAAACCTTCTCTTCCTGAGAATAGAGTCAGGTAAGATCTAAAACTCATAGCTCATCCTTATATCACTAAGTAACTAGGATTAAAATTTCTAAAACACGGAATTGTTATTTCCCCTTTTTGTTAATGACTAAAAGAAAATATTATGTCTCACATATTTTTTTTTTCCTTCTCTCCTTATGTATATGTATATCTATAGAAGGGAGAGAATCCTTCTTCATAAGATTAAATCTTCTCACAAGATTTGATAATCAAATCTTTTAAAATAAGATTTAGTTACATGAATATCCACTAACAATTAAATCTCTTTACATAATTCCATTATTTCATAATAAATTAATTATCTAATTAATTCTAATTTTGAAATCAATAATGATATAATTTTGATATCCACTAAAATCCTTAGTCAATAAACTTATTCCTATTAGTCATACGTTGTGTGTGACCCTCTAAGTTTCTATACACAAAAGCAATATCAATCCAAATATAAGGTAATTGTCTAGCAACAATTATTGACCACCAAATGTGATAGAAAGGTTTTGAACTATAAACTACTATGAACTGATTATTGTGTAATTAAATCTTTTTATCAAATAATATTTTGATTAAATTATTGCATGTTATGTCATCAATATTTAATTATTTACTTGGCTTTCGAGATAATTAGACTCAATGAAACTAACCGTGACCAATGACTTATAAGTCACTATTATTCCAACCAAGCAGCCATAGATATTATCTCCCTAATCCAAGAGAGTGATCAATTACATCTTAACTCATCATTATCCTTTCTATATTTTATGTCATACCCAATAACTACATTATTTATAATCTTAAACAAGATTGTGCTTAATGGCATTAAAGTGCAAAATTCCATATATAACATACATGAAAGTCTCAAGTCTAGGGATTATATATGCTTCTTCATATAAAGGAGGAACCAATGATATTAAATATAGGATATCCTTTATTGGCGAGTCACGCTTAGTGTACCTACTTTATAGTTTGGATAATTTTCCCACGGTCTAGTGAGAACGACCTTAGTTATACAATGTGTTAGTTTAAATATTTACATCCCCTTTAGATATTTATCTAATCAAGGATAATTTTAGATAATAAGATGTTATAAAACTCTCACTAATAATATATCTTTATTATTATTTCAAACATACTCTATTTATCCATGAGACTTTAGTGTAAAATAGATAAGAGCAAAAAAAAATATACATATAATAAATACTTGCCTTTTATTAATGATATTCATAATTACATTAAAACATGTTTTGATACATTATGCACAATTTACAACACTTACATGTGCCTAAACAATCCTAATGTACATGTGCCACAAAGGTAATACCATATACTAGGCATCAAGGTTATTGAATGTTATAATAGTTATTGGTGTAACACAAAATAGTTGTTCACTAATAATAGGGATAGACATACACAGGACAATACAATGGAGGAGTCAAATCGAGCGTGTCTTATTTAAGTTAATTTATATTTAGAAAAATATTTACCAATTTTTGTAATAATGGTGACTCTTATATACATAAAGTATTTTGTCGATTAGTCCACCAACAATACTTTTTAAAATTCAATGAGAATAAAGATCAAACTTTTATGTGACATGATCTCTAGTGTTTAGTGCACTTTAAAAAAATTAAAAGAATAAAATTTTACCTTCTCATTAGATATTATATATATATAGATATATAACAATTAAAATTTAATTATCAATTTACAATAAAATGGAATTAATACATAAAACATGTATAAGTTTCACCATCAATAAAAATAAATCATAAAAAATATTTGAAAGAAATAAAATTCAATATAAGTAATTAGACAATTGGTTACTTAATAGTACTCATTCATTTCATTACTTTAATTGTGAAAAAAAGAGTGTTAGAACATTGAGTAATATGACTTATTATCTATTAATGTTTTATGCAATAAGATCAAAATTGTTGTAACATTGATAATATCATTATTATTTGTAATATGAGTGCTAATAAATAAATAGTACTAATGTGAGGCAAGTGCACCTATCAAATTTTACAATATAGTGTATTAAATATGGATATCATTCCATAGAGATTACGAATACTAATACTAATCTACATCCTATTATGTAATAGGTAAATTATAGAGATTGATTGATCTAAAAACTACAATGGAATATTAACTAAAAAAACTAAAACTTTATTGAAAGGTAGAAAAGCAAAGCAATTTAGAATTAACTTCAAGATAGTAAAACTAGTATCTAAACTTTGTTTTTATAGGAATTATCGTGTGACATTAATAAAAAGTATGCAAATCCTTCTTAAATTTCATTGACCAAGAGAGTTCCTAATTTAGTTTAATAACTTTCTCAAGCTTATTAAACCCTAATCTTAAAATTACCTATTTGAATCTCTTCATAATAGCATAATTCAAAGAATGCATTAAAAACAAGAAATTCCTATAACTAAATTAAATAAATTTGAAAAAATTATGTAACTTATCTCTAAGATTACATCAATTCTCTTTAAACATGTTAGATCTAATTATACATTGGATTTCTCAATCTTCATGTATAATATCAAATAGATGGAAAAATACCCTAAAAATATTAATCTAATCAAAACATCAAGAACACATGTATAAATCAAGAAACATAAGAATTTATTAAATAATAAAATAGAAATGCCAATTATATAATAACATTGGTTCTACAAGTCTAGATACTAAGAAAAATTAAGCACTACTCGTATTGGCAACTAAATTGTTCGATGATGTATAAATATGTATCATCAAGAAAATCAATTAGATTAAAGAAGACCCTAATTTCTTGAAGTGTAGAAAAGTAGTAGTCTTATCTCTCTGTAAAACCCTAGAACAACTTAAAAATAATGTCTATCTCTTTTCTTTTTTAATGTTAAATCCTCTTCTATTTATATAATGCGCATAAAAAAACTTTGTGTTTTAGGCCAACACACTATCCAACACAGTTGTGCTTCAGATCATGTCCAATTTATAACTCAAAATCGTGTAAAACATGACATTCAATAGACACGGCCTTAGACACGGTTAGAGGTGTGCAAGTAGGTTAAACAAGCCAACCTTGCTCAACCAACTTTGGCTTGTGAATTAAACAGGCCAAAATTTACTGGCCTAACCTAACCCATGTGGGTTAGTGGGTTAAACGGATCACCCCACTTTTTTAGCCCATTTAATCTACTTTCCCAGTCCGTTTGGTGGGTTAAATGGGCCAACCCACTAACCTAACTTGTTTAATCCATTTTTTCTATTTGATAGGTTAAAATATAAAGCGATTTTATATAAAAGAAAATAAACTTAATTATTAGCAAAAGCAAAACTTTGAAAAAATTCCTCCATCACCTTCTATTCTATCATTTATGTACTATCTTTTATAAGAAAAAAAAAAAGCAAAAGAAGAAAAAGTATATTACATGCTGCCATTTGATAAAGAACCACAAGTCTTGTTGAAATGATAAGTAAAACTGGAAGTTCATACACTAAATGTGGAGATTAAAATCACAATTTACAAACATCAAACCAAAAATAAAGTAGTCAAGTCAAGATAACAAAGACAACCATTACACAAATTTCATGTCAAATAGGAATATGAATGGCCATAAACTAGTTACATCAACTATAATCATTTTTCATCAATAATCACATTTGAGTCTTCTCTTGACAATGTTGTTTGAAGACTTTTTTCATCTTCATCTATAATTCACCAAATAACACACATAGTTAAATGGAACTATTAAAAGGTTAAAATAATAAATTATGAGAAAATTTTATAAAAATGAAATAGCTACCTTCTTAATCAAATCCCTGTAACCAATTGCGAATACAAACTAAAGCTTTCACATTTTCAGAAAGCATGGAGCTGTGGTATTTAGTAAGGACACGAGCGCTAATACTAAATGTAGACTCAAATGCTATTGTAGTAATTAGAATACTAAGCACATCAAAAGCCATTATACATAAATTCAGATACCTTTGATGTTAAGTCTTCCAATGATCCAATACATCCAACTCTAAATAAAAGTTCATATTCAATACCAATTCATCTATATATAGGTATAAGGATAACTTACCGATTGTCTCTACCTCAACTTGACAGTACTCCTACATCATTAGAGAAAAAAAATAGTAATGATAATTAATCATTAAAAGTGGAATATTATAAATAAATAAATAAATGAAGTGATTGTTTAACTTACATCAAGAGTAGCAAAATCGATATCTAGAACTTTTTCCAAATCCCATCCTTCATCTAAGTCCTTTTCCTAAACCCTCACTTCTAGATGTTTGTTGAGCTCGAGAAGAACCAACTCGAGAGCTACTAGAATGTGCTTTCTTTGCCTTGTTCTTGTTATATTCTTCAGAAAGTTTGTACAACTTACTTTTTATTTTAACCAACTTCTCTTCACATGTAAGTGGATCAATCTTATTAAAGCAAAACCTTACAAAGTTGAACTTCATTTGAGGGTTTAGTACAGCTCCAAGAGCAAGGATAATGCTATATTCCCTCCAATATTTGTCAAATTTTTCTTTCATCTTAATACACATATCTATTATGATAAAATCTTCACTTGCTAAATCCTCATTCAATAAGCATTCTATCTTCCACACTTGTAAAAAATATAGGTTTGAAGTTAGATATAAAAAACCGGACATCAAATTTGTGATGGTGTAAAAAGGACTCAAGAACTTGCACAATTTTTATGCTCTTTCTCACTCCTCCACTGATGGACAATATTTGTAATTTGAGTCATTTAATTGAAAGTAAGAAAAAGCACATTAATACTTTGAGAGCACTATCAAGCATTAGATAGGTAGAATTCCATCCAGTGGCCACATCTAAATTTAAACCAACACTAGTGTCAAGATTAGCGACTTGTTCAACACATTCCCAGAAATGTTTTATTCTACTCTCTAACCTTTTGATATACTTTACACTCACTCTTATTTTATGTAAAGCCTCATTGGCTACTATTAAGCCCTCAATTACAATTGGGTAAAAAATATGAGCACATCATTTAACAAGAAAAAATTCACCATCACACAACAAATTACACTATAACTTAAGCTGATCATTCAAGAGATTTTGCATGCAATCATTCGCAGATGCATTATCCAAGGTAAGACTAGAAATTTTCTTATCAATACCCCAATTTTTCAAAAAATCAAACATTCTCCTTGATAATTCAACTCCTAAGAGAGGAGGAGGAGGCACATTACAAAAAGAAAGAATTTTATTTTGAAGTTTTCAATTATCATCCACAAAATGTGCAGTTAAACACATATAATTGTCACTCATGGAAGCTGTTCATAAGTCAGATGTCAAGCAAACTCTACCATGAATTTTCCCCAAAACCTTTTTCAAATTATCTTTTTCAACTAAGTACAATTTCCAAACATCAGATGTAGCCATTTTCCTAGTGATGGGAATACAATCAAGACAAAAATGTTGTACCAATTGTACAATCATCTCATATTCAATGAATGAGGAAGGAAGATTGTGCTCAATTATCTCTATTGACAAGATTTCACAAGCAACTTTGTAATATACTTTTCTTGACTTTAACTTTCCAAACTGATCAATTATCATATCACTCACATCCGGATATTTGGGAAGCAAACGACACTTATTCATATGTCGAATTAAAGTTGATATCCCATATTTAGAACTACCAATCACATACTCTTCCCAACATCATTTGCATTTTGCTCTTTCTTTACCATCCTTTCCTACTCTTATTTTTGTAAAAACATCCTAAATTGTAGAAGTGTTTATTCTAAGTCTCTTACCTTTAAGTCCTTGGGAGTCAAGAGATGTTCCCGTAGTAGTATTAGATGGCATAATGGAATCACCCCAATGATTGTCTAACTCATCGTCCACATTAATTCATTGAATGGTATTGTCCTCACTAATACAATTAGTACGATCTATTTTGAAAATATATAAAGGAAGATGTAAGCCATTAATATCTATTACAATGAATGAGAGTAAAAAAAAAAAACAGCAAAATCATTCACATTTAGCATAATAAAACACCTACTAGCAAAGATAGGATTTTATATTTGTACTCCCATTTCTAAGAGAACTAAGTGTATTTTAATAAGTGAAATAATGCAACAATGTACCCAATTTAGAAGTACATCCACTACTTTGATAATTTATACTTTATGAATAATGACATTGCCTCTAATGGGCCAGTATTTAGAGCAATTGCATTTCTCTTAGCTATTCAATAACATATCTTTGGACAGTACACAAAAATACATTATCAAAGATATAAATAAACATCTTGTTGCTTCTGGCAATTACACCATCATCCTAAGCGCACATGGTGTTAAGGAAATATTCATGCATACAAAATACAAAACTCTCTTCATACAGATTGTGGGCTGCTAGTGATGAACTTAATGGAATGTGATCAATAGTTGCATTAACATTAATTGACAGTTCATCCGAGATCTATAGATATTTCCTTCAAGTTAGGTGAGTTATGCATTAAATTATTTAGAAGATTCATCTCTTGGGGAAGCATTCGAAATCTTAGTGCAAAAGACAATAGGCATAGGATTCCATCCTCTAGATTGTTGGGGTTTCTTTTTTATTTTTAGTTTGGAATATTATGATCCTAGATTCAACTAGCAAGTCCTCAGTTGAAGCAATATGAACATTGCATGTGACATGCCATCGCTTAGTCATATTTGATGCTCTTAACAAAGTAATAATTTAAAAACTTGTCTTATACGTTTTACATTCTCTAAACTTATTTTCTTCAATTCCTAGCAGTAAAATTGCAAGCAAGTGAAATTAAGGAACCAATCTATGAAATAATTCATAGGATAGCCAAGTCCCTATTAGAAAACTATGCTGCATCTGATCTAATGTCTAGTAGCTGTAAATACTATAGCAACTCTCTTAGTAATTCTTACGATATTACCACCAAGAGTAGGAAAGGAAAAAAAACACTATTATCTAGCTAGGAAGAAAAAAAAACAGTATTCTTACAAGGGATGACTACTAATGAGGAGATAGACGATCGAAGATTAGACGACTATGAGCAAGGTGTGAGGAGATAGACAAGGGGCAACCAAACAATGAGAGCGAGGAGAGGGACAACCGAATGATGAGAATGAGAAACCAGACGACCGACACTAGGCGATGAGAGGGATGAGCAGTCTGCGATTGTGATTTGCAAGGGCCAAGACCTACTATTATTCATTCTGTTTTGCTTAGGTTTAGGGTTAGTCTGTAGATCTATGTGCAATGCGATTGTGGGTGCTTCTAAGTTCTAGTTCTTTCCTATGTTGTGCGTGTGCGGTAAAATGTAAAAGCTCAAGCTTTTTTCTTAAGGGTATACAAGCCAACCCACTTTAACCCATGGGTTAAATGGGCCAAGTTAATTTAATCTGCTTTTTAAATGGGTTAATTTTTTTTTACCGTAGCTCATTTTTAAAACGAGTTAAATGGGCAGGCTTGCAAGCCCTAATCCACTTGCACACCTCTAGACACGGTCGTGTCTACAGTTGTGTCTAAATTAATTAAATCAAAAAGATACACGACCTTTAGATATAGTTGTGTCTAGAGGTCGTGTCTAACTTCAAAACTTCTTTATTTTAACTCCAAATTGAGTAAAATTGGATTCGTATTCTTTCTTTTTAATTCAACTATCCATCAAAGCTTTGAAATCAAATTATTACTCAATAATTTATTTGGTTAATTATCACTTTTAAGAAATGAATTTAGTTTTATTAAATATTGAGGAATTAAAAAGAAAAAAGAAAAATACAAAACTCATTTAATGTGAGACAACAATAAATACAACTTGAAAAACTAAAATGTATACAATGAAAATTTTTCATTAATAAGAATAAATAAAAAAATTTAAACAAAAAAATTAATATGAGTAATTAAAAAATCAAATGTAGTGTGTTATTATTAACTATGGTAGGAGTACTAATGAATAAATAGTATGTAATTACAATTTATTTAGTTAACTATTACTTTTAATAAATGAAATTAATTTTATTAGATAAGAAAGAATAAAGTAAAAAAATAACAAGACCTATTTAACAAGAGATAATTAATAAATGTAACTTTAATACATAATTTTGTATTTATAATAATATAAATTTAACCACTTAATTAAATCTAATAACATAAAAATATTTACTCTTTAAAATATTTTCATAATTAAATTTTTCGAGGCTTTGGGATATGAAGCCCCTCTAGACCCTAGGCCGTCCATGGTTAATTCCTCTTATCTTAAGAGATGCAGATGTGGAAGAATTCGAGAATGGGAATTACACGGTAGATAAATAACTGGAACTTTTCTCTCTTCCCGTTACCTTTGCGGTATCTCTCTCTCTCTCTCTCTCCTTTGTCGGTTCCTTCTCCCTTCAGTTCATTTCTTTAAGTCGAGTTCGCTCCATACTGAAGAACTTACGGATTCTTGCCGCAAAAACCTTGAGTAAGAACCTCTTTAACTATTATTAATGAAGTGGGATTCTTTGACTGGTTCTTCCTGTTTTGTTTCTTCCATTTTCTGACAGGGTGTTAGACAATGAAAGGAAGGATAATAATCCACTTAACGTGCAACATCTTTTCTTTTCTTTTTTTTTCTCCCTTTTCATATTATATGCCCACTGATATTATCTTAGGAATGAATTGGATAAATCTGTAATAAAATAGGGCTAGTGCAATATCCTAACGAAAACATTTATTTGCAACTCAAAAGGAATCATGGATCAAATTGTACAAAATAGAAGTACAGATCAACTACCAAAGATCGATAACATTTATCTCGTTTTTATTGGAGTACATAGAGGATATTATTATTATGATTATTACACGAAATTACGCGAAAGGAGCCTTTTAATGCATAAACGAAATCAAGTATCATAGGCAAATAGACCAGAGAAGCCACATGCTTATCTCCAACGTATATTTTAAGCAGTACAAACCGAAAGCCAATATTATATTAAGATGTCCCTATTGCCACATTATGACAATCGTTAAAATGTATTGCAAAAAAGATATCAAGTATAAATAGATTACAATATAAAGTATATGCAAAGAATGTATATATGCAGCTCGATGCATTACTACAGTTGTAACAGAAATTTAGCTACATATATTGCTTACAATCCAATTTTATTTAGTTTGCTTCTTAAAATATATATATATATATATATACATATCCTTTATTTACATTTAGAAAGAACTAGAACACACACTCAACTCACTAAATTGGAAAAACAAATGATTAAACGATTTTGTAGACAGATGTGACTTCTCTTTCATGAGCACTTCTGTTCCTGCCTTTTCAATTTTTATTATTTTGTTATTTTAAATATGCTAGTATATTACGTGTCTCTAGCTAGTTGCATGTGAAACTGAAGTCTAAATATATAAAGGTATTACCTAATAACAAGATAAAATTATTCTTCAACGTGTTTATGAAGGCATACCACTATCTTACTTTCCAACTAAAATACGTATTTAAAGGCTTGTTACTGATATAAAATTCACAAAACTCAGATATCCAACCACACAAAGTCAGAAAACTATGGCATATTAATAATCATTATACATAATGTTTAAATATCCTAATCAGCGCTGTGGCCACCGATGCGCATACCACCACGCTTTTAATCCACTCGGAACTCGTTACATCCACCCAAAGCCCGGAGCGGCTGTTTAAGCAAAAATCTATTCCCTACAAATGACGGGATATGCCCGTCAATTATTGGAAAAACACGACAAACCCGTCACTTAACACGATCAGTAACATTGTAATCATTGGCCATTACGGCACAGGTTCTGACAGGATTTAGATCTCTCGTTTTGCTTCTTTTTTTCAATTTTCCTCAATTCACTCTTAATAAACTGCAATATAGTCTGATATTGAGATTACCAGTGTCGTCATAATGAAATCATAGAATTTATTTAAATTTTTAAGTACTTTCAACCATCGATTCATAAAATGAGGAAAATTAAAATGATAAATATTCCATTTTATACAAATGCATATGCTTCAAAAATAGATAAATGCATCCATGATATACCCATCTTAATAACACACTCTACTTTCACTCTCTATTCTTATATATTATACCCCTCAATAAAAAGTATTTCTAAGATAAGTACACCAAGTATATATCTATCCATGCTTATAAGACTTAAATTTTACCAAATGCGATTTTGCAGGACGCTGCACCTTTTCTTGCTGTAGTAACATGTTCACTTAGTATACTACCGGTGTACAGCCATCAAGACAACAACCCTGTAATGCAGTGCCCATCAACATTTACCGGCTCTTGTTTTTGGATAGGTCAATAACATACGAGCATCACTAGTCACTAGCTATACCCACCAAAAACTACTAAGACAACAACATATACACAACGCCAATCAATCAAATAATTTACTGAAAGAACAAGGAGAGGGGATGCGATGTTTGAGTTCCCTATCTACATGCACCTATACAAAAAGCTAAGAGATTTTCTCCCTCAACTGACTCGAAGAGTATCTTAAGAATGAATATGTCCCGATTATGCGGACTTGCAAGATTTACGCACTTGCAGATTGAGATCCTAGACTGGCAAGTTAAGAGGAACAACTAAACTAACAAAATTGTTTCACGGGCATTATACTTCAATTTGAGACCCCCAATTCAGCCAGCATCAGAGTGTGCCACCAGCCACACGCAATATCTACCGGTGTACAGCCATCAAGAGGAACCTGGGAAGGAATATTGCGATCTATGGAATCACCCAGTCCCAACTGCACATAATCAGTAAGAGATTAACAAGCAGCAGCTTACATCACTACAATGACAACAGCCCAACGTATTTACCTGCCCGTACTTGTTCCACCCCCAGCTAAACACTTGCCCATCCTCTACTCAATGAAAAATCAAGAGGAAAATATGGCAATGTCAGAAAAGGTAAAGTTCAATAAGCTCTGACCCCAAACAACAAAGACTTACAGGAAGAAGATGCATAATAAAGGATTTAATTCATGTGAACCTGTTAATACTGCACTATGGCGGGCTCCTGCAGTGACAGTTCTCACTTGTTTACTTTTCAAACCAGGGGAGTCTAGAAGCCTGGGAAGGGTCTGTATTAAATAAGAGAAGCACTGAACGGATTAAAACCTGGTCATAAGCTGCAAGTCATGCACTTTCATTCCCCATTGAGCTCAACCTATGTTGTTACTTGCATATCTTTGAACTCAAATACACTACTCTACATACATGATATAAACAATAGAAAAATATTTACCTCAGCATGATCTGTGCCGGTTCCAAGTTGTCCAAACTGATTTCCACCAAAAGAATATACATTCCCATCATTGGAAACGCATAGTGTGTGCCAGAGACCGGCAGCAATACTCTCAATGGTAGTATCCAATAGCAAGGCTACACAAGTTGGTCTCAATTGATCATTTGTGGTTCCTTGCCCACACTGCATCACAAAGGCAGAAAAGGAACATTAAGAGCTTACACAAAGAGCAAAGAATAATAGCAGAATATCACTGCCCTGCTACACAAAAAGTAATGCTTTCTAAAAGAGTAGATTAAAACTACATGAATGCAGTCACAAGAATAAAAAAGGTGTTTCAACAAAGTGTGGAATGTTTAACTTAGAGATCAACATTTTCACCTGGCCATAAAGCCCCCATCCAAAAGTAAGCAGTGCTCCAGCATCTACAAACACAAAAAATAACCATCAAAAACCCTAAAAAAGAATCAAGATTGCTGGAGGTTATAACGATTGATTAATTAGTAGTGGAACTAGGCATGGCTCCTGGATATCAAAAATACAGCAGGTGGTGGTACCAGACATACAGACATTACAAAGACAATATGGCAGATAAAACTGGGCATGCTTGACGTGAAATCAGACAGATAATGAAATAAATACTAGACAGTGAATTATGAGAAAAATGATGTGGAGTTGCAGACTCCATACACATTTGATAGACAATTTATTTAAGTACTTATCCAAAAAAAGACATTTAAAGTAAACATGAGATACATCTCATGAAAAACTTATTAATTATTTGTGCAAGTTACAAACTTTTTTAGAGAGAGAAAATGCTCTCCTCTCTCTAGACAACCACCTAAACCACCCTAAGAAACCACTTTTCTTAGGTAACCAATAACCACATCCAATCTGTCTCAAATTTCTTCTCTTCTTTATCCTTCTCATCTTTGTTCCTGTTCTGGTCTTTCTATCCTTCACCATCCATAGTGAGTGATTCATCAAACTGCAAACCCACTAGCGGTTTTCATCATTTGTTGGGAGCAAGGTTCCCTCAAGAGCTTTTTCAAAACCAAAAACAGGAATTCAGATACCAGGGAGCTTGTTCCAAGGTACCTGACCTGGCAGCTGCTTTTGGAGTTGACTACAAAAGCTACATCACCCAAGACCCTGCTGCATTGGATATACCAAAAGGTGAAGGACTTTTTGGAAAAGGCAGAAATGCTTTTGACAAAAAGGGCAAAGTATCTTCTGAAAATCGGAAAAGTAACGCCAACCCCCTCACCTCCTTTGGAAATACCACATTGGAGAATTTGAATAATCTTACGGAAAATATTGAGAATAAAAACTGCCTTCTTGAACGGAGAATACCACCCAAGAGTTTTGCCCAAGCCAGCGGTTCTTCAGTGGCCATCCCTAAACGACCGGATTTCAAGTTGGAATTCCACCCTCCTATCTCCCGAGCTGTGCTCCCTAGAGTCAAGCCACCACCATCGGTTGCGGGCCATGGGGCGAAACAGTGGGAACATACTCTCGTGGGATTCTTTCTGGGTAAAAAGATCCCCTTCTCCTTGGTCTAATCTACTGCGCTAAGGATATGGGAAGACTATGGTATAATGAGTGTCTTATGCAACAAGGATGGTTTCTTCTATTTTCAGTTCACTCAAGACACTTTCCCTAATGTTATTCTGGATAAACCATAGTTTTTTGCTAAGAGGCTACTAGTACTTTAGAAATGGAGGGTAGACATGCCTCTTAACTGTTGCGCATGCATTCCAACCTGCGTTATCTTCTCTAGAGTCCCTTGCGAAAATCTGGACGCAATGGGAGTAAGTTATATAGTTAGTGCAATGGAGAAGCCTCTCTAAGCGGATACACTCATGGCGTGCCAGGCAAGAGCGAACCAGGCTAGGGTGCTAGTGGAAGTGGATGCTGTTGATAAAGGTGTACCGCTGGTAGAACTGGAATGGGATGGTACAACCATGCAAATCACAATCGAGTACCCGTGGCTCCCTCCACGGTGCTCTACATGCAAAGTTTTTGGATATGCATGTGGTATCCAAACACTTTCTAAAGAACATCCATCTAAGAAAACTTCAACTGGGGAGGATAAGGTCGAGGTGGAAGCCCAACAGAAGGGAATAAGGAAAAATAATAAAGCAGAGGCTAGCCTACCTTCCTCAATGAAACAGAGTACTCAAGGGGTTAGTGAGGAAATAGCATCTCCCACCAAGCAATCTGGCATGGGGGAGGATACACTGATAGAAGATAGAGAGTTCCCATTAGAAGACATGGGATCGGGAAATCATGTACCTCTCAACCCTATTATGGAACATATTGCTTCCCAACTCTAGAAACACAATTGTGTGGAGAGGGTGACGAGGGTAGCAGAGACAAGGTAGAGGGTATATATAAGGAGTGTCAATATATTCTTCTTTACCTTTTCAGTTCTTTCCTTATTCAGTTTTTTTTATTATAGTTGTATATTCCTTAATTATCTCTTCAAGATTTTCATTATTATTGCTGTAATTGCTGCTGTATTCCTTCCT
Organism: Laguncularia racemosa; assembly: GCA_037954665.1. Classification (NCBI taxonomy): domain Eukaryota; kingdom Viridiplantae; phylum Streptophyta; class Magnoliopsida; order Myrtales; family Combretaceae; genus Laguncularia; species Laguncularia racemosa. The sequence continues at coordinate 1,283,872 of JBBMOL010000036.1, forward strand.
ATAATAGGCTAGGATTAAAGGATTTGATTATGCTTATTATATTGGACCCTAGAATTAAGGGATTCTAATCCTTTTTAATGTCTATATATTGTAAATTTTCTCAGTAAAATGTACATAAGAAACATGTCATAAATTCTCTTTTTTATTTTTGTCATGGTATCAGAACCTAAACACTGAGATCATTTCATCTCGTGTCCAGTTCCTTGTCTTGTTCGAAGATCATTTCTGTAGTTGCAAAGGATTTTGTGTTCTTCTATTATGTTCTCTTGGACCTAATCTCTTAGTTCCTGTTTTTGGTTGAATCATGTCTTTGGAACGATTTGAACATTTTCTTGTTCAATTTAATGGCAAGAATTATTCTACTTGGGCTTTCCAGTTTCAGATCTTTGTCAAGGGAAAGGAATTATGGGGTCATATTGATGGGACAGATCTTGCACCTAATAATGAGAAGGAGAAGGAGAAATATGTGAAATGGGAGGTGAAGGATGCTCAGATTATGTCTTGGATCCTTGGAAGTGTGGAACCCTCCATACTTTTCAATCTCAAGCCTTATAAGAGCTCTAAAGAAATGTGGGATTATTTGAAGAAAATTTATAATCAAAGCACTATAGCACGAAGGTTTCAATTGGAACTCAAGTTGGGACAACTCAGTCAAGGGAGTATGTCAATCCAAGAGTTTTACTCTTCCTTTGGAAATCTTTGGGATGAGTACACTAATATTGTGTATGCAAGTGTACCTCCTGAAGGACTCATTGCTATCCAAAGTGTACATGAGACTAGCAAGCGTGACCAGTTCTTAATGAAGTTAAGGGGGGAGTTTGAAGCAATTGGGTCCAACCTGATGAATAGAGAACCAGTTCCTTTACTAGATATTTGTGTAGGAAAGCTTCTCAAGGAAGAACAACGGCTCATTACATAAGCTGTTTTAGGGCAAAAAGCTCAAAATTCTACTCCAATTCCTGTTGCCTACGCAACTTAAGGGAGGTCTAAAGGAGGCAGAGATATAACTAATGTCTAATGCTATAGTTGCAAAGGATTTGGGTACATTGTCACTAATTGTACTAAAAACATTTGCAATTATTGTAAGAAAACAGGGCATATTATCAAAGATTGCTCCACTCGGCCTCCAAAGAAATCTGAAACTGCCTACAATGTCTCGATTGGTTCCTTGAATGCCCCTAGTCCTAGTCAGTCTTCTGTTACCCCTGAAATGGTCCAACAAATGATAGTTTCTGCCCTTTCTGCTTTAGGCCTTTCAGGTAACAAAAATTCTGATCCTAAGCCTTGGTGTTTTGATTCTGGTGCTTCCAATCACATGACTAACATTGCCTTACCTTTAAATAATGTTCAAAAATATGAAGGAGATCTTCAAATTCATACTGCCAATGGTAATTCCTTACCTATCACCTCTTTAAATACTGTTTGTATCCCCTAAGCTGTCCACTAATCTTATATCCGTCAGCCAATTAGTTGACAACAATTGTACTATTCAATTTTCAACTTCCGGTTGTCTTGTGCAAGATAAAGTGTCCAGGAAGATGACTGCGAAAGGACCTAAAGTGGGACGTCTCTTTCCTTTGCTTCTATCTCCCCGTTGATGTCAAATTATTTTGCTTGTAACGCTATTCAATGTGATAATCAAGTGTGGCATAGACGATTAGGGCACCCTAATTCTCATGTACTTCGAGTCTTGCTTAAATCTGGTTTACTTGGAAATAAAAATTCAGCTTCTTCTAATAATGATATTATTGATTGTGCATCTTGCAAACTTGGTAAAAGCAAAACACTTCCTTTTCCATTGCATAAAACCCTCACCACCAAACCTTTTGAACTTGTACATACTGATGTATGGGGTATTGCAACTGTGATTTCTCATGAACATTACAAATACTTTGTTACATTTATCAATGATTTCACTTGCTTTACTTGGGCATATTTTCTTCGGTCTAAAAGTGAGGTTTTCTCTATGTTTAAAGCCTTTCTTGCTTTAGTTGAAACACAATTTTCTACCAGTATCAAAATCTTACAATCTGATTCAGGTAGTGAATATATGTCAAATGAATTTCAATTTTTCTTCAAAGTCATGAGATCATATCACAACGTTCTTGTCCTTTCACTCCACAACAAAACAGTGTGGTTGAAAGGAAGAATCGTCATCTTCTTGATGTTGTTCGAACTCTTCTAATTGAGTCGTGTTCCTTCTCATTTTTGGTGTGAAGCTTTGTCTACTGCTGTTTATTTGATTAATAGATTACCATCTCCCAACTTGAACAATGATTCTCCCTACTTATGTTTGTTTGGGCATGCACCAAATTATTCCAATCTTTATATCTTTAGATGTGTTTGTTTTGTTCACCTTCCTACACATGAGAGAAATAAACTTACTGCCCAATCTGTCAAGTGTGCTTTCTTAGGATATGCTGGAACCCAAAAAGGATTTCTTTGCTATGATCTTAATGCCCGTCAAACTCATGTCTCTAGGAATGTCATTTAAAAAAAAAAAATCAGCTCTTCTTTAGCACAAAACAAACTTTAGAATTCCTTCTCTATCTACTTTACCACATTTTCTGGAATCCCCAAAATTAGTACAAAGATTTAAACCCGGTTATGTTTATCACAAACACACTCCTACATCTGATCCTCCTACAAGTCTCACTGAGGTTCCTCCACATCTTCCTGCAGCATCTGATCCTATTCTACCCATTTCCAGTGATTCACCTCCTCTTCAAAGAAGCTCTAAACTTCACAAACCTCCTGAAAGATATGGTTTTTCAACCCCTGTGGCTATGTCTACTACTTTGTCTTCTATTTCCATTCCCACTTGTTATAAACAGGCTTTGGAACATGACTGTTGGCAACAAGCAATGGAAGCAAAACTCCAAGAACTTGAGGAAAACCATACTTGGGACATTGTTTCTTATCCTCCACATGTTAAGCCCATTGGTAGTAAGTGGGTCTATACTGTGAAACTCAAGTCTGATGGGTCTTTAGACAGATACAAAACTCAATTGGTTGCTCTTGGAAATAACCAAGAATATGGCCTGGACTATGAAGAAACATTCACACCAATTGCTAAGATGACCATGGTGAGAACCATTCTTGCTATTGCATCCTCTAAATCTTGGCATTTACATCAAATGGATGTAAAAAATGCCTTCTTGAATGGGGACCTTAAGGAAGAGATATACATGAAACTTCCACCCAATATGTCCATGATAGCTTCTCATGAAGTTTGCAAGCTAAGACTCTCTTTGTATGGGTTGAAGCAAGCACCCACACTTCTCACATTCTCTTTCACACAAAGTAAATATGAAAATAGATTCATCACTCTTCTTTCACAAGACATCCACTAGAATGGTCTTTCTCTTAGTCTATGTTGATGATATTATCATCACCAATAATGACAATGAGTTGATTACTAAGCTTCAAAATATGTTGCATAATACATTTCAAATGAAAGATCTTGGACATCTCACATATTTTTTGGCGCTGAAAGTTCACTCTCGAGATCAAGGTTTGTTCTTAAATCAACATAAATATATACAAGATCTCATTGAGCTAGCCGGTTTAAAGGATGCTACTGCTGTTGATACGCCAATGGAGGTAAATGTGAAATACCGAAAAGATGAAGGTGAGCTTTTGCCTGATCCTCTTTTTTATAGGCAACTTGTTGGCAGTCTTATCTACCTAACAAATACAAGGCCCAATATCTCATATGCTGTCCACATAGTTAGCAAATTTATGCAATCACCTCGACATATCCGTCTTTCTGCAGTTCGTTGCATTATTCGATACTTAATTGGGTCACCTACTCGTGGATTGTTTTTTCCAACAAAATCTGCTCTTCATTTGACTGCATATAGTGATGCAGATTGGGCTGGTTGCCTGGATACTAAAAAGTCTACAACAGGCTGGTGTATTTTCCTTGGAGATGCCTTGATTTCTTGTAAGTGTAAGAAGCAGGACTTTGTCTCTAAATCTTCCATGGAGGCTGTGTATAGATCCATGTCTGCAGCTTGTTCTGAAATTGTGTGGTTACGTGGTCTTCTTTCTGAACTTGGATTTCCTTAAATTGATCCTACTCCACTTCATGGTGATAACACTAGTGCCATTCAAATAGCTACGAATCCGGTATATCACGAACGCACAAAGCACATAGAGGTGGATTGTCATTATATTAGGGAGGCTTTTACTTGAGGTGTTATCACTCTTCCTCATATTACTACTGATCTTCAAACAGCTAATGTCTTCACGAAAGCTTTGACATGACAACAAGACAAGTTTCTCAGTAGCAAATTGATGTTGATAAACTTACCCGCATCAATTTGAAGGGGGTGTCAATATATTCTTCTTTCCTTTTTTTAGTTCTTTCCTTATTTAGGTTTTTTTATTATAGTTGTATATTCCTTAATTATCTCTCCAAGATTTTCATTATTATTGCTGTAATTGCTGCTGTATTCCTTTCTATAATAGGCTTGAGATTAAGGGATCTGATTATGCTTACTCCATTGGATCCTAGAATTAAGGGATTCTGATCCTTCTTAATGTCTATATATTATAACATATTCCAATGAAATGTACATAAGAAACATTTAAGAAATTCTCTTTTTTATTTTTGTCAAGGAGAAGGAAGTTGAGGAAACAAGAGATAGTGGAGAGTAGGAGAGAGTTCAAAAGGAACAGCACATTGAACAAACCATTGCCACTCCAGCTAATCCCAAATTATTCGGTTCGCTACGTAGGTGTGAGACAACCAATTCAACCTCGTCAAGCAATGGGTAGTCCTCAAGCTCGGGGAGCAAATGGAAAAAGAAGAAAAAGGTCTTCAAACGCCAACAACGGTATACCTAACCATCTCCCCTAATTTATGATGAATATGGCAGCATGGAACATAAGCGGTTTTAATGACCCTTTGAAATGTGTAGACATTAGGAAGTTTTGTATAAAGAATGGAGAATCACTCATGGGGTTGTTGAAAACTTGTGTAAACCAAAGCAATGAAAATAGAGTTAAGCTCAATCTAAATGCTAACTAGAATTTTGGTATTAACTCTACAATGAGGAAGAGGATATGGCTAATGTGGGATCCGAGAACTTGGAATATCAAAGTTGAGAAGGAACATAAACAGTTTTACCACTGTTATTGCATGCACCATAGCTCTAATTCTTCCTCCTATGCATCATTCATGTATGCATCAAATTTGGATCAAGAGAGGAAATTATTGTGGAATGAATTAATAGTGTTGGCACCATCCTTGGTTGATCACCCCTGGGTAGTTCTTAGTGACTTCAATGTGATTAGATCGGATCAAGAGAGAAATGGGGGCAATATGAGACAAACAGCCGCTGCGTTGGATTTTGTTATTTTCATGAATGAAGTGGAACTGGAGGACCTTCGTTTAGGAGGGAATTATTTCTCCTGGTCAAACAAGCAAAGGATAACCCCATCTTGAAAAAATTGGATAGATTATTGGTTGACCATTGTTGGATAGAAAAAATCTTAATTGTAATGCAAACTTTACTGGAATTTGGTACGACAAAGAAAAGATACCCATTCAAATTCTTTGAGTTTTGGATTGAACCTCTAGACTTCATCCCGAAAGTAAAGGCAGTATGGTCTCAGGTCATTAGAGGTTCTAAATTATTCTAAGTGGTGTCCATATTGAAGCTTCTTAAGAATGAACTTAAAAATTGAATAGTTCTGAATTCTCCCACCTTTTAGCTAGAGTAAAGTTGGCCAAGGAATACATAACAACTACTCAAAGGTCAATTGCAAGTGGAAACACCTCCCTCCTCAATCAAGAGAAAGAAGCTTTCAAGAATTATTACCAACAAAGAGGGGCGAAAAAGAGTGTTGAGACAAAGTCAAGAGTTAAGTGGTTAAAATTAGGAGACAGGAATACTACTTACTTTCATAAAATAGTTAAACATAGGCAGAATAGGAATGCTATTCATAGGTTTGACAAAGGAGGATGGAATGGAAATTCACGGTGATACCAATGTCAGTGCGGAAATTGTTGATTATTTCTCTAACTTGTTGGGAGGCCAACAAAAACTAATTTCTACTGTAGAGGTACAGGAATATATCTCCAAAAGAATCTCGAATCAACAAGCTATTCAAATCAATGCCCCATTCTCAAATGAGGAAATTAGAACTGGATGGATTTTCTGCCCATTTTTTTAAAGTTACATAACCTATTATAGGAACAGATATAGTTGATGGGGTGAATGAGATTCTGATACCTAGAAATATGCTCAAAGAATTGCATTATACAATAGTGTCTCTCATACCTAATGCTGCTAATCCTACAACCCTTTCTGATTTCAGGCCTATATTCTATTGTAATACCATCTATAAAGCCATTTCTAAGCTACTTACCTCAAGACTTAAATTGGTCTTACCACAACTGGTTGGAAAAGAGCAATTTGCATTCATTGGAGGTTGTCGCATTTCAGACAATACTCTTGTTGCCCAAGAACTAGCCAATGGATAACACACCAGTAGAGGAGCACCCTGTTGTATGCTCAAAGTGGACATTCATAAGGCATATGATTCTATTAACTGGAGTTTTCTGGAGGCAGCGCTAACCTGCATGAATTTTCCATCTCACTTTATCAAACTAGTAGTCCAATGTTTTTCCACTCCAAGATTCTCTTTCAACATAAATGGTGAGTTGGTAGGTTTCATCCCTAGTTCGAGAGGACTTAGACAAGGTGACCCCATATCACCTTACCTCTTTGTTCTCAACATGGAAGTATATTCAAGGATATTAAGGCAACTCACGGGCAATCTTAGATTTTCCTTCCACTGGAGATGTAAAAGGGAGAGACTAACTCACCTCTATGTTGTAGAGGCTCTCTTGATTTTTTGCAAAGCAATGTGGATTCGATTAAGGTGATTAAGGAATCTTTGCAAACCTTTGAGTCAATATCAAACCTTAGAGCCAACAGTGGCAAAAGCATCCAGTTTGCCAGATTCTATGAAGACAAAGCTTATTAACATGCTAAGATTCAAGGAGGGGACTCTCCCCATCCGTTACTTGAGAGTACCATTGCTTGCTTCCAAACTCTACAAGTTTGATTGTGATGCCCTGATTGAAAGAATTTTGGTGAACATCAACTTGTGGATAGCCAAGTTCTTAACCTATGTTAGATGTATCCAACTTATTAAGTCTGTTCTTTTCTCGTTGCAAGTATACTGAGCATTTATGTTTATCCTACCAAAAAAGGTAATTGTTACTATGAAAAAGTTGATGCGTAATTCTTTTGTAAAGTCGGAGGCCTAATATTTCAATAAAAGCCAAAGTAAAATGGCAAGAGGTGTGCTGCCCACTTGATCAAAGTGGTTTAGGCATTCCAAAATTGGAAATTTGGAGCAAAGCAGCTCAATTAAACCATATCCGGCACCTATGTGGAGATTCAATAAGGGAAATCTAGGTTGAATGGATTCACTCTAACTTCCTTAAGGGATCTTCTTTTTGGTATATTAAAGCACCTTCTTTGTGTTCCTAGAGTTGGAGAAAATTGTTAAAACTTCGCCCATTAGCAAGGGATATGTTTAAGTGGGAAGTGGGAAATGGTTTGTCTATATCCATATGGTCAAATTTTTTACTACCATTTGGGCCCCTAAACTTGTTGCATAGTCCTTGTGAGGTTTCTAACTCAAGACTTCCTATTAATGCTAGACTCTGTTCCATTATCCATGGCAATGATTGAGAGTTCCCATAGAACTTCTTTTGGAATGAATTTATAATTCCCTCTGCTATAACCCTTACTCTAAATAAACTTGACAAGTTCACATGGAGTAAGGATCCTTTGGGAATTTTCTCTATCAAAAGTGCTTGATCCCTTGGTCAAAACTAATTTAGAGCAAATACTCTATCCTTTGGCTAGCATGGAAAAGAAAATTACACACCTTAGATAAACTAAGTAATTGGGGAGTAAGCATTTCAAGTACGTGTTACCTCTATTCAGCTAGGCAAGAAAACTATAACCATTTGTTCTTTGATTGCTCTTTCTCTACACACATGTGGACAGGAGTTTTGGTGGCACTTAAATGGCCACCATCTTTCTTATCTTGGCAAACAGTATTCACTGCCTTAATGAATGCAATGCTTTCTAGCAATACTCTAATCTTGATGTGGGGAGTTGCTTTTGTAGCAACAATATACTATATCTAGAAAACAAGGAACTCAGCTTGCCTCGAAACTCCCATGCCTTCACTGATGGCTCTAGCTCGATAAATTTTAGCTTACTCTAAGCTTCTTGTACCATAATTTGGTTTACATAAGTTTTTATACAATTTTGTAAATTTGTGAAATTCTAGTTCTAGGACAGAATTTTGCTATAATTCCTTCCCGAGTATAGCGGTTGTACATGCTCTTCTTTATTCAATCTAATTGCTTATTTACCTAAAAAAAAAAAAAACCGTAGACATGAGATGCCATTTTTGGAATCTACCAAAAAGCATAGATCAATCATTAACTAAAGTATGAAATGCAAACCTGTTAATACTACACTATGCCGACCTCCACATGCGATTCTCCTGACACACGTTCCCTGAGGTTTGGAAACTTGCGCTATCGAGTTTGTGGTTCCTTGTGTACCTGATAGGGCTATCTCTTGGCTTACAGCAGGTGGCTGAACGCATGGAATCAACTGGGGAGATGATACAATTTTGATTTGATCACCTAGACCCAGCTGTCCTTCACCTCCATAGCCCCAACCCCAAACCTGTCCAATATCTGAAACTTTCGTAAAAATATGATGCATCAGGTGTCTTGCTTTACATAAAAAATCCTCCATAGCTTCATACTTCAAATGGCCTACAAAACTACATGGCACGACTGCTAGGCGAGATCTGTCTTCTAAGGGATCAAGTCAGACTAGATGGACATAAATAATGAATAAAGAGATTTACCTGACAAAGCCAGAGTGTGGCGTCCACCAGCAGCAACAGAAGTGATCCTTACTCCTTGGCCCAAGTTCACTAGACAAGGTGTCGGCATGAAGGTTTCATCTCCAGATGCTAAGCCTTCAACTTCTGGTTTAGCTGATGACAATTTCCTTCTCTTTACTGTGTCCTCTCCGGCCTTTTTATCACTTGTTTGAGTCGATGTTCCGCTGTTTGCGCTTGAACTTTGAGACTTAAGGCTTGCTGCCATAAATGCAGACCGAGAACAATAAAGAGACCTTGATATTATTTCTCTAATGTAATATGCAACTGTGCATTACCTTGTTCATTGACTAAGTTGCTTTGTTTTGGCGCAATGTCCTTTTGCAAGCCACTAGCAAAAGCCAAATCTGCTAGCATCTTTCCAGAAGGAACACACTCCTTCCAACCCCATGTATACAGTTCACCTGTCTCTGCATTGAGACATATTATATTATATACCATATGAAACAATTCTAATGAAAAGTTCAGACATAGAAAGGATGTATTACCTAGAGTTCACAGATATGCGATACCTACTTTTCAAGCTCTCAGTATCTATTATCTATTATCAGAAGATGACATGAGATGAGTAGAATAACTTAAGCATAAGATGACCAGACATGAATCACAGAGCAAAAGCAAAGAACAGCAGGAGACTAGTTGTTAAACCTTTGGGAATTAAGCAACTTCTTCTCATACATGAACTCAAGAAACAGATTCCCAACCAGTTCTACAATAGTTGATGGGATTGAATATGTGTTGGGACAATTGATATGAGGTGCAATCAGTGAAACAAGTCTTGCTTCAAAGGAATTCAAGTTGGTGCATGCGTACAAAGAAGCTAACAGTAATGGATTGCATGGCAAATTTAGCTTAATATTTCTCAAAATTCTTTTTTATTTTTAGATTTTCATAGCTTGATAACCATAGTAAAGGCCTTATATTCATGGATCAACTTAATGTGGCAATATTCATGTACTTATTCTCAGAAAATTTTTCAAAGGGGGAGAGAGAAAAGTTTCTCAGACATGAAAAGCCTACAAAGCTCCTCATGTGCAATAAGGCACAAAATATGGTCAAGTTGACCGTCATCACTGACATAATCATGCCTATCAATTAACTATTCCACATGTACCATCCGCTCACATACATATTCATCAAGTTGACAGAATAGAAAGCTTACCTGTCACAGACACACAATGGGCCCAACCAGCAGATGCTGTGACAATGGAGGCCTCTGTAGGTAGAACAAATGGCTCTGGAGTTTCCTTAGAACAGTAATTGGGAAAATAAAAAATCAGCACTATAAAGTGACCAGAGAACAAATTTTATGAAGCAAAGATTAATCATCATGGAATTACCCCATGCTTTCCAGCAGTCAAATAACTCTGACCTTCTTCGTCTGTTGAACCCCAAGTTATCAGCTTTCCTGACTCTGACCACACAAATTAGCAATATACACAATACACATGTTAGGATGGGGAGAGGGAAGCATAGACCTTTTAATAGTATTTGACTTGGTTTCAATTAGATCAGAGCTCTATTATGAACCTATAATATACACAATTGTCAATGTAAAGAATAGTTCCAATTACTTGAAATACTAGCAAAAAGTGTGGTGGACAGTGGTTAAAAGAATATCAACGTAGATTGTGAAAAATGACTTTCTTCTTTTTAATGGATTTTTCACATTTCGATTACAATTTTCCGTGGAAACCAAGCACCAACACCAACCACCAGCCACTCCCTTCATCCACTACCACCAATTATCACTAAAAGCTACTAGTAAGTAATACAATTGTCAAGAACAAATATTTTTGAAATGCTTGTAGAAGTTTTGCCTAGATCAAACAAGCCAAAAACCTTTTCGACCAACCCTTTTGAACAATGGAGCCGTGGATAGTTTCTCTTTCTAAATGCAAGACATGCACAGAACCAACTTGAAACCTAAAAGTCTAATACTACCCCAATATATACACAAATATAACTTAGTCATTGAAGCCAATCTCCAAAACACAATTTTTACCAACTAAAATGGTGGTACATGTATTTTAACTATGTTTGTGATTCATAGAGACATAAGGCACATGCACATGTATAAAAAGTCACTTAGAGTAGTTAAGGTAGTTTTACTTGAACCTGTCATGTTGGTGCCTCTGTTATTTCCCATCTGTATATAAACAACACTTCGTATGCTTCATGCTAACTAATAACAGATTCCAGATTACCAAATTCTCTCACTTCTCAGTTTGTTTCTTCCTCTCCTTTTTCTGTTAAACAGTAAATTTTCTTTTACGCATTAATGCAAGTGATGTGTGTCATAGACTTTCTAATTTGATTCCAATTTCTTGGATCCTTAATCCTGATAAGAATGGAAAACCAGGATAGGCAGTTAGGTTAGATCTGATGTGATGAACAATGATCTTTTCTTTCTCTCCAATTCCATTAATCTTGGATCAATGATTACTAATCTCATATTCAATCGAATCAAATCACTTGGGATGGTGTCTATCAATTAGGCTGGCTTTAGGAGCAAAAGGTGAACTTGTGACTTGTGGATGGAACATGTATGAAACCTGATGAGAATAATCTTGATGCACAAACATGGATTACATGTGATTTTATTTGAGATGCTGGGCTGTGGACTCCATGATCAAAGATTTATCTAAAAATTTCTTGTATGCTGAGATTACTAAGGAGTTTCAAAATGAGATTGTGAGTCTTATGGACAAACAAATCGGCCTTCGTTGTACCAATTGCAATATGAAATTTCAACCTCGATACTAGGGAATATGAAGGTCACCATCTTCTATAAGAAGCTAAAAGATTTTTGGGACTAGATGCAAAGTTTCTGTGGACATTGTAGTTGTACATGTGGAGTCATACTTGCACGTAAGTGGGACTAACAATAGAAAGTTCTTGAATTGGAAAGTTGGAATAAATCGATGCAATTCTTAATGGGATTAAATGAAGTCCTTGATGGGAGAAATCATATTCTTTCAATGGATCCAAACTCTTTCTAAAGCAGAAATTATTATTTTGTGAATCAAGTTGGAAAATATATATATATATCTGGTGTAATTGTGAAACCCCATAATTAGGACAATGTCTAACACCAAATTAGTGTAAGGGTTAAACTAAAAATCTTAATCTAAACCCTGATAAATTTAAATTGAGGAAAATAGTGATTTACAAGATAATTCGGTAAATTATAAGAAAAATGATTAAAAAAATTAAAATTATAGACTTAGGATGGTTAAATAAAATATCCAAGTAAATATTTAGATTCAAGATATTTTATTTAATTTAGCAATAAATTTTCATATAAAACTACTGTAATTAGAATTATTTATCAAGATTGTTAGTATATGCATTAGACAAACCTGGGACATGCAAATTTTACCGATCCTTCTCCGGAGGCAGGAAAGATGAGTTTCGATTCTGAAGTACCACAATTAAAAGGGGCACTTAAGGGTTTAACACACTAAGGAAGAGGCAGGATACTCTAATTAGAATGGTGAATACTAGGCATAACCCATAATTCCTATAATAAATGCTATAACTTCACCAAAGTGACTGGAAGGAGGACAACACAACCCGAAAGCCTTTCAAAAGATTGAAAATAGGGTTAGCTAGATAAGTAGAAGAGAATGACATATGTGCCTATCACCTTTTCTCTTTCTTCTTCCTTCCTTTTGATCTTTTCTCCTTTTCTTATGTAAAGTTATACCCCCAATTTCATTAAAAATTCACCATCATGAAATCCAATGAAATCCAAAAACTTCATCACAATCCTTGAAGAAAGCACTACACAACGAGACCACTCTTATTAAGTAAATATCAAACTCAAATTTCGGATTAAGTAGAGAATAGTATAAAATTAAGGTTTTAACCTGATAAAAAGACTTGAAAACTTAAGCTTCAGTAAGTTTTGACAAAGTTTTTTTATTGATAAGTAATTAATTATATCGAAAAGAAAAACAAGTTTTATGAAGAATTCTATATATTTTTTATTGAGATTTCACCTCTTTAAATAGATTATAATGGAATAAAATTATAAAAAGAATAAACTTAAAGAAGGAAACAAAGATAAACCTATTTAAATAAAGTTTCCTAAGAAGGGTATAATTAAATCCTAATTATAAACAACTCTAAATACATATAAATCTGAATTTGACGACACTCTCCCTCAAGCTTAGCTATAAATGTTGATGAGACCAAGCTTGCCTTCAAGATACTCATGAGTCTATTCAGAAAGTCCTTTTGCGAGAAGATCAGTTAGTTGATGAGATGTAGGCATATATTCAACTTTGATAATGTTTTCATCAAGTTTTTCTTTAATAAAATGTCGATCAACCTCTACATGTTTATACCTATCATGATGAACAAGATTGCGAGCAATACTTATTGCTTATTGATTATCACAATAGAGCAACATAGGTTCTTTAGATCCAATCTTCAATTCATTTAGTACTCTTCTTGTCCAAATAAGCTCACAAACTCCATGAGTCATAGCTCTAAACTTAGCTTCCACACTGCTCCTAGCAACCACTGTTTGTTTTTTGCTACGCCAAGTCACTAGATTTCCCCATAGTAACATGCAATAACAAAATGTTGATTTGTGATCATCAATTGATCTAGCCCAATCAACATCAATGAACACTTTCACTTTCTAATCGTTGGTCTTGGCAAAAAATAAACCTTTCCTAGAAGTCTTCTTTAAATATCTCAAGATTCTATATACAGCATTTAGATGACCTTAACATGGTGCATGCATAAACTAACTTACCAAGCTTACTGCAAAAGCAATATCCGGCCTTGTATGTAGAGAGAGATAAGCTTTCCAACTTTTCTTTGATACTATCCTTTATCAACCACCTTTCCTTCAAATAGTTTTCCTTTGTTCCTGAGTTCAACTAGTGTTTTACTTGGCTTGCATCCTAGCATTCCAGTTTCCTTTAATAAATCTAAAGTGTATTTTCTTTGAGAGGCAAAAATCCCCTTCTTACTCCTTGTAATCTCCATTACAAGAAAGTATCTTAGTGCTCCTAAGTCTTTAAATTCAAATTCCTTTACCATCATTTGCTTCACTCTTTTGATTTCCTTGTTATTATTTCCCGTAACAATAATATCATCAACATATATTATAATAATAGTAATTTTCTCTTTTTCAGCATAATAGTGTGTGATCAGCTTACCCCTAGATATAACCAAATTTCTTGATGACTTTAGAGAATCTATTGAACCAAGCTCGTGGAGACTATTTTAAACCGTAGAGTAATATTTTGAGTTTACAAACAATTTTACTCCCTAGATTTTCTTCAAATCCTGGAGGTTGACACATATAAACTTCCGCCTCAAGTTCACTGTTTAGGAAAGTATTTTTGATATCAAGTTGATGTAAAAACCAATCAGATTTTGCAGCAAAAAATAGAAGAATCCGGATTGTATTAAGTTTGCCAACAAGAGCAAAGGTCTCAGTACAATCGATCCCATATGTTTGGCTAAAGCCTTTTTACCACTAGTCGTGCTTGATGTCTTTCAATCAAACCATCAACCTTAGACATGATAGAGAAAACCCATTTACAGCTTATTGTATTTTTTTCCTTGTGGTAATTCCATCAAACTCCAAGTTTTGTTCTGTCTAAGGGCATGTATTTCTTCAAGAACAGCAGCCTTCCACTTAGGAATAGATAGCGCCTCTTCAATAGATCTAGGAATCACAATACTAGACAAACTTGAAGTGAAAGCATGGAAAGAAGGAGATAGATTATAGTAGGACATAAATTCAGAAATAGGATGATGAGAGCAAGATCTAACATCGTTTCTAAATGCTATCAGTAAATCTAGATCTGAAGTAGGACTTGTTTTACCTAATTTGTTGGGCGAGTGAGACTCTACCATCAGTTATCCTCTTGGCTGTGAGTAGGATTCATGATTTCTTTATTTGTTTGACGCATTTTTTTCTAGAGCAGACTTGCAACTCTTGCTGTTTAGGCATTAGAGATATTGATTCTCCCCCTGTTTCCAAAACTGTTATGTGGTAAGGTGAAGTTAGATCAACTACAGGAAGAATGATTTTTGTTGAGTCGGGTTTAGAGACAGTTGCTTCTAAAGTGACATCAGGTAGAGGCAGGTTAAGTGTATCCCAAGGACAACAAGCTTCGTCCCAATTCTCCCCTTGAAGCAAAGTTGGAGAAAAATATGATGTTTTCTCAAAGAACGTGACATCACAAGAAACATATGTTTTTCCGGTTTTTGGACAACAACACTGATAGCCTTTTTTATTAGGAGACTAGCCAACGAAAATTGTTTTGATTGCCCGAGGGTCAAGTTTGTTTCTATTGTGGTCATGAATATGGACAAATGCTATACAACCAAAAATTCTTAATGAAAGTGTATTAGATTTAAACACTTGCGGATAGGTTTTAGAGAGAATAGAGAAAGGAGTTCCAAAATTGATTGGACAACTTGGCAACCAAATTATGAGATAGGTAACAGTTAGAATAGCATCCCCCCACAAATACTTTGGGACATTCATTGTAAACATAAGAACCTAAGCTAATTCTAACAAATGACGATTTTTCCTTTCAATACTCCATTTTATTAGGGAGTCTCAACACAAGAGCTTTGATGTTGAATTCCATTTTCTAACAAATAATCACTAAGAATGGAATTGAAATATTCTTTTCCATTGTCAATTCTTAGAACACAGATTTGTGTTTGAAATTGGGTTTGAATCATCTTGTGAAAAATTTTGAATATGTGACTAGTCTCAGATTTCTTATGTAAGAGATATACCCATGTAACCCATGTGTGATCATTAATAAAAGTACGAAACCATCTTTTGCCAAGGCAAGTGGTGATCTTTGAAGGCCCTCATATATCACTATGGATCAAGGAGAAAGGTATGGAAGGTGTGTGGTGTTTAGGAGAGAAAACAATACGAGTATGCTTAGCTAATTGATAGATTTCACATTCAAAAGAAACAAGATTTTTATTATCAAATAAAGGATAGATACAAATGCTTTAAATAAGAAAAACCAGGATGGCCAAGTCTATGATGCCATATCATTATTTCATTGGTACTAAAAACTGATTCAAAAGTAATTCTAGACATAAAATTTAACTAACTCTTTGGTAGATTATTATCAAAGTAATAAAGTCCATCATGAATCCTAGCATTGCCAATTGTCTTCCTTTACAACACAATTAGCACTGCCAATTGACAAGACGAAAACAAGAAATTAGCAATACAATGATTATCACGTGTGAGTTTACTAACAGAGATCAAATTACATTTTAGATCAGGGACATGGAAAACAAATTTGAGAATTAGACTTGGATTTAATTTTATGTCACCAATTCCAGCAACCTTTGTCAAGGATCCATCAGCAATTTTAATAGGGATACGGTTATAGCAAGGGACATATGATTGAAAAAAATTAGAACCACTTGTCATGTGATCAGAGGCCCTAGAATCAATAATCCAAGGGTCTGAAATAGTGCTTAAAGCTGACTGATGTTTACCATGCTGAGTCACAGAACATGATCCAATGGTAGGGCTAGAAGGTGGAGTGTTCTATGAGATTTTAACAGAAGACCAATTTAGGAGTTTGCATAGGTGATCCATTTGTTCTTTGTTAAATGGAAGACAGACATCAGATTGATCTTGATTGGATTGGGTGTGATACACACGTCCTTCATTTTTCTTCCAAGGCTACCAATTTGCTAGCTTCCCATGAATCTACCAGCACCTGTCTCTAGTGTGTCCAGGTTTATTACAGTGATCACAACATGGTCGCTCACTTGAATGATGATCAGGATGTTGCTGTCCATATGAGTGAGGTTTTTCTGTCATTAAAGCAGATCCTTCTGATGCAGATGGAGCAATAGTATTATTTTGCCTAATTAATAGTCTATCGGACTGTACCTTTGGGTCCTGAAAACCTTCCGGGTACGGACTCTCACTATCATCTATAAATCCTGCTGGTGGGTCTAGGAATTGTCCCGTTGCTTCAACAGCTCTCCTATAAAAGGGGTTCTGATTCATGTAGGGAATAATTCTTTAACCTCCGTAACAAGACTTCTAACATCTAAGGTTACCTTACAAGTACATTATGGTTTACATTGATGATATTTTAATAATGTCTTCTAATGTGCAGGAACACGAGAGACATCTCAAAAGATTCTTCTTCTTAGTAGAGGAATATCATTTGGTTCTCTCAGAAAAGAAATTTGAAGTTCAACAAACTTCAATTAATTTCTTAGGATTAGAGATTAAAGGAGGCCGAATCCACCCTCAGCCTCATTTAATCAAAATCTATTTTAGAATGGGATATCGAAGGTTCAGAATTTGATCTCAAAAAGATCAAATCCTTCCTCGGTAAACTCAATTATATTAGGAATTTTATTCCAAATCTTTCAAAGTTGGCTGGACCACTTTATCAAAAGACAAAAACAAAAGCTAACAGACGAATCACCGCTCAAGATAGGACTTTGATTCAACAAATCAAAAATCTTATCAAGAGTCTCCCTGATTTAACATTGCCTCCGGAAGGAGTTTATTTGATTGTTGAAACAGATGGAGCATCCACTCTAGGATGGGGAGGAGTCCTCAAATGGCGACCCTCGGAGTCAAATCCTCAACGGGAAGAGTTGATCTCTGCATACTGCTCTGGTCTCTACAAGACCAAAGTATCCACCATTGATGCAGAAATCATCGCCATTTTAAATGTTCTCGAGGAATTCAAAATATTTCTCGTAGGAACTAGACAGTTTGAGTTAAGAACAGATTGCCAGGCCATAATAGATTTTTGGAAACATTGTGCAAATAAACACTTTAATAAAATAAGGTGGAATAAACTGCATGACTTCATTATCGGAAATGGATATTCTGTCAAAATAACTCATATAAAAGGGAAGGACAATATTGTCGCTGATCTCCTTTCTAGGATGATCAAGCAAACTTGCTAATCCCTTATGTTTTGATCATTACAGGTTAAGGAAGAATGGCCAATCCATCTTCAAGTAGCCTTATTCGTTTTGAAAATAACCTTGATCAGGTTTTCTATCACACCTTAAAGGCAATTTGGGAATGTTCAAATCGTGGAGATCTGAAGTCACATATCATCCACCTCGGAAGATTATGTGCAGGGAAGTCCCCTCTTCTCTACTATTGTGTTCCTCCGGGAATAGCGAACTTGCCCTACGAGATATACTGTGATAGGTCGAAGATAGTTCTAACGGGGCACATGTTTTGATCATGTTGAGATCCTGTGAGCTTTCTCCTTTTGTGATCAATAAGTACCTAGCTATGTTTGCATAGTCTAGTATCTCAATGGCACAAGTCGTTGGTTTTTGCTCCTTAATTATTTCCAAGAAATCTTCTAGTTGTGCACTAGATAATTCTTTTCCACAATTATACCATTCTACTAAGGAATTAATCTTAGCAGGATTGACTTCTACCAAGTTCAGGAACTCTTCTTTTTCTCTAAACAAAAGATCATGAAGATACGTTTGCGTACCTTTAATCTCCCAATATATTCCGGTATTCTCCTGAAAAATAATTCATTAGTGGCCGGATCTGCCATCTTTCCGGATTGAGCAGATAGATTAAGCCAGTTGGTGCAATAATCATCAAACTCATCCATCTTGTTTATCGAGAGCCTTTCTAAATCTCTCAATGCCATGTCAGCTATTCCTCCGCTTTGTGCTCGGGTATCTTAGCCTAAAATAACTCTCTTGACTGTACTAGTGACATTCCCGATGTCTCCAGCAATAGTCTTGAGTCTCTCACATTCTCCAGACCATTTTACCTTCCATACATCCCATAATGATTTAGCGACTGGTCCTAATAGATTTTCTACAAAATCAAAATTTCCATCCGCGTTCATTGAAAACTTTCGAGATGCTTGTATGGCTGCTGACTCCCATGATTCTAGAAAACCATACCACTTGGCTGGGTCTGCACTACTGATATACAGCATAGCTCCATCAGTTGGTTGAGGTGGCAACCAATAGGATCCTTCAACGAAAGTCCTAGGCTGATGCCTGTATGGAGTTTCTGTCCATCGTGTTTCTCTGGTACCTCGAGGTGGTCCTCTTTCTCCAGCATATGTTGGTATCCACTCATCGGCTTCCGTCTTAATTACTGGTGCAGCAATAGCCTTTGGTGTTGGTAACATCTTTCGTGGTTGCACTAAAGATTTACCTTTGTCTTTCCTTTCTTTGCAGAGCTTTTGAACGTCTGCCAATGTTTTGATCATGTTGAGATCCTGTGAGCTTTCTCCTTTTGTGATCAATAAGTACCTAGCTATGTTTGCATAGTCTAGTATCTCAATGGCACAAGTCGTTGGTTTTTGCTCCTTAATTATTTCCAAGAAATCTTCTAGTTGTGCACTAGATAATTCTTTTCCACAATTATACCATTCTACTAAGGAATTAATCTTAGCAGGATTGACTTCTACCAAGTTCAGGAACTCGGGTCTTACCTCTTGCCCATTACTGCCCTCACGAGTATCGTGCTCGAGTTTTATGCTTGAACCTTGTAGGTGTGTTGGGAATTCCTATCAAGCTAGGATGTAACTTTGTCTAGGACAGATAACATTATCAATGGAGGACTAAGAAAAGAGACGAAGATAGATAATAAGATTGAATATTCAAACGTTAGTAATTCCACATTCAAATAGAATAATCAAGTAAGAATAATAAAACCAATAACATGGATATGTGATAAGAGATAATCAATTCATAATTGAAACGGAGATCACAGCTCTGTAGGACCTCCAAACGGAGATCACTACTCACAAATCTTTAGTGCAACCACGAAAGATGTTACCAACACCAAAGGCTATTGCTGCACCAGTAATTAAGACGGAAGCCGATGAGTGGACACCAACATATGCTGGAGAAAGAGGACCACCTCGAGCTACCAGAGAAACACGATGGACAGAAACTCCATACAGGCATCAGCCTAGGACTTTCGTTGAAGGATCCTATTGGTTGCCACCTCAACCAACTGATGGACCTATGTTATATATTAGCAGTGCAGATCCAGCCAAGTGGTATGGTTTTCTAGAATCATGGGAGTCAGCAGCCATACACCTATGTCGAATTTCTTGACATGATGCTTCCGAGGATTACCCTTTTCATATGTTTTCGCCTTTCTTAATTTTCTTGAAGCTTTAGGCTTAACATATTTGGGTCCTAACCACTTACGACAAAAGTTGTAGGATTTGTATTCTTTTTCGATCATCTGTTTTTGACGGATTTCCTTTAACTCTTGCGTAGTCAAAGATAGCTGAAGATAATTTTTATCGCAAGATAACAATTCTTCAGGATATCTCAATAGATTCCGATGTATGTTCAATTTTGGATGAGGAGGAACCGTTGGTGACCATGTATTGTTGATACGCCGGTCTGACGATTCCTGATTCCTTCAGCCATTCTGGGGGTATAGTGGAGATATACACCCATGCTCCATTTGTCAAGATTACTTCTGAGAATTTCTAGTGAATTACCTCAGATAATTTATATCCTAACCCTTTCACCTCAAGGGGTCCTTGGAAATAAATTTCTCGTACCATCCCAAGATCTATGAGTCCTTGGAGATGAATGTAATTACCATCAATCTCGATGTTGGTGAAGAGTCCAGCATCTATTCCCACTTTAAACCAAATTACTCTGGTGTGACATGCTGTACATGGGAATTCTGGATCTATTTCAAATCCGTCGTCTTCTTCCTGTGGGCAATTGCATTTCATCTGCCTCCGTTGGCTTTTAGAGTGATAGATAAGATATGGTCTTACCTAGATTACTCCATTTGGCAAAGATAAACCGTCCCACCATGATTCAAATAAATCCTGAAGAATTGTTATCTTGCGATAAAAATTATCTTCAGCTATCTTTAAAATCATATTTTGAATTTCTGTAGGAAGAAACTTTAAAATTTTCCTTGGGTTTAGATGGGCTCTAACCCTTAGAAAATCAAAACCATTTTGAGGATCATCGGTCGATGACGTAGATCCTTCATCTTTTAGGTCACGAAGAACATCGACTGGGATCGTATGTTCCAGTGCCTCAGCTATTTTGCACTTGAGTAACCCAGAAGAAATGGGATCCTCTGCAATTCTTTTGTAATTCAGGATTTGCTTTGACAAATCTAGAATTATTTCTCGATCCTTGGTCATCTTTTTCATATCGCGATGACACCGCAAACAGGTGTTTTCCACATTGTGTGGCAATGCTTCATTCACCATGCTTGAAAACAGTCTTTTTCCTATCCATTGAGAAAGCTGGTTTGCAGCTAACCGATAGAGAGTAAAGACGCAAATTACCTCGCTATGAGCGGGTGTTTGATACTTGTCTAAATAGTTAAATCGGGTGTGCCCCGTTAGAACTATCTTCGACCTATCACAGTATATCCCGTAGGGCAAGTTCGCTATTCCCGGAGGAACACAATAGTAGAGAAGAGAGGACTTCCCTGCACATAATCTTCCGAGGTGGATGATATGTGACTTCAGATCTCCACGATTTGAACATTCCCAAATTGCCTTTAAGGTGTGATAGAAAACCTGATCAAGGTTATTTTCAAAACGAATAAGGCTACTTGAAGATGGATTGGCCATTCTTCCTTAACCTGTAATGATCAAAACAAAAGGGATTAGCAGGTTTGCTTGATCATCCTAGAAAGGAGATCAACGACAATATTATCCTTCCCTTTTATATGAGTTATTTTAACAGAATATCCATTTCCGATAATGAAGTCATGCAGTTTATTCCACCTTATTTTATTAAAGTGTTTATCTGCACAATGCTTCCAAAAATCTATTATGACCTGGCAATCTGTTCTTAACTCAAACTGTCTAGTTCCTACGAGAAATATTTTGAATTCCTCGAGAACATTTAAAATGGCGATGATTTCTGCATCAATGGTGGATACTTTGGTCTTGTAGAGACCAGAGCAGTATGCAGAGATCAACTCTTCCCGTTGAGGATTTGACTCCGAGGGTCGCCATTTGAGGACTCCTCCCCATCCTAGAGTGGATGCTCCATCTGTTTCAACAATCAAATAAACTCCTTCCGGAGGCAATGTTAAATCAGGGAGACTCTTGATAAGATTTTTGATTTGTTGAATCAAAGTCCTATCTTGAGCGGTGATTCGTCTGTTGGCTTTTGTTTTTGTCTTTTGATAAAGTGGTCCAGCCAACTTTGAAAGATTTGGAATAAAATTCCTAATATAATTGAGTTTACCGAGGAAGGATCTGATCTTTTTGAGATCAAATTCTGAACCTTCGATATCCCATTCTAAAATAGATTTGATTAAATGAGGCTGAGGGTGGATTCGGCCTCCTTTAATCTCTAATCCTAAGAAATTAATTGAAGTTTGTTGAACTTCAAATTTCTTTTCTGAGAGAACCAAATGATATTCCTCTACTAAGAAGAAGAATCTTTTGAGATGTCTCTCGTGTTCCTGCACATTAGAAGACATTATTAAAATATCATCAATGTAAACCATAATGTACTTGTAAGGTACAAAGATCTTGTCCATTTTTCTTTGAAAGATGGACAGTGCTGTCTTTAATCCAAATGGCATAGCAAGCCATTCATATTGTCCTTGTGGTAAATAAAAGACGTCCAGGGTATGTCATCAGGATGCATTTGAATCTGCCAGAAGCCTGACTTAAGATCAAACTTGGAGAAAATTTTCTTTCCTGTGACTCTTAGTAAAATCGACTTTAGATGAGGAATAGGGTATTGGTCTGGTTGGATGTTTGCATTTAAATCCTTATAATTATAGACCATTCTACTCTCACCTCTAGCAATTTCACCATGGTTCCTAACTATAAAGGCATTAGAGCGGTGACGGCTGATCGAAGGCCTAATGACTCTAAGTTTGAGGAGCTTCTGAATATGGAAGTTATATTCATCCTGTTCTGCAGGGTGAACCTTCATTATTGGACAGGTGATACAGATATCTGGATTAATAATATCCAGTTTACATTTATCATGTGTATCCTTCCATCCCATTTTAGGGTCTGTGCCAATTAAACCTTTATCCCTAAGTCTCTGGATGTGCTCTAAAAGATCTAAAGATACATTGCAAGAGACACTGAAGACGGGTGCGTCTAACAGTTCCTTTTCCAATGGGTGAAATTCTTCTGTTATTCCTACAACATTCACTTTGTCAGATTTATCTGAAAATCGTGCAACAGGAACAGTGGATATCTTCTTTAGGAATGTGACCGAGTCCGGTCCAATGATCATCCCACCATGTTGGGATCTAATGAAATTCATTCCTAGAATCATCTGTGTGTTATCTCCTATTTTTAAACTTGTAACTATGGTAGTTGGGAGATAATACCTTTCCTTCTGTACGGAGATGTAGGCAGGAGACTTAAGTCTCTTGTTTACATATCTGGATTCTCCGTCCGCAAAGTTTATGAGGAATCCTTCGAATTCTTCAAGAGCCTTGTCGGGAACTATATCTTGTGAGATGATAGTTACAGTTGCTCCGGTGTCAATGATTCCTGTTGCTGTACTAATGGAACCATCACAAAAAACAATGTTAGCAAAAACATTTAATAGGTTATTTATGTATGATCCAGGTCTTGTTAATTTATCCTAGGTTTCTACCTTTCCTATTAAGTTAGTGGAAATTGTTTCTTCAGTCTGTGTTTCTTTTGACGAAGAAGCATTATTCCTAAGCAATGTTTCTAACCTATTTATTTCTAATTTCAATTTGGAATTTTGATCTTCCAAATCCCTAATCCTATTGCTAAGCTGTGAAATTAGAAGGTCCTTATCTAATCTAATGGGTTCTTTTGTAGAACTCCCTTGTCCTTCTAAAGTATATGTTGGAATTTCCAACCCAAAAGTAGAATTTATACAATGAATACAAAAAATTGAGCTGCATGCTTCGCATTTAGCTCGAAGATTCTTTGGGTATGTATAAAAACAACAGACACATCTTTCCATAAGCCGACCATCAGTAAAATATACCAATTTATGGTTGCACTTAGGTAGGGGTGGTCTTCCTATAGTTGTGAGCATAAAAAATGTATTTACTTGAGGGGAAAGTTCCTCCTCATCCAAAATTGAACATACATCGGAATCTAGTGAGATATCACTCCCTGTGCAGGATATGACGTCCCAATTTGCAGCTAGATCCAAGGACGTATAGGCATTTAGCCTCTCTTTGTCTCCTCTTTTGCTTCGACACATGCTTGCGAAATGTCCTTCTTCTCCACAAATATAACATTTACACTTAGAGAAGTTGGTTTTCTTATCTATGTCGAATTTCTTGACATGATGCTTCCGAGGATTACCCTTTTCATATGTTTTCGCCTTTCTTAATTTTCTTGAAGCTTTAGGCTTAACATATTTGGGTCCTAACCACTTACGACAAAAGTTGTAGGATTTGTATTCTTTTTCGATCATCTGTTTTTGACAGATTTCCTTTAACTCTTGCGTAGTCCAAAAGATGATGGTAGTGATTGGGGAGTTATAGATGTCAGCTTCCTGAATTCCATGTTTGGTCACCATTCTTGTGACTATGTCTCTCCCAATATATTCCGGTATTCTCCTGAAAAATAATTCATTAGTGGCCGGATCTGCCATCTTTCCGGATTGAGCAGATAGATTAAGCCAGTTGGTGCAATAATCATCAAACTCATCCATCTTGTTTATCGAGAGCCTTTCTAAATCTCTCAATGCCATGTCAGCTATTCCTCCACTTTGTGCTCGGGTATCTTGGCCTAAAATAACTCTCTTGACTGTACTAGTGACATTCCCGATGTCTCCAGCAATAGTCTTGAGTCTCTCATATTCTCCAGACCATTTTACCTTCCATACATCCCATAATGACTTAGCGACTGGTCCTAATAGATTTTCTACAAAATCTAGATTCCCATCCGCGTTCATTGAAAACTTTCGAGATGCTTGTATGGTTGCTGACTCCCATGATTTTAGAAAACCATACCACTTGGCTGGATCTGCACTGCTAATATATAACATAGCTCCATCAGTTGGTTGAGGTGGCAACCAATAGGATCCTTCAACGAAAGTCCTAGGCTGATGCCTGTATGGAGTTTCTGTCCATCGTGTTTCTCTGGTAGCTCAAGGTGGTCCTCTTTCTCCAGCATATGTTGGTGTCCACTCAACGGCTTCCATCTTAATTACTGGTGCAGCAATAGCCTTTGGTGTTGGTAACATCTTTCGTGGTTGCACTAAAGATTTACCTTTGTCTTTCCTTTCTTTGCAGAGCTTTTGAACGTCTGCCAATGTTTTGATCATGTTGAGATCCTGTGAGCTTTCTCCTTTTGTGATCAATAAGTACCTAGCTATGTTTGCATAGTCTAGTATCTCAATGGCACAAGTCGTTGGTTTTTGCTCCTTAATTATTTCCAAGAAATCTTCTAGTTGTGCACTAGATAATTCTTTTCCACAATTATACCATTCTACTAAGGAATTAATCTTAGCAGGATTGACTTCTACCAAGTTCAGGAACTCTTCTTTTTCTCTAAACAAAAGATCATGAAGATACGTTTGCGTACCTTTAATCTTTTCCTCATCATCGAGAAGTATTTGCTGAAATTTTTTGGTGTTAATATCAACTTGCGTTTCTATATCCACCACGTTTTCACTCGCTACTTCTGATGTGGAACATTCTTGACTAGAAATACTTGGATATTTCAGGATATCTTGCTCTCATACTGTCCAAATCAGGAATTGTTTCCCAATCTCTTGTCCAATCATATCCTGGATAGTGTTGTTGAAGTAGATCTAAGGGTGTTAGATTTCCTTCATTTTCCTGAAGATCTGAGTCTTCATCTTCAGGGTCTTGTATCTTTGTTGAAGATACTCCTGTAAGACAGACTTGGGTTTCAAGACTTTCGAGATGTTCTAGATAGGTGAGGTATGACTCATCATCTAGTTGCTGTAATTTCTCTAAGTCAGTCTCTGAAAGTTTAACCATGCCAATGAACTGTTCTTGTGAAGGGGCAGATGGTTGACTTTCTCCTGTAATGGTTCTAAGAATCTCTTCATCATCTGATTCTTCTTCAATGTCATTAAACCTAAGGGGATTATGATCTCGGGCAGAATAAGATTTGAAGGATACTGTCCTACTTCCATCGAGGTTTTTAAAGGATGTGGTCTGGCTAGGGATTTTTACCAGATCCTGATTGAGATCTAAGTTCCATGTTTGTCCCTGTTGAGGGGCTAAACGTTTTCCTTCGATCGCTTGGATGCCTTCAGATTTCAGCCAATGAATTGGCGTCTTAAGATCTAACTTGAAGGATGTAGTCGCATGGTTTGACAAACGACCAACAACCATTGTTGTAACTATCAAATTTTCTGCGTCTTGAACCATTTGATAGCCCTTCGTTTTTACAACAATCTTCAAGTACTTTGCGAAGGTCTTTACGCTCTTCTGGATGTTAGGGATAACATAGACAAGTCCAGAATTATTGGACATGTCAATTTCCATTTCTCCAATCGTCCCTTGTTCCAGATCTAACCAAGAGCAGTCATGAATATTGATATAGACCAATGCTCCGGTATTCTTTTTATGACAGCCCTGGATTCCTATATAGATGAGCCCTATATGGATCCATTGCAAGTCTTCTTTTAAAAGCCTCTCCTCAGATTTTTTGTCTATTAATGAGAAGACCGCTTGGGAATCATCGTTGGGTAACGTCACACTATGTGTTGCATAGTGATGATACACTTTAAAGTGGGATTGATTCCATTTATAGGCGTACAATTGCTCGGGTTCGGCAATCTTAGCCTGGTGTAGATCTATGTATTGTTCCTGTTTTGCAGGATCCAGATACAATTCGATCTTTCTAAGACTCTTAACCTTGGTTTGGCCTTTGGTTAAGGTGCGTTTTAAGTAGGAATAAGGTCTTACTTGGTCCTCAGAGGTTATCCAAGAGCTATTGGAACTCTCAGGAATATCACGAGGAACTTGCGTGATCTTTTCCTTTCCCTTTGGATTCATTTTTTGAAGGAGGTGGTTCAAAGATTCGGGAACTACCAGGTGGTGGTAGAAATCTTTGGGGGCTTGTAGATGAGGGTTGAAGCTTGGATTCGAAGGATCTAATGATTTCTTCGAGTCCGGGTGATGGAGGTGGTGTGTTAGAGGGACTAAGCTGCTCTAACCTAGTTCTAATCTCTACTAGCAGCTGGATTATAGTATTATTTTGCCTAATTAATAGTCTATCGGACTGTACCTTTGGGTCCTGAAAACCTTCCGGGTACGGACTCTCACTATCATCTATAAATCCTGCTGGTGGGTCTAGGAATTGTCCCGTTGCTTCAACAGCTCTCCTATAAAAGGGGTTCTGATTCATGTAGGGAATAATTCTTTAACCTCCGTAACAAGACTTCTAACATCTAAGGTTACCTTTTCTACCTTAGTAATTAATTTTTCTAATCTATCTATACTAGATTTGACCTCTATAAGGAGTAACTTAGTTTCCTTTTCAACTTCCTTAGGTTCAGTCCAGATTTTGGATATTAAATCCTCTATCTGTCGTTTACTAGGGATGTTTCTTAGGTGGCTAAGGTCCTGTTGGTCTTTGATAAATTGAATATTATCTAATATTCTATCTAATTTATCTAGATTAGACACTCTATCTTTTAGTTTTTTATATAAATTTAAAAAACTTCTAATTATAACATTGTTAGACTCTTTCTCTGATCTGATGTTCTGGAGGGTTGTGTATGCTAGGTCGACAAGTGTGTTTTGCACACCGTCTTTACCGTGTACCTTGTGAGGTTCTCCGGGGGTCCTAGAGCTTTGGCGGTTCCCTGATCCTAAACTCCTTCTCTTATCATGATAACATATGATTGGTTTTCCTTCTTGAACTTCTATTAAACTATAAGATGGGAAGTCTAAGTTTAAATATTCTAATCTTCTTTCTCTACTTGGGCTAATTTCTAAATCTTCCATCCATCCTATTATACGGTATCTTAGACAAAGAAGACCATCATGTTATCCCTACCGCGGGAAACGGACACCACTAGTTGGTCTTATCGCACTCCTCGGGAGATAATACCTTTCCTTCTGTACGGAGATGTAGGCAGGAGACTTAAGTCTCTTGTTTACATATCTGGATTCTCCGTCCGCAAAGTTTATGAAGAAGACAGCACCGTCCATCTTTCAAAGAAAAATGGACAAGATCTTTGCACCTTACAAGTACATAATGGTTTACATTGATGATATTTTAATAATGTCTTCTAATGTGCAGGAACACAAGAGACATCTCAAAAGATTCCGTAACAAGACTTCTAACATCTAAGGTTACCTTTTCTACCTTAGTAATTAATTTTTCTAATCTATCTATACCTATGTCGAATTTCTTGACATGATGCTTCCGAGGATTACCCTTTTCATATGTTTTCGCCTTTCTTAATTTTCTTGAAGCTTTAGAGTTGAATCCTTGCTTCATCTCTTTTAGTTTTGAACGGATCTTAAAAATCTGGGAAGCATTTAAGGCGAATTGGAACAGCTATTGGAAAATGAGCTATTGGAACAGTTACAGATTTATTATCAAAAGGAATATCACTGTTTTTTTTTTTTCCATAAGAAATCTTTACTGCTCTGATACCAAAAAGAAAAACAAGTTTTTATAAAGAATTCTATATATTTTTTTATTGAGATTACACCTCTTTAAATAGATTACAATGGAATAAAATTATAAAAAGAATAAACTTAAAAAAGGAAACAAAGATAAACCTATTTAAATAAAATTTCCTAAGAAAGGTATAATTAAATCCTAATTATAAACAATTCTAAATATATACAAATCTAACTTTGACTACATATTAAATAAAGAAGAAAATGTACAACCGCTATACACGAAAAGGGGTTACGGTAAAATTTAGTCCTATAACTAGAATTTTACAAAATTTGTAAAAATTGTATGGAAACTGTGTAAACCAAATCATGGAACAAAAAGCTTAGAGTAAGCTAAAATTCATCTAGCTAGAGACATCGGCGAAGGCATAGGAGATCTAAGATGGGTTGACTTCCTGGTTCACCAAAGACAACATACTACTATTGCAAAGGCAACTCTCCATATCGGGATTGAAGTATTGCTCGAAGGTGTTGTATTCTAAGGTAGAGGATACAATTTACCAAGATAAGAAAGATAATGGCCATTTAAGTTCCACTAAAACTTCTGTCCATACATGTAGAGAAAAGGCAATAAAAAAATAAATGGTCATAGTTTTCTTGCTCAACTAAACAAAGGTAGCATGTAGTGGAGTACTTGCTCCAAATTAGTTTGGACCAAGGGACAAGGCCATTGTATGGTGTCAAAGCTTTGTATGCACTTTTGATAGAAAAAATTCCAAAAGTATCCTTACTCTGTGTAAACCTATCAGGTTTACATAGAATAGGGATTATAGCAAAAGGAATTGTAAATCTATTCCAAAAGTTCCTCCGTGGAAAGGTCCAACCATTGCCTTGGATAATGAAACATAGTTTGGCATTAATAGGGAGCCTTGAATTAGTAATCACTTTGGGACTATGCACCAAATTTAGAGGCCCAATTGGTAGCCAAAAACCTAATGATGAGGACATAAACAAGCCACCTCCCACTTCCCACTTAAACATGTTTCTTGCTAACGGGCAAAATTTTAACAATTTCCTCCAATTCCAAGAACACAGAGGATGCTTTGGTATCCCAGAATGAGAATCACTTAAGGAAGTTAGAGTGGATCCACTCAACCCAAATCCCCCTTCCTGAATCTCTACATAAGTGCCAAATATGTTTTAATTGGGCTACTTTGTTCCAAGTCTCTAGTTTCGGAATGCCCAAACTACCTTAATCAATCGAGAAACACATCTCTTGCCATCTTATCTTGGCTTTTGTTGAAGTATTAGACCTCCTATTCCACAAAAAATTACACATGAGCCTTTCCATAGTACCAATTACCTTTTTAGGTAAGATAAACATAGATGCCTAGTACACTTGCAATGAACATAGAACGAACTTAATAAGTTGAAGTAGTACAGCATAGGAGAGGAACTTAGCTGACCACGAGTTAATTTTAGCCAAAATTCTTTCAATTAAAGCATTACGATTAGACTTGTGAAATTTGGAAGCAAGCAATAGTACCCCAAGATAGCAGATGGGAAGAGTCCCCTCTTTGAAACCTAACATGTTAATGAGCTCTTCCTTTGTTGAAGATGGCACACTGGATAAGAACACAAGGCTTTTGCCATTGTTAACTCTAAGGTCTGATATTGACTCAAAGATTTTCAAAAACTCCTTGATCACCCTAACCAAATCCACATTGCCTTCGCAAAAAATCAAAAGGTTATCTGCAAAACAAAAGTATGTTAGCCGCTCCATTTTACATCTCCAATGATAAGAGAATCTAGGATTGCCCGGGAGCTACCTTAATATCCTTGAATATACCTCCATGCTAAAGACAAAGAGGTAAGGCAATATGGGATCATCTTGTCTAAGTCCTCTCAAACTAAAGATAAAACCTACCATCTCACCATTTATGTTGAAGGAGAATCTTGGAGTAGAGACACATTAGACCACCAGTCTGATGAAGCGTGGTGGAAAATTTATACATGTTAGCACTACCTCCAGAAAACTCCAATTAATGGAATCATAAGCCTTGTGAATGTCCACTTTGAGCATACAAGAAGGAGATCCTCTATTGATGTGATATCCACTGACTAGTTCCTAAACAACAAAAATGTTGTCAAAAATGCAACGGCCTCCAATAAATGCAAATTGTTCTTTTCCCACCAGCAAAGGTAGAACCATCTTTAAGTCTTGAAGCAAGTAGCTCAACGATTGCTTTACAAATAGTATTACAATAAGATATAAGCTTGAAATAAGAGAAATTAGTAGGATTAACAATCTTAGATACGAGAGAAACAATCATACAATTCCATTCCTTAAGCAATTTTCTAGAGATCAGAAACTCATTCACCCCATCAATTATATCTGCACCTATAATAGGCCATGTAACTTTAAAAAAAGGGGGCAGAAAATCCATCCAGACCAGGGGCTTTGTCGGTCAGTTGACTAAAAAAAGCCATTCTAATTTCCTCGTTCGAGAATAGGGCATTGATTTGTATAGTTTGTTGATCCGAGATTCTTCTAGAGATATAGTTATGCACCTCTATAACAGAAATTATTTTTTACTAGCCTCCCAACAAGTTAGAGAAGTCAATAACAATTTCCGCATTAACATCAGAATCACCATGGATCTCCATTCCATCCGCCTTTGTCAAACGGTAGAGAACATTCCTATTTTTCCTATGCTTAACCACTTCATAAAAATAAGCAAAGTTCTTGTCTCCCAATTTAAGCCATTTAACTCTCAACTTTTGTCTAAAAAACCTCTCTTCCACCCCTCTTAGCAAGTAATACTCCTTGAAAGCATCTTTCTCTTGATTGAGGACAGAGGTGTAGAAAATCTCAAATACGTAATCTTAAAAGATATTTCAGGAAAGTTATTAAAGGAAATCAAGGCTAATAAGTTAAGGCAATTAACTATAATTAGCTGTTGTAATTAGCTATAGATTTTTCCTTTTCTAGTGTAACAAAAAATTGTATATATAGAATAAAATAAATTGTAAAAGTATGAGAATTTTTACAGAATTAATAAAAACTCTCTTTATTCAACATGGAATCAGAGGCAACTAAGGTTTACAAAATTGTAATTTTTTTGGATAAATGTAAGTTTTATTAATCCAAAAGAAACAATTTACATTGCCAAATGGCTAAATAAAATACAAAAACGGTACAGATGCAGCAACATAGTGCATTTAGGCAGTACAGACTCAATCCTACATTAGAGTAACGTATGTTCTAATTTAGTTTACAATAGAGCCTACAACAAATAGGTTTCCCCCTAAGCATACGGGGTTACCCATACACCATATACAATATACTAACGCTACAAGGGCTACACTCCATGTTTTAACTGTCAGGGTCAACGAATCCACTATCGCCTCCAAAACACTTATGGCTCCTTGCCATGTACGAAATGAGGAAGGGCATTGGAAACAATCACAAACCAAACCCCATATTATCGATGTGTAGTTGCAGGTGAAGAAAAGTTGATCATGGCTTTCCCTACCTTAGTTACAAAGAAAGCATGTTGCAGGCGTTCAGATCCCCCACGAGATCATTCTATCCAAGGGCGCTAGTTTTCCTTGCCAAGCTAGCTAAAGTATAAAGGAGTGCCTTGGTAAGGATTTGTTGTTTCATACTACTTTACACCATGGCATTGCAATGTCTGGAGGGTAGAGCCACTTCTGATGGTATATTCTCCTAAACTTGAATGCATCCAATTGAGGCGATCTAGGCAAGAGGCATTTGGACATAGGGAGGCCGATATATGGATGTTGCTCCAAAACAGAGTAGTTGGTATACTCCATTCATTATCATTCATTAAGGAACAGAGTTTCATTGTTGGGGGGAATCCCATGCTGCCCTTCTCTCTAGCACTAAATATTGTATCCAAGGGACCTATTAGGAGCCAATAATTTGCCTATAGTGATATCTCTAACCCATTGTTGGGTTCCCAATGAAAGTAACTTCAAACCGCAGTCCTCAATTTCAGCAACTTCCTCCAGGACCATGAGCATAGAGTAGGTACCTTAGCAGACCAAAAGATTCTCCCTTTTAGTAGGGTAGCATGTACCTATTCTGGCCATATGCTCTTCGGTCCCTCCTTGCATAAATGCCAAATGTGCTTAATTTGGATAGCCTTATTCCACTGAATTAGGTTCGGGATTACCAGCCCATCACTCCTCATTGGTTTGCACACATTCTCGCAATGCACTTTGGCCTTGGTATATGTGTTAGGTTGACCACTCCAGAAGAAATTCCCAAGTAATTGGTCGATTTTTGATATGACAGACTTAGGGAGAATAAACACTGAGGACCAGTATACCTACATAGAGAATAGGACCAACTTTACCAGTTGAAGCCAACCTGCATAAGACAGGTGCTTAGATGTCCAGGAAGTGATGCGTGCTAACATCTTTTCCAGGAGTGCCTCACAATCCACCTTCCTAAGCTTCGAAGATATGAGCAGAACCCCTAGGTAGCGTGCTGGCAATTCCTTTTCACGAAATCAAGTGGCACAAAGGATGTCCTCTTTGGTACTCAATGTGACATTGGAGAAGAATATACTACTTTTATCGTTGTTAGCCTCCAAACCAAAAATGGTGTGAAAATGTTGCAAGGTCTTCATGACCAATCGTGTAAACTCAACATTCCCATGAATATAAGTAGGTCGTCTGCAAAACAAAGATGGGTTAGTTTCTTAGATTTGCAACGCCAGTTAAGGGAGAATTGGGGGTTAGAGGCTAGCCTCCTCAGTGATGTGGAGAGCATTTCCATGCCCAGTATAAATAGATTGGGGGAAATAGGGTCCCCTCGTCTCAATCCTCTCCTACTCGCAAAATAACCAGTCAATTCACCATTTATGTTAACGGAAAACATAGGACAGCACACATGTGGTGAGGGAACTTTATCGCTTTTAGGACTACTAATAGGAAATCCCAATGTATAGTATCATAGGCCTTTTGTAGGTCCACCTTTAATGTGCATTGTGGTGATCCTGATTGCGAGTGGTACCCTGCCATCAATTCTTGTGCAATGAAGGTGTCTGATTTTTCCGATCTTCATTGCCGAAATCTTAATTTTTCCAACCTTCATCACCAAAACCCTAATTTTTTTTTTTTGCCTTCATTGCCAAAACCCTAATTTTTCAGCCTTCATCGCCGAAATTCGCTTAAACTCGACCAACTCTCTCACACACGAGTTACCAAAGACACTGTGCATCGTTAGAGTCGCCAATGTCTACTTGGAGTCATTGGAGTCACTAGAGTCTAATTAGAAGTTAGGCGAACTCGCACGAACTACAGTGGCATGATCTATGATTGTAGGTGCTTTTTTGGGTAGGGCACTCTTCATTCTTCATTCGAAACTAATGAATGTTGGGTCGGGCCTTTCTGCCTTGTTATCAAAAAAGGAGTTGGGTAAAGCAAACTCCCTCCTTGGACGAGCACGGGGCTTAGTCAAGTAGAACCGGGTTGCGTTGCTTGATGCTCCGATCAAAAACAAATCAGTGGGGCCATGCCGGTACGACTGAATATGCGTTAGAAAGGTCAATCCCTCCCCTACGACACGCCGGTGGGACTTAATACGATTTAGGGTTTCTTTTGGTCTAACTTATTATGACCTCTTCGCTTCCCTTCCATATGAGGATCTAAGGAGGATCAAGGGTTTCTTCGATTGCTGGTTTGCTTCGTCAACCGCAACAAAGATTTGGGTTTGGCTCATTGTTTCTTGGTTCTTGTTAATCCCAACCTTAATTGCTAGTTCATTTCCCTTTTTTTTTTTTTTCTCAGTCTTCATTGTTATGTGTGGTTTTTTTCTCCTACTATTTGATCATATTCCATCATAGAGGAAAATCATATTACATGGAAGCACAACAGAGCTTTAGAACATCCAAGTAGCATATAGACTAAATGAAAAAAATTACTTGAAGTGGTCTCAAGTAGTTTAAACATTCTTGAGAGGAAAAGGAAACCTAGGTCATCTACTGGAGCCAGCACCGGAGAGCAGAACGCTAGGATTTAAAGTGTGGGAAGAAGAAGATTCAATGATCATGTCATGGTTATAGAATTCTATAACCCCTTAAATCAATGATACATGTATGTTTCTTCCTACAGTAAAGGCAATTTGGGATACTCTTCATGAAACGTATTCCAAGGTCAATGATGTAGCCCTCATATTATGATATCAAGACAAAGACAACCAAAGCAAAATAAGGGACAAAAACAGTGACAGAGTATGCCAATTTTCTACAAAACTAGTGGCAGGAATTGGATTATTACAGGACACTTAATTTGAACTGTAGTAAATGAGCAATGATCATTAAAAAGTATATAGAAAGGAATCGAGTTTATGATTTCTTGACTGGTCTAAATTCTAAATTTAATCTTCTACAAATTCAGATTATGGGTAGACTTGAATTTCCCCCTCTAATTGAATCAATATCCCTGGTTCATGCAGAAGAGAGCCGCAGGGGCATTACGTTAAAGTCACCTTCAACTGAAAATTTTGCTCTTCTAAGCTCTAAACCTCAGTGGCTGGTATTGGACAAAACTACTACAGGCAAAACCAATCGGTCAAGTGTGCAAAAGGATCGTGAAGCGTTGTGGTGCACATATTGAAAGAAACCATGCTGGAAATTACATGGGAAACCATCCAGTTGTGAATGAGGATAGAAAGGTAGTCGACAAAGGCAGGCTTATGTGTCGATTCAAGACCCAACTCAATTGTTTGGAGGATTTAATGTAGAGGAAATTGAGAAGATTAGAGGTATGCTAAGGACTGTTGAAAAATTGGCCACCAACAACTCTCAACTAACGAATCAAGGTATGTGTTCATTGACCCTTTCACGTGAGAATCTAATCTCTCTTAGGTTAAATGCTTTAGGAAATGAGCTTAGGAATGCCTAGATCCTTAACTCTAGTGCTATAGATCATATGACCCATATTTCAAATAAATTCAAAACCTATAATCCCTATTCTAGCAATAGAAAGATTGTTGTTGCTCATGGTTCTACAACCACAATAG
Source organism: Laguncularia racemosa (assembly GCA_037954665.1). NCBI lineage: Eukaryota > Viridiplantae > Streptophyta > Magnoliopsida > Myrtales > Combretaceae > Laguncularia > Laguncularia racemosa. The sequence goes on from JBBMOL010000036.1 coordinate 1,319,445, forward strand.
CAAGAATAGGAGATGTCCAAATTACCACAAAACTAGTGCTTAAACATGTTCATGTTCCCCAATTATCTACAAATTTGGTTTCCATACAAAAACTTACAAAAGATCTAACTAGCTATATTATATTCCATGATTCTTCTTGTGAATTTCAGGACCAAGGTTCGGGGAAGAAGATTGGACTTGCTAAGGAACATAATGGACTCTATTACTCAAATACATCAAGTCAACCGAAATTCAATGAATCCGCCATGTCCACATTGTTTTCTTCTTCTAATGAGGATGTCATTTGGTTGCACCATAGGAGCTTAGGTCATGTATCTTTTACTACATTGAAAATAATGTTTCCCTTTTTGTTTAAGGGATTTGATGTTCATTCTTTTCATTGTGATATTTGTGAGTATACAAAACACACTCGTGTACCATTTCCCATCAATAATAAAAGATCTTTTCCATTTTTTTTAATCTATAGTGATATTTGGAGGCCATCAATTATTCCAAACATCTCAAGGTTTAAGTGATTTATAACATTTATTGATGATTGCAACAAAGTCTCTTGGATCTATTTATTCAAAAATAAGTCTAATGTGAGTCATATTTTTCCTAACTTTCATGCAATGATTCAAAATCAATTTAGCACCAAGATTGAGGTTATTTCAATCAAATCTTGAGTTCGTATTTCCAAAAGGAAGGAAACATACATGAATCATCCTATATCACCACACCACAACAAAATGGAGTGCAAAGAGAAAAAACCGACATATTCTTGAATGTACTAGAGCCTAATTGTTTCAACAAAATGTGCCAAAAACATATTGGGGAGAGGTTATACTCACATCAGCTTATGTCATAAATAGAATTCCTTCCAAGGTCTTAAGGTTTCAAAGTCCACTTGAAAACTTGTCCAAATTTTACTCCGATATTCGATCTTCCTTCAATCTCACTCCTTGGGTCTTTGGGTGTACTTCCTTTGTCCATGTTCATAATCATAACCATGGGAAGTTAGATCCTTGTGCTCTTAAATGTGTCTTCGTGGGGTACTCATCTACTAAAAAGGGTTACAAATGTTATCATCCAACTACTAGAAAACTCTCTGTCTCAACCAATGTCACATTTGTTGAAAATAAACCCTATTTCACCACTCCTTATCTTTAAGGGGAGTCACATACACTTGAAGATAAGGAGTCATACTTTCCACCATGGTTGTCAAAATCGCGATTTTATGTAGAATCGTGAAGAGGTCCGTAGAATCGGAACGTAGAAACGTAAGTTTCTATAACCTATGTAAAATAACTTTCAAATATTATAAATTTATTTACAATAGTCATTAAAAAATATAATTAATAATAGAAACAAGGAAATTAAGTATTTATCTTAGCCATAAATTACAAATTTGCAATAAAAGTCATAATATAGATAATCGAGCATAAGTTGTATAATATAAATATTTTATTTCTAAAATGATAAATCATGTATAAAACTAGTTTCACCTAGTTCTATATACAAAAACTAAAAGATAATAGATAAAATTTAAAAATCAATTGTGACTTTAAGAAATTACTAATAAATAAAAATTGATAATGAAGATATACCATTAAAAAGGAGTAATATTAAAAAATGACTAAAAGTACATAATAAAGAAGATACTATAACAAGAAAACCTTCAAAATTATATATTACTAGGTAAAGTTATCTACCATTTATTTTATTTACTATTACAAAAATATTAGTTAAAATAAGGAAAGTTGCAGCAATCAAACATAAGTGCTTTAATACGAACATGATCACAAATAGGAATAAGAAGACTAATAATTGATGAACACAAACACAAAGACTTCAATGCAACGTAACACACTGACAAGAGATGAGTGATGACCAACAAACATGTCGGGGTATGACTCATATTTCCGCTACGACAGGAAAGCACGTGGGTCACGTTGAGTGGGTGGGGGTCCGGGGAAGCCGCCCCGGCGGGGGTTTCAAGGGGGCAGCGCCCCCTGGACGCCAAAAGGCTTTACACAATTAAGCCTACGGTTGTTTATTAAAAGTTTAGGCTTGGATAAGAAAACACGAAGAAAAATGTTTTTGGAAGGAATAAGGGAAGAGCACGGCCGTGTATCAAGGAAACACGCCCACAGAAGTACACACAGTTTAACACACGGTTGAAGGCACGGCCGTGTGTTAAGCTTGGAAAATACTCAGAAGTACACACGGTTGAACACACGGTTGAAGGCACGGCCGTGTGTTGAGCTTGAAAAATACACAGAACAGAAGTACACACGGTTCCTGGCTCGCTTCTCCTCTCTCATCACTTTTCACTGTCTCTCTCTCACTGTTTCTCTTCAACGTACAGGAACAACAACAGCAGCAAGCCGGAAATTGCAAAGGATGTGCTGGGTTGCCGATTGGGTTGGGCTAGGTTGCGCTTGGGATAATTGTGTGGAATCGGTAGAAACGTGCAGAATCGCGATTTTGAACGATTTTACTGTTCAAAATCGCGATTTTACTCCGATTTTGATTCTTTCCGATTTTGTATGCGAGTTAACTGGGATTGTATATATAAACTCGTAAAAACGTAGAATCGTACGAGTTGAAACGCGATTTTGACAACCTTGTTTTCCACCATTAGAGTTGTTTAAATTTGAATTTCAAAAGTCAATTGTACAATCTAATGGGTTGGAAGAAAAAAAAAGGAGGAGATGGTAAAACTTTTGATTGATTTCGTTTTAACCAAGTGTAGACAAGGAGAGGAGATCCCATCGTGACTACAAGGCAAGAACAATCTTCTAAACCAAGCTCTGAAAATAAGGTAACAATGAGTGAATCCAATCTAAATTCTACACCACCAACAATTTCATCCTTCTACTAAACCTGAACCATCTTGTCCTGAGCCTCTTAGCCTTGACCAAGACCTACATCTACCTATTACTGTAAGAAAAAAGAATCGAGAATGCACTAAAAGACCCCTATACCCATTGTCTCACTATGTGTCTTTTGAGAAGTTTTCTCCAAGCCATCAAAGTTTTCTTTCCACCTTAAACACAGTTTCTATTCCTAACTCATTGTTTGAAGCATTATCAAAGAAAGAACGGAGACTTGCTATGGAAGCATAAATGGGTGCATTAGAGAAGAATGGGACTTGGGAAGTGATTAATTTACCAAAGGGAAAGAAAACAGTGGGGTATAAGTGGGTATATGCAGTAAAATTTAAAGCAGATGAGTCATTAGAACGCTATAAAGCAAGATTAGTCGCGAAAGGATACACTTAGACATATGGAGTAATTATCAAGAAATATTTGCTCCAGTAGCAAAGATGAATACAATGAGGGTTTTGCTGTGCTTGGCTGTTAATTTAAATTGGAAATTACAATAGTACGATGTAACGAATGCCCTTTTTCACAAAGAATTAGAAGAGGAGATCTATATAAGCATTCCATCGGGATTTAGTGGGGTTGACAAGAACAAGACTTGTCGATTAAAAAAGGCATTATATGGGCTGAAACAATCCCCGCGTGCTTGGCTTAGATGATTTGCCAAGGTGATGATCGCTAGTGACTACAAGCAAAATCAAGGAAATCACACACTTTTCATTAAGCATTTGGTCTCAAGGGGAGTCATTGTTTTAAGTGTGTACATAGATGACATCGCTGTGATAGGAAACGATGAAGTAGAGAAGGAGGCCTTGAAGTGACATCTGGCTAAGGAATTTGAAATAAAAGATCTAGGAAGATTGAAGTATTTCTTTGGAATTGAGGTGACTCAATCAAGGTGGAGAATTTTTATTTCTCAATAGAAGTACGTTACAAACCTGCTTAAGGAAATAGGCATGACTACTAGCAAACCGATTGGAAATCCCATTGAGCAAAATGACAAATTAAGTGAGGCTCATGGAGATAAGGCAGTGGACAGAAAGATATACAAAAACTTGTTGGAAAACTTATCTATCTTGCACATACTAGGCCATATATAGCTTACTCAATTAGTGTTATCAATCAATTTATGCATGATCCTAGAGAAGTTCACCTACAAGCAATCTACTGAGTGCTTCGTTACTTAAAGGCACATGCAGGAAAGGGAATTTTGTTCAAAAAAGAATCTGCAATTGGTCTAGCAATTTACATAGATTCAAACTTTGCAAGGTCTCCAGTCGATAGGCGATCAACTTCTAGCTATTATACCTTCCTTAGGGAAACTTGATATCCTGGAGAAGCAAGAAACAGAGTGTGGTAGCAAGGTCAAGCACTGAAGCAAAGTTCATAGCTATGGCAACAAGAGTGTGAATTATTATGGGTTAAAATTATCCTAGAGGACCTAAAGATTCAATGGAGCAAACCAATGAAGCTATACTGTGATAACAAATCGGCTATAAGTATAACTCACAACCCAATACAACATGACCGGACGAAACATAGAGAGATATACAAGCACTTTATTAAAGAGAAGCTAGACAATGAATTGATTTGTACTCCATATGTCCCAACAGGACTTCAACTTGTAGATGTGACGACAAAGGGATTGTGTAACATGATGTTTCATGAGAATGTTAGCAAGCTAAGAATGAAAGATCTATATTCACCAACTTAAGGGGGAGTGTAGGAAATTTCAGATAAGTAATCTCAGAAGATATTTCAGGAAAGTTAGTGAATGAAATCAGGGCTAATAAGTTAAAAGAATTAGCTATCATAATTAACTATAGATTTTTCCTTTTTTAGTGTATCAAAAAATTGTATATATAAACTAAAATAAATTGTAGAAGTAAGAAATTTTTTACAGAATTAATAAAAACTCTCTTTATTCTGTTCAATAGTTGTTAGGTGTTTCTTAGCCAACTTAACCCTCTCTGAAAGGTGAGAGAATTTGGAGCTATTCAATTTTTTAAGTTCCTTCTTAAGAAGTTTCAATTTGGACACCACTTGGTATAGTTTGGAACCTCTAATCTCCTAAGACCATACCACCTTTACCTTTAGGATGAAATCCAGAGATTCTATCCAAAACTCAAAGAATTTGAAAGGATTTCTCCCCTTCGATGTGCCAAACTCCATACTTAGAACTCCGGCCGAATAGTCTAAAAGTAGTGGAGAGATAAAATTGGCATCACAGTTAGGGAATTTATCTAACCAACACTGGTTAAACAATATGCTATCCACTTTTTTCAAGATCGGGTTATCCGTTTGCTTGTTTAACCAAGAGAGATAATTCCCTCTAAATCATAGGTCATCAAGTTTCACTTCATCTAAAAAATTCATGAAATCCAACATAGCTACTATTTGTTTCATGTTATCCCCAATTCTCTCTTGAACCGATCTAATCACATTGAAATCACCAAAAACTACCCACGAGTGATCAGCTAAGGATAGTGCCAATGCTATTAAATCCTTTCACAATAGCTTTCTCTCTTGATCTAAATTTGATGCATATACAAAAGATGCATAGAAAGACAAATTGGAACCGAGGTGCATGCAATAACAATAATAAAAATATTTTTGTTCCTTCTCTATTTTGATATTCCAACTTCTCAGATCCCGCATTATCCATATCCTCTTCCTTGCCACGGAGTTAATGCCAAAGTTTCAATTAGCATTTAGGTTGTGCTTAATTCTATCTTCATTGCTTTGATTTACATGAGTTTCCAACAACCCCATGAACAACACTCCATTCTCTACACAAAACTTCCTAATTTCTGTGCACTTTAAAGGGTCATTGAGACCTCTTACGTCCTATGAAGCAAGATTCATTGTGATTTAGGGGTGATGGTTAGGTATACTGTCGTTGGCATTTGAAGACCTTCTTCTTCTTCCACTTGCCCCCCTTGCTAGAAGACTGTCCACTACTGGATGAAGCCGAGTTGATCATCTCGCGGCTTCAGAGCAAGCCGAATAATTTAGGATTGGCTGGAGAAGCATTAAACTATTCTACGCTCTGTTCCTTTTGAACTTCCTTCTGTTCTTCACGAACTCTTGCTTCCTTAGTTTTCTCCTCTATTTACCCCCTCTACCTTGTCTCATTATCCTCGGCTCTCCCTTCAAGCAACGGTGTTTTGAAACCAGAGATGGAGTAGGGTTCGATGCAAGATTGTTAGGTTCATCATTGCTCAACCCCAAGTCTTCTGCTGGGGCCTCTAAATCTTCCATCTACATGTCCTTCACCAAGCCAGACTACTTGATTGGAGATGATATCTCCTCACTAAGCACCAAAGTATTATGTTTCAAGCACGAAGGCGGACTGGCCACTCCTTTATTTCTTTTCCGCTTCATTGGACTTCCACCCACACCTTATTCTCCCCGATTGAAGTTTTCTTAGATGGTTGAGCTTCAAAAAACATTCAAGTGCCACATGAATGTCCAAACACTTTGCATGTGGAGCAACATGGAGGGAGCAATTAGTACTCAAACAAAATTTGTATGGAGGTTCCATCTTCCCTTTCCAGTTCCACTAGTGGTACAACTTCGTCAACTACATCCACTTCCACTAATATTCTAGCCTGGTTCACTCTTGCTTAGCATGCCGTAAGTGTATCTGCTTGGAGAGGCATTCTAGTACACTAGCAATATAACTCACGTCCACTACATCAAGGTATTCACAAGGGATGCCAAAGAAGACCACCCAAGCCGGAATACGCGAGGGTTGTGACTTGATTAGAGGCATGCCAACCTTCCATTTTTGAAGTATTAGTAAACTTTTAGCAAAAAACCACCATTTTTCCAACATAACGTTGAGGAAAGCATTTTGCCAAACTAAAAATAGAAGAATTCATCTCTGTTGCATAAGACGCTCATTATACCATAATCTTTCCACATCCTTAATGCAATGAATTGGACTAGAGAGAAGGGCATTTTCTTTCCTAGAAAGAAGCCAACAAGAGTGTTTTCCCATGTCTTCGCCCCTTGAGCTATGACCAATGGAGGGGGCCTTACTCTAGGGAGCATGCCATAGAAGATGGGAGGATAGAATTCCAGCTTGAAATCCAGATGTTAAGGGAGGGCCAATGATGATCCACAAGCTTAGGCAAAACTTTTGGGTGGTATTCTTAGATAAGAAGAGTGGTTTTGCTCATCAATTTTGTCCAAAAGATCATTCACTTGTAATAGTGTCTTTTCCTCCCATCTTGTAGGTCTTGGGTAATGTAGCTTGTGTAGGGTCAACTCCAAGAGAGGAAAGTCAAGTCAGGTACCTTGGAATTGGCATCATGGTATCCAAATTCTTGTTTTTGAAAAAAGCTTTGACGAAACCTAGCTCCCAACAAATGGTGGAAACCACTAATGGGCTTGCAATTGGATGACCACTCACCATGGTGCTGAATGGAAATGAAATGGATCAAGAGAGGAGGACAGGAAGGAGAAGGAAAAGAAAAGGAAAATGAGAAGGATTAGATGTGGTTATGGGGTACCTAAGAAAAGTGGTTTCTTAGAGTGATTTAGGTGGTTTTCTAGAGAGAAGGGAGAGCATTTTCTCTCTCTAAAAATCCAACAGATGTTAGCAAAGTGAGACTTTGACAAAGTTTAGTATCATGTAATCTTTAGTAACACCTTTATCCTTGAATCTTAGGCGAAGATGTCAATTTTTTCTCAACTCCCTGAAAACTACATTGAGCCTTAGAGTTATGAGGTAAAGGTAAGTGGAAACTCAAAAATATAATACAATGGGTATATCTTGCTTATAATTTACTTGTATGCATTCATTTTTTGCTATGCTTGGCCACTATTGTCATGTGTGTGTGTTGAAACATGTTGGGAAGGGAGTTTTCCTGTATTTGTTTTCATGAATAGAGGGTCTGTAAAGTGCAGGATGCGAAGCATCCGAATGCTGTCCAAAATAGGATCCAAACATCGAGGGAAATACTGTTATCGTCCGGACGGATTCATACCATCAGGATAGCTCCCCCAACACTCAAACAATTTAACTTCCTACCGTCCGAACAGTACAAATGTTCATGTCCAAATGGTAAGCCTTTTCATCCAATGGTATTCCTTATACCATCTAGATAGTGTAAATTCACACCGTCTAACTGGTAATCCACCATTCCCCTCCTCTTTTATATATATATATATAAAAGTATACACTTTTTCCCAACCTAAAAATTCATTTACATGTTTATACTAATTGTATGTATAAATGCATTTATATGCATATATGCATAAATCTCACTTCGTACATAATATATATATATATATAGGAAACAGCTATGCAACCCCACTTCTTTAAATAAAGGTATGTAAACCCATCTTTTCCTCACAAAAGTTAGTATATATATGTCATGTGTATGTACATCATGTTGGACAAGCTATGTTTATATATGAAAATATATAGATATCTATTTATATACATATATTTATATATGCTTAAGGTTAAAGAATTAGAAACGTGTGTATGAGCAACACTTTTTTGCCCTCAATTTGTTATATGTAAATAGAGTTAGATGATGGATATATATACTAGTATGTATAAGGACTTACACATGCCCTTAGTCTCATGAATGTTGGGTGTCTTGATGGTTAAGGAAATGAAAGAGTGGTTGATTAAGGTGAGATAATTGGTGGATGCTTGAAGAGGGAATGATGTTTGGTTAACATTGTTGTGTTGTCATGTGAATACTTAGGGTTATATTTGCTTGCCTTGCTTTGTTCATGAATGTGGATACTTTGTGCTTATTTTGCTTGAATGGTTAAGTGATTGGATGATGAGCATTGTGTTGTCTCCTTAATCTTGCCTTTCTTGTGGAATGGTTGTGGACATATCTTGCTTGATCATCCCAAATCAACTAATTAAATAATGGACCTAACTAAAATTAGGCATACATTGCAAGAGACATTATATTGTATTAAAGGGTATCACTGCTATAAAATGAGCAGAAAATGATCAGTTAAGAATTATTATTCTACCATTGGTGAATTGAGTAATTTAAGGGTTGTCATGCCATTGATGGAACCCATTTAACGGTCTTACCTATTCTTGAGGGTTAAGTGCTTAAAAGTACAATTATAGCACATTGAGCTTAAAATGTAAAAGATTAAAGATTAAGTAATCAAATGAAAAGATGAGAAATTAAGTAAAATGAAACAAGCACTGATGATTATAAGAATTCCCAACCTAAGGTAAAAAGGAGCATTAAACCCTAGATTTCACATTGATTACTAAAAGATCACATGTCATATTGCATTGCATATGCTTGTTTGTACATAACATATAAATAAAAAACTTGTTTAAAATTGCTTATGAATGTGTGTGTGTAGTATTAAAAGTTTTGCACTCTCATCTCATTAAGCTGTGATTGTTCACTCCCCTATAGAATGATTGTTGCATAGCTTAATCATTGACACTTCACCACTAGGAGGCTCACATTTATAAGCATCATCAACCACTTTGGGGTGGGAAAGAAAGGGAGAAAAAGTGTTTAGCTTAGAGTTATTTGGAAACTTGTGGACAAATGTATCTTCTGTGAAGCTTCTTTTAACCATTCTCTTTGTAATGGGCCAACTGTACAAGGAAGACTTTCACTTAGTCTTCAACTCCTATAAGTGAAGCAAATGTAATTTAAGCCTTCTTAAGGCATCTTTTATATAAGTCATGCGTATGTTCAAAATGTTTTTGATGTTTAGTGTGGACATTTCATGGTTGCTTGATGGGAAGTTAGACAATTGTAATAGGTTGTCATAGATAGGATCCCATACGAGACATGATAGTAATAAATGTTGAGTTAAACGGAACAATCTCTATGATACAATCATAATCTAAGGGAACTAATTTTGATCAACAAGATTTTCGAAAACAAAAAACAATCTCAAGCAATATGCATTATACACATTGTGGACATCCAAATGAGACTTGTTTTTAACTGATTGAGTATCCCAATTGAAATACTAGTTTCTCGATCATGATATGTGCTAACTCATACCATCTGGTTTCTTTAAAGCCTAAGAGTGGTTTAGTTTATGAATGGATAGTTGACACGGAAGCATCTAATCATATGATAACCCACTCCACTCCTTATCAATACCACCCTCTTTCGTCTCCCATGTCTATCAAAATACCCATTGGAAGCGTTAAACATGTTATCAAAGTTGGCAATACCATGATTAATGATTGTATTACACTAACATGTGCTATTTTTGTTTTGAATTTCATTTTAACCTTCTTGCAATGCATCACTTCCTATCTACACACAAATTGTCTACCATCTTTGATTCCAATGAAAGTTTGTTTCAGGACCAAATTCTAATTAAATCATAGCACAAGCTGATGCTAGAAATGGGATCATGGTACTGAATGTAGAGCCAAGTAAATGTGCTGCTACTTTATGAACATTACACCAATTTATCCTTCATCCATAGATGTCTCACACCTCTTAATAATTCCGTTTATTGATACTGGTTATCAACAAATGTATCTTTGGAATTGCTACATTATTGATTGGGACATGCATCTTTATCTAAACCTTTCCATATTCCAATGAGTAAACAATTAAAGTTGTCTTCTTTTCTTTGTACTACATCTCAATTAACAAATTTCATGCATTGAGCTTTCCTTGTAGTTTGTCAACTGCATGTAATGCCTTTGATTTATTTCATGTTGATTGTTGGACAAGCCATAACTCAGGCACATTACTTTTTGACTAATTTATATGACAAAACCAAGTGCACACTGGCATATTTGCTACATCATAAGTATCAACACATTCCAGTCTTTCTGCTTTCTTTGCCCATATTATAACCATTTTTCTTCTACACCTAAAATCATTCGAAGTGACAATGGTATCGAATATAGTTCTGTTTCATAAACTGGGTATTGTTTATCACAGAACTGTGTATCCACCCAAACAAAATCTGGTAGTTGAGAAAAAGCATTGCCATCTTCTTGATATGGCTTGTGTTATTCATCTTCATGCCAATTTGCCCAAGATTTTCTGGGGTGAATCTATTCTTGTCACCACCTAAATAATCAACAAATTACCTATCAATAAACTCTCTTGGAAATCAATACATAAGACTTTTCTTCGTCATCCTCCACCTTATCGTCACTGAGAAGTCATTTGCCTCTGTTTTGCAGCCAACACAAAACTGATAAATTCAATCAAAAGGACATCGTTATGTTTTTTTTAGGTTACCCCTAAGGCCAAAAACGCTACAGGTTATATGATCTTGATTAAGAAGAACTCACTGTTAGTAGGAACATTAAAATCTATGAGCATATTTTTCCTTTTTGAACTTCCAATTCCTCCTCAACTTCAACTCCTGACACTCTTATTTCACATATTCTCTTTCCTTCTTAACCCATATTTGATAATGATGTGATCTCCCATATAGCGTGCCCCATCATCAATTGATACTGCTATTTCACAATCATTTCCTTCTACATCTTGTGATTCATCTGAGCTCTCTTCCTTCTTCCTCTTTTAAGTGGCCATAACCGGTTTGCCTCATCTAACAGGGAAAAGAAATATTCCTCCTTGGCTACAAGATTTTGTAGAGTGTTCACTCTTGACAGTTAATGTCAGTTTTACTTCCACTTCTTCCCCTTCTCATTATCCTTTGCTTCACTCCAATACATCTCATCATCTTCCTTTTAATTACATAGCTTCATCAGCTCACATTTATACAATTCATGAGCCAGAAAGACACTGACACTACAAAGAATCCACAATGGATTGATACCATAAATAAAGAACTTCAAGCTCTTGATCATAATTATACTTGGAAGCTCACTATGTATCCCCCAGGAAGAAAGCCAAATGGGCTTATAAAGTCAAGTATCGAGCTGATGGATCTGTTGAATGGTTTAAAGCCTGTCTTGTTTAAGACTACAAAGGGCTAGATTGTATGCACACCTCCTTTCCCATTGCCAAGTTGCCAATTGTTAGCATTTTATTGACTGTTGCTACCATTTGCAAATGGAGAGTGTGCTAATTAGAAGTTAACAATGCATTTTACACAAGTATATTGAAGAAGAAATTGACACGAGAACATTTTTTATATAGCCTTAAATAGGCATCTCAGCAGTAGAATAAAGTGATTAGCCTACGTAAATGATGTTCTCATTACTGGCACTCTTTCTTCTGCCATTTCAAAAGTTAACATGCTCTTGATCATGCTTTTACCATTAAGATCTTTGGCTAGCTAGTATTTTCCTAGGAATTGAGAATTGTCGATTTTCTTCTAGAATCATTCTCAATCAATTGAAGTTTCTTTTGTATCTGACTCTCATTCGCCCAGACATGAATGTCGTTGATCAATAATTGAGTCAATTTGTTGCTTCATCATGTACTCCTCATCTTATTGTTGCTATAAATGTTTTGCGCTTATTGAAGGGAATTTTCAATCATTGATTATTCTGTTCATCTGTATCTTCTTCAACTTTACTTGGTTTTTCTGATGCTAATTGGGGTTCTTGCAAGATCGACTGTAAATCTTTGTCTAATTATTGTGCATTTCATGGATCATCTATGTTATCTTGGAAAACAAAGAAGCAAAATGTGGTCCGGACCTCTTCTGCAGAAGCTTTGCATTGCAGCATTGTTGCAGCAAACAAATTCTTTGGGTTTCTTATATACTCTGGTCTACTTTGCTCATGACGAAGTTCAATCTGGTTTTAATGATGTTGCTTATGTACCTTCTCACCTTCAAGCTGCTGATGTGATGACTAAAGCTCTTGGTGAAACACAGTTACAATTTTTTGCATTCCAAGTTGGTACTTGTTGACAGTCCAACTTAAGTGGGATGTTGACTCATCTCTTATTTACACAGGCCTATGTTGCACAGGATATAGCAGAAGATTAAAAAGCTCCCCATTTTATTTGATCAAAAGTCAGCTTATTTATAGGCTTAAAAAATAAAACAAATCAGAGATTATATGTTTTCCACCTTTTAAGCAACAAATCTAATTCATCATTATCTCCCTTGTAGACTACTAAAGATTCTAAAAACAAACCAACAACCAAATGAATAAGGACTTAATAACAGACAAATAAAATCTAATATTGATTTGTTTAATACTCCCCCTCAACATCAGCTTCCACTCTGTTCACCATGCCAAGCTGATGACAGAGACTTTCAAGCTTGTTGCTGCTCAAGCCTTTTGTGAACACATCTGTAGCTTGATCCCCTGTCTTGATTTTCTTTAACTCCACTTCTTCTTCGAGGACTTTTTCCCTGATGAAGTGATAATGTACTTCCACATGCTTGGTCCTTGCATGAAACACTGGATTTTCTACTAACCGTATAGCCGATTGATTGTCACAATATAGTGGAATTGCATACTCTACTGATTGATGTAAATCCCTCAACAGCTGCATAAGCCAAGTGCTCTCTTGAGCCGCCATAGCTGCTGCCCGATACTCCGCTTCAGTTAACGATAAAGAGACAGTTGGATGCATCTTACTACACCAAGAAACTACTCTAGATCCAAGCATAAACACATACCCTATAGAACATTGGGTATCATGATCACCCGCATAGTCTGCATCACAATAGCCAACCAACTTGCAGCCTCCATCTCTTTTGTACATAATGCCGTACCCAAGTGTACCCTTAACATATCTCAAAATCCTTCAAACTGCTTCTAAGTGAGACTTCTTCGGATTTTGCATGTATCAACTCATCACACCAACAGCATAGGAGATGTCGGGTCTTATCAGAGTTAAATAGATCAAACTACCCACCAATTGTCGATACATAGTCACATCTTTCAAGTCTTTTCCTTCGTAGGCACACATCTTGACATTTGGCTCCATCGATGTTGATATCGGCTTGCAATTGAGCATTCTAAATTTCTTCAACAGATCTGTGGAATACTTTTGCTGATGGAGCAGGATCCTATCTTTTCTATGATCAGCCTCCAAACCAAGGAAGTGGTTAAGTTGTCCAAGCTCTTTCATTTGGAACCAAATTGACAAATTCTCTTTTGTTCGGAGAATTTCTTCCTCACAATCTCCTGTAAGAATCAGATCATCCACATACACTAGCACAATAGCTAGTTTGCTTCCAACAGCTTTGACAAACAAACTAGAGTCTGCCGATGCTACCAAGTAACCACTATGAGTAAGGAATTCAGCAATCTTACCATACCAAGCCCTTGATGCCTGTTTTAGTCCATAAAGCACCTTCCGAAGCTTACACACATACTCTGGATATTCTCAACTCTGGAAGCCCACCGATTGATACATGTAGATTTCCCGATCCACTTCTCCATGCAAAAATGCATTCTTCACATCCATCTGCCAATGGTTCCAAACCTTGTTGGCTGCAAGTGCTAGAAGGACTCGAATGGTTGTAAGCTTTGCTACTGGACTAAAAGTTTCATCATAGTCTAGTCCATACTGTTGAGAAAACCCCCGAGCTACCAGACGAGCCTTGTGCCTCTCAACTGACCCATTTGTGCAGTGCTTTACCTTATAAACCCATTTGCAAGAAATAGGTTTGACATCTTTTGGCTTTGGTACAATCTCCCATGTTTGATTCCGTTCTGAAGCTGTGATTTCCTCCTCCATTGCTTTAATCCACTTTAGATCTTGAGATGCTTCCTCATATGTCTCTGGTTCTTTCTCTTCTACTTCTTCTAAAATGGCGGCATTAGCACACTTAGGATTTGGCTTTTTGGTTCTTGTTGACCTTCTGAGCGGAATTGGTGCGACACTGCACTAGACTCACCTTCTTCGCTTGGATGTTGATATACACCAGTTTGCTAAGGATTGTGAACATTGTTTTCCTTGGCATTACCTTCATCGTTAATACCTTCAGCTTCATCCAGACTTAGGTCGATTTGAGGATGTTCCAATGCCTCCTTAAAAGCATCTAAGTCTGATAATACTTCCTTATCCAAAGACCACCATGATGAAGCTTCATCAAACACCACATTCCAGGATGTGTAGCACTTCCCATTTATTGGATTACAGCACCGCCATCCTTTCTTATAATTGTCATATCTTACAAAGATACACCTAATAGCCTTCTTGTCCATCTTGCTATGTAAATGATCAGGTACAAATACATAGCATACACAACCAAAAACTTTGAAATGACTTACAGTAGGCTTCGCACTCCATAACTTTTCAAAGGGTGAAAGGAAACCTAACCTTTGTTGAGGAAGCCTATTTATCACATATGCAGCTGTCCTCATTGCTTCTACCCAAAAACGTCTAGGAACATTTGTAACATGAAGCATACTTTGACATATTTCAGCTAAGTGTCGGTTCTTCCTTTCTGCTGTGCCATTTTGCTACGGTGTGTTAGGACATGTGAATTGATGACGTATTCTACACTCCTTAAGGAAATTTGAGAACTCGTCTGAGGTGAATTCTCCTCCGTTGTCAGTGCGTAGACAACAAACCTTTCCATCAACCTCTGCTTCTGCTTCCTTCTTGAACTCCCTAAACTTTGAAATAGTTTCAGATTTTTCTTTCATAAAGTAAACCCACACATACCTTGAGAAGTCATTAATGAAAGTCACCATGTACTTCATTCCACCAATCGAAGCTTGCTTAACTGGCCCAAACACATCAAAGTGTACTAACTCTAATGGTTCCTTTAAATTTGGACTCTTCAAATGGCAACTGGTGTGCTTTTCCATACTGACAACCTGCACACACTGTCTGTTCTAACTTCAATTTGCGGAAGTCCCTTCAGCATTAACTTCTTCATCATCACATCTAACTTGGAGTAGCTAACATGGCCTAGTCGCATATGCCACAAATCAGCAGTCTCATTCCTTTTTGCCTTGTCTACATAGGCAATCTCTGCTGACAGCACATAGACCGACACTAACCTTCGTCCCTTCACCACTGGCTCTTCTACAATCTCAAGGTCACGATATACCTTCACATCTCGCGGTCCAAATAGGACAAAATGACCAGAAGCCGTTAATTGTGCTACCGAGAGGAGATTTTTCTTCATACTTGGGACATGATAGACGTTCTGAAGTGACACACCATTATCACTAGATTGGGGAGCAACAATTGTACTCCCAATATGAGCTATTGGTAACTTTGAGTTGTTCGTTGTTACCACCACACGACTTCCCTTGTAATTTGATAAATCCTGCAGCTTTCCAACATCACCTATCATGTGATTGGAGCAACCTGAGTCAATAATCCAATCGTTTTCGTAATTGATTTGATTGGATGTTATAACTGTAGAGGCAAAGTCCTCTTCTTCTGCAGCAAAGAGTGCTTCAACATCCCACTTCTCCTTGACATTAGAAGTGACAACATTACTTTCCACGAACTTTTTCCTCAACTTGCAGTCTCTTGCCATATGTCCCTTCTTCTTGCAATTAAAACACTGTCTTTCAAACTTTTTGCCTCGACTTCGACTCCTTGAGCCTTCCCTTCCATGGGCACTTACTTCGCTTTGATGACTTCTTGTCTCATCATCATTCCTTTTATATCCACCAAACCCATGCTGCTTTGAATTCCATCTGCCTTTATTGGCATAGAGTGCTTCTTCTTGACTCTTTAGTGAAACTCCTCCCATTTGCTTAGCTAAGGCTTCTTGACCAGCTAGCAAGTTCTCGAATTCTACAAGCGATGGCTGAGTTTGCCATCCTTGTACAGCAGCAACAAAGCGTCTATATTCAGGCCTCCAACCATGGATGATAATCCGCTTCATCCTTATCTCTCCAATCGGGGCTTGTGGATCTAACTCTAAGATTTCTCGACATAACATCTTCACTTGATGGAAATATTGTGCGATCGTCATGTCGCGCTGTGCTATTGAGAGTAACTCACTCTCTAATAGTTGAGGCCTCGTGTCATTTTTCTTTGAAAATAGGTTAGCAAACGTATCCCACACCTACTTTGGGGTTTTGGCATCTTGAATGTGTTCTAGCACATCCTCTTCAACCGTCGTCTTCAAGACAAACATTGCCTTGCCTGCTTTGATCTTCCACTTTCGCAGCATGCCATTTGCATCTTCGACTTCCGATGGTGTCACCTCGCTACCATTGACAACCTCCCATAGATCTTGCCCTTACATATACGACATCATGAAGGTTGACCATGTGCTGTAATTATTGTTGTTAAGCCTTTTCATTCCGCCAATAGCTTGTAGGTCCATCATGATGTCGACAGAAAGACTCAGACACAACTACAACTATGATCTCCCAAGGACTAATCCTACTCTGATACCAGATTGTTGCACAAGATATGGCAGAAGATGCAGCAAAAGATTAAAAAGCTCCCCATTTTATTTGATCAAAAGTCAGCCTATTTATAGGCTTAAAAAATAAAACAAATCAGAGATTATATGTTTTTCACCTTTTAAGCAACAAATCTAATTCATCATTATCTCCCTTATAGACTAGTAAAGATTCTAAAAACAAACCAACAACCAAATGGATAAGGACTTAATAACAGACAAATAAAATCTAATGTTGATTTGTTTAATAGCCTATGTATAGAAAGTCACTTCGAGTAGTTGAACAACACTTCATATGATCCATTCTAACTAATAACAGATTCCAGATTCCTAAATTCTCTCACTTCTCAGTTTCTCTTTCTTCTTCTTCTTCTTCTATTTGATATTCACGAAATTTAACTTTCTTCGGTGTATCTTAATTCTTTCAAATTACTGTTAAATATAATTGACACCCATCTCCATGGAAACATAAAGTACAGGAGTACGAAAAATGACTTCTTTCTAATCAAAAAGAACAAAAACAATAAATGAAAATTGCGGTATCATATATTGAAAAGAAAATTAGCTTCACATTCATTAAACAGGAATTTCATTTAGAGAGCGTAACAATTACCTGAAATTGCCATCGCAAATCCACAACCACCACCACGCACTTCCTTCCATGAATCACCTCCTGGAAGTCTAACAGGCACCGGAGAAAGCAACGGCGATTTCTCCGGCGACGCACCGGGTAGATACCCCCACATATATACTATACGTCTTTTACTTTCCTCCATTTTCATTTCCTCTCTCTCATTGCCATTCATTTCCTTGTAAACCAAACAACTCTCTCGTTGTCCCCCACTCCCTCTCTCTCGATCTGTATGTGTATCAGGAAGCAACTCGAATCAGCGAAGTGTAAACTCGAAGAGAGTATGTTGCTTGCTACAGTCAACTCACGGTCACATAGAGGACGGAGAGAGAGAAGGATAAAAATGGAAAAGAAAAAGGAGTATGTGCTCCGTATCATTTGCGGAGAAGACGCGTGTGCCACGTAGGATGTACACGTGGTGGAGTGGACACGTGGTGTAATCTAGACCGGGAATTTAGATTCGTTTTATGTTATGGGCAAATAGAGTTCACTGGATGCTTCTGGAAGCGAGTAGAAGAACTTTTACTTGAGTTTACACCCATTTCGATTGCTTATTGCTTGCCACGTGGTGGGTCCCTGATGGACCGTTCTCGTTTTTTTTTTCATAATCCCAATCAATTTATAATTAATTGAATTTTTCTTTAATTTAACTATTCTTACTTTTCAGTTTTTTTTATTCTTTATTCTTTTTTTTTTCCTTTCTGCAGAGGGAAAAAAATTGTGTATTTGTCATTTTGTGGCAAGGCAAGGACCCGAAATGCTGCCACGTACCAGTAGAATGATGAATATCATGTGATAAAAGAAAGAAAAAAAAAAATATATATATATAAATATATGGTTCTAGCTCAAGCCGGGTAAAAAAGGGGTGGCAGCCATATCCAACCAGTAAACATCATACGGCAAGAGAGTCGAATAACTCGAGTTTAGTTCTGTTTGATTTAAGCTTAATTAATAAATAGATAAGAGTTTAAATTTAAAATAATATAATTTTATTTAAATAAATTGAACTTAAACTCTTATTCAAGAGACTCAAGAGTAGAATCATAACCAACTCATAAATAAACTCATTTAGGATGAAAAGACTAATTTATATTATTATTGACCTAGCTCATGAATAGATTTACTAACATAACTTATGAACATGCTCATAAGTAGATTCTTATTTATATTATCCACCTACTAAGTTATAAATATGTTCACGAATTGACATATTATGTTAAAAATCATATATTATGATACAATTACTTAAAACCTATATTTTGGACCCCATTTTTTTTCATTGCCTTTATATTAAGAAATAGTGGACTTTGAATAATGCATGATTTCGTATAAATGCAATCATTTATTATTATTTTCATGAATTTGTGTTTAAAATAATAGAATTTTAAATTATTTTCAAAAAACAAATGAAAATATAAAATTTGAAAATTTCTATTAATTTCAAGTTTTAATTCGAACTCAAGTTCATTTTTTACTTATTTATCTAAATAAACTCGAACTTAAACTAAAATAACTCATCCTTAGATTTTAGTTTAATTTACCTAACATTATGTTGTGTGAACTTGGTACTTAACGATAACTCGTTACAATCATCTCTAAAGTAGAGATAAAGCAAACCTATATCTAAATTTTGTACCAGTATTTCTAAATACCATTAACAAATTCCATTTAAAGTCTCCGTAAAATAATGCACCACTCATGCAATCACCATGTCATATAGCTCATATCATAAGTTCTTACTTAATGGCAATTTGCACCTACCACATCGTTATCACAAGTACCTATAACCTTCCTAAAATGATCAAACACTTAGCTTACCTGTATTTTCAAACACCTAAGTCATGATTTATACATGTATTAAGATTACAACTCATAACTAAGTTAATACCAAATCTTAATATTTACATAAAATTAGCAAAAATTTACACAGTATAATACAGTGATCTACTTAAAATAAAAGAGAAATTAAAAGCTTAAATCTTTCTTTTGCCTAACTAGAAAAACAATAGTTTTTCTAGTGCTTTCATAACTTGTTAGTTTATATTAATGCGTTTTTCAACTACCACAAACTAACGAAGTAACCAGATCTCTATAGATTACTAATACCAAGCCAAATTGTCAACCATACCACAAATTTACTAGATCAATTAAGAAATTGTACCACAAATTTACCAAGTAGGGAATTGGACTTACTTTATTTAAGTTTCTTTGGTTAGTATACAAAAATCCATTAAGCATCATTCAACCAATCTATACTATATATAATAGATGACCAGAGTTCATTTAAGTTCATACCAAGCCACATATATATACAAAACACCAAAAATCTCAAAGTAATTGCTCAAGTTAGCATACTTCCACAAGCAAAGCTTCATACATAGTTCATATTTCTAACTACAAACATTCACAATTATCCAAAACATGTTCACAATTTGAAACTCAATTAATAACAAAGGAAATCAAACCCCACACCCACTTTGCATACTAGTAATATTAGTATGTTCTACCAACTCGACTTTCAGAAATCACTTCAAAGCAACACACCACAATCAACAACATCAGAGTATCAAATTAGTCTGTAGACCAATTACAAAATACCAATCAAGGATTCCAAATTGAACAGCTGAACTCATTATACAACCTTACAATTTTCCAGCTCATCACCAGTTCTCAATCATCAATTGCCAACCTCAAACTAAGCATCGGTATTCTCACACTATCAATAACAATAATAAAAGCACCAATGATTCAACTCAACCCAAGTGGAAGGTCTTAAATACTCACCTTATCCCAAGTCCGTTCTTTATCCATCAGTTAGAGAATGAGCAGTCAGTACAGCAAATTCCGGCCACTGCTGGCGGCTCAGACCTGGTCGGTCGGACTTGCCGTAGCCACCACTTCAAACCATCCCCTCCACAACCCACCCCGACAACAACTCCAAGCTTGCCACCTCACATCTAGTAACCCCCATTTCTATTTACTTTAGATTCAACCTAATTTGCCTTTAAAGCCAGCTGCTAATCGATCCATGGAGTTGCATGTGAGTATTGTTGGATGAATTCTGCAAACGTAGGACCCGATGGGTTTTCAAGAAAATTTGAGAAGACTTTTGGTAAAGCTAGTTGATATAGCCTAGCTGAAGTTTGAAACGTTATATTTATTAATTTTCTATTTTTCCTCTCCCCTCCACCTTTGATTATTTTCACTTTGTGGTCTCCAGCTGTCCTCGTCTAACTAGAGGCCTCCTGTTGTGTTGAATTCGTTGGTATCTTCTTTTTTCTTTTTTCTTTCTTTTTTTTGTTATATATGTTTTACCTGATCCATATATGATCCTTTCCCACGTTAGCACCTTATTCCAAAATCAAAATTTATAATTATTAGTTTTTTTTTTTAGCTAAGCCATATATAATATACATATATGTGCCATTCTGTGTTAATACTAAGATTAATTTATCTATACTCCATATTTCACGAAACAAACTTCACATGGCCACTTTAACCATCTTTTATAACCAAGATATAAAGTTTGGCCTAAATCTATGAGAGTTTATTTGAGTTTGAATTGGTGTCTCAAAACCTTTAGGTATCACATAAATATGAGCTTATCTAGACTCATTTATCTAAATGAGTTTGACCTCAAACTCATGTTTGTTTAGGTTTGTTTATATAAATGAGACAATTCAAGATTCAAATTTTGTAATGAGCTTTAACTTGAGTCTATAATTTTCAGTTTTAGTAAAAGTTTGGCTTAACTTAAGCTTGATAATTTTTCTAACAAGTTGAGTTAAAGCCTTTGAAAACTTGATTTGCCTCAATTCATCTGCAGCCTTAGGCAAGAGATGGCAAAGTTCATAGCCCTCCATTTAATTGAGTTCTACTTGAGAACAATTGAGTTGAGCTCAAGCTTGAAGTAGTTGAGTAGTCAATTAAGTCAAGTTTGAAATTCATAATATTTAACTCAACAACTAGTGAGGCTAATTTTGAGTCAGGTATAAATATTATTTAAATTCAAGCAACTTTAAATATTAATATTATCATAATTAGAAAGATTTATTTTAGATAAATTAAGTTTAAATAAACTTAATCAAGTCAAACTCTAATTCAAAATTCTAAGCTCAATTGAGTTGGAATCAAGTTTAAGCTTTGAAATTTTGAATCAAGCATGAACTCAAGCTCAATACCATATCTATTCGACTTGATTAATTTATAGCCCTCATCTATATTATGAAAAAGGATGTGTCTATTTCAATCTTGTCAATAGTATATTATTCCCACTAGGCCTCCAATCATAAGTCTAAACCACAAAAGACTTCCAAAGATAAACATGGAGAAAAGATGACAATTCCATAACAACGACCCTCAATCCCATAATTCCCTCTCTATAATTAATGTTAGAGATCTGTATGAATCAAGAGATTAGGGAAATTACAAGAAGGTGGCTCAATTACCATTTTCGTACCTCCTTGCTAATAAATTCCCCTTGAGTGCATTAGATAAGAGATAAAAAACCTCCTACTCTTTAGCATTATAGTTACTGCTATTTTCAAATTCTTTACTTTTACTAACTTAAGCATATGAGTCCCTACATTAGAGCCACCTCTAACACCCCAAAGCTCTTTATTCCTTTTGCAAATCCTTCACACCCAAGCTCTAAGATCTCTCCCTAGGCTTAAGCCCAATCTAGTTAAGAACCCGACAACAATAAATGTATTTGATATTTTGTAATACTTTTACATTTTTTGTAGACAAGGGGATTCAATTGCAATAGTTACATGCATACTGCATGAGTCCTACATTATATATGGTATTAGATTAGTGATTTGGAATGGCTTGTGAAGATTACTTAAAAAGAGAGGATAGGAAGGAAGAGTAGATAATCTTAAGGAACTTGAACATGCATGTAACAAATGAAAAAATTATATAGCATCAGTCTCACTACTCTTGAGAGATGTAGTGTTCTCTTTGTTTTATCTTTTGTGAAAGTAATTTGATGACACAATGGTATTTCTTTCAATTTTAGAGCTATCTTAAATGGAGGGAAGCTTTTGAGTGTTCATACAGTTTAGTCATCAACAATGTTCGTCAGATCACACTGATAGTTGACAGTTGATATAAGTTTCCTCTCGATGGATCCCTCCATAGGATCCTTCTAAGTCCAAAGTTATGGAAAGCCTCTTTAAGCGTATAAACATCTCTAAGAAAAGTTGAAAGTAAACAAGTCAATTCAATAATCCCTTCTCTAATCCACTATGTCAAATCTTCCAAAATCATCCTAAATGCATAAAACATGACTCTCTATGCCATTTCACTTTGTCTAAAGAGTCAAGTCCAAGTTGTTGTTGGACTTAAAATCCAAATTTTGTTTTTAACTCTTTTTATCCTTTGACCAAAGTCTTTTAAACAAAATTGAAAGGGTTGGGCAAAGGTACTCTTATATAGCTAGGTTGTAATAAAGTTTTTATTGATTATTGTAATTCACTACTTTGATTTACTGCATGCTCACTTAGAGAGAATGATTATTTCATTCCCTTTTTATCCCATATGAATTTACTATTACGGTGTTCACTTTACTGAATAAGAATTACCAGTAAATTACAATTAACAAAAATGGATATGAATTGCTATTCAATAACTTATTTGTTATTATTGCTATAAATACCATACTATCGTAAGATCCTCTAAAAAATGAAAAATAATAAGAATTTTAAGAGTATAATTGATAATTTATTATTTATTTTTGTATTAATTAAATAAAATAATAGATATGTAATAGCTATCACATATCTATTTAAATTCCTATTGAATTAAAATCCAATCCTCCCGTTCGGTGAAGTAAATGATCCATTAGTATTTTTTGCACTTATTCCATACGAGATACAACAATTGTGAGTGTCTTCAGTTATACTAATTGATACAATCCATGCGCTTACAAAATTAGGCATTATACACTTAAATATCAGCTACCACTAGTTAATTGCCCTGAGTAAATTTGTAAACCCAATAAACCTATCCAAAATCAATCTAAAATAGTTCAAAGATGCTCCTTAATTAATCAAAAGTCATTTGGCATGCATATAGGATTAAACGGAAAATGTGGATACAAGTGGAAACATTTAGCAAGCTTTTACCAAGTAAATTCACTTTCCACATTTTCTTGTCATGTAAGATTAGTAAATAAATGAATTAATTCACTATTATGTGTTTACTTGGGTTTTATAACCAACTGGACTAAACATAGTTTTAGGCATTGAGTCCATGATGTCGATAACCATGTTATTAATATAACATAGATTTGGCTCGTTATGGGTCTGGAATATCAGACAAAACCACTTTACGAGATGTATGAGAGACGTCTATCTACTGTAGCAATTGATTGAGCCACTTACAAATGATTCTTAACTCATGTTGACTCTTATGACTCTCATTTGGACTTTCATTTCGACTTTAGACTCTTGGTTTGCTGATTGATTTACATTAAAAATAATAAATGGATTTCTCAATGGTATTTGGTTGTTGCATATGATTTATCATACGTGGATGTGCATTCATATGTTTATCATTAACGATTGCTCTCGATGGATGTATTGCTCACTCAATATGAGACTCGTTGTGAAAAATATTTCAAGTGCATGCATGTATTATGGATTGAAGAAGAAAATAAAAAGTTTTAGGATTCTAAAACCTTTTGTATGCTTATTAGATGATAAGGATGTACAGGTGTTTCTAACATTTAATTACATTACCACTATGTGTTTATTCATGATGTTTTTTACACTAGCTCGCATTCCAATTTATGATGTGCATTTAATTTAATAGATTTATCCCTCGCTTATTTTATTACTTTCTAAAAAAGATGAACGGAAGCTTCATGTTTCGATTGACAGTGTCACCCTAGGCCTAGCTCAGCAGGGCATAACTGACCAGGCCAATTTGTAGAAAAAAAAATAGTATCAAAAGAGCGAACTAAGCGTCTAATACTGAAGTAGAAACTCTGCTTTCTAGTTCCCCATAACAACATGCAGTCAAGAACAGCAGTAGCTTTGTTGAATGATGACGAAAAGCATAACAAAATATTTGCCTTATTCAGGCTGTTGGCTTCTTCACTCAAAAAACTGAGGCAGTACATGTCCAAGTGAAGAAGCTTGATTTTCCTAAAAGAAAGTCGGCAATGACTAACACCCAGTAATTGTGTATCCACCATCAACACAAATTACTTGCCCTGTCATGTAGGAAGCAGCAGGAAGGCAAAGAAATGCCACCACAGAAGAGATTTCCTCTGGCTCGCCCATTCTACCAAGCGGTGTCCGCGCGATTAGCTTTATGAAGTCGTCTGCAACTGGTTCATCCTGAAGGATGAAACAGGGTATGTATCAGGTCACCAGCAATCAAATTCTTTTGTGTCGGATCCTTGTATTGTGATAAAAAATGGAATGAAGAGAAATGGATGGATATTATAGTACCGGGGACACAATGGTGGTTTTTACTGCCCATGGTGCAACAGTGTTGACCCTGATGTTGTCTTTTGCCCATTCGCATGCCAAGTTCTTCGTGACCTGATTGATGGCTCCTGAAACATTGCGCCATCTCAATTTGCATGCTTCGTTGAATGACACATCATTCATTGAGATGAAACAACACGATTTCGATACATCTTTTTAATTGAGTCACATACAAGACAGAGATAAGAAACTCTGCTAAAACAATTTGATACATGTTTATATATATTAAAAAGACATGAGATGCAGATTAGAAAGGATAAAATTACATGAAAGAGAATAAGCATTTAGATCTAAGTTCAAATATAGGATGAAAGTTTTTAGTAGTATCACATCAACAACATCTTATAGAGTTATGAGCAGCATAACAATATTTAATGGAGTCATAACAACATTATATGATATTTACTGTTTATACCCCTTTTAGTAATGTTTATCTTCTCTTTATACTACCGAGATCAGAGTGGAACCTAAGTATCCATCCTTTGATATGAAAAAACAAAAAAAAAAGAGGATATCTTACCTTTGGATGCAGAATAAGCTGAAATTACTGGAAGAGCCATGACACCAGCTATAGAGGAAACAAACACAATGTTTCCTGCTCCTGAAGCTTTCAAGAGTGGATGTGCAATTTGAGACAAATGGTAAGGAGACTCAAGATTGGTACTTAGGATACTTGAGAAATCCAAAGTTGTGTGGCTTAGAGCATCTTTAAGAATGACTGTTGCAGCATTGTTTATCTGTCCATGTCATATAACACTGCTATCAAAACCATCTCGGGCTTCTTCATGTTAGTGTTATAATGACAATGATTGTGCAATATCAACTGACAATTTACCAAAGAACCTTTTTGTATTTGATAAACTAGGAAATGGTATCACTTCAATGATTTGCTTTGTCTTCGATCTCCATGATTAAGACCACAATGAAACTATGAAAGTAATGTCATCAAATATAACAAATTGCAAGCATGAGGTTCTTAAAGATTAAAAATTAAGATACCAGAGATCATATGCACCCATACACACACACACACATATATATAATAAGAAAAGAAGGGCTATAAAATTTTCCAAGTCAACTTTATTCTTCCGATAAGTTTCACCAAGTCCTGCTTCTGTTCGGGTGATATTCCAATCTCTGAATGGCTCTCAAGCTAATTTTCACCAAAAGATCACGTGGATTTTTGTCAAGATTTGAATGCTACAGAGTTCCAAGGAGAGATCTTTGTATTATGTTGATATCTATGATGATAAGCGATGTAAAGATAAAGTCCCATTTGGAAATTGATCCTCTAAAGCACTATAAGTAAAGTTACGACAACGGGTGAAAACATAACAGTGAATCCTAGTAATAAAATCTTAAATTTCAGTATGATTTCTACTTTCATAGGGCCAGCCTTCAAAGAAGACTGCATTGACATTATCTCCAAAACACAAACAAACAACAATATGAAACCTGAAACGAAACTTACGAGGATATTGAGCTTGCCATCAAAGACAGAAGAGACAGTCTTAATCAACTCTTCCCTTTGTTCCCTTGAAGAAAGATCGCACACTGATCCACTCACTTGAAACCCCTTGCTTTTCCACTCTCGCACTCTCTCATGAAGCTCTTTCTGGTTGCGAGAACATGTGTGTACGCTAGCACCAAGGCCCGCTAGCTCTTCCACTATAGCAAATCTGCATTCAAGTTAGGTAACTTTTAGCAGGAAAAGATGCAATTGACTCAGAAAAAAGAAGATAGCGAAAGATGTATGTGACCCTATGCCTCTGGTTCCACCAGTGACCAAAGCAGTCTTGCCCTTAAGTGACCATCTTTGGTTTTGGCAGCTTGTTTCTGCCATGTCTTCAGTTTGTTCAGTGATTATCAAGTCTCGCTTCTGTGGCCCTGTTTCCTTGAGCATGACACCCTTATTTATAGCATAATGTTCATGTGAACACAATTCTTTAATTGGCATAATTGCAAACACAACGCCAAAACCATTACGTTTGGACAGGGAAGGCAATATGCGTACAAGGAAAAAATAAATAAATATAAGTGAAAGGAAAAAAAGGAAATGTGATTTTTACCCTTATTTCGACACTCAGAGTACAAATGGAAGAAAATGGAAGGAGATGAGTGGAATTTTATATATTTGGTTATTGTAAAAAAAATGAAAAGAATAGAACCTAAACAATAATTTAACTAAATTAATTTTCACATACCTCCTTTTGTATTTTCCTCTCATTTTAAGGTTATTTTGCAATTTCTTGAACTTTCTATCAATTTCTTTAATTTCTCTCGAAATTGAGGAAGTAAAAGAAAAAGGTTTATGGGGTGGAAATGATTCTAACTCGTTTCCATCCAATTTATCATATTTTCATCTTGTCTAAATAGGGATGTTGGTGGAACAAGTTCAGGCCAAGTTCAGCAATCCCGTTACTAGTCTCATTATCTTACGGGAATTTCTAATCTCGTTCCAAACCTTATAGAGTTTTTCATTAAATACTCGCTATTCATCCCAAACCCTATAAAGTTCTAATAAGTAACTCAAAACCCGTCGCAAACTAGTTAGGATTTAAAAAAAATTATATTATTAGTTTAAAATCTTTACTTATTTATTATGATTATTTTTGTAAAATATAGCTTATATTCTTGAAAATAAATAATATTTACACTTTTAACATATCTAATCATATATATATTAATATTATTCGAAAGTTTACATGTTGATAAATAAAGTTACCAACATAAAAATATTTTTAATTATAATAAGATAAAAATTACTAAACCAACCATACAACTTAATAAATAGCACAAAGAAATAAAAAGTAATTAAAAAGTTTTAATAGAAATAGAAAAATTCTAAAACATGTAACAAAAACATTAATTCTATATTTTTTATAATTCTTATTTGACAATTAACTCTCATAGTCTTCAAATATCATCTTTTTCATTATCTATCTTTGAACATATCGAAAGAGGAAAAAAAAACCTATAAAATACATTAGAAATTAGGCAAATAATAGTTGTTTCATGTATAAAATAACTCATTATTATATAATCAAAATTTTTACCCCTTTTCTCATTTGATAACTAACTTTGACTGTACATCAATGCTCAGGATTTAGTTTATTTCTATACGAGCTAATTACTCATCAACTAGTATTAAATGTAGACTCAAAAGCAACGGTAAACACAAGAATAGCCAATATATCTTCAACTAGTTCTTACAATGTAGGATATTTAATTTTATTTACTTTTCATCAACTAAGAATATCAAAATCGTCAGTCCAAGGTAATACATGTTCTTCTAAATAGTGATCCAATTCTGACTTAACTTGGCCATTAGTATTAATAGTGCTCAAGAATTGCACTAACCTTGATTTTCTTGAAGATGCAGAAGGAACAGTTTGAGCAGTTGCTGAAGTGTCCATAAAAGAATTATTGCTACTATTTAAACCTTTAGAAAGCCGAGATTTACCTATTGATTGATATTCCTGAACTAGCTTATAAGAAATATTTCTAACATTTTGAATCTCTACAGATGCATTTACTCAAAAAACAGAAGGAAAAACAAAATACATGGCTTTCATCTTAAAACGTGAATCCAGAATAGTACAAACAGCCATAATGACATGTACATCATCTTAATATTTTTCAAACTTATCAAACATTTTTCCTACTATCATACTAATATTCACATTTGAAGAGCCTTTCTACTCAACCAATGATTCCCTAATTTCAAAAAACTTTTCAAAATAATAATTTGCAGTTGGATATTGGGTACCAGAAAAAATATTGGTTACCTCATAAAAGATTGCCATCTTCTTGCAAATTGCTTCCGCTATTTCCTAATCATCATCGATGGGAAGGCATTTATAATGTCTATTCATAAATTGAACTTTATAAAAAAAAACTTCTTTATATCTAACAGTTGTCACCAACATGTCATATGTAGAGTTCCACCAAGTTTTACAATTTAAGCCAAGTTTTTTATCATATGGAATATCCAACTGCTTACATGCCTCTCCAAATTTCTCAACTCTTGATGGTGTTGTTGACTAAAATGCAATGCTATCACGGACCTTCTCATCAATCGCGCTTTCTATCACGGCTACACAAGCTTTCACAATTAAGTTCAAAATATGCACATAACCATGCATGTGCAGTACTTTTCCTTGAAGAATTAACTTATCTCTTCATAGCTTTATGGTCAAAGTTGTAATCATTGCATCATTCATAGAACAATTATCTACAGTGATTATAGATAATTTTCTATTTAGTCCCCATCTCATCAACGAGTTAAACAAACAATTAGCAAGTACCTCATTTGTGAGTGACGTTGGAATAAACAAAAAGCTGCATGAAAATATAAAAAATGTCAATATAATATAATCTTCCATTATTTATTATGAAAAGACAATATAAGTAAAGAATCTTACTCCATGAGTCAATTTTAAAGCCTCCAATTATGATCAACAAAGTGTGTTGTGATAGTCATGTACCCAATTTTCTGATTTGATGTTCAAAAATTTATTGTTACTGTAACTCAAGAATTTAATCATTTCAACAGCACTCTCAATTTTTCCTTCTCCCTATAGTAGATATTCATGATCTCCTTTTTCATAGTGTTTCGATTGACATGTTTAAAAAGTGGTTGTATATTTTGAACAAAATCCCTAAAATACTTATGCTTGATTATTGAATTGGGGTATTCATGGACAATGATTACCTTTGCAAGTCTTTGCCTACAAATATCTTGATTGAGTCCAATTTCCTATGTTCAAATAACTCTCATTCTCATTTTGTCATTTCTCAATGGATAGTAGACATTACCTTATGTCTTTTTGCTTCTTTCTTTGTGTGTACTTCTCCAAATGATTGCGCAAGTGCTTAGTTCTATGTTTACTACCTGCTTTTAGTGCTCCGAAACAATGATTGCAGATAGCAACATCATCCTCATTAATCATTTTCCTCACCATACCATTCCATACAAGAGAAGTCAACTTACATTTATTGGGATTACCTCGTTGATCGGCATCATTTCTTACTTGAGAACTTGTTGTGGTAGTAGGATTTGTTAATGGTGCTTCCGTTTCAAATCCGGGTAATGGTAATGGACTTTCCTCTTCCTCAACATCAATGGGATGTGCATCAATAGGCATATCGAATTCGTCCATTTATGCATTATATAAAAGGAAACAAAAACGAAATTCGTTAACTTATCTCTAAAGATGATGGACATAATAAATTTAACAAGTAAAAGTTTGACTAAATATGATATTTAGAATTTAAAATGCTATCCATGCAACTCTCACAAGGATGGTCCTAAAAAAATTTTAAAAATAGAAAAAAAATTTACCTTCGATCCTTAAAATTACATATAGAATGCATAAATCTCTCCTACTTTTCTAACATACTTAAGTTATAATTAGGTGTGACTTCAAAGCAAGATACAATTATCTAAAACATCCAATCTATAAGTTTATATCAAGGTAGATATGAGCTTTTATATCTTATACCTAACATTTCCACACATAAATTAAGATTTTTCATTTTCACACACAAAAGCAACTTGCGCAACATGAAATTGGAATCGCTAATCTCCACTTAGGTAGTGCAGCAACCTATAACCAAGACATCACATATATGTCTAATGGAATCACCAACAGTCTTATCAATTCTCTAACTCAAACCATCAACCATTTATGTCTACTGAACATAAGAATGATTGTGCCATTTTATTAAATACTTTGCAAACTACAACGAATACATCACATATAATAGAAACTACAAGCATAATCATTCTCTATGTCCAATAATTAACCTATTTGAAAAATCATAGCTTCCTATTTGCTGTTTCAACTACAACTCTCATGGATTTCTAGTATTAAAGTTCAAGGCTACCAATGCAAACCCAAGTCAAAACAAAGATTTGAAAAAAAAAAAAAATCTTTCAACTAAACTAGGAGAGTGAGAGTGAGATCTAACCTTAACACAACCGAGAGACGAGAGACACCAAATGACAACGAAGATGACGAAGACGATAATGAAGATGACTGAGACGACCGAGATGACGACCATGAGATGACAAACAACTAGTCGATGGCAGGTGAGGGCCGTGACACTTGAACTGCCGACAAGGCGACAATGATAAGAGACGACACTTGACAAAGATAGAGTGCTGAGTGCAGACGATGAGAGAGCGACAATAGCTTGCATATGAGGATGGGATCATGACTCATGAGGGATGACGAAGGTTTTACTGTTTGGTTTCCTTTTGATTTTTTTTTTAGTTGCTTTGGAGGTCTTGGAGTTTTGACAAGAGATAGAGAGAAGTGAAAATAGAGAGCTCACTAGCTATATATTATAGATAGTATGGACTAGTGTGTACTTTAGTCTAATTTAACTTCTTTTTTTCAAAATTTTTTATTAAATATATAATAATATTTATTAACTAAATTATAATATATATATATTAACGAGTTTTAGTTCCCAATGGGTTTAACATTTGTCCTATTACCCGTCCCAAACTCTATAGGATACTACCATATAGGGTTTTTATCAGGACGGGTAACTCATCCCGCTTACATCCTTATGTTTAAACACACAATTTCATTCAATTTCTATTGGTTTCCTTAGCTTTTTTCTTGATTTCTATAAAATTCCACCCATTCAAACTAAATTGTAGATAAAGTTCTAAATTTTTAAAGTTCAACTTTATTTTTTATAATTTTTAAAAATATATAAATAACCTTGAACTATTGTCATAACCCTAAAAGTTATTGGGATTTAGATTGTTTAAGGACCATATGCACATTTTAAAAGTCATAATAGGTAAAGCTATTGAAAAGTCATGCCAACCTATTTTAGGGGGCTTATTTGTAATTTTCTTTTTCTTTTTTACTATCTTTTACTTTAATTAAGTTAAAATTACTTCATTCGTTTATTTAGAATAAATCCAATTTGTAGATAGTATAAAATCATTGAAATCAATGGCAATGAAATGGCATTAAAACGAAATTAATTAAAAGAATAATACTATTACTATTTTTTAAATGTATTATTCATGGCATTGAAACGCTAGTCAACTCTCCATTTTATAAATACTTAGATGATGATGGAAAAAGTGGAATTCAAAAAATAACAAAAAGCAATAAATTGGTTGATTTTTTATATTATTACTCTCTTCTATGACTTAATTTGTAAAAAGAGAACCAATACTAATAAATTATATAATAATTTTATAGTTTTATATAAATATTTCTATATATTTGTTTTCAAAATACGATTTGCTGCTGCATATTTGCTATTGTTGAGGTATTAAAAAGGGGTACAGTATCGAATCGGTCAGGTAGCAGAACAATTTAATGCTTCCAAACAAGACACAACAGAAGTGTAGAACCAGAATAGAATTAAAAATAAGATGACAGCAAAATATATTAGCTTTGCTCCAAAGCACAATTAAAAAAACTCATTCTGGTGTACAAGAACAATAGACAAGGCAGAAACTGGAAACCTTTGAGCTGCGTCATACGTCACACAAACAACATGGTTTATCTCCAAAAAAAAAAAAAAGGACATGACATGTTTCATGTCTTCGAGAATCCTTTCCCTTGCGGGCCAGATTTCTTGAGGCTTAGCGTGAATTTTGCCGATAAATATTAAGGCTACATTGAAATTGAATTAATGCGGAAAATATCGAAATTTAAATTTTAAAGTTATTAAATATTATACTCAATTAAATATTTATTTATTAAATTTACAATCTTACTTTTAATTTATATTCATTATCATGTTATCTTATAAAGGTAGTAAATTTTACAATTAAAAATTTAATTGATATGATATTTAACAAATTCAAACTTTAGAGGTAAAAATTGATAAAAGAAAGTTCAATTGGGCTACATATTTAACAATTTCAAACTTGTATAAAGAACCTGTTTAAATTGCATACAAATTTAATTTGTATAAAGAAACTTAAATGCTTGTAATACTGTTTAAATTTGTAGACATTCAAACTTAAATCTATAAAATAGTTCTAAATATAAAGAAAAAAGGGTGATGATAAATTTAATGTCTACATATACAGAGTAATCTTTAACACTTAGAAATAAAATTATAACCCAACAAAAGTTTTAATAAAATAAAGTCGAATCAAATATAATAATTCAAAACATTCATTAGCTACATAACATCATTGTATAAAGTTGAATTATGGTGTAGTCAAATACTACTTAAAACAGCTTTGACACATATTTTGCTTGAAAAAGTAATCATCCATGGTTAAGCAAGAATGATATTTTCTATTTTGAAAATATTAAGAAATGCCACCCTTTTTTTAAAAAAAAAAAAATAGTACATCCAATACTTGTCAAAAATGCATTTTTTTTTCATTTTGCAATAATTATGTGAATTTTATATATATATTAAAGAATTTACATTTTTATTAGAGAAATTTTCTAAATGTTTCTTCGAATTTCTTTGTTAAATCATGTTATTTATAATCATATTTGCCATGGTAGAATAATTTATTTTAATACAGGAAAATTTAATAACATTTTGTTTTCTTGCTAACACAATAATTGCAATGTACATATTAAGATAACAAGACAAAACACTATTAACTTATATTACATGATTACACATATCTCAAGGTACTTGTACCCAAATAAAAAATTAAAAAATGTACTAAAGTCAAATTGACAACCATCTAAACCAACCACATAAAAAAATATAAATTTGAATTATTAATTAATTATGGTCAACATCAATTTGTTGTACCTTGATTGAAAGAGAAGTGGCAATTGACAAAATGAAATAAACACCAAAAGAAAGTGGAAACGAAAAGTTAAGAGTAAAGTGAAAATGCCTGTGGGCTAGAACTAGGTGGAAAAACATGAAATAGAATAACAGCAGTAATAAGACTAAATGGGTTTGTGGATCATCAAATACCTATTTATAAAATATATTTAATAAATGGATTTATAAATAGGCTTACAGTTGAACACAAACCTAAACATGAATATAAATAGGTTTGAATGAATCTAGTCCATTTATTATTTGTATCAAATTTCATGAATAGAAATCGATTAATAATTGTAACGTGTTGTGTTCAAGTTCTTGGATTGGGTTTTAAATTGCTAGCTCTAAATAAATTCATTGGAGATTATAAATTATTGGTGTTGGGTTTATAAAATTCATTTATTATATTTTAAATGGGTCAAATAGAGAAATAACATTTTGAATTATGCTGTAAATAGATTAAATAAGTTCAATAGAGGTTAAGCATTTGGGAGTATACTTCAAATAAACATCATTGTCACAATGTTGTTACTTTTTAATCATGAAATAAAAGTGCCTTGAGCAATTTTTTAAATGGCATTCTATGATATTAGGTAAAGAAAATTATGGAGATATGACTTGTGCTTTTACGTTTTTATAATTTTCGTTTGTGTGTGTGCGCTTTTCTTTTTTTTCTTTGTTCAAATTTATAACCTTTCTTGTTACAATTCTCGGTTTTTGGTTTAAAATACTGCGGAGACATGCACGTGTCCTCCAATAGAACCCATAAACTTTACTTAGAGCTTTAAATCATATAAAATAATACACTTTTTATAATAGAGTTAGAGAGTAAAAGTGTATAGTTTTGCTTGATTTGGGAATTCCAAGTAAAATAGGCATAGTTTGGTGTTCTAATAATGGAAGACATGTGCACGTCATTTACCATTTTTAACTTATGACTAACAATTAATTGACAAGGGCGGTATATGAGCTATGCATTTGTTAATAATAATAAAACAAAGGTTTGTAAATTATAAGAGCATGAAAACACAAGTTATATTTTTATAGTTTACTGGCTTACCTATTTGAAGCATCATGAGCATCACCAAAACATTGATTTAAAACGCTGATTACGAATTTGAACATGACCTAAGCATTTACGATATCTGATACACTCATCTCCAAATTGGAGAAAGAAATCATTTATTTGGATGGTTCAGCGTTAGAAACCTAGTACATACAAGAGCTGAACTGATTTTATTGACTGTTTTAAACATTAGAGTACCTATAAGTGCTTCATAAATGGTCTTCTATACGATAAATCCTTGCTAAGGAGTATTATGCTACAAGGATTATCTAAAATATTCTTCCACCTCCCTTTATTTTCTAAACTTTTCCAGCTACTTAGCTGGTGTCTTTCGATTAATGGCTAATGCAAGTATCAAACATAGTACAATGGCGAGTAATACCGAAGTTTTAGGAAGCAAAGCAATCATCTTGTCAGGCATAAATGCACATACTTAGTAAATAATAAATTTCCTACCATATGAATTATATTCTCTAAATTTAAATTGCATTTTAATTATATTTTGATAATGTAATTTAGCTTTATTTCATTTAAGATGTCCAATTGAAATTTAATTTGTAAAAGATATGGTAAGTGACAAGCCATATATAAAAAATGGTATCAATTATATAAAATTTTGAAAGGGTTTAAGATTTGATGGGATATTTGGCATTATTTAGGACTACAACTAAATATTAATAGAACATTAGGACTACAAGTAAATTTTTATTTTTATTAATCATGTAAGACAATATGTATGTGGAGTTCATGCCAATGAATTCCGTAGATAGAAGACATTATACTCAGACAACTTCTAGCTTATTTTCATCTTCAATTTGAATCATTGTAATTAGTTAATAAGGCAAAATTGATCGATTTTACTTATTTATTTTATTATCATTCTAATTCATGTCAATTTGAAAAAACATTTTTCGAATTTACCCACATAAATGCAAAAGTTTAGGATATGCATCTATGGATCTTTTTAATTTAGTTAAAAGATTCACCATCTCAATTTTTTTCTTTAGCTGAGTGTTAGATAATTGGTTTAATATCTAAGGATTCTTATTTATTATTAAAAAAGGAGAGGATTTAACTCTCACTTTAGATCCCATCTTCATCTTTTTTAGTTACTACAGCAAGTAGAAAACCAATTATGAATAAATTAGCTTTCCAAAAGAAAAAATAATAATACACAAGGTACTTCTATGATAATAACTAAATAATTCATAATTGTATAAGACCCTTCGGTATCATTTTTTTACAATTTATTTTGTATTTACCTTAATAAAAAAAATTGACAAAAACATAGGAAATATAAGAAATTATATCCCTAAAGGTACTTCTAACTTGAAGGAAACTTATAACATTTATAGGCTAATATGAATTAGGATATTGATAAAACTAAATAAGTGAAAGGTGAAGCGAATAGATAGAAATTAAAAAAAGAAAAGAAAAGAAAAAAATAGTGTACATCTGCCAATTTCGATTCTATACGTGGTTGCAATTTAAATCGCGACTCAATATAATATCATTTCATTTTTGTAATGTTTATATGCTCATAAATGAATGTCGAATAAATGATAGAGAGAAAATGCTAATTTATTTAAAATATTTTTCAACATTAAGCATGGGTGATTGGATTTAAATGCATGATGTGCCGCTCATCAAAGATGGAAAATTTAAATCGTTAGTTTTTAGCCAAATGGGGAGGATTCAAATGTTTAAATTTCTTTATTTCCCTCCCATTTTTTAGCCGAATCTCACTCTACCTCATACTCCAAGAAATAAAAAGCAATTCTTTTTCATTCCAATAAAAGCGCGTACTGGTTATTTGGTTGTCCATCCTTATTCAATCAAAAGAATGAAAAAATTGTAATGATATCATTTGTAAGGATTAAATATTACTTATTAATAAGTTTAGGATCATTGTAATTTTCATTAGCCAAACAAGGACTTTAATGATATTAATATGTTATATAAATCAATTAGTGATATATCATTTTTGATAAAATTTAAGTATGTAACAGTTTATATAAAACATAAATAACAGTTTATCACAACTAATTGTTAATATATATTTACTTATTCATATACATAATGTAATGTGAATTTTTTCTACTCTACTTTAGGGTGTACTTTAATTTCCCCAAAGGTAGTAAAATTGATTTGAAACAGCATATTTGCAAAATTTCCACTTATTTTTTTCCCGTTTCTACTTCTACTACTACGTGGAACAATCCAAACACAAAAATTCCTTTGCCTTCTACTTGCTTTCTTCCACTCCTCTTACTTCAATTCTTCCTACCCAAATACAGTCTAGAACTTCTACTTCTATCCATTATTAAAAACATTCAGGCATTCACATATATTGCTGTCATGGTCATGCTCTTGTTCTCTTTGTCAGCGAGGTTAGGCATATGTTACAAAAGCTAGGAATTGATCGGAAACTTTTAAAAGGCTGACGACATAGACACACCAAAATGAAACACTAGCATTAAAATACAGTAGATGTTAGATATCCCGACTCGGCATTACCATGAAAGCTGCATGTTTCTTTTCGAGAATTCCAATGTTTCTCAGGTTCAGTTTACGGTACATATAGAGCCTATAGATGGACAGAGACATTGTCAAAAGATGAAACTTCCCGGCTGCTCCTTCGAGGTGATGTTGTTGGGTACTTGTTTTCTCCTGAGGAACCGAATCCATACAACGAGGTACGATGCCGGCACTTTGTTCCGAAAGTTCGAGCTTTTATTAGAAATAACAAAGACGTGACGGGCACAATGGATTTTGTCGTGTTTGATCCAATCATCTAGCCTAGTTGTCCTACAAAAGGACATTCTTCCTAAGAAACGGCAATAGGAATAGGATTTTTTATTTTATTTTTATCATAATTACTGTCTTTATTAGATGCAAAGTCTGGGTAGCTGTCCCTTTTAATGCATGTAATTTTTCCTAGGCATTTGGCACTCCTACCAAAGTGATTACACGGTATCTTTATCAACCTGCACCATCCATTTAATATCATGTCCATGGACTGGCAACTGCTTATATGGATAATTGGATAAAATTAATTTAGTTGTACAACTGTATAATTATTTCTTTTCTTTTTGCCTCCCAATAAAGCCTATCCCTTTATTGTTCTGGATGGAGGCAAATGCCTCAAATTGGATGAAGCATAGGTCATGTCAATATAGATTATTTGCAGCGAAATATCCGCCTATTATTGATAAACCCTGATACAGTTTATGTATATAAGAAGACTTCATTAAAAAATGCATTTTAAAATTATTATAATATAAATAAGTTAAATTTTTGTCGGATAACAATGTTGAGTAACTAGAATACTTATAATTATAATGTGCCTCATAGTTATTAATCAATAATTAGCATGTTAAAAGAAATTTGTTTGGTTGACTAATATTTTATAATGAAACTTTCCCGTCAAAACTTATTGCATATATTGCCCTAAAATACATGGAAAGTGCTCACACTGATTATAAATTTAGAATATCACAATTATGGAAAAATAAAAGAAAAAGAACAAAAATAGAGATAAAAATACACTATTAGGAATCATATAAAATAAAGAAAAAAGATAGAGAAAAAAAAAGGTAAAGAAAAACAAAAATTAGTTAGTAAAAGATGAATGCCAAAAAAAAAAAAAAAAAGAATCTAATAAAAATTGAAACATTGAACTTAAAGGTTTTAAGTTTAAGCATTGAAAATTTGGCTGTGTCTTACTTCATGACATTTATTGCTTTTAAAAAATATAAATAGAATACGTCTTTTTTTTCTTATTCTTCATATAAATGTAATAATAAATATTTTAAAAACTTTTTCGCCCGTGAGTAGGGGCTCTCCTTGCGCAAACTAAATCCATCGTTGGTTTTCCTTTCCTATCTACTGTCTATTGTTTCTTTGGCCTAGCCAACCGCTATGACATGCAATCAACTCCTGCACCATTTTTTGCCACTCCTGTCTCCATTGGATCCGAATAGTGTACTGACTCTAATTAAGGATGAATAGGGTATAAAGCCATATTTATATTCTTACTCTATAAGTATAAATTCTTGAATTTTAGAATTATAACTTATTAATAATGCTTGGAATCATCTTATACCTTATGTTATATTATAAATCTGTTTAATATTAATAATATATATTATTTTTATTTTTTTAATTCCCAAATGCTACTGATTTGTCATTTAGGATTTCATAGATCCTTCTATATTATACTAACAATACATCATGTCCCTCTCTCTTCTTCTCAATTGTCCTATCTCTCTTTGTGATCTTTTTTTTTTTCCTTAGATAAATACAATTTATTTTGGAATAAATCTATCTTCTTCATCTTTTGGTTGTTTGGAAAACACTATGTCATCTATACTTAAAGAGTTATACTTGACAATATTGAGAGCAATGATAAAGGTAAGTCAACCTCTCCTTCTTCCTCTCTTTAGCAACAAGTGGTATGTGTAATTTATGTAAGTAGTCTCGATTTTAAATTGTTAGGATTTTAGCATATTATATGTATTTCTATTGTTTTAAAATGTTTATTAAGCGCTAAGTTTAATTGGTTATACTTCCATGTAATGAGGGTTTTTGGGTTTGCTTAGTGAAATTTTGTATTGATAAAAATCCTAGCAATTTTTATTTAATTGCTTGAACTGAAGAATGAAGATGATATAATTTTTTCATTTAATTACTTGAAACATAATATTACATTATTTTTTATTTTCATTGCTAAATGCGTAGGCTTATTGGCTTTATCTAGAGATAAAGATTTGAGACAAGATATTCTAACTTGATGGAATTCCACATATGTTATGCTTGAAAATGCAATTTACTATGGAAATCTATTTTGTCACTTGTAGTTGAATGATTCAAATTATAAGTATTCTCTTTCTTAGGAAGAATGGGTCAAGATTAAGAAAACAAGTAAGTTTTTGAAAATGTTCAATGATATTACTTGTCAATTTTTTAGAATAAAGTGTTCTATCATCACCTTGTATTTTTCATCGATTTTTAGGGAATATGGAGCATTGACAAGTAATATGGATACAAGTGAATCATATTTAAAGAGATACAACAACTAGGATGTTGTGAAATTTGAAAATTATTAAGTCAAGTTTAGTATGATTTTGGCTATTGTTATTACATTAGATCTTCGATATAAACTTGCTTTTGTTAAGTAGAGTTATTAGATGATTTATAGTGATGATTCAAATGAGTTATGAAAATAAAAAGAGCATTACTTTCTCTTTTTTATGAATATGTGAAAAAAGATGACGCAAAATCAAATCAAAATATTTGAGTAGAAGCGAGTAATTTATTATTGATAACTAGCATGATGACTTGCAAGTAGCTTTATTTTTTACAACTATATATATTGTTTTTATACTTTTGAGGTTAATTTCATTTTATATGATGTTTATAATTTTTATCTTATTTAGGAATTTTAATTTTTTAAAAGCATGTAAATGCTTAGGGATAATACCAAATCTGAATTAGAGCTATATTTAGATAAGGAGAAATATATAATGGTTGATTGGATGTATGGAATTATTGGAAAACCGGTTAATTCCAATATCCTCAAGTTGCAAAAATGACATATGATATCTTAGGTATATTGATATCTATGGTAGTTTTAGAATTTGTATTTAGTACTTAAGGTCAAATCTTTGTTCAACATTGCAGCTCATGGAAGCTAAAAACTGTAAAAATTCTTTTATGTATAAAAGATTGGTTTTATGGAGATGAATATAATAAATTAAACTATTTTATAAAATTTTCAATGTTATATATTTTTAGTGATATTATTCTTTTTTATGTGTAGATTTGTTAATTGTTTTCCTTGAAGATTTGATAGAAAATGTGATTAATTTGGAAATCACTACTAGCAATAATGTCCATTTAAGTCATGGTTTAAGTTAATTCAATAATGTTATGAAACTTATGAGTTTTTAAATTTGTTATATTTGATGAGACTTTACTAAAACTATTGTTTAATTTGTAATTTCATGTAACTTCAAAACCTTATGTTATTAGTATTTGTACAAATTAATTTTATTATCACCCTTTTCATTATATATATATAAGTATTTTATAAACTTATTTATAGCTTTTTTAATCAATAAATGAATTTAATTTGAATACGAAATATGCTTATTAAGAAGATTAAATTATGAGTTTATATTTTTATATCAAATAATACATAATTATGTTATAAATTAAATTTTTTAAATATAAACTCATTTAGATATGGCTATATGATATAATACGATAATACAAATTACTAACCCTACTTACAAAGTTCTATTAGAGGAGGCTGAGCCATCATCACAAGCTGGAAATTTTAATTGGATTCGAATAGCTCAGCTAATCCAAAAAATATACAACTATTCATTGGAGATGTGTACATGATGGACTTCCTAAAAAAATATAATTAAATGAATAAATAAAAACCTCAACGTGTTGGACATAGAAGGAATCTGCTCAGGCTGTAATTTTGCATTAGAAAATATGGAGCATTTTTTATTTATCAAGATAGGAACATCTAGTAATAAGTGAATAATTCCTCGAATTTCTATTTTATCATCTTCTTCTCATTTAATCAATGGTTGAAATTAAATGGTTTAGATGCTACATCTAAATAGATGAGCTCATGAGGACCTTGGAAATGGGCATGTACCTCTTGGTTCATTCTCTGAGGGAACAGAATAGAAGATAGTTAATCCTTCTGAAAAAAAAAAAAAAAAGAAAAAATTTAGTTCTAGAACTTTTAAAATAATGGGTACGATCTCCAAAATAATTTTTTTAAACCCTCTATTAAATTCCTCCACAAGAGGGCTGAAGCAAAATAGCTGGAAATATACTTAATAATATCATTTTTTTAAAAAATTTACGAAATAAGGTATTTGTAAAAATTATTCTAAAAATAGATTTTGAAGTTGCGAACCCTACACACACCTTCAGTTTTGCATTTTTTTTTAAATGCAAAATGAAGGTTAGAAATTTCTAAAATAATGAATTTTTGCTAGAATTTTTTTAATATAAATTATTGTAATATTTAAATTAATGGGAATTAATTTTTTAATTATTATTTAAAATTTTGATGTTTTTTAAGACAATAAAAGAAGTAATTTGAGGGAAATTAATTGAAAAAAAATTCAATGATTACTAAAATAGTTTAGAAATAACTATAAGATGCATAGATAGGACAATAGAAAAAAAATAATTTATTACATGATGTAAAGAAATTACAAAATTGGAAATATTAGTGTACAAGAGTTATCAACATCCATAAAAGGTGTCCCTTTACTGCATTATAAGTAACTGGATAAATGTTAAGGCTTCGTCTAATATGTAAAATGAAAACATAAAATGTTAACATTACATAGGTAATAATTCGATATCATAAATGTGGAAGGGTAAGCTAAGATTGAATTAATAGTGCGGCTGATTATGCAACATTTACTATCGTTGTGTCAATGTGGGCACGTTCTTCTATTATCGCTTTTCCCTTAGTAAAGTTCACATGTGATTCTATTTAGACGTTTCCTAATGTTTATCTCCATGTGATATCTTTTTCCCTTCAACTTCCCCTTTTTCCGTGTAAGCTTTGGTCTTAGATAAAGTAACGAGAATCGTACGAGCTCCTAATCGATGTCACTACCTATTGGTAGGAAGTGGGTCCTATATGTGAGTTCTTGGTGCATTCACTTGTACCAATCTGGTATGGATACTGAAATATCAAAGGTAATTGAATCACCAACTACATAGGTGTAGGAGCATGGGATTTAGTATATTTGTCACTTTTGGCATGTGCATGTATTGCAGCTAAACTCAGCAATGTGCGCTTGGCTCCCTCCCCTTAACTTGCTCACTGTACAATGACTACCAATGAGCACTACAAAAATTCTGGTCTATTTGCTATACTTGATGACCCTATGATTACTAACTCATGAACTCCATCTATCTATTTTCTCGATGGCATATTTTGTGAAGATTCTCCCCTTTGCCATATTCCTAAGCGCTTTTGAATGCTTCTTGACGAAGTACCCAATGAAATTGTAAAAGGTCATTTTCACCAAAACAATCACGGGTAACCCAGAGCTCATTGTGAGATAGAGTTATAGCTTTCGACAATGTTGGACGTCATATATCTAAATCAAAAGCAATCGCCATGTGCTAGCATCCACTTTTCCATCGACATGTCGTCAAACCATACTAAGGCATCGGCTTAATGTTCCCCACCTGGTCTATCAAATAGTTTAGTTTCTGAGCTTGTGCTTGCAACCTAGCGTATGCAACCAATTTCTTGCACTGCATATTTTTGTATGCCTTGTTGAAGTTGCTTGTAATGTGTCGTAAACAAAATCGTCACATTGCAAATGAAGAGCGCCATCCATTTTGTTGGGCTTCAACTGCCATCTATATCTGTCTGATATGAGGCAAATGGGTTCATGACCTTTACGGTTGCCAATGACATGTTCCTTCAATTTCCTCAAAAACTAAGCCTATGTTTCAACCGTCTCAACATCTACTAAAGCGAATGCCATCGGGAGCATATGGTTGTTCCTATCAACACCACAAGCAATCAACAACTTGTGCATGTACTTCCCGTATATAAAAGTTTTGTCGATGGTAACTATTAGTCTTAAACGTCTTCAAGTTGCAATGTATGGCTGAATGCCTAGAAAACTCACTTAAGAATGGAAACCTTGAAGTTAGTCAATCTTCTCTACCCTCAATCAACTCGTGTGCTGGGATTCGTATTTTTTACGACATTTAAAAGCCTAGGAAGCTTATTGTAAGACTTCTCCCAATTCCCGTAGACATTCTTAATAGCCCGTTTCTTGACCTCTCATACTCGTTACCTATTGATTCTGCAACCGAATTCCTATTCAAC
The DNA here is from genome assembly GCA_037954665.1 of Laguncularia racemosa. Lineage (NCBI taxonomy): Eukaryota > Viridiplantae > Streptophyta > Magnoliopsida > Myrtales > Combretaceae > Laguncularia > Laguncularia racemosa. Next base: position 1,363,441 of record JBBMOL010000036.1, read on the forward strand.
GACAAAAGCAAGATTCACAACCTTCATGTTAGGATTGTTCATGACAAGGTTCACATATTAGCCTGCAAGAAGATTGCAAACTAACTATAGGAAATCCTAGCTTACAATAGGGTTGATGCATATGTGAAGACCCTTTAATATAGTAACTATGAACAACCCCTCCAACTTTTTCTTTCAGGCCTAAAGCCTCCACTTACATCCATCCTCTCTTTTTGTATAATAGATAAACCAAAGCACTGAATTAGATTCTACAACCGTAAAGTTGCAATGGTTTTTGACATGGTAAGCCTTAACTACTTGAACCACTTCTGCTTTGTTCTAAATCTCTTTCCCTTATAGAACTCATCACTACTGTTGGAACCACTACGCATTGCATTTTGATCTTGCTCAAAATAGATATAATCGTCATCACCACCAACATTGTAATATGGAACATGATTTCTAATTGCTAAACTAAGTTATTTAGCCATAGCTGATTGGTATATTGCCTGTGCTGAGTATGTAGGTATAATTGGAGGATCATCTTCATCTATTTCACCGTCATCATCTTCCTTATTAGAGCTCTCGTCATACTTGGAGCTATCCTCCTCAACACCCATCCCAACATTGGTGTTCATTGCAATTTCCGCACCTAGCCACATTATGTAAGAATCATGTGACTTTGGTCATTGTAACACCGAAGTAACTTCTTTATCTACTTCATTCTCATAACTCATCAGTGACTCTTCCATAGGGGATCCAACATATGCTTCGAATGTCGACGGCTTGGAGGCATTTCTTTCATGTTAGGTAAGGAATGTTGAGGAATGCAGGTGTCCACTTAGAATATTTGCCGTTGCGAGGGAACCCTCAAATTTTTATAAATTCTAACATACAGTTGTTGTATACCTTGATCTCCAAACGATTCAGCTATTTCAATGAAATTTTTAACATCATTATCATCTCTGATTGCTATTAAGGCATAAAATAAATTGCCCCTATGGAAAATAGGATGCCTGTAAATTATCTCAACCCTTACTTCGATTGGATGGACTTCAATACTTCGGCATATTCTATTTAAGAATTGGTTGTAATTCACATTTTTCTTCATTTTAAAATTTTTAATTGGATTCTTATTATATTTCGACCCTCAGTTACCACTAACAATATTTTTAAAAGCGTAGATCATCAATTTCACGTAGTCACCTATTGTTTCCTTATCCACAATACATATATATAAATTATAAGCTAATCCACATAAACAGGTAATATCAATTTTTTATATTTTACAGTACATAGAATTGATATTTTTCTGGTAAGGTAACTAAAAAGGAAAAAAAAAAAACCAAATTTATGTTTTACTTTCAAAATATTCTCTTTTAACCTTATAGATAACAAACCTAAATTTCATATTTAACTATAATATGTAATTTTTCTTTAATATAATCACATTGCGACCACAAATTTCTCAGATATTGAAAACAAACACATTAACAGAAAAAAACTTATAACTTTCTATAAAGATACATATCGAAATGTAGATTAATCAAGTATTCTCGTTGAGGAAATGGTAGATCTCACTGAACTCATTTAAATCCTACGAGCTTCATATCTGCAAAACTATTTCTTCTTCTTCCTAAGAGACTCTAAACGAGAGAAAAATAAAATGAAGAGATGAAGTTTATAGGTAAAATAAAAATAATTGTATTTTGCAACTGTGTTTTAATTATTAACTTTAAATACTGTAGTGTCTATAACTTTTCTTTTTTCTTTTTTTTTTTAAGGTTTGTGATGCACACGTGTTCAGTGGATATTTAGTGGTAAAAATTCGACAGTGGGATTACATATATGGGGATAGACTCAAGAATCTGCGCCTTCAGTTTTACAAAAATTATTCTAAAAATAGGTTTTGCAGTCATAAACCTTATTCGCGCCTTCAATTTTGTAAAATTTGGCAAAACTAAAGGCGCGAGTAAGACTTATGACTTTAAAACCTATTTTTGGAATAATTTTTGCAGGTGATTTATTTCGTGATTTTTTTTCAAAAAGATATTATTTAAGTATATTCTTCCAAAATAACTATTTATTTGTTATATGAATAAAAGCAGGGTTGTGCTATGCATTAAAGGGCTCGGCCTACCCATATCTTAGTTTCTATCCATGTACTCGTGTGGGTGGTCCAATATGGATTATATTTGCTGTTGTTTGGACTTTGGTACTATTTAATTTTTAATATTAATGCACTGAGTTAATAATCAAATTGCTACAAGAAGTAGATTTTTTACTATACTTCAAAAAAAAAAAAAAAGATTATCTGATCCCGAATAAAAAGTAAAGACCAAAAACGATGCTAAAACCTGCTCCAATTGAAATGTAACCCTAAATATTATTAAGATATTATTTCGAATTTGATAAGGTGGGTGTGGGTTGGTTGAATTTGAATGTCTAGATGCATGAGTGGCGTGTGGTCCAAATCAATGGTGAACTGTTTGAGTACAACTATACAGGAAGTCTCTAGACATGCAATTAATTTTAGTTTAGCCAGAGTTGATTGTTCTAGGATAGCAATATTCTTCTTGAATTGAGCACATAGATAAATCCCAAGAATTTAGGAATCAACTTATCAACAAATAATAAATCCTTATATGATATTATAAGAATAGTTCATAAAAGCTATTTGGCCCTGTGGAAATGCTTAGGTGAGAGGATTTTAGGGTAAATTACAACGAGAAATATCATACCTGTACGACTTGAAAAATATTTACACAAGAAAATTAATTAAGTCAAGAAGATTTTCAAAATAAGATAATGAGTCAAGTGAAAAAAGAAAATTTATAAATATGTAATTTTATAAAAGATTGGCTTAATGTTATATTTGGTGAGGGGAGCATTCTGGGGATTTTTCAGTGTCTACATTTCTATAGGAGTGCAAGTACAATGTTTTAAAAGTTCAAGTATTTTAGTTTTTCGGCAATCTTATTATTTTTATCCAATATTTTATTAATTCTTTTCCAATTCATTTTAGTGGTTGGAAACTATTAAATATAATGTGAGGAAGGAGGAGATGATCCTATTTTTATGGCATTCTGAATTTATAGAATAAAATAAAATATAAATAGACTTTCAATTCTTAAGAAATAAAATAAAAAAGTAATAATTATTCTATATATTTGGTTTGAGGTCTCATTATTAGATATCAAAATATGCTAAGAAAAAAATCGAGGAATAATTATTCCTTTGATCCCGTAAAGAAATTATAATTTTTTATTTTATAGTAAAAGTAATTTTGTGAAATTGTTATTCTATCAACCAAACATAAAAATAAATCTATAATAAAGGAATAGTTATTTATTTGCTATTGAAGGTCATGAGGGTATGCAAAATGTATATGCCTGTGACATTTGTTAGAAAAGGCACAAAAGTGTTCAATTTAACAAATAGGTAAAATAATTAAGATAGAGTATGATGAAAAATTTTCAAAAAAAATATACTCAATGTAAATTTTTTTATAAAATTTTGGAAATTAAAAAATAAAAAAATCTAAAAGAAAATTAAAACCAAACCCAATAGCTAATGCCTTCTCACGCTCATGTTGCTTACTTTCTTCTTATTCTTAATCAAGTGTCTTATGCTGGCAATTTTTTTTTTTTAAAAAGAGGAATCTAGAGTCTTATAATTTTGCATTAGATTTTATTGTTTGTCTATAATATAACTTGTGATAAATATTTCTAACAAGCCCTTCGTATCGTTTGGAAAATTGCATCATTAAGTTGATGTACAAATACTTTTATCAAATTACTGAAGTAGATAGTTGCACCATAAAATAGCTTAAATTTTTACAAATAAAATGTTTGGTTAGAAATGCATATTTGTATCTTGTTCAAGCCATGACCAGAGTCTTACATTTTTTTCCAAACTTGCCATTCCTCCGTTTTACTTGGTATTTCTATTCCCTGTATCTATGCAATATACTAAAAAACATGTTCGACACTTATCATACAGAACATTATATGAGAATTTTATGCTGTAATGTGCAGTGCTATTTTTGTATTTTATATGATTTGCACGTTGGTTTTTGGAGTGGAGAATGTTGGTCGCAGGTTCGTGAATTCAAAGGAAGCACCCCCAACGTTTGAGCAATATTAGAAAAATGCTTTAGGAGTGCAAAATGGTCCATTTGCTGTTGTGGCTCCTGTTGTATTGATTTTCTGTTGTGCTGTCCTAGTTTTTAGGAATCAGTTAAGTAGTAATCTTGTTATTGTTAATCATAGCTCATTTGTAGGACCATGTTGTTAGTGGATCGGTTTTCTTTCAGTTTTAAATTGTAATAATGCTTTTGTCTACAAATGAATGTGTGTCATTCCATTTTGTTACTCAACTATGCTGAAAATTACTTCTAGCTGTTGCAATTATTCCTTACATCCTCTGTTGCAACCAATTTCACTTAGCAAAATAACAACAATTGGTATCAGAGCTCTCATTTTAAGGAACTTGTGTTTGGATTTGGCAAATCATAAATTGAAACCAGCCTCTCCTTGATTGCTCCACTTGTGTTCGATGGGAACAACTATCAAATGTGGGCTATGCATAAAGAAACATACTTGGAAGCTTTGGATCTCTAGGAAGTAGTGGAAGAAGACTACGAAATTCCCACACTTCTTACTAATCCAACTATGGCCTAGATCAAAGCACACAAGGAATAGAGGACAAAAAAATCAAAGGCAAAAGCCTGCTTATTTGCTGCGGCTTTATCCACTATTTTCACTCGCATCATGTCCTTGAAGTCTACAATAGAGATATGGGGATATCTCAAGACTGAATTTGAAGGAAATGAAAGAATTTGAGGAATGTAAGTGTTGAACCTCATTTGTGATTTTTAATTGAAAAAGATGAAGGATGAAGAAACCATAAAAGAGTATTCTGACCGATTGCATAGCATAGCAAATCGTGTTAGATTATTGGGTTCTTCTCTAGATGATTCAAGGATTGTTGAAAAAACCCTTGTAACAGTGCTTGAAAGGTTTGAAGCTACAATAACAACCTTATAAAACACCAAGGATTTATCTAAAATCACTTTAGCTAAGCTCTTGAGTGCTTTGCAAGCACAAGAGCAAAGACGTGTAATGAGGCAAGAAGGGGTTACTAAAGGAGCTTTGCTAGTCAAGCACCGAGATGATGGGAAGAAGAAGAACAAGAAGATTCAAGCTACTATAGTTTGTGAAAGCTCAACATCAAGCAGCAAATTAAAAATGGAAACAAAAAGGGTTGGAGTAAGAGGAATAATTATCCTTCATGTCATCATTGTGACAAAAGAGGACATCCTCCTTTCAAATGTTGGAGAAGACCTTATGCAAAATGCAACAAGTGCAATCAAATTGGACATGAAGCTGTCATATGCAAAAAAAAAAACTCAATCAAAAGGAGAAGAAGCACAAATCGCTGATCAAGAAGAGGAGGATCAATTATTTGTGGCTACATGTCTTGCAAGTTGTGAATCAAGTGAAAGCTGGCTAATTGACAATGGTTGTAAAAATCATATGATTAACGACAAGGAGCTGTTGAGGGATTTAAGGCCGACTAACATCACTAATGTTAGAATTGGCAATGGTGATTATATCTTCGTTAAAGGAAAAGGCACAATTGCAATAACAAGCAGCAAAGGTATAAAACTAATACCTGATGTTCTTTTTGTTCCATAAATTCAACAAAACTTGTCGAGTGTTGGTCAGCTTATTGAAAGAGGCTTTAAAGTCACTTTCGAAAACAAGTATTGTCTGATTAGAGATGTAGCCAATCAAGACATTTTTAAGATTAGAATGAAAGGCAAAAGCTTTGCTCTAAATCCATTGAAGGAGGAGCAAATGGCCTTCTCAATCAAAGAGAATGTCATGAAAGTTTGGCACAAGAGACTTAGGTATTATCACCACCAATAATTGTTACAAATGAGATCCAAGGAGATGGTAAAGGGTCTTCTAGATATTGAAGATAAAATTCCAAGCTATGAGGCATGTCGATTTGTTAAACTAAATAGAAAGCCGTTTTCAAACGTAATCGGCAGAGCATCGAGGAAGTTACAATTGATTCACATGGATATCTCGGGACCTCAAAGAACACCTTCTCTAAAGGGTAGTCTCTATTATGTTACTTTCATTAATGATTTTACTAGAATGTGTTAGGTCTTTTTTTTTTTTTTGAAGTTTAAATTAGAAGTTGCAAATTTTTTTTGGAAGTTTAAGATAAAAGTAAAAAATGAAAGTGGTTGCAAAATTCAAATTGTAAGACCAAACAATGGGAAGGAGTACACCTCATGTGAATTCAATTGATTTTGTGAAGATGTTGGCATTGAACATCAGTTTACAACTCCTTACACTCCGCAACAAAATGGAGTTAGTGAAAGAAGGAATAGGTACATCATGGAAGTGTCCAGATGCATGTTGCACAAGAAGCATTTGCTGAAGAAATTTTAGGCTGAAGTAGCAAGCATAGTTGTGTTTCTTCAAAACAGACTTCCAACAAAGGTGGTAAGAGATCAAACACCATTTGAAGCTTGTCCTCCCAGTCCAAATAATCATCAGCTAATCCCTTGCCGTCATAAGAAGGCATATACAGCTTCACATACTCTAATCCCGAAGGTGGTTTGAAATCTTTATTCTGATATGGATTAGCCCCAAAGTTGTCATCCCTTTCTTCCCTATAAGGATGATGATCCCCATCCATCCTTCTATTCAGATTTCCATCTCCCACTACTCTGTCTCTTTGAGGGTTCTGTAGAGCTACCCGAGGTGGTGCCTGAAGGTTCACCACTGGTGATTATGGTAATGTCATCCTATCAATCTTAGTTGCCAAAATAGCAACTATGGTAGTAAGATTCTTGAGCTGTTCTTCCAAGTCCTCCTACCTGCAATATTATTACCCTGACCTCCACCAACTTGGCTATTGGCTTCATTGCCAATTCCCCCATTTACACTTTCGTTAGACATGTTGTGATTTAAGAAGTAATCCCACAAATTTCAGCACACTTTTTCAACAACACCAACCCATATGTTTAACAACCATAATAATGTAATAGCTCACTTTTTAAAAAGAATTATAGGCACAAGGAAATAATTTAGTACTCCAAGTAAAGTTCAATAAATGAAGTACACACACAACTACTTTTAAGTAGTTAGAATTAAATTCAACTACAAGTGCTTAAGTAACTAGTAAATTACTTCCACACTTTAATGACTTGTTTGAATTTAAATTCTACTACTCAAACCTTCCTTTTCTTGCCTTGATTCCACACTACAAATAACCACAATGTGCAGCACCTCAATAAATTATAAAAATACACAAATCCACTACCACACTACTCCTCTTTGCTTACGATGCTAAGATGCTTCACGCTACAATTAGCAATATCCTTGACAACACATATAATAACCAACATCAAATGTACACAACCTCTACTAATTAACAAGAATAACTCCAAAATTCACTTCTCAAGCCATAATACAGTTTCACTTCTACAATTACAACCAAAACCGCAACTTCTAAGTAAGATAAGGCAGTCCACTTTCAAATTCAAAAGAAGTTCAATAAATGTACAACTCCACAAATGGCAAGAGGCTTTTTCAAATTCAAATGACACACAATTAAACAATCACTTAATGTGTGTTTTGAAATTCAAATTGCTTCTTAATTCACACCTCAATTATGAAAATTCAAATTTGGAAATTACAATTGTGATTCCTCGAATTTCCAAAAATGCACACATTACACAATTCCACTTCATAATTGCAACCCGTCCACAATTGGTAAGAAGTAATTTTCAAATTCAAATAACCATACATTAACTTTTTCAATCTTAATGTTTGTTTTGAAAATCAAATAATTTCCAAATCTTCTACATAACTCAAATATGGAAATTGCTCAATTGCACCTACTATTTCCAAAAAACAAACAGGTAAAGTTCACACTTCTTCTTTCTATAAAATTAAATAGCTTTCCTCTTTCTTCACGGTGAAGTTCACAACATAGAAGCTTCAACAAGTACTCAAAATCACTCCAACAAGTAGCAAGTTCAACTTCCTAAACAAGACAATCACACCACTTCGAGTAATCACAACAATAATTCAATTTTACTCTCAATTTTAGAATGAAGATGTAAGAACATGAACCCTAAATTTCCGAAATTCAAAATCAAATAACCCCTTCTCACAACCACAAGCTCTGATACCAAAAGGTGATGTGCCTAAAAGGGGGTTTAAGCACATGCAAAACCAATTTGAAAAAAAAAAATCAAACAATGTCAATCAAACTAGCTTCCAAATGGCGTCAATTCTTAATGTTTATAACCAATTCTTCAAATGAAGATGTGATCAATCTTAAGTATCCAAATTTGATAGCTTTGATACCAAAAGATGATGTGCCTAAAAGGGGATTAAGCACATGCAAATTAAGCCAAGTAACAATCTCTAAAGGACTAGCACGATTTAGTTTAAAGTGAAGCAATTGTAGTGTGACCCTAATTGCAATATATGGGCCGGATGATGAATTACATGAAATAAATCAACACAATAGTATAATCCTCAATGGTAATCACAAATTATACTCCAAAACCCACGTGATTACTACTAATAATCCATAAGAAAATAATCGTGATCCCCCTTTCCACAATCAATACTTTCACGGCTCAAGAAGCATGCACAATGGATGAACCGAATTCAAGTGTAAAAGTAACTCAATTAAGCAAAAAAATTCGAATGATTATGAAGCAAATCTAACCAAGAAATATCCCAATTCAACCCTAGATATTACACACTAGAGAAGAAAAGAAATCACAACAAAATAAAATTGATATGACTCACAATTTCAAGTATCACACTCACCACAATTTCAACTCTTGGAATTGAAATTGATAAGAGAAAATTTGAACTAGGAAACCCTAATTCTCTTACATTAAAGTGAAGTGTATATTATGAAGAATGGCCTCCCAAAACCCTACTTTAAGTAAGTATTTATACTTGCTCCCTTTAGGGTTAAAAAGTCTACAAAATTACAATTATGCCACTTTTAGGGTGGTCAGTCCTAAATGAGAATTACAAACAAAAAATGAAAGTGTCCCAAAAGAAAATACAACATAAAATAGTCCATAAAACAATTACAAAGTACAAAATATTATAAATCTTCATAAGCCAATGCTTTGAAGTGGAAACAATCGCAGCAGGCTTTTGGATGCAAATCTGATGATGTCTCGCGGCCATCAACTAATGTAAGTTATTTGGCATCCTATGGAGAAATATTATTATACCTGTAAGATTATTACTTAAATATTTATTAGATAAAAGAAATAGAGTGAAATATGAGCGATTTGTATCATCATCCAAATCAAGTTCTGAGAGCATTTATGGTGTCGGAAAATTTCCCATCACCCATAGCTCCTTGGTCCGATTAATTGCAAATAGGACTTGTTGCAAACCATGTCACTCACTTTCCCACTACTCACATATCCTGGACATGTAGTCATAGGCATGTCCCATGTTCACTAAGAATTACCCTACCTTGGTGTCATTTATAAATACTCAAAATCACCTACTAGTAAGGGGATCGAAAAATTGAAGTCTTATTGCTATCTTTCTAATAACCTTCCAACTCTCACTAAGATTTCTAACTTAAGCGTCAAAGTAGCAACATCAGATAACCTCAACACCCCCTATAGCTCTTAATTTTCTCCTGTTTTGTAGGTTTACTTATCATTCTACCAAATCACTAGACAACAGTACTCATGTCGTTAATCATTATACAACTATATAATATAAAATCACATTATAATTAGAGTTACAAAATTTTTTAATGTCATAGTTATAATTGCATGTGCATACTTAAACAATCATAATAATATAAATTTAAGGGCATGGTTAAATTACATGATTATACCCATGTAATTGTAGATATGTAGTTATACTATAATGATTTTAATAAGTGTTTCTAGTATACTTGTTAATATGCTAGATAACAAATTTACATCTTCTCATAATATTTTTATTTTCATATAGTATATAATCAATCCTAAAAAATAAAATAAGTTTTGATTTAGGTACCTAATTACAAGTGCTTCAAGATACATAACGGAATATATTATATAATGACGTTTACATAATAAAATCATAAATTTAGTAATTTTTAATGCTATTGCTTACAAGCTTATAGTTATGGCCCTCCTAAACTTGTGATCCTGTATTTGTTGGTAAAAAAAATTAACAATTAAATTATAATTACATATACAGAGATTAAAACAAATTAATTATGATTAATAATTCCACTCGAACAAGCTTAACCTGCTATTGGGACTTATCATGTAAATTCTTTGCTAAATTATAGCATTACATAATAGCTAAGTTGAGCAAAGAATAAAATAAAAACAATAAAATACTAAAAAACTTGTCCTATTACTCGTTATTGCCTAATGTAACACTAATCCACAACACACAATATTAATAGTCTATTATAAAACTACAAATAAGAAGCTTTAGTTGTCATAAAAACATTGTAAAATAATGTTGTAGATCAAAAAAAAAAAAAGAAGAAGTAAAAGTTAAATAATTGACAAAAAAATTTGGTTCGTGTATTATCTAACTTCTAAGTTCCCCATTCAACTTAAAATATTTAATTTAAACCATGTTTTATATTCCATTTCAAATATTCAAATACATTATTACATCATTAAATAGTTACATTATTATGTTGTATAAATACATAACACATATAAAAGATCATATAAAAACTGATTGAAAATAAAGAGGAAGTAGTTTAATTTGGGTCTAAATGGTTCGGTTTGATCCCTTATAGCCGAAATATTAACCATTTAGATCTTTTCTAAACTAAACCACGAAATCAATTAATATGTAAAAAAATCCACATTTCACTGTTCAATGCAATTTAGTTTAATTATTAGTTTGGTTTGATTCGGTCTTATGAACAATCCTAATTACTCTTTTACTATAAAAAATGGCATATTTTAATTATTTTACCTCTCTCTCTTACTCTTTTCCCCTTTCAATCAAATCACAACATATGGTTATATTTTTGCCAAAACCCAACTCTTGTTATATATTTGATTGGTTTTTTTTTTAATTGGAATTTATTAAGGAGTTGTTAGACTGGCAGCATTAATTAAATTTCTTTGTGTACCGTGTGGCAAGAACACATTCATTAAAATAATAGAGATTTAACGTCAAACCACCAACTACAAGTGCTACAGCACGTTAGTCGACCGACAACACGTTAACCGAGTCCCTCTCCATCGACACACAGGGGCTACTTAGGAACAAATTCTGCTTCGCACGAGACTGTCATCTACAGTGCCACCAGATTGGATCATTGGACAATTGTGGCCCTTAGCACCTTATGCATATTGATCTATAATTAGCAATATTCTTGTGCTATTAGTTAGACTTCTATAAGTCAATGATTTTAAACGATGATGGGCGATAGGATGAACTAACATTGTTTTATTAGGGGAATAATTACAAAGGACCTTCAAGTATAAAGAAAAGATTTGTCTTAATAAACTAAAGTTTATAACATATAGCTTATAGAAAATAAACTTTATTTGAGTGTAACTTATAATATGTAGCTTAGCTTATATAAAGAATGTGATTTGTTTTATATTCAAATAGAAAATAAACTTTATTCAAATGTTACAAAAAGGTATATTTATCTCATAAATGCAAATAGAGAATACACTTGCAATGCAACTAATGCAATTAAAACAAAGATTATTACCACACGCTTTCAACACCAGAATTTGCTCAGATATTTTTCTTTTTTTTTTTTTAACTATATAGACAATGATAGGAGAGGAAATCGATCATGCACGTTCCACCTGGGAGAACAGGACTATGAATTTTGGCCAAAAAAGCAAGAAAAGCTATTTATTTCCATGTTCATACTTAGAACTTGGTGCCAAAAGAAAAGGGCAATATCTTAAAGTTTGATTTACTTCCTGTAACTAAAGACCTCTCTAAATCCTTCTAGATTAACTAACTATGCCACCTAACTAATTAATACAATAAAAATATCTAGAGCACATAGAAAATACAGAGCATTAGTCAACAAGATTAACTGCACTGCTAACGTATGTCATATCACCTAGAAATAATAGTCTCTCCACCAGTGCGTGACAAGCTTCCTAGTCAATCCTTAGAAAACATGACCCAACTGCAAAGCAATCAATGTAAATCAATCATACAAGTCGAATTCTCCGTCATGTGCTTGAACAAACTTCTGTGATATTTAGAAAGCTGCTTGTAACACGGTATACAGAAAGCATTAATGCAGAGACATGCAGAAACTAACCATTTTTGTGAAGACCATTATGCTGGTGTCAGTCCTTGCAAGGTCAACAGGAGTCACAGCCGGTCAGGAATTTGGATTCTTTTACAACGGCTTTCGCTCGGCGAATCTGAGCCTTGATGGCGTGGCAGAGCTCACTTCCAATGGCCTCCTGAAGCTAACAAATGACACCACGCAGACAACAGGTCACGCTTTTTCTCCGGACCATATTAAGTTCAAAAACTCAATAAACGGTTCTGCTTTCTCATTCTCTACAACGTTTGTATTCGGCACCATTTCGGATTACCCCAAGCACAGCGGTCATGGAATCGCATTTGTGATCGCGCCCCAACGAGGCCTCCCTGGAGGTCTACCAAGTCATTACCTCGGCCTGTTCAATGCAACCAACAATGGGAATTTCAGCAACCATGTGTTTGCGGTTGAGCTGGATACTGTAGAAAGCCAGGAGTTTCAGGATATCAATGATAACCATGTCGGAATCGATGTCAATGGGCTGACATCCGAAAATTCTACACCTGCAGGGTACTATGATGACAGCATAGGAGGTTTCAAGAACTTGACCTTAATTAGTGGTCTGCCTTTGCAGGTTTGGGTTGATTATGACGGAACTCGGAAGCAGATTGATGTCACTTTAGCGCCATTTAAGGATCCCAAACCGAGCATTCCACTATTGTCTTCATCACTTGATCTTTCCAGATACATCAACGAGACGATGTATGTTGGCTTTTCATCCTCCACTGGTTCAGTCCCAACTTCTCATTATGTATTGGGCTGGAGCTTCAAGGTAAACGGTCAAGCTGAGGCACTTACTCTCTCCCAACTACCTAAGCTTCCTCAAATAGGAGAGAAACCGAAATCTAAGCTGTTAACCATCGGTTTTCCCATAATCTCGGTGTTTCTTTTTGCGGTGGTGTTATTAGGCGTGGGCTATTATATAAGAAGGAAGAGGAAATTTGCGGAAATAATTGAAGATTGGGAACTCGATTATGGTCCACACCGATTCAAGTATAAGGATTTGTATATTGCCACGAAGGGGTTCAGAGACCTGGAATTGCTAGGAGCTGGTGGATTTGGCAGGGTATATAAGGGGGTATTGCCGAAATCAAAGAATGAGATTGCGGTGAAAAGAGTGTCTCACGAGTCTAGACAAGGGATGAGACAGTTTGTGGCCGAAATCGTCAGTATCGGTCGGCTTAGGCACCGGAACTTGGTGACACTTCTCGGGTACTGCAGGCGTAAAGGAGAGCTCCTTTTGGTGTACGAGTACATGCCAAACGGAAGTCTAGATAAGTACTTGTTTAACCAGCCAAAAGTCATACTCAATTGGCGGCAAAGATTTCATGTCATCAAGGGAGTAGCTTCAGGACTACTGTATCTCCATGAAGGATGGGAGCAAGTTGTTATTCATAGAGATATCAAAGCCAGTAATGTTCTTCTAGATGCAGAATTAAATGGAAGGTTAGGAGATTTCGGTCTAGCAAGGTTATACGACCATGGGACTGATCCTCAGACGACACATGTTGCAGGAACACTGGGTTATCTAGCTCCAGAACACACTAGACTGGGTAAGGCCACGCCAAGCACAGATGTCTTCGCGTTTGGGGCATTTTTACTGGAAGTTGCAACTGGAAGGAGACCAATAGAGGCTCAAGGAGCCGAGGATATAATACTAGTTGATTGGGTGTTTTCTTGCTGGAACAGAGGTGAAATTCTAGAGGCAAAAGATCCAAATCTAGGGACAGATTTTGTACTAGAAGAACTCGAGTTGGTTCTGAAACTTGGATTGCTATGTTCTCACTCAGTGGCGTCGGCAAGACCAAGCATGCGTCAAGCTGTGCAATACTTGGAAAGGGATATGTCTTTGCCAGAATTATCGGCGCCTGGTCTTTCTGCACATGGCTCAACGTTGGCACGTAGCGAAGGTTTTGATGATTTTGTCGTGTCCTATCCGTTTTCCACGACTACCGCTTTCTCGCACACATCCTCCATTGCAGAATCACTTCCATCCGGAGCACGATAATGCTTTTGTTCTCCTGGATGGTGACATTTGAGTAACGGGAAGGTAGATTACAATGTGAAGAGTGGTCTCGGAGGCGCATGCTCGTAGTAGTAGTTATATTGGCGGTTCCAATGATGCTATCATCTTTAAATGTATGTAAATTGATGTTTTAACTTCTGATGGAGACCAAGTATATGTGAGATTTCAATGCGTGATTATTACATTAGGCTATATTAGATGCTTTGATGTTTACTCACAACAGTAACATATTTCACAAGTGCAAATCCTGGGAGCTGCATCCTACAGCACCCGAAAGGTCCGAGAATCTATAATCGCCACCTTGTGAGAAGTCTCTGACCAATCAAGTGCTTCAGACAGGGACATTCGGCGATTTCTCCAAGGAGTTTCTACCCAGCTCTTCAATTTCTCTCCCTCGCATTTCCTGTTCTGTTGAACGCAAAGCGCATCTGCATAGCCACCTAATAAAGGACAGACATTTAGATAAAAGCATATGCAGCTTAAAAATTGATTCAAGCTTGCATCTTTAGATGCATGAAATAGGTCTATTTAGGAAACGATATTTCTAATGAAATACCGTTGGTGTAACAGGAAGAAGAACATAGCATCCTTAGAAATGCGTATTCATTTTGTAATTTGGGAAGAAGAACATTGCATCCTTAGGAGCAGCTACAGCTTTATAACTAAATATTAGGTCAGACAATCTGGTAACAAATTGAATGAAAACACGGGTTAGTTTCACAAAGCAAATGCACTTTATCAGGGTAGGCGCAACATTGAAGCAATTGATATGATATCCAGTTTCTTTCCATCCGCTTTAGTTGAATGATGTTTTGTGGTTCATAGTTCCGTTGAGATCGTTGAATCAAATCAACTGAAAATTTCTCATCTACGTGGGTACAAAACCCAATCTAATTATAAGCCCAACCGAGCAGAATATTTGATCCTCTTTGGGCATCCTGGTCAACTCACAATCTGGTCCTGTATGAGGCTTATAGTTGACAGCTTAGTCCAGGTAGTCCAACTGAACTGGACAATGCTCATCCCAGCTGCTAACATCCACTAACCCAGCAGAAATTAAGAGAAGCTGTGCCAAGAGCAGAGGCTCCCAGGCATCCTCTCCTTCCACAATGTTATTGATCAATCAGAATCTAAATTCTCGCTTATATTTACCTCCTAAATTAAGCATCATGTTTTCTTTAGACAAGTTCTAAAGTAAGCATTTATCGCAGCTAACACTTGAATACCCCAGAATGGAAAAGCGGATAAAAATTATGCTGTTAGACAAAGCAAGAACTCTCGTAACATTTAAGTTCTCAACTATACTGTTGCTAATGCATCAACCGACCAAAACTCATTTTTAAGCATTAAATATGTCATAAATGAAAAAATCAGCAGGTTATAACCCAGAAAACCTCAAATGCTGGGGCCTTCAACAAATCCATGGCCTTTCTGAAGGCTTCCTATTAAGAGACCATACAGTTCATCAAAGAACTCTCTAAATTCAAGTTAATCTCCTCATTCCATGTAAAACCCTTGTGTAGAACTGGAAATTCCATAATTGCCAATATTATAACCATTAGCTTTATTTACCTCTTGAACTAAGAGAAAACTCGAGTGTTACAGGATCTTGTTAGATGATGATTTAGGATAAGTTCTTCTCTTTTGTTTCCCTTATCCTCATTGGCGACCATATTTACCTATTTTTTTAAAAAAGTATAAGGACTACTTGAGAGAGAATAAAAAGATTGCAAGAATTAATTGTTGAAGAATGCTCAAGAAGTTTTATTGATTGTTGTAGTATATAAATACATTTGTACATAATTGTTTTGTTACTTGTTGTTATCAAATTACATAAGATTGAGATTTAAATCTGTTGTAGTAATCTTGTTGGTGATTTGTGATTATCTTGATCATGTTTGTTGTCGTTGCATGTGCACTGATGTTGTTGCTGTTGCTACGGGTTGCTTCTATTGCTATTGCTGTTCTTGTGGAGGATGTTTTGTTGCTTATGTTGCTTGTTGAAGATGTTGCTGCTGTTGTTGTTGCCAATTTTTATCATGCCCCCGCAAGATGTACAGTGGTAAAGTAAGTCCAATCTTGTTTTTGAGGTGCTGAAAGTGAGAGCGAGGAAGTGATTTGGTGAGGGCGTCTGCTAGTTGATTCGAGGAGGAGATGTGCGATACTTGAAGGAGCCCATTTTGTACTTGTTCGCGGACGAAGTGGTAGTCAAGTGCGACATGTGTCATTCTAGTATGAAAGACGGGATTGGAGCATAGATTCATGGCACCAACATTGTCACAATATATGACTGGTTGGCGAGGAATTGTAATGCACAGTTCTTGTAATAGGTAGCAAATCCACGGAGTTTAGCTGCTGTAGATGCCACTGCCCGATACTCTGCTTTGGTGAAGGACCTTGCGACTATGCGTTGTTTCTTGGAGCTCCACGAGATGGGATTGTAACCCAGATAGATGATGTAGGCACTGGTAGATGTGTAGTCATCTTTATTGCTAGCCCAGTCAACGTAGAGAAGGCATGGAGGTCGAGAACAAAGGAGTTGTGAAGAGTGATTCCATGATCAGATGGAGTTTGAACCTTTGGTGATATGTTTTAGATTGTCTTTAAGTTGCTTGATGTAGCCGCGGGTGGGTTTGGCATAGTTGTTGGCAAGTGGGAGGTGGTTGCTTGTGTAACAAGAGGGATAATGTTGGAAGAGAGGGTACCAACAAGTGCTCCAAATAACAACTTGCCTTGTCGACGCCAAGTGAGGTGGGCTGGGTTGTGGGAGATGGTGTCGTCCACGGTGATGGTGGTTGGTGGAGGTGGATGAGTGCCATCTATGAATTTGGACAGATCATATCCTCTAAGGATGGCTTCAATTTGGGTTTTCCAGGAAAGATAGTTGGAAGTGTTGAGTTTGATTGAGTTGTGGATTGTTATCATGATGAGAGGTTGGGTTGGCTCTAGGTTGTTTTGGATGATTATTGATGTGTCTTTAATGACATGTTGTCAAGGAGCAGCTTGGTGGAGTATTAGGTTTGGATTAGATCAGATGCTCTAATACCATAAAGAGATTGCAAGAATTAATTGTTGAAGAATGCTCAAGAAGTTTTATTGATTGTTGTAGTACATAAATACATTTATACATAATTGTTTTGTTACTTGTTGTTATCAAATTATATAAGATTGAGATTTAAATCTGTTGTAGTAATCTTGTTGGTGATTTGTGATTATCTTGATCACATTTGTTGTCGTTGCATGTGCACTGATGTTGTTGCTGTTGCCTGCTGAAGATGTTGCTGCTGTTGCTTGCTGAAGATGTTGCTGCTGTTGTTGTTATTGCTGATCTTTATCAGAGAATCCTTAAATTTCAAGAATAATTATTTACTTTTTTGAGTAAAATCTGAAATGATATTTCTTTAACAATTTCTGTCTTTTACGGTGCATACAAGGCATTTTAGTAATTGTCAATTTCCTGACTTTACTCCTATTTTAGTAATTGCCCTATCGAGCTCATCGTCATCGGTCGCCCTTGCACTTCCTCCAGCATCCGTGTCCATTGTCCGTCAAGCGTCAACCGTCGTCGGCCTTCACTTTAGATCTATGGGCTGTTCGACTGTTCCTGTTCACTGTACAATGTCCTCGCATTCAGATCTCACTTCTTCTCACCTGACCGGACGACTGACCCTCCCCTCTCTGCTCTCGACTCTCTCTCTCTCTCTGCTCAGATTTGAATCCTATGGTTAAAACTAAAGACCATCTAGTGTCACAGTGTACAATGCTGGTTCTCGTTCTTTTCCGAACTCACACTAATGATGGTGAGGGTAGAGTTCCTTTGGCATGTTGTAGTGTAGGGATATTTTCCATTTGGCTCTGTTGCTAACTATTCCTTTTACTTCTCTTGACTAGGATGTTCAATGAACCGATTACATTTATGCTTATTTATACCCCATGTTGTCATCTTTGGTAGGTTTGCAACAATTTTTTTTTTTTTTTTTTTTTTGTATTGGCTATCTTTTCATTCTTATTTAATTTTTCTGTCTGCAATTGTACTCTTCGATGTACATGAATAATTTGCCTAGTGACATTCTTATTCTATAAGTAGAAGCTTCTAAGGAGTTTGTTTTGCTGTGTTTATTGTTTAACATTTTGTACTGTTACTGGTTTATTGTTTAACATTCTTATTCTAATATTAATTTAATAATAGAATATTAAAAAAAAAATACAAACAGGTTTGAAATGTGTTTCAGATTGTTTATCAGAATTACATAGAGTTATAGAGTTTGAAATGAGTTGCAAGTACTTCGTAAAAAATCTTATAGAGTTTAGGATGAATTTGGATAATCCTATAGGATAACCGGACAAATAACGAAATTATTGAACCCATCTGAAGCTCATCCCACTTATATCCCTACTTACAAAGTTCTATTAGAGAAGGTTGAGCCATCATCACATGCTGAAGTTTTAATTGGATTTGAAAAGCTCAGCTAATTTGAAAAACATACTGCTATTCAATGGAGACGTGTACATGATGGACTTCCTAAATAAACAAATAAAGAAATAAATGAATAAATAAGAACTGCAGCCTGTTGAACGTAGAAGGAATCTCCTTAGGCTATAATGTTGCATTAGAAACTATAGAGCATTTTTAGAGGGAACAGAAATGGAAGATAGTTAATCCTTCTAAAAAAAAAAAATCATAGTTTGGTAAACCTTGCAAAAATTCTAGTTACTGAGTTTTGGGACTTTTAAAAGATGGATGCGATCTCGAAAATATTTTTTTTCTTAAACCTGCTCTGTTGAATTCCTCCACAATAGGGTTGAAGCAAAATAGCTAAAAATAGGGTTGGGCTATGCATTAATGGGCTTGGCCCACCTGTATCTTAGTTTCCATCCGTGTACTCGTGTGGGTGGTCCAATATGATTATATTTTCCTTTTTTGGACTTTGGTACTATCTAATTTTTAATATTAATGCACTGAATTAATAATCAACATGCTACAAGAAGTAGATTTTTTTACGATACTTCCAACAAAATAATAAAAAAAAAAAGATTATCCGATCCCGAATAAAAAATAAAGACCAAAAACAATGCCAAAACCTACTCCGATTGAAAAGTAGCCCTAAATATTATTAAGATATTATTTCGGATGTGATATGGTGGGTGTGGGTTGATTGGATTTGAATGTCTAGATGCATGAATGGTGTGTGGTCCAAATCAATGGTGAATTATTTGAGTACAACTATACAGGAAGTCCCTAGACGTGCAATTAATTTTAGTTTAGCCAGAGTTGATTGTTCTAGGATGGCAATATTCTTCTTGAATTGAGCACATAAATAAATCCCAATAATTTAGGAATCAACTTATCAACAAATAATAAATCCTTATATGATATTATAAGAATAGTTAATAAGAGCTATTTGGCCCTGTGGAAATGCTTAGGTGAGAGGATTTTAGGGTAAATTACAACGAGAAATATCATACCTATATGACTTGAAAAATATTTACACAAGAAAATTAAGTCAAGAAGATTTTTAAAATAAGATAATGAGTCAAGCAAAAAAAAATTATAAATATGTAATTTTATAAAAGATTGACTTAATGTTATGTTAGGTGGCGGGAGCATTTTGGAGATTTATAATAATTTCCAAAAAATGATATATAATATGATATGCAATATAAAAATATAATTATAATGTAAATAAATATGATTATATTATAATTTTATTATATAGATTTTTTATTTAATTTTATGTATATGAAATGGAGATACATATACAAGTCGGTAAGCGAAATTCACAGCCCTTATCATACGACAAAACCTTCTGGACACATCCAGTACGGCATAGTCCATTTCTAAAAAAAAAAAAAAAAAAAAAAAAGGTCTTGAAAATGAACTTTAGAGGAGGATATAAAATATTAAACCCTATCCTCAAGCTAACTCAGTTCCCAGAAGGCTCCATTTTGTTTTCGAGCATTACAAGGCCCATAGTTCCAAAACCAACGTTCAAATCATGACATGCCACGCGAGCATACACACAATCACAATCAACACTGTGGCCCTTAGGAGCCCACAGCCCCCATAACCCACAGTATTTCACTTTCCAATACTATCACTATAAAATCCCCGAAACTCCCCCACCTTGTTGTGTATCCAAAAAACATAACAATCCAAAATAGGTCTCATCAGTCATTTCCTCATCTTGTAATCTCTACACTTGGCTTCTGTTCCCAGCCGTTTGATCTTGAAACATATGCAATGGCCGCAACGGTGTCAACTGTTGGAACAGCTTGCAGTACTAAGGTATTCTTAGTTTTCCCGCCCTTTTATTGTCTTTTCTATCTTAACTTGCTTGTTCTTACCGTTACTTTATATTTTTCCATCCCTTAACGTGTGTCACCGAGCATTAGTCAATAAGTCTCAGGAGTAGCTCTTGTGTACCTGTTAACATTATGCTTCATTTTTTTTTTTTTTTTACATTTAATAAGCGCCATACCCCTTTATTTATCAAATCCGGCAGGGTACACAACCACAGCAATGTCATTATTTAACTACTCTAGCTTATTGAGGGTAATTCCGGGAAATTGTGTGCTACAGCTTAGTCCGAATGGGTCGAGCTCGTCGGCTCAAATTTCGCCATTCTTTGGCAAAACTTTGAAGAAGCTTAATTCTAAGAAGATCACCGATAACGGAGCCCCATTTAGTAAATTAAAGATTTTTGCTGACGCTCACTACAACGAGAAGAAACAAACAAATAAGGATCGATGGAGGGGACTTGTGACTGACACTTCAGATGATCAACAAGACATCACTAGAGGGAAAGGGATGGTGGACACTTTGTTCCAAGCTCCAATGGGCACTGGCACACACTATGCTGTCATGAGCTCCTATGATTACATCAGTGCCGGTCTTCGCCAGTATGTAACCATGAACTTGCTTTGTTTCCCTAAATCATATACATGTGTTCGAGGATTTGTATACTTGGGCAATTGGATGTTGTTAGATAAGTTTTCCGTAAGTCTGGACTTGCTAAATTAATGAAAACTGCTCGACCAACGTGACTATCCTTAAAAAGCGAAATCTTTTTCCCTGATTCTTGGAGAAATCGACTTCTAGTACTAGTAATATTTCAAAATGACAATGAGTTGTGTTTGATCGACGAAATGTGTGCTCAGTGAATGCTGTTATAAGGTGAATTTTGTATATACTTGAAATTTTAGGTATGTACTGGACAACAACGTGGATGGTTTCTACGTTGCACCTGCATTTATGGACAAAGTAGTTGTTCATATCACAAAGAACTTTCTGAATTTGCCAAATATCAAGGTGAGTTTTGACATTTGATAGATAATCGTGAAGCTTTTTTATGTCTTATCGTTTTCTCAAAACATATGGTGGATGAGGGTAACACACGTTCTTTGTTACAGGTTCCCCTTATTCTGGGTATCTGGGGTGGCAAAGGTCAAGGAAAATCATTCCAATGTGAGCTTGTCTTTGCCAAAATGGGTATCAAGTGAGTCCTTAGTTTGTCCTCTTATATTACTCTTGCCGTCCATTTTCTTTGAATGAATTATCCTAATTATCGAGTAGCTTCAGCCTTCAAAGCTATAACAAGACGTCTAAGACTAAACTTATATTTTCAGCCCTATCGTGATGAGCGCCGGAGAATTGGAGAGTGGAAATGCTGGTGAGCCTGCAAAACTGATTAGACAAAGATACCGTGAGGCAGCCGATATTATCAGGAAAGGAAAAATGTGCTGTCTGTTCATCAATGATCTTGACGCTGGAGCAGGAAGGCTAGGTGGAACAACCCAATACACCGTCAATAATCAAATGGTGAATGCAACTCTGATGAATATAGCAGACAATCCAACCAACGTGCAACTTCCCGGCATGTACAACAAAGAGGAGAATCCCCGTGTTCCCATCGTAGTTACAGGAAATGATTTTTCAACATTGTATGCGCCTCTGATCCGTGACGGTAGGATGGAAAAGTTCTACTGGGCACCCACTCGAGAAGACCGTATTGGGGTTTGCACTGGGATCTTCCGAACTGATAATGTCCCAGAGCAGGACATTGTAAAACTTGTTGACACCTTCCCCGGACAATCTATAGGTAAGAATCGTCCAAAAGTAACTCACTAGAGCATTTCATAGGATTTGCAAGACATAACCAAGAACAATAGCCACATTTCGGTTTTTGGGGTCTTAAGGTAGAATTGGTTCATAATGGACGTGTTTGGTTGTGCAGATTTCTTTGGCGCACTCAGAGCAAGAGTATACGACGATGAAGTAAGGAAATGGGTTTCAGAAATAGGAGTGGAGAATGTTGGTCGCAGGCTCGTGAATTCAAAGGAAGCACCCCCAACGTTTGAGCAACCAAAAATGACACTTGAGAAGCTCCTTGAATACGGAAACATGCTTGTAAAAGAGCAAGAAAATGTCAAGAGAGTTCAATTGGCAGACAAGTACTTGAATGAGGCAGCTTTAGGAGATGCAAACGACGATGATATTAGGAACGGAAGCTTCTATGGTTAGACACCAGATCCTAAAGGCCCCTAATGAAAGTTTTGGGTGTCTCTAGGAATGATGATTGAATGAAGATTTAGGTCAAGCATACTGAAGCAATGGTTTCTTCTTTTCCTTTCTTCTTTGGATGCAGGCAAAGCGGCACAACGGGTCAATCTTCCTGTCCCCGAAGGCTGCACTGATCCTCAGCAGCAAACTATGATCCAACTACCAGGAGTGATGATAGAAGCTGTCTTTATCAGTAGATTCCACATGTCATTATGTGAATGCTTTAGACGAATTCATTTTGTAAGATAAAATTGTGAAGACAATGCAAAGAATATTAGTGCGTATTTATCAATCGATTATACTGTTTCTCTTCTCCTTTGTTCTCCCTGCTTCCGATGAAGTCTTGAATGGTTTATTGGGAGAAATGATGTTTGCTTCATGCAGTCGGTGCGGCAAGTTTAAGTGTCAATCTAGTCAACACACAAAAGAAACATAAGTACAATAATAAGAAGAAGAAGAAGACAAAGAAGAGGAGGGGGAGGTTTGGGATTGAGTATGGAATTGAAGACATCAAGGAAACCTGAATCGGAACATTTGGAATCAAAATATTAAGATGCCACTAATAAATTAATCAAAATTAATGGAAAGATCGATGTGTTCCTAGAAATTGGAAAGTTAATCATATGATGAAATCGGATTAAGATAAATTAGACTAGGACATGTTGGGCAAAATATTGAAGAGAAAATTATAAGTGATTGGATTAATGATTGGAGTCAAATTCAAATTCAGAATCGAATTTTTAAGTGATTAAAATAAATAATCAATATTATATTAAATGATTTAACTAGAGGATCGTGTTATATTATTGTTATAACATGTTAAATTAACCAAACGTGATATGTTTACATGATAATGATGAGATCTTTATTTTAAATCACTTAATGGAATGTTGATTCTTTATTTTAACTATTTAAAAATTCAATTCTTTATTTGAATCGCTTAATATAATGTTAATTATCTTTTTAAATCATTTAAAAATTTCATTTTCTATTTAAATTTAATCAAATGTTAATCTATTCACTTATAGTTTTTGCCAAATATTGAATGGCACCAAGGCCTAATGAAAGCAGGTATGATTTAAGGTTATTTATAAGCTCAAGTTTACTTGAAAGCCAAGCGTTATGTTTTTTATGTACATGGGCACAAGTATGAGGTAGAGCAAACATATGCATAGCAATTTGATTGATTTTAAATAAAAGAAAGCAAGAACCATATATTAATGAGGAAATTCTGTGATGCAGTTAATCAAAAGTAATTATACCATATAGTTATTTTTTATTATCAATGGCCTTTATATTATTATGATCAATGGTATTTTACTATACAAAAGAACTTATCGACATATTTTATGAAGGCTTTCAACAAGTTCATAAAGGCTATTGATAGCTTTCACGAGACTGTCCACAGTTCTTTTACTGTAATAAGCCTTATTTTTATTATATTAAGGAATATTTTATTGTAACAAAGAAAGTGATAATATGGTATAATCACTTTGGAGTAATTATATCATAGAATTAGCCATATATTAGCCTTACATTTAACAAAACCAAAGTTTTCCATTCACTCACTCATTATGTGAGAAGAAGATAATACAAATGCATTAGCATTTACATTTTTGTCATATTTTCAGTGATTATATCATAAAATTTCCCATATATCAGCTTTACATTTAACAAAGCCAAAGTTCTCCATTTACGCACTCATTATGTGAGTGTAAGATAGTACAAATGCCTTAGAATTTACATTCTTGTCATATTATTATATTTAGAAGGTTAGAGTGCCATCTAGAATTGCTTAGTCACCTCTTATCTTCCTCTTGATGTCACCACATATTTTCCTCTCTCCATAGTCTTTTCACCTGATTTCTTCTAATCTAAATCCCAATTCATCCATATGGCTCCTAAAAATTTAATCCTAAGACAATCCCATTTCGATGCTTTAATGCACGTTCTTCACTTTCTTAAAGGAACTATCAACAATGCTTTGTTCTATTCTTCTTCTTCTTCTTTAGATCTCACTAGATTTTCTTATTCTAACTGGGGCTCTTGCTTAATAAGTGGACATTCACTTACTGGTTATTATGTTTTTTTGGAAACATCTCTTGTTTCTTGAAAAATAAAGAAGCAAAAAACTATTCCCACTTCTTCCGTAGAGGTCAAATATCAAAGTGTGGTTGTTGTTACCAAGGAATTGCTTTAGGTTTCTTATATACTTAAAGATTTAGGTGTAAATGTTGCTTTACTTGTGGTTTTATATTCAGATAATAAGTCTACATAACTTATTGCTGCAAATCCTTGTCTTCATGGTCACACAAAACACATCAACATAGACATTCATTTTACAAGAGGCAAGATTTTAGATGGTTTCTTGGTCACTTCACATGTTTCTTCTCAATCTTAGATTGCTGATTTTTTTCCCCAAAATAAAATATCATTTATTCATTCAAAGATTTGTACATCATTTTCTAATACAATGAACTTCTTTTTGATATAATAATATTAGATTTGTACAACAAGCATCTAGATGAAAGAAGTTAGATGTTGTCAAACTTGTGTTGATCATTCTTGACTTGTTGGTGAGATAGTCTACTGCCTTATTTGATTCTTTGTACATATGCTATATTGAAGCTTCAAAACTTTACATTAGCTTTTTTATATTTTGAATTGTATAAAATATGTATCAAGGAAAATTTGTACCCTCTTCAAGTCATTTTACTACTATCAGTGAATCAACTTCAATCTAAATCTATTGAAGTTTATATTGGTAACATAACATCACGTTGATGAGGATCATCTAGCATAAAAAAGGAAAGAGCCAAAATCCCATGATTCATTACATGCTATTGGAGGACCAATGACCTGAGCTAGAGTAAAGATGATGAATAATACCCATACAAGGATTGGTTATAGACCTACAAGCTAAAGAATCAAATTACATGAAATGAGAACCAACACCTACTAATGTAATTCATGTTTCCATGGAAGAAAAGCAAGGATTTAAAGTTCTAGAATAAGAAATATTATATATTGAATCGAAATAGGAAATGGAATTTGCGGTTTTGTTGTTATATTTTTTAGTATTTGTTTTGGTTTGTAATTTATATTATTTAGTTGTCTACTTGGTTACATGAAGATAAGGAAACAAATAGAATAGGTAACTGAGGTTTTCCATATTATTGTATGACACTATATAAGTCGTGCAAGGGCTGGCCATGAGAAGGAATTATCATTGAGTTAATATACAAATTTTCGTGGAAACGAAATCCTTTTTTTGGTTCTTTTGCAAAAGAACTCTTCCATAGGAATTCTTAACCGAATTACTTAGAAAACCCTTTGATAACTTAGGTTTTAGTCAATAGGTGTGATTGGGATCTAGTTACGTATCACTTATTCAAGATGATCTTTGGGGTAATTGAATCAAATAGTGTTGTCGGGGTTCTAGGTTTAATATACCTAAGGTTTCACGCATCATTTGGTATCAGAGCTTCGGCTTCTTGAATCAAATAAATTCTATCATTTTTTTCGTTATTTGTCTGTTGTTATTTTCCATACTCATATATGGAAATTTGTATAAAAAAAAAACAATCTTATTCGGTCACTAAAATCCCTTGAAGACCAATAGCATTTAGGTCTTAGTTAGTCCTTGACATTCAATTGTTGTTCAATTCTTAGTTCATCTTTAAAAAAAAAAAAAAAAGAGAATTCAATTCATGTGCAAAAGAAAGAATCAAGAACCGAAATTCAAAAGAGAGAGAGAGAGAGAGAGAGAGAATCTAGTTTTGGTAAATACCAATTCAATTTCCAATTCTAGCCGCACATTGCATCTTGTTCTTCCCAATTGAGCATCCGAATTATATAATATCTTTGATCTATATTCGGTGCAATTTCTTTGTTTCCATTTAATTGCGTGATAGAGATTTGTTTGTTGATTCCGAACTTAGTAGTAAATAATTTGCTCATATCTCTTAGAAATTCGTACTTGATCTTTCTTGCACTGTGGCTTGGAACTAATTAGTGATCATTAGGTGTTGACTTAGTGATTTGTATTTAGGAGTTCTAATTTGAGTTCCTAGCAAAAGAATTATGAAAAGGGGGTTGTGAGATTATATTTTGTGAGAGATATACACGAGTGGAATTGTGAGTATATTATTTGTGAGCAATACACAAGTGAGTGTGAGGAACATACATAATAATAATTATTATTATTTTTTACTTGTGATCTTACTTTGTTGAAAACTTTAGAATTATGTTGGGACAGAACACTAATGGAGGGGAGAGTAGAGTGATGTTTGAGGAGTTGATGAGGGAGATGAAAAGAATCTTGACGGGTGAACTTGAGTAGATCCATGAAAGAATGGATAGGATGGAAAGCAGTAGGGAACCGTCTAGTAGTACCACTGTCAGGTGAAGAGTAGGTAGACCGAATAGGGGATGAGTTATAATAGAAGAATGTGAGGAGTCTGATTTTGGAGATTATCAACACGTTAGGGACAGAGGAAGTACCTAAAGGCATGATAGTAATCTAGGAAGTATTAAGTTGAAAATCTCAACATTTTAGGGAAAGAATGATCTAGAGTTGTGTTTAGAGCGGGAGAGGAGGATGAATCATGTGTTTGAATGCCATAACTACACCGAGGAGAAAAAGATAAAACTGGCTGTAGTAGAGTTTTCATATTACACTAGTGTATGGTGGGATCGGTTGGTGCGTAATAGGCACAGGTATGGAGAGCGACTTGTTAGCACTTAAGGGAAGATGAAAACTATTAAGTGTTTCATTCCTAGTCACTACCATAGGGACTTACTTAGGAAAGTCCAAGGATTAACATAGGGAGCCAAAAGTGTAGAAGATTATTATAAGGAGTTAGAGATAGCCTTGATTAAGGCTAGAGTTGAGGAGGATGATGAAGCTACTATGGCTAGATTCATCAACGGGTTGAATAAGAAAATAGCTGATGTAGTAGATTTACACCATTATTTAGATATGGAAGAACTGCTGCACAGAGCTATTAAAGTAAAGCGACAATTAAAATATAGGAGTGAGCAGAGGATTGGTTCGACTTCCAAATCTCCTTGGAAGTCTACTTGGAAGAGAAACTCCACCAATTCAAAGCCTAAGGAGGAAGTGAAGGCTAAGAATCTAGTTATTGGACCTAAGGGAAAAACTGACACTAAACCCCCTTCTAGGACTAAAGATATTAAGTGTTTTATGTGTCAGGGATTTGGGGACATTGCATCTCAATGTTCAAATCAGAGAGATATGATTATCAGTGATAGTGGGGATGTAGAGAGTGTGAGCTCTGAGGAGGAGGAGGAGTCACCATCGTAGGAGTATGGGGATATACTTATAAGGACTCGTGAGTGGCGAGTTGTATGTCACGAGGAGAGTACTTAGTGTACAACCCTAAGAAGATGGTAAGGGGATCTAGTATAAATATATTTTTCATACACGGTGTCATGTGCAGAGTAGAGTTTGTAGCTTGATAATCGATAGTGGCAGCTGCACTAATGTTGCTAGCACCTTGCTAGTAGAAAAGATGCAGTTGAAAGCTGTGAAGCATCTGAGACCATATCGATTATATTGGCTGAATGAATGTGGGGAGGTTAAGGTGACCAAGCAAGTTCTTATAGCCTTTTCCATAGGAAGCTACAAGGATGAGGTTATGTGTGATGTGGTACCTATGCAGGCTAGCCACATATTGTTAGGGCGACCATGGCAGTTTGATAGGAAGGTTATGTACAATGGGTACAAGAACCAATATTCTTTTGTTCTAAACAAAAGGAAGGTGGTTCTAACTCCATAAAAACCATGGGAAGCTTGCGAGGATCAAGTGAAAATTGCCAAAGAAGTTAAAGCAAAACACAAGAGTGTGCGAGAGAAGGGAGAAAAAAAAGAAAAGAGTGAGAGAAAAACACCGGTGAGCCATGAGGGAAGAGAGTCTAAAACACTGAGAGGAGAGAAAATTACTAGAAAAAGTGAGGTTAAGAATGCAATGTTGGCAAGGAAACAACTACTTGTACTTATGTATAAGGATGTTTATTTTACTTATATTGACATTAACCTTTCGTTACCTAGTATGGTGTTTTCTTTTGACTTTGTGATAGGTATAGATGGCATAGTCGTGGATGTGAAGAAATTGGATGCGATATGGGAGTGGCTAATACTAAAGGGACATATCAAAACCATGTTTCATCCAAGAGAAAGGATTTTGATACATTTGAGAAAAGAAAGATTTGTAGAGTAGCGAAAGGCTAAATTACGTCCTAGAGGAGAGGAACTTTTCCAAGTCTTGGAGTGCATCAATTACAACACCTACAAGATTGATTTGTTGAGTCACTATAGTAATATAAGCGCAATTGTAATGTTTCTGATCTTACTTTTTATAATGCAGGTGATTCAAAGACGAATCTTTTCGAGGAAGGAGGGAATGATGAGGATCATCTAGCATAAAAAAGGAAGGAGCTAAAATTCCATTATCCATTATATGTTATTAGAGGACCAATGACCTGAGCTAGAGCAAAAAGGATGAATAATGCCCTACAAGGACTGGTTATGGACCTACAAGCTAAGGAATCAAATTACATGAAAAGGAGAACCAACACCTACTAATGTAATTCATGTTTCCATGGAAGAAAAGTAAGGATTTGAAGTTCTAGAATAAGAAATATTATATATTGAACCGAAATAGAAAAGAGAATTTGCGGGTTTGTTGTTATATTTTTTAGTATTTGTTTTGGTTTGTAATTTATATTATTTAGTTGCCTACTCGATTACATGAGGATAAGGAAACAAATAGAATAGGCAACTTAGGTTTTCTATATTATTGTATGACACTATATAAGCCGTGCAAGGGCCGACCATGAGAAGGAATTATCATTGAGTAAATATATAAATTTTCGTGGAAACGAAATCCTTTTTTTGGTTCTTTTTCAAAAGAACTCTTTCATAGGAATTTTTAATCGAATTACTTGGAAAACCCTTTGATAACTTAGGTTTCAGTCAATAGGTGTGATTGAGGTCTAATTACGCATCACTTATTTAAGACAATCCTTGGGGTAATTGAATCAAATAGCATTGTCGGGGTTCTAAGTTTAATATACCTAGGGTTTTACGCATCACAAGCCTTGTTCTATGGTTATAAGTTTCGCTTGTGTTATGCTATCTATTGACAACGAGCATCAAAATGCAAACAATGCACGTCCTTCTTCTTCTTGGGCTAAACCTCCACTAATTACCTTACCATTTGACAAAGATGCATTTGTGTTGAGCTTTATGAATCCTATTTGTGGTTTGGACAAAGCACATGTGATTGGTTTGTTGTGTTTGTTGTTACAATCGGGAATCAAGAAAGTTTGAAATGCAATTGAATTTTCAAACTCTACTCTCCTAATTGCCCAATTCAGATTCCTTGTTCCTTTGTGTTTTTGTTCTAGTCTAAACTTCCAATAGAACCATAGAAGATAAGTAATAATCGCGACTACCCTTTCATCACTTCCTTTAAATTTTGTACTCCAACATAACATAAAATGACCAAATGATCTAAAATTGATTAGTGGAGGGAGCTTGTATAGCCATGAGAGATGCTGCCAATATTTTCTAAAAACTCTACATTCAAAGAAGCAATAATTAATTGAGTCACTTGTCACTTGGCAGTTCCAACATCAAGAGACTAACTATATAGCTCTTTTCTTTAGAGCCTCATCTGTAGGAAGTGCTTTTTCCTGCAACTTCTAGAGAAATATGGATATTTTGGGAGGGATTCTATTATTCCATGAGTGAATGAGATGAGTGATTGAAGAACTTTGTGATTGCTTAATGAATTTCCATGTCTGATTGCTAGAAAATTTTCTATCATTTGATAGCATCCATTTGATAGAATTTGAAGATGAAGGGTTGCATGTTATTTTGGAAGTCCTTACTATGTGATTTATGCCCAATCATTGTTGCAGTAATTCCATATTCTAACCACCATTTGATTTGTAATTACCAATCCTTTTTGTGCAATAAACTTGTGATGGCATTAGATGGTGAAGATTTGATGTTTTAAACCAATTATCTAGCAAAAAGTTATTGTTTCTTTTCCAAATTCCAAAGATTATATGATCCTCTTCTAGTGATCTAGCTCTAATAATTATTTTCTTGACCGATGGGTCTGGGTTCTTTTCCTTTACTAAACATAGGTATGAGTCTTGTATATACTTGAAATGGAAATAGTTGGCAAACAAAGAATTACCTTATTTCAACCACTACCAAAACTTTATATCCTGTATTTTAACTATGTTTTCTAGTTTTCTTATACCTAGACCACCCTCTTCAATGGGTGTACATAGCTTCTTCCATTTGATCATTGCTGATATTTTTACTAAAGCTCTTGGAGAACATCAATTGCTTTTCTTGTCTTCCAAGATGGGTTTTTGACCTGCCTCATCTTGAGGGGGGATGTAAACTCTAGATGTTACACATTAGATATATATTTCCACATTAGCATGATGACAATTTTGTAATTATAGATTAGTTGAGTTTTGCATATAAGCATTTTTGTAATAGAGTTTAGTTAGTTGAGAACTTTGTTCTCTTTCCATTTATATGTTGTTAATAAATGAAAATCAGAGAAGTCCTCATATTTATTGTGATTTTCTTGACTTCTTGTCGACTTTTTTTTTTTTTTTCAGTTTAGTATTAGTTTCACACATGTTCATCTCATGAAATTTAATAGTTTATAATAGGATTAATGAGTTATTGAGATGAGACAATTTTATAATTCTCGTGCACTTTTCTCTTTCCGTAATATTGAATCATGTCAATCTCCTCCCATGATTTTTTCCCTAAAACTCGGAGTTTCTACATCAAATCATCTGTTTGTTGTTGTTGTTATTGCCGTTTTTTCATTTTTTTTTATCTTTTAATTTTTTCTTTTGTATTTTTCCTTCCTCCTTATTCACTATTGTATGTGCAACCCGATTCCTTTTCATGCTTCCATTTGTTCAAGTTCCTCGAAATGTCTTTTAGTTTGCTTAGCAAAGGTTTAGACGCTTTAATTGCATAACCATTATACATACATACATACATACATATATATATATATATATATATATATATATATATATATAATGTGTAACATCTAGAGTTCACACTTCAAAAATCATAAAAACATAGTCTATCGAAAGTTTTACAAAGAAAATTTTATGCTTTCATAGACATTGAACGGACATAATCTTTGGCTAAAAAAGGGACATAAACTGAATATACATCTTCATAGATCTTTGTACACCATGCGGTAAAAACACATCCATGAATTGTTGTAATGTATTATAGTATGGTAAGGATGCAGACATTTAAATAAAAGAGATTTAATTTGAAACTCACGAAACAAAACTAGGTAAAATTGGACACTTCGATCCGCCATTATCGGAAGACGGTGCCCTAGACAACCATGGCACGTGAATCGACCGTCAAGAAGGTAGTCCACCGTGTCGTGTCCCTCTCAATCGACGCACAACTCATACGGGCCACTCCAGAAAGAAAATTCTTCCTCACAGTAGTCTGTGATCTACAGTGCCACTTGATTGCACAATTTGTCTGGCCACCTCCTGCCCTGGCGTGGTCGTGGTCCATTGTATTGTATTG
This sequence comes from Laguncularia racemosa, assembly GCA_037954665.1. Lineage (NCBI taxonomy): Eukaryota > Viridiplantae > Streptophyta > Magnoliopsida > Myrtales > Combretaceae > Laguncularia > Laguncularia racemosa. The sequence goes on from JBBMOL010000036.1 coordinate 1,395,979, forward strand.
TGTTTTTTTTTTTTTTTCAGCTATTTTTTCTTTTTATATTTTACAGATTTTTTTACTTTTTATTAATTTGCTTAAATTATATATAATTATATTGTTTAATCAAATTAATTATTGCCACAAGCGAAAACTTATTAACAAGTGTACTTCTTTTTTGCACGCATTGATTGCTCCAAACTATTCTTGGACCGCGTGCCTTGTGAACTGAACTGTATTTAAAATGCGTTTCTGCCCACACGAACGCTCACTTGCTAAAGTCAATCATACCATGTAAGGGCCTAGGGCAGGCTATATTGACTTGCAAGTCTTGTTTCCGTCTACAGCGTGCCTTCGCAGCTGGGAGTTGGGACCATGAGATCCAAATCAACTTGACCATTACGAAATGCTCTCAAAGACCGGAATTTGCTCTCGGATATTTATTCTACGAGATCGAGCACGTATTTTTATATAAACACTAATCTTAAATGTCATAATACTTTTAAAAATTTTGAAAATAATTAGAAGAGGCTAAGGTATCTTGGATTTACCGATTCCTTCACCACATGATCTAGAAGATGAAATATACAGAAGCAACCAGTTTTATCTAATTTCAACTCTCTATTTTTTTTTTTAATTTAGTAAGAAAAAGGAATGAAGCAGTTTGCTGCACATGTGATGCAGAATGAACCAAAATTATTTAAAGGCTGCGTAGGACATCGATCATAAAAAGTTTGCTGTCCAAAAACAATAATTGCAATTTAAAATCTTGTGACAAGTCGCCACATTTGATTGGTTCCTCAGTGGAATTATTGGGCAGATATTGTTAAAAAGCACAGGAGCCACGATCGAAGGTTCCTTGATGCATCCTCAAATTTCAACATTGAGCTATGGATCATTTCAATGTTCACATCGTAGAATTTGGTGCAAAAAGACAAAAGGTGTAAGTTGCCATTTATGATCCTTTTGTGCCTATTTTGGTAATTAAAAATGGTTTGTGTTAGTTTAAAAGGTATCTTGTACCAACCAATATTTTAGGGGTACATTTGCAAATTTTTTTTTTTGAAAAAAAAAAGAGAGAAAAAACACCGATTCCAAGCAACCTCTCCGTGCCTAGTGTAAACAAACATAGCTTAAAGAAAAATTCCTTGATCTAGTTTCTCTCCATCAGTGCATGAAAGGCTTCCTAGTAAATCCTTATAAACCATGACCCAACTGCAAAGCAATCAATGTAAATCAATCATATAAGTGGAGATCTCCGTCATGTGCTAGAAGAAACTTCTGTGATATTTCGAGGTTTGCACCTTCAAGCTGCTTGTAACACAGTTTACTGAATGCATTACTACACAGACATGCAGAAATTAACCATTTTTGTGAAGACCATTATGCTGGTGTCAGTCCTTGCATGCTCAACAACAGTCACAGCCGGTCAGGAGTCTGAATTCATTTACAACGGCTTCAGCTCGAAGCAACCGAGCCTTGATGGCATAGCAGAGATCACTTCCAATGGCCTCCTGAAGCTAACAAATGACACCAGGCAGAAAACAGGTCATGCTTTTTATCCGGACCCTATTGAGTTCAAAAACTCAATAAACGGTTCTGCTTTCTCATTCTCTACAACGTTTGTATTCGGTATCATTTCGGAGTACCCCACGCTCAGCGGTCATGGAATCGCATTTGTGGTCGCGCCCCAACGAGCCCTCCCTGGAGCTCTACCAAGTCAGTACCTCGGCCTGTTCAATGAAACCAACAATGGGAATTTCAGCAACCATGTGTTTGCAGTTGAGCTGGATACTATACAAAGCAGGGAGTTTCTGGATATCGATGATAACCACGTCGGAATCGATGTCAATGGGCTGATATCCAAGTATTCTACACCTGCAGGGTACTATGTGAACAGCATGGGAGGTTTCAAGAAATTGACCTTAATTAGTGGTCTGCCTATGCAGGTTTGGGTTGATTATGACGGAACTCGGAAGCAGATTGATGTCACTTTAGCGCCATTTGAGGTTGCCAAACCGAGCATTCCACTACTGTCATCATCACTTGATCTATCCAAATACATCAACGAGACGATGTATGTTGGCTTTTCATCCTCCACTGGTTCAGTCCTAACTTCTCACTATCTATTGGGCTGGAGCTTCAAGGTAAACGGTCAAGCTGAGGCACTTACTCTCTCCCAACTACCTAAGCTTCCTCGAATAGGAGAGAAACCGAAATCTAAGCTGTTAACAATTGGTTTGCCCATAATCTCGGTGTTTCTTTTTGCGGTGGTGATATTAGGTGTAGGGTATTATATAAAAAGGAAGAGGAAATTTGCTGAAATAATGGAAGATTGGGAACGCGATTACGGTCCACACCGATTCAAGTACAAGGATTTATATATCGCCACAAGGGGGTTTAGAAACCAGGAATTGCTAGGAACTGGAGGATTTGGAAGGGTCTATAAAGGGGTATTACCAAAATCAAAGGATGAGATTGCGGTAAAAAGAGTCTCTCATGAGTCTAGACAAGGGATGAGACAATTTGTGGCCGAAATCGCCAGTATCGGTCGGCTTAGGCACCGGAATTTAGTGACGCTTCTCGGGTATTGCAGGCGCAAAGGAGAGCTGCTTTTGGTGTATGAGTACATGCCGAATGGAAGTCTAGACAAGTACTTGTTTAACCAGCCGAAAGTCACTCTCAATTGGAGGCAAAGATTTCATGTCATCAAGGGAGTAGCTTCAGGACTACTTTATCTCCATGAAGGATGGGAACAAGTTGTCATTCATAGAGATATCAAGGCTAGTAATGTTCTTCTTGATGCAGAATTAAATGGAAGGTTAGGTGATTTCGGTCTAGCAAGGTTATACGACCACGGGACCGATCCTCAAACAACACATATTGTAGGAACACTTGGTTATCTAGCTCCAGAGCACACTAGATTTGGTAAGGCCACGCCAAACACAGATGTCTTCGCGTTCGGGGCATTTTTACTGGAAGTTGCAACTGGAAAGAGACCGATAGAGGTTGAAGGAGCTGAAGACGTAATACTAGTTGATCGGGTGTTTTCTTGCTGGAACAGAGGAGAAATTCTTGAGGCAAAAGATCCAAATCTAGGGACAGAGTTTGTAGTAGAAGAACTCGAGTTGGTTCTGAAACTTGGATTGCTATGTTCTCATTCAGAGGCGTCGGCAAGACCAAGCATGCGTCAAGTTGTGCAATACCTGGAAGGGGATATGCCGCTGCCAGAATTATCAACGCTTGGTCTTTCTGCACATGGCTTAACGTTTGCACATCGTGAAGGTTTCGATGATTTTGCCATGTCCTATCCATCTTCCATGAATATCGCTTTTACGCACACGTCCTCCATTGCAGAATCTCTTCTTTCCGGAGGACGATAATGCTTTTGTTACCCTAGATGGTGACATTAGAGTTACAGGAAGGTAGATTACACTATGAAGAGTGGTGTTGCAGGCGCATGCTCATAGTAGTAGAGCTATATTGGCGGTTCCAAATAAGTTACCATCTTTGCGTGTATGTAAATTGATGTTTTAACTTCCGTTGAAACTAGGTGTGTGTGAGACTTCGTTATGTGATTATTATTATAAAGACCTCACAGGTCCTGTAAAAAAAAAAGGTTTTAAAGCTTATGTATCTATTTATTATATGATAGCTATTTAATGTGTTAAAAGATATAAAATTCTATTTGATTTTCTTTTTTTAATTATTACTTCTAATCATATATCCCATAATGAGAATAACTATAAATTTTAATACTTCACGATTTTTCAAGATCGTAAAGAGTTGGAATCTCTTACTAAAAGCAATTTAAAAAAAATTTCAAAATCATTTCAAGATCTATGGTAGAAAATAAGTATATTCTCTATTGGCAAAGCTAAAAGTAGCTCTCATTTATGGAGTCCTAACCCATCCCATGTTGCTCTAGTGTTATTAGCAAAGTCAATATATTTGGTGATGAGCAAACCATCATTCAATGAAGTGAGATACACTCTCAAACACTTTAGGTGTAAGCAAATTGTCAAACGTATATTATGTATGAGTAATCATATAAATACATGCATCATATGCGGTTTTCCAATAATTGATGTAAAGTCTAGGGTATAACTCTCCCTTAACCTTAAGTTGGAGATTTCAAATCCATCATCTGAGCTCAAGTCACTTACATCGAAACAAATCAATCCATAATCCGTAAACTTCTTAACTATTTGATTTCTATAGGAGCCATTGAGCCAACCCTAAACTGTAATGTGATCTCCATCTTTATTATAACTTGTGCCAAAACCCAAGTTACTTAGTTTGTGTATGGTGGAGCTAAGTCCTTCCTAGAATCCCATGCACCATCGTATAGAAATGATGACTTTTGATTATGTCTATGCCATGTAATACATACCAAGTTTTAATTAAAATATGAATAGTTCTTTAATCCAGTTTAGGGGTGATTAACCAATTAAATAAACACTTTGCATGGAAACGAACATTCAACATAAAGTGCTCATATCATTTATAATCATCATTCATCTTCTATTCAAAATAACCACAGCTTGTATTTAGGTTAACAAAATATTATTTAAATAGTAAAATAAATGCAACTTAAAAAAAAAGAAAAAAAAAGCTTTTTATGAGAGTTGAAACCATAGCCATATATTTTTAAATTCAAGCACTTAACCACTTAATTATATCTAATATCTTATTAATAATTCTTGAAATATATATACAATATATTTTTTTCCTTTTTTGATAATTTTAAATAATTGATTTTTCCGAACTTAGAGACCATGCTTCCCTTTGGCTACATCTTGAATCCGTCAATGCTTATAACATATAGTTTATTTGAAGAATATATTTTGCTTTAAGTTTAAAGAGAGACTAAATTTTAGCACATATGCTGCATAAAAAGCAATTATGTTTGTTTATAAATATAAATAAAGAATACTATGCAACTAGTGCAATTATAATGAGGCTGTAAAAATGTTTTGGCAGATAGCATAGTATATTATAAGTGAAATCTATCTTTATACCATTCACATGCAAGTGATGGCAACCGTACTCCTTTTATTGTAATTATCCTTTTCCTCCGCCTACTATTCTTTTTTTTTTTTTTTTATCCTATGTTGTCGATTTTGTTTTCCTTTTTTTTTAAAATTTTTTTTTACCTTATTATTATTATTATTATTGAAACTTTAAATTCCTCTTCAATATATTCGTTACTTAAATTTTACACTTACTAAAATTGCCTATTTCGCTTTCTAACTTCTCTTTATATCATTATTTTTCTTTTGTTCAATCATAATATTAACTTCTTCTTATCTATGTAAAGCATGTGAATGCATACTACATGCACATAATACATAAAATGGACCTCATGCATCCACAATAATATTTGAGAGTTTAAAAGCATATCCGCATTATGTATGACATTTGAATGTTGGAAAGGTATATTTGTGCCAATAAGAAATTTTTAAGAGTATTATTTACATTTTGCCCCTAAAACAATATGATGTGGGTTTTTATTCGGTTGATTCTTAGAAGTAAAGAGTGACGTCAGTGAATGGCCAAACTCGAAAATCTGGGAGAGAGAATTTGCCGCCATTAGTTCCTAATTAAAAGCCGGACATATCCATAAAAGTTAATGGGTTTTACTTAAGCTCAACGGGTCCTAATAACCAAATACTCCAATCCTAGCCCAAAATCCCATCCCATGACACATCTGGTTCGTCTCCCTCGTATGACTGTTCTTTCTGCTTCGCCCGTTGCGGAAAATCTCTCCCTCTCTCTTTCTCTCTCTGTGCCCCGCCGCTTCGACTCGTACAGTCTCCAGTAAGTTTCTCTAAGCTGCAATAATTGATCCCCCATTCTTCTCACATACATCCAACCCAGGAACATAGGGTTTTAGCGTTAAAAGATTTTTTTTTTTTTTTCAATTTGTGCTTATATTGTTTTAATTTTAGTTATTCTGTAGTGGGGTAGATAAACCCTAGTTAGAGCAACAAAACCCTAGTTTCCAAGTCGAGTGGTTTTCGGATTATTTAGCTTATTTAAATTGTGTCTTGAATGAAGTAATTGCAAATTGGCTTCTCTCTCAAACAAACACACTTGCACATTTAACTTGTGCGAATATCACGGATTAGTGTTATTTTGAATGTATGCGCGATAACACGTATACGGTGCGAGGGATGTTTATCATCTAATTGTCATTCGATTCACGCTGAGCAAATTTGATCAAGTTTATGCCTATTCAGTGCTAATATGAATTCGTGTGCAAAATGAAATTACCATGTCTGCGTATTTTTTCTGTTTACAGAGATGGGAGTTAAAAGCCAAGAAAACAATAAAAAATAGATTGAATGGGGCTACCTTAGAGTCGGACATGGCCAGTAGTAAAAATGAAGCTCCTGATTTCCTGGTATTATGGTTTCTTGAGTTGGTGCTGATGACATCTTGATAATTCTCGATGTATGCTCTTTTAGTTCTCATAACAAATGTGTGTGAATTACTGTTTTATCATTGTAGCCATTAGAAGGTGGTCCTGCACGAAAGCTACCTGAACAAATGGCACTCGGAAGTACCTCATCTGTTCTGTATGTCAAACGTATACCCCATGGGTTTTATGAAAAGGAAATTGAAGGTGAGATTATCTTATGGCCCTTTCTCGTCTCCTTGCCCAACTCGTCACGTGGGCAAGTGAACAAGATGAATAGTGCGACATTGTTAGGCTGTTTGCTGGCTTGTACCTATTTATTTATTTTACTTTACTCTTATGTTTCAGGTTTCTTTGGTCAATTTGGTACAATCAACAGGTTACAAATTGCAAGGAACGAGAAGGTTAGTCTCATGAATGAATCTTCAATGCTGCGAAACAGTTTTATAGAAACTGTAGGTTTTACTTACTTGTAAAAGGAAAAAAGAAAAACCTTTGATTTAGTCCCTTTTTACTGGTTTATGAATTAGCTTAGTAGATTGCATTAATATTCCAACTTGTCCAGCAATATTTGCTCTTTGTGGTATATTTTATGGGGGATTATCGGTGATTTTTGTATTTTTGATGTTTTACAGGCAGGAAAGTCAAAAGCATTATGGTTTTATCCAATTTGAGTCTCGAGAGGTTGTGCCTACATTATCTTCTGAGTATATTACAAATAAATCACCTCCTATGGAATCATGTGTTTCAGTTTTTTCCTCACATTTATGATTGACATTGTCAGGTTGCAAAAATTGTAGCTGAAACAATGCAGAGCTATCTTTTGTTTGAGCATCTATTGCAAGTTCAGCTTGTTCCACCGGAATGCGTTCATCTAAAAATGTAAGGATATCTCTAGTCCATGTGCTGGCTTCTTTTTCTAGTCATATGTTTTGTTGTTCTGCTTCTTTTAATTGTACATTAATGAACTTACTCGTTGTAAACTGTGTGATCATTGACGTAGTGTTAGAAATGAAGAGGAATGGTTATAATACCACTACAGCAGTTGTTAGATAAACAAATTACTGATTACTTTAAAGTTCTTATTAGAGTCGGGAAGTAGAACTTAGTCAGATGATAGGTTGTTGCATCATTCTATTTCTAGGATTATTGGAGTAGAAAGTTTCATCTGGGCCCTTACTTAGGTCCTTGGCTTCTTATGTGGCTATGAGTTGTGAGCTTTGTCATTTATATTTTTTCATTGCTGTGCATGGATGTTGAAATTGTGATCTTTTCTAATGATATAAAAACAATAAACTATTAAGTCATGAATACTTTAGAGGTTCTTTGGTGTTATTCCATTGTGGATCATGAGAAACGGAAAAAGGGTAAGGCATCATAGTAATATATTCTCATTGAAACATTTCAATTAAGACTGATTACTTGGTCTCTGTTATGTGGAATTTATGTGATGAAGGGTGGCAGGAATTTGCATACACCCTTGTTTCAACAAGGTCTTTTTGAAGAACTGGTTTTTTGAGGTCTCTTGCTTGAGGAAATTTTTTTACTCAGTTATCAAACCTACCATTTACTTATGTGAACAGATGGAAAGGATTCAATTATAGGTCTAAGCCGTTATATCGAGTACAGATTCAGTGAAAGCAGCATAATAAGGTAGCAGGCAGAATGCTGCCTTTATTCATATTTATTTATTGCTTTGCATTCTGATCTTTTTTCTTTTCTTTTTTTTAAAATAACATTTTGGTTTAACTTTGCAGGAATGAACACTAGAGGAGCATAGAAAGTTGGTTGAAGGAATTGTCAAGCCTAACAAGAAGCGGCAGAAAAAACTTGATGCTGCTGGAATTGACTATGAGTGCCCTGAAATTGTAAGAAGTTTATTCTTTTGCTAGATGTTTCTACCTTTTGAATCTTAAAAAGGATTTTTTATTTTTTATTTTTGAGAGGGTGGGGGGGCGGGTGGGTGCTGTTGTGTTTGGAGACTAGAAAATCCAAATGTAAGATTTTTCCTGAAGATGTGTGGTGTTTTGTTTTCTGGCAATCATGTTTAGTGTTATTGCTTACTTTACATATTATTTACCTACAGAATAATGAATTGCCCTTCCTATTTCCACCAGGGATTTTTTTTCCTTTTCAGTTGGGCTCTTTTAATGATAGTTGAAACTAGCAGATACTATCTTAATTAGAGAATTAGGCTGTCTTTATCTTAGGATGTCTGAGAAAGTGCAACAATGACAATAATTTACAGTAGCTAGGCTGTATTATATTCAATGGATCTACTATTCTGAGGCTATTCTGGTGCTACATGAATGAGGTGGTTTAAAACAATTGTATGCATGATAATATCTAGACCCATCAGTAGAGGTGTCTGAACGGTTGTGTTATTTTTAAACATTCTAACACTTAGACAACTGATGTTGGAACTGCACAAGTACAATCTTGTTTTTATCTACTGTTCTTGTTTGTAGCCAAAGCTGCTATCGTTTCAGTCTTCTTCTGCTGTAACTGATTTTGTCACAAAAGAAAAAAAATATTTAATTTTACCCAAGCATCCCAATTTCACTGTCTTCTTATGTTAATTTGCAGATTGGCAGCACTCAGCCGGCACCGAAGAAGATTAGGTTTGATGATGAGTAGTTCCTTTGTAGTAACTATCCGCATTTCTTGTTGGTCGGTCAGACTTGAAGTGCTGTCAAGGAATGAGTTAGCTGCTGTTGGAAAAAGCACATGGTTGGTAACTGCATGTACACTGCAGCTCTGTGCTATTTGAGTGGTGTATATCTAGATTCACTGCTGATGGATAGATTGCAAACGTCTTCAAATGTTTTGAAATAGGGTTGTTTGTAGTTATCTGTCCAACACATCATACTCAGTCTGAAGGGCATCCAAACATTGATTATCAGTTTTACAAATTGTCGCTCAATTGTTAACATTAAGTCCTCAGATGGTGTCATTATAATGGGATAGGATTTCACCACATCGACCCTAATCATTTTCCTCTTTAGAAAAATTATAAAACAACACAATGCTGTCGAGGAAGCTTGTCTGTTAGTAGAATTTCAAGAAATTGAAGTATCAGCTAGTATTATTTTCTTGCTTTCGTGGTTGTATTCTTATTAATTTCTATATTCTATTTGTGGCTGAAATCGTCAGTGTTGGTCGGCTTAGGCACCGGAACTTGGTGACACTTCTTGGGTACTGCAGGCGCAAAGGAGAGAGCTTCTTTGGGCGTGCGAGTACATGCCAAATGGAAGTCTAGATAAGTACTTGTTTAACCAGCCAAAAGTCATACTCAATTGGAGGCAACGATTTCATGTCATCAAGGGAGTGGCTTCAGGACTAATGTTCTTCTAGATGCAGAATTAAATGGAAGGTTAGGAGATTTCAGTCTAGCAAGATTATACGACCATGGGACTGATCCTCAGACGACACATGTTGTAGGAACACTGGGTTATCCAGCTCCAGAACGCACTAGACTGGGTAAGGCCACGCCAAGTACAGATGTCTTTGCGTTTGGCGCATTTTTACTGGAAGTTGCAACTGGAAGGAGACCAATAGAGGCTCAAGGAGCCGTGTACATAATACTAGTTGGTTGGGTGTTTTCTTGCTGAAACAGAGGTGAAATTCTAGAGGTAAAAGATCCAAATCTAGGGACAGATTTTGTACTAGAAGAACTCGAGTTGGTTCTGAAACTTGGATTGCTATGTTCTCACTGTGGCGTCGGCAAGACCAAGCATGCGTCAAGTTGTGCAATACTTGGAAGGGGATATGACTTTGCTAGAATTATCAGCGACTGGTCTTTCTGCACATGGCTCATCGTTTACATGTAGCGAAGGCTTTGATGATTTTGTCATGTCCGATCCGTTTTCCACGACTACCGCTTTCTCACACACATCCCCCATTGCAGAATCACTTCCATCCGGAGCGCGATAATACTTTTGTTCTCCTGGATGGTGACATTTGAGTAACGGGAAGGTAGATTACAATGTGAAGAGTGGTGTCGCAGGCGCATACTCATACTAGTAGTTATATTGGCGGTTCCAATGATGCTATCATCTTTACATGTATGTAAATTGATGTTTTAACTTCTGTTGGAGACCATGTATATGTGAGACTTCAATGCGTGATTGTTACATTGCGCTATATTAGATGATTTGATGTTTACTATCAACAGTAACATGCTCCACAAGTGCACATCCAGGGAGCTGCATAGAATCTCTAATCGCCACCTTGTGAGAAGTCCCTGGCCAAACAAGTGCTTCGGACAGGGACATTCGGCGATTTCTCCAAGTAGTTTCTGCCCAGCTCTTCAATTTCTCTCCCTCGCAATTCCTGTTCTGTTGAACGCAAAGCGCCTCTGCATAGCCACCTAATAAAGGACAAACATTTAGTTAAAAACATATGCAGCTTAAAAATTGATTCAAGCTTGCATCTTTAGAAGCATGAAATAGGTCTATTCAGTAAACAATAGTTCTACTGAAATACCGTTGGTGTGACAGGAAGAGCATAGCATCCTTAGAAATGCGTACTGATTTAGTAGTTTGGGTTCTAACTGGAAGAAGAATATTGTATCCTTAGAAGCAGCTACAACTTTATAACTCAACATTAGGTCAGACAATCTGTTAACAAATTGAATGAAAACACGGGTTACTTTCACAAAGCAAATGCACATTACCAAGGTAGGCACAGCATTGAAGCAATTGATATGATATTCACTTTCTGGCATCCTTAGAAGCAGCTACAGCTTTATAACTCAACATTAGGTCAAACAATCTGTTAACAAATTGAATGAAAACACGGGTTACTTTCACAAAGCAAATGCACATTACCAAGGTAGGCACAACATTGAAGCAATTGATATGATATTCACTTTCTGGCATCCTTAGAAGCAGCTACAGCTTTATAACTCAACATTAGGTCAGACAATCTGTTAACAAATTGAATGAAAACACGGGTTACTTTCACAAAGCAAATGCACATTACCAAGGTAGGCACAACATTGAAGCAATTGATATGATATTCACTTTCTGGCATCCTTAGAAGCAGCTACAGCTTTATAACTCAACATTAGGTCAGACAATCTGTTAACAAATTGAATGAAAACATGGGTTACTTTCACAAAGCAAATGCACATTACCAAGGTAGGCACAACATTGAAGCAATTGATATGATATTCACTTTCTTTCCATCCGATTTAGTTGAATGATGTTTGTGGTTCATAGTTCCGTTGAGATCGTTGAATCAAATCAACTGAAAATTTCTCATCTACGTGGGTAAAAAACCCCATCTAATCATAAGCCCAACCGAGCAGAATATTTGATCCTTTTTTGGCATCTCGATCAACTCAAAATCTGGTCCTATATGAGGCTTATAGTTGACAGCTTAGTCCATGTAGTCAAACTGAACCGAACCATGCTCATTCCAGCTACTAACATCTACTAACCCAGCAGAAATTAAGAGAAGCTGTGCCAAGAGCTGAGGCTCACAGGGATCCTCTTCTTCCACAACGTTATTGATGAATCGGAATCCAAACTCTCGCTTATATTTACCTCCTAAATTAAGCATTATGTTTTCTTTAGACAAGTTCTAAAGTAAGTATTTATCGCAGCTAACACTTGAATACCCCAAAATGGAAAAGCGTATAAAAATTATGCTGTTAGACAAAGCAAGAACTCTCGTAACATTTAAGTTCTCAACTATACTATTACTAATGCATCAACTGACCAAAACTCGTTTTTAAGCATTAAATATGTCAGATTTCATGCATACACCTCTTGCAAGGGCAATGATATCCCTTCTATTAACCTTTGCTTCAGCCCTTATCCGACGACAAAATTGATCAGATAAATGCACTAATAATCTTGGCATCAAAAGGCAGACAAAAGAGTTGCTTGATATACCTTCATCCTCAAATGCTGGAGCCTTCAGCAAATCCCTGACTTTACTCCTATTTTGACACAATATAACTGATTCCTAAACAACTGATATATGTCCTTACTGACTCTGGGCATAACTAATTTGTCCTTACCGACCCTTATATAAATTGACACATATACTTCAAACATCAACGTACAGCTGCACGACCATAGTATCACACAAACACATAACACGCAACAGCACAACACGATAAACAACCACTGACACAACTTAATTAACTACTACATGCCCTCCTGGACTTCTTTATTTTCCTTTCGTAGACATACTTAAAGGGAGTAATTTTGTACTCCTCATTAGTACTTCTCCTCGTTAGTACTTCTGGCGCTAACATTACTTCCCCCGTTGAGAACTCGCGTGGGCTCATGCATGATAGATGGATAGCGCTGGACAAGCATCAATGCATCCTCCCAGGAAGCATCAGTAGGCGAGTAACCCTCCCAATGTACTAGGACTTCAGTAGTGTTGTTGATGTTCCGGGAATGTAAGATTGCCTTTGGGGTTGGAATCACATGGCCTTGCTGTGTGAGTGGTAGAGAGGGCTGAGTTGGCACATCTCCGTGAAACTTTTTAAGGCAAGAAACATGGAAAACGGGATGGATGAGGACCGAGTCCAAAAAGCTTCCAGCAATAAGCAACCTGTCCAATTTTTACAACAATTTGAAACGGACCATAATATCGAGGAGATAATTTGTTGGACCTCCGGTTTGACAAATCGAGACGGCAGTAGTGAAATGTCGATAAATTTTGAAAAACTATTATAAAACTGAAGGGAAATAAGTAGAGTGATAAATACTTCTAAGTTATAGTAGTAAGATTAATGTTTTTACAATTAAAAAATTAAAAATATTAAAAATAAAAATTAAGTACTTTTAAATATTGATACTAAAAAAGATACAACAACAACGGTAACTACAACAACAATAATAATAAAATATATCGATAACTTTAACACTTAATTTAATAAATTTTGGAGTCTATAAATATAAGTTATACAAGTATACAAAATAACCTAGTACCTAGCCTAATTTTAAATATCAAGTATGAGTATGACTAGTAGGATAGTAAAATTATAGAGCTATTTGAGAATCCTAATAATAATTAAAATTGATTATAGAATAGAATAATTATATATGTAAGGTTATAATACGATAATATAATCACTGAGATAAAACTTTAATTTCAACACATTTCGAATTGTAAAAGTTTCACGGGTAAATTTTGTAATGAGCAAAAGCTTGGAAAGATTAACAACAAATATTTGTAATATATTAACAAAACGTTAATAATTTGTGTATGGTGGAAGCCTTATAACTAACAACAATGGACTTTAAAATATAAAAGCAAGAAAGAAATTAGATCTGTTAAGTAATTATGATAAATAGGAAAAAAAATAAAAATTTTAGGTTTAGGATGATTAAATAAAATTTTTGAGTGTATATTTATATTCAAAATATTTTATTTAACTTACATGCAAGTTTCTATATAAAGATATAGTAATTTAGGTAATTTAACAAGAGGATTAATATACATGCTAACTAAACCAACAATTAGATATTTTCTTATCCCTCTTAAGTCACTCTCTCTTTTCTTTTCCTTTTTCCTTCGATCAAACCCTCCCCCCACTTCTCTTTCTTTCTTCTTTCTTTTCCTTCTTCTATCCCTTTCTTCTCTATACAAAAATGAAACTCCTTCCAAAACTCCAAAAATTCTTAACTTCTTCATATAAGTTCCAAATAAAAAATTGAAGACACCACTACGATCTTTGAGAAGAGTACTACACAAAAAGACCACACTTAGTAGATAAATATTAAACTCAAATTTTGAGTTAAATTTACACTAACTCAATAAATTATATACTTCATTTATCTAAGCTTTGGTAAATTTAGCTACTAGATCTAACTTTAAGTCTAATTATTTTTTTTATTACTAAGTGAAAGACTCAAACTTTCGTGACTCCTTGAGGTTTATTTGGAGTTTTGAACTTAAGAAATTGAGGTGAATGAGAAACTTTATGATTTATTACAATGTATGTATTTTGCTTTTCATATAGCTATATACATGTGGATGTTATGTATATGCGTATTTCTTGCTTGGTTGTTGCTATGGATGTTATGTTTGTTGTTGTTTTAGAGTTTGGAGTGATGAAATTTTGGGTTGGAAAGTGAAATATTTATAGTAAATAGAAGAATTTGAAGTGGAGGTTGATAACCATTAAGCCGATATGATAAACACCGTCTTGATGGTTAATGAAACAGAAGATCAGAAATTTGGGTGGACACCAACTTGTCGGTTCCCTTATTGTGTGTGCATGTGTGTTGTGTGTTGTGGTGTGTGCGTGCTACGTCATGTGTAATTATGTTGTGCATGTGTGCATGTATATCCCCCTTCCCTTACATACACATCTATATAAAAGTATATTTATATACATAGAATTATATAATGATTTTGGTAGATGAAATCCATTAAAATAGCTAAGCTTTTTAACATTAATATAATCTTCTTTTGCCTATGTATTAAAAAAACATATCTATAAGTATAAAAACTATTTCTATCCTATCTTATCCTATCCCATACATACATACATACATACATACACACATACATACATACATACATACATACATACATACATACATACATACTATTTTGTCTTCCAATCCTAAATAATTTAGTACGTATATATGTTTTCCTGTTTTATTAAGCTATATTTATGTATAAACTCATGGACATATAATGTATATGTAGCCATACCTATGTACAATTCTAGGAAACTTGCACTATCTGATTGCATAAAATCCTTTTTCACTTAAGTTGATATATATATATATATATTGGTTAAAGTTAACCATAACTAGATACATAATAATATGGCTATCTATCTATCTATCTATGCATAAGCTTAAAAGACTTAGGAAATGCATGTTGAATAACCTAGTTTAATGTCACTTAACTCTACTTAAGTAAGATTTGACGATGTTTATTTGGGTATGAATAAGCATGGATAGTGATAGGAATCATATACCTACAGGACCCATCACCAGGGTAAAAGTCAAAGGATTACAAAATTTTGTAATGAGGGTCCTCTTTGAACAATTAGACCATGGAGATATTTGTTTAGTGTCTTTATTTTCATTATATAATTGTTTTGTATTTCAACAGCTACATTTGTCGGTTTTACAGGATGACGAACCAAGACACTAATATCAAGTGTGTAAGCTATACTTGAACCTAAAAAGAGAAGAGGAACTGACCTTTATTTCACTTGACAAAACCAACCATCTTCACTACCATTTCACGTGGAGTAATTGGTTTTTCAAGTGCGTCATAGGACTGGTTTTTGACTATTTTGCATGGTTGTAATTTCCTTATTTAGAGTAGGGTATAAATACTTATTATGTAGGTTTTGGAAGGGACTTTTGGATGATATTTAGCAGCTACCTTTTTGTTCACGTGAAAGAGTCTTTCTCTTCACAAATTGCTCTTATCAATTCTAATATAGGATTGTGGCGAGTGGGCTTGATTTTGTTGTGCATAACATCAACAATTCCAAGTCATTTCTAATTCCAATTAGTGCGTAACATCTGGTAAGGAATTGGATCTTCTTCTCTCTTGTTTGACGTCAAAATTAGGGTTCATAATAATTTAAGGTTCATGCCATTTTGATTGCTTATTGTTAAATTGAATCTTCAATTGTATTGTGAACTTGTAATCGGTCTTGAGAACATTAGATAGGCTTGTGCCTTTATGGGTATGAAAGTTAGGTGTTGTGATGATTGGGGAATTAAATGAGTGGTTGATTGGTTAGAGGATGATTTGAAGTTGTGTGGAGGGATAGTGTTTGTAATGTTCATGAGCATAGGGGTTTGGGATGATTATGCTTAAAGCCTTGAATGATTATGATTGGATGCTTGGACGATTATTGGTTATGTATAGGATAAGCATGCTTGATGATTGGTTTGGTCTTCTATGCTATGTTTATAATGTGTAATACTTAAGTGCTTGAGAGCAGTGGATGCTTCCTAGTTGGTTGATTTGATAGTTGATGGAATTGAGTTGTAATATACTATTATTGATCTAGACTTGTATGTTGATTTATTTTTAAATTTTACTTCTTTATGATTTTGTTTGTTTTGTTTACTTGATTTTATCTGGTTGGTTACCTAAAACTAAGTTTAACATAATGATATTCGGTTAAGATAAAATTTGACATGCATTGCACAATGCATTACATTATATTGAAGTCCGTTATTGCTATTAGATCTACAAGAAGTAATCATTTAATGATTACTGTTCCGCTAATGGTGAATTAAGTGACTCAAGATGTTGTTAAGCCTTTAATGGAATTGAGTTTAAGGGTGTTTCCCATCCTTGAGGGTTTGTGTGCTCAGTTTGTAGTTAAGGAGTTTGGAGCATAAGAATGGTTTGTGTGCTCAATGTGCAGTAGCAGCACTTAGAGCTTAAAAATTAAAAGACAGAAGATAATTAACTAAGTGAGAAGACAAGGATTAAGTAGGATGTGATATCTATGCACTAAAGGAGGTATTAAACCCTAAACTTTATGCTGGTTACTGAAAGAGCACGTGCGATGTTGTATTGCATATGATTTGATCATACATAGCATATGATTGAAAACTTGCTTGAATTACTTGTTCGTGTATAGTATTGAGAGTATTACACTCCCATCTCACTAAGCCATGGTATGTGCTCACTCTTCAATAAACTATTTTATAGGAAAAACTACAAAAGCTTGGAAAGAGATAAGATATGATGTGATTATTATGATCAAGAGTTGTTTGCATTATGGTTGAAAGTGCGAGAGATATCAAAGTAGATTTCCTAATTGTAAAATGTATATTATTTTAATTTAGGGGACTCAATGTAAAAATTTGTAAGACTTAGAATTATTTTTCTATTTTATTGTTTTGGTAGGGGATTCCGATTCTCTACAATCTTGATTGATTATGGAATATGAGAATCCTTAATTATTTTCTTATCATATGATTATATATAATATGATTAGTTGTAATAACTTAAATAGTTATCTAGAGTTTTACGGCCTTTAACTCATATAACAGTTATCATATAATGGATACACATGTGACGTGATAGCTTTTAGTTAAAAGTTATAAACCCCTTTTTGGGTCATTACAGGTAGGGTTGAAGCTTGAGAAGCACTTGGTTGCCAATATTGAAGTGAAGATCTGTATGGTGATTATCATAGTTGTACTCCATGATGTTTAGAGCTTGTAAAAGGATGTTCCCTAGGTGCTGTGAGAATATGGTCACGGCTTGCTAGTGTTTGCTCTACTACTTCTAGTCTAGCTATACCATTGCAATAAGTAAGTGTAGAACAAGTTGCACATAGATAATTTCAAATGGAGTAGATTTTGGTGTAGAATGATAGTTTGTATTGTAACAATATTTGGTCCACAATGTCATGCTCCATAGGGTATCCTAAATGTGACAACCCGCCATGGTTACTTAGTCTCTAATAAGTAATCCTGAAGCGTCTCAATTACAAAAATTAACTGACTTGTCAAAATATAATTTAACGAAATTGAATGCATCTAGCATTCCACTATTTCATTTAGACCATTTTGTATTCATTGGAATAAAATATACATGTCTTTCAAAGGTAGGCCTCATCTAGATCCTATAACAACACAAATTGAAATGTTTTCTAATATATATAGGCAATTATTTATCCACCAGTATTTTAACACAAATCTACAAAAGAAATTCATTATAACTCTCAAACCTTGCTTCTTATCTCAAAAGTTTCGCGATAAGATTTACTTACTTTGGTATAGCATCTACCTAACAAGTTCATGTAATTGCAACCTACATCATACAATCTGAGGGTGAGCTATATTGCCTAGTAAAACAAGAGTGCAATACTCTTAATATTGCATATGCACAAAAAAATCAATCAAGTTATCAACCATATGCTATGCATGATCAATCATATCCAATGCAATATTACACGCGGTCTTTCAGTAACCAGCGTGAAGTTTAGGTTTAATGCTCCCTTGATCTTAGGTTGGGGATTCGCATAACCATCGGTGCCTAGGTATCCTATTCCATTTATTTCCATCTTATCTTTTTACTAGAAATTATCTTTTAAATCAAGTTCCTTAAGCTCTAAATGTCAATCAGTACACAGAGCACACACATCCATAAGGAAGAACAAGACTCAGATTTGTTAAAAGGCGTGACAATCCCCGAGTCACTTAGTTCGCCAATGGTGGAATAATAATCCCTCCCAATTACTTTCGACATGTCATGTAACAGTGATGACCTTCAACATAATCTAATGTCTCAAGTAATGTGTGTCAAATTTTTATTTAAGTTATCATAATTAATTTATTATTTCGAGGTAATCACGCAAGATATAATCACACTAATGGCAAAAATACATAAAACATAAGACATGTACAGTTAAGAAATAGCACTTACAGAATCATAGTTGATGAAAGACAAATCAAAGAAGTTTCAGATTTTACTCAAAATTGATAAGCCGCATTTTATCCCTTTTTATTACTATATATTTAATATATATATATATATATTCCCTTAATCGTAATGTCACCCCCTTTTTCCTTTTTTTTCTTTTCTTTTTATAATATTATATAATAAATTAAATTAAAGTAATAAGTCCACTGTTCATCGTCTTCTCCATTGTCTCCTCTCCGGTTTCCATTTCATTGTCGAAGCTTTGGAGCTCGCCGGACTTCGATTTTTTGCTAGTCAAACTTTATCTCGCGTACGTGATTATGTCCGCAATCTGTTTACGCACACTTTTCACGCTAATTTAGCAACTCCATTCCCTCGCGCACACCGGTATTTCATGATACACACATGGACTCGCAGCCATCGCGTACGCTCCACGCACTTCTCCTCCATGTCGCAAACCACCACCATGGACTAGCCACGCATCCACGCTCACGCAATCCATCCGCACGCACAAGTCCACGCTCCACGGACAACACTTCCAACAGCCACATACACATGCGCACACGTCCACGCTCTTCCCATTCCCACGCACACAAACAAATGATCCACCCACATAACGCACAACCATGGTTTCTTTCCCACGCACACATCACAACCAACATACACCACGGACCTATCCTACGCACACAACACAACAAATACACACCACGAACCTCTCCCGTGCACACAACACAACCAGCACACACCACGGACCACCGCCATTCACTCCACGCACACAACACAACCTGCACACACACGTCCATGCAATTCCCTACATCAATTCCAATGAGCTAAATTCCACACACACACACGCGAACAGAGCATGGCCCTGGCATCACACTGCACGGTCGCAACCACCTGCTTGTAGATCCACGTACCAGTTTTTCAGCAAACAACATACACATACGCACATCCAAAAATTTACAGAACTGAGCAATGCCACACACCACGCACGTTACCTGTAAACACCCATGTCCAAAACTATAGAACAAACACCACATATATCATCCAAAACAGGGCACCCAAAATTTCCGTACACATGCAGAACTCGGCCACGATATTTTCACATGATATTACAATTATATATATATATATATATATATATAATAACAGCACATTACGTCATAAACAAATAATAATCTTTGGATACTTGTGTGGATCAAAATATTCTCTTAAATATAAGAAAATAACGCTATTATTTACTACTCACACTGATATCATCGAATCTATTATATTTATAGTGATTTTAATTATTTTTTAAACTAAAAAATTATTTTTTTATACATATTAAAATTATATTTAAATCCTAAAAATAAAAAATTTGTCATACAAATCTATTCTAGCTTTGTAAGGCTTATCTTAAGGATTGCATAGCCGGTTCTAGATTGTGATTTAGACGTTGTTCGTGCACTTTATGACTAATTTTTCCATTTTCTTTTTCATGTTTTCTTTTCTTTTTCCTTCCGTTGCCCTTTCTTTTTCTTATCTTTTCTTTTCTCTCTCTCACTTTTTTCAGACTCCGGAGAATTGTGAAGCATCTTCGAGAAGAATGCTGTTGACTTTCCTTTATATGAGTAATTTTTTTTTTTTTAATTTACCAAGTTTGTTCATGATAATTTATGTAAGGCTAGTAACTTTAGTTTCTTATCGTGAAATTTTATGACTAAGCTAAATGAATTATTTTGAGTGTAAATATTTACTTAGAATTTTCATTTAACTATCTTAAACTTATGATTTTAACTTATTTTATTATTTATTATGAGATTTTACACAGTTTGCTTTTTAAATAGTTATTTCCTTAAATATGAAATTATATGAATTATAAATAAAAATTTTAAAATAATTTATTGACTAATTCGATATTAAATTTTCACTATTTTTTTTGGGTTTTGAATCCTCCCCCATTTAAAAGTTTTGTCTTCAAAACTTTAGAGTGGGCTTTCAAATAGTTGGAGGTACTTTTACTTCATTTCATCTTCTCTTTCCTTGGTAGCTTCTCGTTTTGAATGGCTGTTCCATTGTATTTTAACATATCTTATACTTTTGTTGCACAACTCTCGAGTTTAGGTGTCGAAAACTCTGGTCGAATGTTCTTGATATGTTAAGGATTTTTAAGATATCCATTTCAATCATTCTATTTAGACTTAGAATGTGTTTCCTGAGTAATGGCACATGAAATAAATTGTGGATTCTTGATAGCTGAGGAGGTAAGGCTAACCTGTATGCTACTTCTCCAACTCTTTTCAAAATCTCGTATGGTCCTACGTGTCTAGGGCTTAATTTTCCTTTCATTTCAAATCTTCTCATCTCATTGATCAGAGTGACCTTTAAATAGACATGTTCTCCTGATAGAAACTCTATCACTCTCTCTCTCTCTCTCTTTTTTTTTTTTTTTTTTTCAAAATTTTCCAACTTTTCTATCGGTCTTGGGTTTCTTTTATTCTTTGTCTAATGGTGGCCACTTTATCTATCATCTCCTGTAGTATATCCGACCCAATTTTACTCCTTTCAATTTTGTCCCAATACAATGGGGATTTACATCTTCTTTCATATTGAGCCTCATATGGAGCCATCTTGATTGACGAATGATAGCTATTGTTGTAAGCAAACTCAATCAAAGGTAAGTGTTGATCTCAACTATCTTTGAAATCTAATGTATAAGCTCTTAACATGTCCTTTAAAGTCTGGATGGTATGTTCCAATTGTCTATTAATCTAAACATGATATGCTGTGCTAAATTGTAATTTGATTTCGAGAACTTGTTGTAAACTTCTCCAAAACTTAGACATAAAGCATGGATTTCTATTGGACACTATGCTGTGTAGTACCCCATGGAGTCTTACAATTTTCTCGAGTTAAATTGTAGCTAACTTATCCTAGGAATAAGTTATGTAAATGGCAAGAAATAAGAAGATTTAGTTAAATGATTTATGATTATCCGTATTGCTTCGTATCCAACCCTAGTCTTTAGTAATGCTATAACAAAGTCTATAGTGATCTATTCCCATTTCCATTCTAGAATTAGCAATGGTTGTAACAGTCTTCCGGGTTTCTGATGTTTTGCTTTAACTTACTAGTAGATGGAGCATTAAGAAATGAATCGCACTACATCTCTTTTCATACCTTCCCACCACTAACTTTTCTTGAGCTCCTGATATATCTTAGTTCCTCTTGGATGTACTATATATTTAGAATTGTGGGCTTCATCCATAATTTCATCCCATAGCTCCTTATTTTTTGGTACGCACTAATGACCTCTTATTTTCAAGACTCTATTTTGATCTAACTTGAAGTTTGTATTGGCTCCTTGTTTCACCTTGTTCTAAATATCCATTAATTTCATATTACTAAGTTGCATCTCCTGTATTTTATCTAGGAAAGTAGGCCGCATTTCCAAACTTGCTATTTGGGCTTCCTCTTCATGCCATACGAACTTGATCCTTAATTTTTCAAATTCTTATATCAACTCCTATTGTTTCATCAATAATGTTACCACCTGGCCATAATTCTTTCTATTCAATGCGTTAGCTACTGCATTGGCCTTTCCTAGGTGGTAGTTGATATTGAAATCATAGTCCTTAATGAGTTCTAGCCACCTTCTTTGTCACATGTTTAATTCCTTCTAGATAAATAGATATTTCAAACTCTTATGATCCATGTAGATTTTGCATCTTTGCCCATGCAAATAATGTCTCTAGATCTTCAAGGCAAATACAACTATTGCTAATTCTAAATCATGTGTGAGATAATGTTTTCATGCAGTTTTAACTGTCTAGAAGCATAAGCCACAACTTTCTTATTCTGCATTAGAACACACCCTAACCGAATTCGCGAGGCATCGCTATATAAGCAAAAGGGTTCTTCCGAGTTCGATAATGTAAGAATAGGAGCTGAAATTAACAATTGCTTCAACTCTTGAAAGTTTCTCTCACGACTTTAATCCCGATCAAACTTCACGTCTTGACTATGAGTGCCCAAAAATTGTAAGAAGTTTATTCTTTTGCTGGATGTTTCTACATTGGCAGGCGGTGTTGTGTTTGGAGACTAGAAAATCCAAATGTAAGAATTTTCTTGAAGATGCGTGGTGTTTTGTTTTCTAGCAATCATGTTTAGTGTTATTCCTTACTTTACATATTATTTACCTACAGAATAATGAATTGCCCTTCCTAATCATGTTTAGCAATCATGTTTAGTGTTTTGTGCGCATGATCATATCTAGAGCCATTAGTAGAGGTGTCTCTGAATGATCGTGTTATTTTTAGAGATTATAACACTTAGACGATCGATTTTGGAACTGCACAAGTACAATCTTGCATTTATCTACTGTTGTTCTTGTTTCTATCCAAAGCTGCTATCATTTCAGTGTTCTTCTGCTGTAACTGATTTTGTCACAAAAGAAAAAAATTATTTAATTTTACCCAAGCATCCCAATTTCACTGTCTTCTTATGTTAATTTGCAGATTGGCAGCACTCAGCCGGCACCTATGAAGATTAGGTTTGACGATGAGTAATTCCTTTGCAGTAACTATCCACATTTCTTGTTGGTCGATCAGACTTGAAGCGCTGTCAAGGATTGAGTTAGCTGCTGTTGGAAAAACCACGTGGCTGGTAACCGCATGTACATTGCAGCTCTGTGCTATTTGAGTGGTGTATATCTAGATTCACTGCTGATGGATAGATTGCAAACGTCTTCAAATGTTTTGTAATAGGGTTGTCTGTAGTTATCCGTCCAACACATCATACTCGGTCCGAAGGGCATCCAAAAATTGATTATCAGTTTTACAAATTGTCACTCACTTGTTATCATTAAGTCCCCAGATGGTGTCATTATAATGGGATAGGATTTCACCGCATCGACCCTAATCATTTTCCTCTTTAGAAAAATAATAAAACAACACAATGCTGTCGAGGAAGCTTGTCTGTTAGAAGAATTTCAAGAAGTTGAAGTATCAGGTAGTATTATTTTCTTGCTTTCGTGGTTGTATTCTTATTAATTTCTATATTCTATTGGGATGCACTAACTATCACCCCAGATTTACCATTTTTGTAGAGGTTAAATCTCAGTTTTGTGATCATTCTATGCACTGCTTTGTTGAACTTTCTGCTCCATCTCTATCAACTCCTTTGTTCAAGCTATATGGAGCCTTTTCATTCAAACAAACGCTAAGAAAAGCTTGAATCTGGCGCTACTTTTCATCTTTACGGATAACGTAGTGAAGTGTTGGCTCACAAACTGCAAAAACAAAAGTGAGATATGAACCGACTGCATATATATATATTCTAAACGTGTCTCATCACCAACACAATCCCAAAGCTTAAGTTTTGTTTGGTTTAGGTCAGATTGCACTTTTGGAGCATGGTGCTCTTGTGAAAAGATGTGTGATGGGCTGTAGTGATGGTGGTAGATATGGTGATAATTGTGGATGTGTTGGTGATGGTGGTGATGATTGTGGTGCTAGTGGTAAGTGTAACTATGGTAGTAGATACTACAATTGTAGTTAGGTGTGTTCATAGTTTGGTTCAATTTGGTTTAGAGGTTGAACCAAACGGAATCAAACCGTATTTGAAATGGTTCAATTTAAATCCTTAATGAATCGAATCTTTTAAAATACAGTTCGGTTTGGTTTGATTCGGTTCAAATTACTTTTAAAAATACCTTATTTTAGTTAATAATACTAATAGCCAATGAGATTTTCAATCAAGTATTGATGTTAAATTGAGGAACATTACGCAAGACTATAAGTCAAATAGTGTTATATCATATTAACATTATATTTTAGGTGCTTGTAAAGATACACTAATCTACTTGAGAATGAAATGAAAGTCCACAAACAAGAAATAACAAATAGGGGTAGAAAAAAATGTTACTAAGGTTTAAAACTAAAAAAATGGTACCTAATTTTTATTCTTTAATAAGAAGCAATTTGATTTGGGTTCAAGTGGTTTGATTCGATTCAACCTACTAAGCTGAACCATGAACATTTATACTATCTCCGAATCGAATTGTGAATTAAATCAAAATGTAAAAGAACAGCATTTTGCTGTTTGGTATGGTTAGGGTCGGCTCAATTTCATGAGCAACCCATTGTAGTTGGTGGGGTGGGATACTGGACATGACACGTAATTTTTTATTTAAATATTTTTTGTTGTCGATTGTTAAAAGACAAAACTTAATACCACTTTTATGTATTCATTACATTTTTGATAAATTAGTAGTTAAATTTTAATTAATATACATATATTCTAATGAAAAGGTAAAATGTTTATTCTTTTAATTTTTTATGAAGTGCACAAGGAATTTTATTCATTTTGCAAAAAAAGTTTAAAGTTGCATTTCTTTTGAGTATTCGAAATCCTTTAATGTATATGAGATGTGTTATAATTACAATAATGCATGGAGATTTCCTTATGACTAATTCAACTATTGACTCACAAAAAGAAAGTAAAAAACCCAATTATATAGTGGTACATTCATTTTTGTAAGAGTCCTATCTTTTATGTGAATGGAATGTTACTACCCATTTCAAAATCAAGGTGTTTTCTTTGATGAATTACGTGTGATGCAAAGGTGGTTTTTGTAGGCAAGCATATGACCCTTGTGGCTTTCAAAGGGGACTTAGATTTGAAGATAAAACCTAAAATCTAGAAGGAATGGCGTGTCATCTTTTATTAAAAAATTTAGGTCTAACAAGAATCCATAATGGATGATATAGATATGTTCACATTGAGATGGTACTAACATTAACACGCGACGCAACTATATTGAAAAAAATTAGGATGCAATGAAGTTTCAATGTGTGGAGAAATAGAAACATATTAATATATCTTACATCAATTTCCATGTAATTATATATGTATTACTCAAATAACCACTTAAGAAAATAAAAGCAATAAAAACAAGAGTTACTTAAATTTTAAGATATTATCCACTTTCTAAGTCTCAACTAAAATCTTCCTTCTTCTAGTCCATGTGGGACACACTCCATTCCTCTTACAATTTCTTACAAACTCCATTAATTTGGGTTGACATGTTAATTGTAATTCTGCATGGATGCTGACTCGTCCTAATGAGAAAATTTTTTTTCTCCAAAACTTTTTCTCTTAAAAGTATGTGAGCTTTTACATCTCCACTCTTATTTCCAAATTATCACATTCACCATAATTATGAAACATAAATGAACAAGATATAGTTAAGATACCAAAAAAGAAAAGAAAAGAAAAGGAGTAAAAAAGTTTCAAACAGTTATCTTGTTAATAGATACCTGAAGCACTTGCTAAAGGAAGTCACATTTTTTAAAGATTGAATAGAATTCATTAAAAAAAAAAGTATATGAAGAGGGGTGAAAATGGAGGAATCCACTAAATAATATCATTTTTGAAAAATAATTGCAAAATAGGGTATTTGGAATTTTTTTTCCTAAAATGGGTCGTGAAGACATGGACCTGAAATGTGCCTTAAGTACAAAGAAAATCATGTCATTTTTTTTAATAGATCCAATAGCTAGTAGGTCTTGGAAATATGCCAATTTAACCCTTGAAAAAAATTAGCAAATAGCATAGCTATTTAGTCCCAGCTATAGTAGACTTAAATCATTTTTTTTAAATATATATTATGAGTTTCATAATTCTACATGAGCAAAAAGTGATGACCCTTCAAAGTTAGAAAAGAAAATTGCATCACTTGTTCCCCTCCCCCCCCCCCTTTCATAGACTATAAGATAAAGGGGTGCAAAATTTTTTAATAAATTTTTATAACTTTTAAATTTATGAAAATTATTTTTTTTGTTAATCTTATGTACCCTTTTAATTTTTTTAAAACAAAAAAAATTAATTTTCTTTATATGATATTTCATAAAAAAAATTTCAAAGATAAATTTTCTCAAATTAAAAAAAAAAAATTCGCGATTACTGAAGGTGTAATTCATATACGTGCCTTCAGTACAAATCATTGAAGTTGTATTCTTGGTTTACACCTTAACAACTTATTTTAAGAATAAGTTTGCTAGGTACCCTATTTTGTGATTTTTTTTTAGAATAGCATTATTTTAGTTGATTTTCCGTAAAAATGTTTCTAATTTGTTCTTTTAACTATTGCACATAAAATATCCATTAACATTTTCATTTGAAAAGATGGATATTGCTGCAATTCTCTATTAGTACCCTTATAACTTACAAATAAAATATAATAATTTCCAAAAAATGAGAGAATGTGTATGTGTGTCTTTACAACAAATAGAGCTTCAATTATGGAATATATATATATATATATATGATGTCAGACCTCTAAAAAATTACTTTAATACTAATAAGTTCCTTTAATGTGAAAAGAATATATTTTATCTCATAAATAATGGAAGATTCACTCCAATAAATTAGTATTTTTTTTTTCACTTGGAAATTTATAACCTTTAATTTAGAAAAATTTTGGTAAGTAGACTAACCATTGTATAGAAATTTAAAAAAAAAATCTTATTTCTTATGGAAAATTCTATTTTTAATATACACTATATTTTGCATTTTTTAATTTTTATTTTAGGCACACATATTATGGGGTGGGTGTATTATGAAAATTTATAAAACCTTAAAATGTTTTCATTTTGATTGCATTAACCAAAATGAATAATATAAAAAAAATTATATTTTTGTTATGAATGATATAAAATATTAATATACTTACAGTTAAGTGTTTATACTTGTTGAAGGGCCATTTCTGCTATGGGCCCAAGCTTGGTCTAAACCCATCTTTGGTCTCATAGCTTGGTTATGAACTTGAGCGAGTCATCGATCTTCTTACTTATGGCTCCTTGGTCTAGTCAATTGCAGATAGGACTCGTCAAGGGCTATGTTGCCTACTTTCCCACTACTCACACATCTTGAATGCGTAGTCATAGGCATGTGCCATATTCACCAAGGATAACTGTACCTCAATGCCATTTATAAATACTCAAAATTGCCTACTAGTAAGGGGATTGAAAAACTGAAGTCTTATTGCTATCTTTCTAACAAACTTCCAACTCTCACTAAGAATTTTAACCTAGGCGTTGCAATGGCAACGTCAAATAACCTTGGCACCCCCCATAACTCTTAATTTCCTCCTGTTTTGTAGGTTCACTTATCCTTCTATTGAGTTACCAAACAACAATACTCATGCAGTTAATCATTGTACAACTATATAATATAAAATCATATTATAATTACAATTACAAATTTTTTTAACATCATAGTTATAATTACACATGCATACTTAAACAATCATAATGATATAAATTTAAGAGCATGGTTAAATTACATGACTATGCCTGTGTAATTGTAGATATGTAGTCATATTATTATGATTTTAATGAGTGTTTCTAGTAGACTTGTTAATATGCTAGATAAGAAATTTACATCTTCTCATAATATTTTTATTTTCATAAAGTGTATAATCAATCCTAAAAAATAAAATAATTTTCCATTTAGATACCTAATTACAAGTGCTTCAAGACACATAACAGAATACATTATATAATGATGTTTACATAATAATATCATAAATTTAGTAATTTTTAATGCTATTGCTTACGAGCTTATGGCCCTCCCAAACCTGTGATCTTGCATTTGTCGGTAAAAAAAATTTTTAACAATTAAATTATAATTGCATATATGGAGATTAAAACAAATTAATTATGGTTAATAATTCCACTTGAACAAGCTTAATCTACTATTGGGACTTATGATGTAAATTCTTTGCCAAACTATAGCATTACATAATAGCCAAGTTGAGCAAAGAATAAAATAAAAACAATAAAATACTAGAAAACTTGTTCTATTACTCATTATTGCCTAATGTAACACTAATCCACATCACGCAATATTAATAATCTATTACAAAACTACAAATAAGAAGCTTTAGTTATTATGAAAACATTATAAAATAGTGTTGTAACTAAAAAAAGAAGAAGTTAAAGTTAAACAATTGACAAAGAATTGGTTTATGTCTTATCTGACTTCTAAGTTGCTTGTTCAACTTCAAATATTTAATTTTAGCCATGTTTTATATCCCATTTCAAATATTCAAACACATTATTACATCATTAAATACTTACATTATTATGTTATATAAATACATAACACATATAAAAGATCATATAAAAACTAATTAAAAATAAAGGGTAAGTAGTTTAATTTGGGTCTAAATGGTTTGGTTTGATTCAGTTTGATCCCTAGAACCAAACTATGAACCATTGAGATCCTTTCTAAACTAAACCACAAAACGAACCAATATGTAAAGTCGCATTTCACCATTCAATGCAATTTAGTTTAATTGTTAGTTTGGTTTGATTCAATTTTATGAAGAATCCTAATTATACTCTTTTACTATAAAAAATGGTATATTTTAATTCTTTTACCTCTCTGTCTTACTCTTTTCCCCTTTCGATCAAATCACAACATGTGGTTATATTCTAGTTTGCCAAAACCCAACTCCTGTTATATATTTGATTGATTCTTTTTTCTAAATTGGAATTTATTAAGGAATTGCTACTACCATTCTCCCCAAATATAAAGTTGTTAGACTGGTAGCATTAATTAAATTTCTTTGTATACCGTGCGGCAAGAACACATTCATTAAAATAATAGAGATTTAACGTGAAACCACCAACTGCAAGTGCGATAGCACGTTAATCGACCGACAACACATTAATTGAGTCCCTTTCATTGACACATAGGGTCTACTCTAGGAACAAATTCTGCCTTGCAGGAGTTTGCCATTTACAGTGCCATTGGATTGGATCATTGGACAATTGTGGCCCCTAGTGATGAGAATCAAAGCCAACTTGCATTTACAAATGGGATTTCTTAGCTCTCATTTTTGTGTAAAGTAGTTAGCAGCTCTTATATTTGTGTAACTTAGATATATTGTTATAATTATCTTAAGATTATGGATATAATCAGTGAGGGAACACTTGTAAATGTTGCATTTTAAAAAAAAAATTTCATAAATATTATACTCATAAATATTATTCAAAAATAAGTTTTAAAGGCATAGAGCTAATTTATGACCTCTTTTTTTTTTTTTTTTTTTCCAAAATTTGTAAAATTGAAGGTACAAATCGGGTTTGCGCCTTTAGTACAATTTAACTGAAGGCACAAACGTCATTTGCACCTTTAAGCAATTTTCTTAAAGGCGTGAATGACGTTTGCACCTTTAATGTAACTCTTTTTTTTTTTCTTTTTACGCTTTGGCACATGGAAATATAGCAATTCGGCCCTTATAAAAATACCAAATAGCAATGCAATTTAGTTCTAGCTATAGTATACTTAAATCAGTCTTTTTTGATATATTATCGACTCCAAATGAGCAAAAAGTTATTGACTTTCAAAGTTAGAAAAAACTAAAACTGATGTGATTTGCTTCTCCAGCTTTAAAGGGTCATAATTTTTTGCTCATTTGGAGTTATGGAGCCCGTAATATATCAAAAAAGCTGATTTAAGTGTACTATAGTTAGGGCCAAATTGCATTGCCATTTGGTATTTTTATAAGGGTCATATTGTTAGGTTTCCATGTGTTGAAGTATAAAAAAAAAAAAAAGAGTTACACTAAAGGCGTAGATCTTGTTCGCACCTTTAGGCAAATTGCTTGAAGGTGCGAATGATGTCCACACCTTTAAATTGTACTGAAGGCACAGACATAGTCCGTGTCTTTTGTTTTGCAAATTTTGGTAAAAAAGAAGTTGCAAATTGGATTTACACTTTTGAAACCTATTTTTGAAATAATTTTTATGGGTATAATATTTGCGAATTTTTTTTTAAAAGTGCAATATTTATGAGTGTACCCTATAATCAATTTATATATACTACAAGCAAATCAATAGAAAAGCATAAAAAAACCTTTCCTAAAATGTCCTTATCTTCTATCTTCATTATGGTATTAGAGCATGGCCTTACTCTATAAAGTTTCGGTCACTGCTTCTTAATCCCTACCAACCTCTCTCTTTCATTCCCAATGGCAATCGAGGACACTCCTACTCAAAACACTTAAGAACCCACAAATCCATTGACTATGATCACATAATGTGCTTTGATACCAAAATAATGATGTGCCTTGGATCCAAATGTAAGAACACAAGGCCAATTGAAGAATCAACCCAATTAAGTCCACAAAAATGGCATGATACCAATAATCTCGTTAACCCCTATTGTGTGAATCAAGTTGCTATAATACCAAATTATGATGAGGATCACTTGCAATTGTAAGATATATAAAAGATAACATAACGATGAACCGAATTCTAATCAAATTGGGCATGAACCAAATTTGAAAAATTGGAACCTTAAATCACATGAACAAGAACAAAGTAAAATAACTAATTACAACTAGATATGTCACACTAGAAATAATTGGAAGCAACTTAAGAAGTATTGATATGACTCACAATAATCCTTAAGCCAACTTGCTACAATTTCAATTGAAATTGATAAGAGTGTATTTACGTGAAGATGGAACTCCTTCACAGCAAGAAAAGGCAGATTTTTCTAATTGTTCAAAAAGTCCCCTCTAAAACCTACTTAGCAAGTATTTATACTTGCTCTAATTAGGATAAAAACAACAAAACCAAATTACAAATAAAACCAACAAGTGACCAGTTTTGAATCAACAAAAGACAATTACAAATAAACCCTCGAAATGACCAATTCTTCACTTCCATGGAGCAATTGTTAGACTGGTACTTCTTTGATTTATGTAGGTCCATGAATAACCCACAAATTGAGCTTTAGCGAATTTATCTACCGTTCCGTAAAAACCGACAAATGTACCTACTGGAGTGCACAACAAATATGTAATAGAAAAGAAGATACTAAACAAATATTCTCAAGGTTTAATTGTTCAAAGAGGACCCTTATAGCCAAATTTTGTAACCTTTTGGCTCTTGCCCTAGTGATAGGTCTTGTAGGCATATGATTCCTATCATCTCTTCGGGCTTTAGGGAGATTTGCCTTCAAATCTAATAGGTCTTTGTAAACATCATCAGGTAAATAGAGTGATAGGTTTGTAACATTAAATGTAGCAGAGACTTGTATCCTCATAGCAATTTATCTGTAAAAATATCGCTGTAGTCATCAAGTACCTGAGATACCACGGGGGGTAGATGCTCTTGCCCCTCCATCTCTAGGATATACCTCATCTGCAATAAATATAATGGTCTATCATTCGTTATGGTCTTCCCTAACTCAAACTGTCCCACCAATAAGGTCTTCTTTTTCCTAGTTTTACTTATATGTCTTTGAACCTCTTGGTACTTTGAAGGTTTACTCATCTGCCTCTGAACTTCTTAGACCTCTGAAGGTTTATTTATCTGCCCCTAAACCTTTTGGTCCTCGAAGGTTGACTTATCTACCTTTGAAGCTCTTAGACCTTTGATGGTGACATTGGGTTCAACACTATATGTTTACTTTCCTTGGAACATATAAGTATTTCATAGCCATCATGCAAAACCCTCTTGTCATACAACTAAGGCTTACCAAGCAATATATGGTGATGTACACATGGAAAGGATATCACATATAATCTCATCATGATATTTATCCTCTATATTGAAAGGTACCTTAGCTCTCTAGGTAACATGCAGACTACCCTGCTCATTTAGCTAATGCAATTTATAGGGTTTTAGATGTGAGGTAATTACAAGTTTCAATTTCGATACTAATGATGCAGCCACTACACTAGTATAACTACCACCATCAATAATAATATCACATAGATTACCTTGTACTCTAAAAGAGGTATGGAACAATTTTCCCTCTGTTCATCATCAATGGTAGGAAATGAAGTCAAAGTTCGGTGCAGTATATTAATAGATAAATACAAATCACCTCCTTCCTGACTATTGGTCTCATTGCCAAGTCCCCCATTCATTCGACATGGCTGATGAATTCATCTTTTGACACACTAAACAAATCAATACAAATACAATACACTTCACGTCAAAATACAACGCACACAACACTACACCATGGTACACACACACTCACGGTGTAACACATACTTCCACGCCTTAATACACAACCAATATAACACCCCAATGCTCAAGACTCAACTTCATGGTACAAGCTTCGATCACAACATACACTTATACTCACGGTGTAGCACTTCTTCAAATCACAATACACACACTTTGCACCACTCACATACTCCTAATCACGGCAACAAACAACAATGGAAACAATTAATAAGGCTTCTCCAAATGGTAAGTAAATAATTCAAAATAGTCAAAGTGTATTAATATTAACAATACACAATAACTCCTTCAACTTAATGTTTACTTTTGAAATTCAAATTGATTTCCAAATCCACCATGGCAAGAAGAGCACATATGAAAACTGCACTCCCAATTTTGAAAATTTGCAAGGAAATAATAAGGCAACAATTAACACTACTTCAAATGATGGAATTCAAATTCAAAGAACTTCCCCTTTCTTCCACTCACAACCCAATCATGACAAGGATGCAAGTTGATTCACAATACTTCAATTAGAGATCACGCAAGCAATTCAAGGAACAATTCAACACAAGACTTCAAATTTCTCTTCACATAATTCAATTTCAGAATGAAGGATCAAGAGCCCTAAATCCCAATTGTAAATCACAAAAATTTCCCTTCTCTAAACCCTGCTTTGATACAAAAATATATGTCTGATACCAAAATATGATGTGCTTTGGATCCAAATGCAAGAACACAAAGTTAATTGAAGAATCAACCCAACCAAGTCCACAAAAATGGCGTGATACCAATAATCACATTAACCCTAATTGCATGAATCAAGTTGCTATAATGCCAAATTATGATGAGGATCACTTGCAATTGTAAGATATATAAAGGATAACACAACGATGGACTGAATTCCAATCAAATTAGGCATGAACCAAATCTGAAAAATTGGAACCCTAAATCATGTGAACAAAAACAAAGTAAAACAACTAATTACAACTAGATATGACACTAGAAATAATTGGAAGCAACTTAAGAAGTATTGATATAACTCACAATAATCCTTAAGCCAACTCGCCACAATTTCAATTGAAATTGATAAGAGTGTATTTGCGTGAAGATGAAACTCCCTCACAGCAAGAAAAGGAAGATTTTCTAATTGTTCAAAAATTCCCCTCAAAAACCTACTTAGCAAGTATTTATACTTGCTCTAATTAGGGTAAAAACAACAAAACCAAATTACAAATAAAACCAACAAGTGATCGATTTTGAATCAATAAAAGACAATTACAAATAAACCTTCAAAATGGCCGGTTCTTCACTTTTATGGAGCAACTGTTGGACCGGTACTTCTTTGATTTATGTAGGTCCATGAATAATCTACAAATTGAGCTTTAGCGAATTTATCCACCATCTTATAAAAACCGACAAATGTAACTGCTGGAATGCACAATAAATATGTAATAAAAAAGAATATAATAAACAAATATTCTTGGGGTCTGATTGTTCAAAGAGGACTCTCATAGCCAAATTTTGTAACCTTTTGGCTCTTGCCCTAGTAATAGGTCCTGTAGGCATATGATTCCTATCATCACAATCCGTAACTCCATCAAACTAACCTCTACAAACTATTTCTCTTGGAAAACCTAAACGGAAGTCATTCTAATTGGCTATGACCTACAAAAGTTTATTGATGGTTCTCATCTTTCTCCTCTAGCCACTATCATAGCCACTGACATGATCACTCCCAATCTAGCTTATCAAACATAGCTAAGGTAGGACAAACTTCTATTTAGAGCTTTTTTAGGTACTCTTTCACCCAATATTGTATCGCTTGTCACTTAATAAAAAATATCTCAAAAGGCATGGCAAACTCTCGCCAATATTTATGCTTGACCTTCTTAGGGACACATTAAGTAGTTCAAGGATAATTTGAAAAACATCACTAAAGGCCTTCATTCTATCACATATTACATGCAATCAATCAAAACTCATGCAGACGAGCTTGCTGCCCTCGGTAAACCTCTTAATCAAGAAGATTTGATCGAAAAAGTCTTGGAAGGTCTTGATGAAAATTATTAAATTGTAATAGATGTGGCAAATAGTCGTGACACTATCATTTCCTTTGATGAACTACAAGAAAAGCTCATCAACAAAGAGCTATCTCTACAAAATACTTCAAGTTCCTCTATTCTACTAGCATTAGCACATCTCTCAAACATACGCTCAAATTAGTGGTCAGCTCGCAACTGTCCTCTTTGGTCTATCAACAATTTATCTCAACAATCTACCTTTGCTGCAACACACCCTACCAGACCTACGAACACTTGAGAATATTGCTCAGCCCATCTGTTTCTCGGTAAATGTTAGTGTTGTCGTGTAAATGGACACGTTGTTTCACAATGCCCACTGTTTCACCAACAATACCTTCCTGTGCAGCCATTACCTTGATCTACTATGTTAACTTAATCTTACGTTACATCTCCTTAGCAAGCACAAACACATGTTGCTGACTTGACTTTTCCAGTGATCTATGTTTGCTCGATAGTAGTGCATCGCATCATGTCACTACTGATCTAACAATCTTACTCCTCATAATTGTTATGATGGCATAGATGAGATTATGATTGGTGATGGTTTAGGATTTCCCATTACACACATTGGTTTAACATCTTTCAGCACTTCCTCGCACTCTTTTACTCATTTTAATGTTCTCTATGTTCTAACTATGAAACGCAATATGATCTCCATTTCTCAATTTTGCAAGTCTAATAATACCTCTATTGAATTCTTACCATCTTCTTTTCATGTGAAGGATTTGCATACGGGGTAATCCTCTTAAATTTTTAAACTAAGGGTGGTGTTTACAAATGGCCAACCTCTTCCTCACCGTTACTTGCTTTCTCTAGTATCAAGACTACCGTACCTACATGGCATCATAGACTTGGTCATACATTTGTGTCAAATTTCAAGCATATTTTATCTTCAGTTAACTTGGATGTTTCTTGATCTTCAAATCTCGAGTTCTCTTGTAATTCTTGTTACTGTAATAAAAGTCGCAAGATGCCATTTTCTTCTTCTACACTCTCTACCTCTTCACCTCTTGAGGTTGTTTTCATTGATGTTTGGACTTCACTAGTTTAGTCTATTGATAATTTCAAATATTACATCATCTTTGTTGATCACTTTACAAAATACATTTAGCTATATCCTCTTAAGTGAAAATCTAATGCACAAGATTTATTCATTTGTTACAAGGCTCTTGTTGAAAAAGTCTTTAATTGTTCAATCAAAACACTTTATTTTGACAATGGAGGGGAGTATCAAGCTTTGTCATCCTTCTTAACAGCCAATGGTATTTCTCATCTCATTTCTCTACCTCATACACCATAACACAATGGGTACTCAAAATGTTGTCATCAACACATTGTTGAAATGGGTCTCTCTCTACTGTCCATGCATCTATGCCTCTCACATATTGGTCCTTTGCTTTCACTATTGTAGTCTATCTTAAAAACCATCTCCCTACACCTACCCTTGACAATGTGTCTCCATTTTTAAAACTCTTTGGTATTGTTCCAAACCATGATAAAATTCATAGTTTTGGTTGTCTTTGTTATCCTTAACTTCGTCCTTACACAACTTACAAACTTGAGTCTCGTTCTTCTCCATGCGTTTTTGTTGGTTATTCCTTTACTTAAAGTGCTTATTTTTGTCTTCACACTTCTATAAATCATTTGTATACTTCTCATCATGTTCGCTTTGTTGAATCTATTTTCCCTTTTACCACTTCTCATCCCTCTTTTCCTTGTGTCTCCTCTTCCACTATGTCTAAATGGGTGCTCTATCATACTACCCCTTGCTTCTCGTCTTAGCTCTACCACACCTACCTAGCTTGCACCCATAGCTTCGCTACCTATAATGGCTGTTTAGCCTTCACCTTTTTTTAAGAACATTCCTCCACAATCTAGCCTCAATCCTCCCCCATTTACTAAGCTTGATCCTTTTTCCACCACACACAATTCCTTATCCTCATCACCCAAAGTTATCATAACTTGATCCAAACATGATATCCATAAACCAATCCAAAAGCTTAATTTCAACAATGAACTTCATCAACATATACTTGAACCCAACATCATCACTCAAGCCATGAAGGATTCGAAGTGGTGTAAAACAATGTTTGAGGAATTTGATCTTCTTATTTGTAATGGCACATGGGAACTTATTGCTCCTCATCTTACTTAAAACTTATTAGGGTGTAAGTGGATTTTTTGCACTAAATACTTGCCTAATGGTTCTATTGACAGATACAAAGCATGCTTAGTTGCTAAAGGCTTCCATCAATGGCTTGGAGTTGATTACATTGAAACATTTAGTCTTGTCATCAAACCCACTACTATGCACCTAGTTCTTAGTCTTACAACCAGTAATGGCTAGTCCCCATGTCAACTTGATGTCAATAATGCCTTCCTTCAAGGTACTCTCATAGAG
Source organism: Laguncularia racemosa (assembly GCA_037954665.1). Classification (NCBI taxonomy): domain Eukaryota; kingdom Viridiplantae; phylum Streptophyta; class Magnoliopsida; order Myrtales; family Combretaceae; genus Laguncularia; species Laguncularia racemosa. The sequence continues at coordinate 1,433,263 of JBBMOL010000036.1, forward strand.
GACGTGTTTGATACGAACCCTACTAACTTGTGACAAAACCCGCAATCTAGATTTGAAAATCTCACAACTTAGAATTCTATCAAGAATGAATTGAAACCGTGACCTGTTGTTTATATATGGAGATAAGAACCTTGGTATAAGTGTTATTGCCACAATTGATTATAGGAGGATCGATTGATAAGTTTGAAGGTGAACGCCACAGATTCAAAACTTGATAAGTTTAATAGTTCGTTTAAGAACTAAAGAGAAATTCACTCTCTAATATGGTAAAGCTTTCAAGGATCCTCTACAATATATGTTTGGTGACTATTATAGTCCCCAAAAAAAAAAAAAATAATAAACAACAACATAACAAAACCCTAATTTAACTAAGGAAACAAGCAAAACCGGTGGTCTAAAATAATCCAAAGTCGGCCTACATGTTTTTCTTCTAAACCAATTCTAAAGGCCGACGACTTTGAATAGTGCAAAGTCGGCTTATCTTCCCTCCAATGCTGACCACTTAGGCCGGCGGCTTTCACCACCAAAGGTCAATGACTTTAATTCCAAGACTGTCAATGATTTTAAGCTGGTGGCCTTTACTAACCTTCCTTGAACTCTACATCTGCGATCCACACTTCAAGTAGGTTCACAATCTTTAGTGTCTCTTGACTCAAATGTATGTGATTCTCCTCTTCTTGCACCACTTTGACTAATCCACTGAGTGCTTCCTTAAGTCTCTTAGCTTTAGCTCGTGTCAACGGTCCAACCGACACTTCAAGTGGGTTCGCATTCCATTGATCAATCCTCCTAGTTTGATCTCCATCATTCCCCTCCTCTTGAAAAGGATTTTCCCTCAAATCGTCACCTGTATCATAAGGACTTAAATCAGTAACATTAAAAATAGCACTTACTTGATACTTACCTGGTAAATCTAGTTTGTAATTATTGTCATTGATGCACTCGAGGACTCAGAATGGACCATCGCCTCTTGGAAGCAACTTTGAACGTCTTTGCATGGGAAACCTTTCTTTACGCATGTACAACCAGACCTAATCTCCTCGTTTAAAAAAAAATTGACATTACCCCTTGTTGGCTTGTTTTGCATGCTTCTTCGTTCTTCTGTCAATGTTGATCTTTGCTTTCTCATGAATTTGCTTAACAAATTCAGCCTTCTTTTTGCTATCTAAACTCACAAACTTACTCAGAGGTAAAGGTGATAAATCTAATGGAGTTAAGGGATTAAAACTATACAAAATCTCAAAAGGTAAAAATTTAGTAGTAGAATGTATAGTATGATTGTAAGCAAATTCAACATGTGGTAAACATTATTCCCAAGTTTTAATATTCTTTCGAGTGACATCCCTTAAGAATGTAGATAAAATCCTATTCACTATCTCAGTTTGACCATTAGTTTATGGATGAAAAGTAGTCGAAAACGATAACTTAGTTCCTAACTTATACCACAAGGTCTTCCAAAAGTAACTTAAGAACTTAGCATAACGATTGGAAACAATTGTTCTAGGCATACCATGTAAATGCATAATTTCTCTAAAGAATAAATCAGCAACATGAGAAGTATCATTAGTTTTGTGGCATAGAATAAAATGTGCCATCTTTGAAAACTTATCTACAACCACAAATATAGAGTCCCTACCAGTTTTAGTCCTAGTCAAACCTAACACAAAGTCTATAGAAATATCTTCTCGAGGTTTATTAGGAATTGGTAGTGGTGTGTACATGCCATGGGGTTGCACTTTAGACTTAGCTTGCTTGCAAGTAACACATCTACCATAGATTCTCTCAACATCACGTTTCATATGTGGCTAACAGAAATGTTCTTGCAAAATCCCTAAAGTTTTAGCTACCTTACAATGTCTCATTAATCCTCCACCATGGGATTCCCGCACAACAAATCACAAATGGAACAATTAGGAATACACAACTTATTCTCCCTAAATAGAAAACCATCATGCCTGAAGAATTTATCATAGGCTCCTTTTTCACAACAAGCATAAACATCACAAAAATTAGAATCAGTAGAATACAACTCTTTAATTTGTTCAAAACCAATTAACTTACATCAAGAGTCGAAATTACAATGTACCTCTCGAAAGTGCATTTTCCACGATGTTTTCCTTACCTTACTTGTAGCGTATGATGTATGGAAATGTCTCAATGAACTCCATCCACCATGTGTGCCTCTTGTTCAGCTTATGTTGGCTCTTTAAATGCTTCAATGTTCATGATGACGTGGATCACAAAATTCTTAGGCCAAAGATAATGTTGCCACATCTCCAGCGTCTGAACCAATGCATACATCTCCTTGTCATAAGTAGGGCACTTCAGTGCTGCCTCACTTAACTTTTTGTTGAAATATGTAATTAGTCTTCCTTTTTGCATGAGAACGACACCAATACCTACACCAGAAGCATCACATTCAATTTCAAAGGTCTTTGCAAAATTAAGTAACGCAAGTAAAGGAGCATCAGTCAACTTCCCTTTCAGCAATTGAAATGCCCTTTCTTGTTTTTCTCCCCACTTGAACCCAACATTCTACTTGATGACTTAGTGATCGGCGTGGTGATGTTGCTAAAATCCTTCACAAATCGCCTATAGAAGCTCACAAGCCCATGAAAACTTTGCACTTGACTCACATTAGTTGGACTTAGCTAATCTCGAATAGCACGAATCTTCTCTTCATAAACCTATATGCCCTGTGCACTTACCACAAAACTAAAGAATACAAACTTTTCTGTGCAAAAGCGCACTTCTTAAGGTTAGCAAATAACCTTTCTTTTCTAAGCATTTCTAAAACATCCTTTAAATGCATCAAGTGATCATCCAAATTCTTGTTATAAATGAGAATATCATCAAAATAGACAACCACAAATTTTCCAATAAAAGCACGTAAAACATGATTCATTAGTCTCATAAAAGTGCTAGGTGCATTAGTTAACCCAAAAGGCATAACTAACCACTCATATAAACCATATTTGTTTTAAATGCAGTTTTCCATTCATCCCCTTCTTTCATCCTAATCTAATGATACCCACTTTTCAAATCGATTTTAGAAAACATGTAAGACCTATCCAATTCATCTAAAATGTCATCTAAACATGGAATGGGATGTTGATACTTTACTGTAATGTTGTTGATAGCTTGACAATCAACACACATTCTCCATGACTCATCCTTCTTAGGCACCAAAATAATTGGAATTGCACATGGACACATACTTTCCCTCACTTACCCCTTTTTCATCAACTCATTAATCTGCTTTTGGATTTTGTTGGTCTCCTCAGGATTACTCTTATAAGTTGGTCTGTTTAAAATGGTTGCATCAAGTAAAAAGTTTATTTGATGCTCAATCTCTTTGATGGGTGGTAAAGCCTTTGGGATTTCTTCTGGAAAGATGTCTTTAAAGCCCTGCAAGAGAGAAACAACAACACTTAGCAATGAAGGTCAAGCTGGTCAGCATTAAGAAGAGCTTCTTTCTATAAAAGTACAATCATTGACTTTTGCAAAATCATCGATCTCTTAACCTCACTTGCCCTCGCATAAAAAATTTCTTTTCTCTCTACTTTTCTCTTTATTTTCTCACAAGTCTCATCTTCCTTCTCTTTTCCTTTTGTAATCTCACTCACATTCTTTTTATCACGCTCTTTCTTTTGACTATTCTCTTTTTGCAATTTCACTTGATCCTCCTAAGCTTGCTTAAGTGTCAAAGGCATAAGAGTAATTGGCCTTTGATTTTGCTCAAAGGAATACTTATTGGTAAAGCCATCATGCTTAACCCTCCCATTAAATTGCCATGGTCGTCCAAGCAACAAGTGATTAGCCTGCATTTAAACTACGTCACATAAAACGTCATCTTCATACCTCCCAATGTGAAAAGCAATAACACTTGCTTGTTTACCCTCACTTCACCACTATCATTCAACCACTGCAATTTATAAGGTTGAGGATGCTTACTAGTGGGAAGTCCTAATTTCTTAACTATAGCTGCACTTACTACGTTTGTAAAACTTTCATCATCTATAATCACACTACACACCTGGTTTTGAATTAGGCATCTAGTATGAAAAAAATTCTCCCTCTACACCTCTTCCTCTTCTCTAACTTGTACACTCAAAGCTCTCCTAGCCACCATCACCAACAAATGTCCCTAAATAGCACACTCCTCACCATCAACATCCTCTAATGGAGGCATAGAATCACAATTAAAATCACCATCAGTCTCAATATCCCCATCATCCTTCATCACCATAACTTTTATATTGGGACATTCACTGGCTATATGACCTCTACCCTGACATTTAAAGCATTTAATATCATGATTCCTAGAAGTAAAAGAATCAGATTTACCTTGATTATTGAGGTTAGCGTACTCTGACTTCTTTTCAGGAGTTGGCTTAAACTACTTCACCTCCTTCTTCCATGGAGTTGTTTTCTAAGTGGATGAACTGGATGTAGCACATATAGTACTAGTACCCTTCCACTTGAGTTGCTTCTTAACTTTAATAGCCATATGCACCATGTCCTCCGATTCAACGTAATGTTGCAACTCCACTACATTCATGATTCTCTATATTTAAGCCAGCTAAGAACCTCGCCATAGTCGCCTCTTGGTCCTCCTTAGTATTAGCCCAAATCATGATAACCTCTATCTTCTTATGATATTCCTCCACACTACAATTGCCTTGCTTAAGGGTTGTAATTTATTGTATAATTCCTTATTATAGTATGTAGGCACAAATCACTTCCTCATGATCCTCTTCATCTCCTCCTATGTCTCTACTGGTGGCTCCTTATTCCTCCTTCTATTCAACAACAACTAATCCTACCAAACAATTGCATAATCTAAGAACTCAATGGCTGCAAGCTTTACCTTCTTGGTTTTAGAATAATTGTGGCATTCGAAGATCAACTCCACCTTCTTCTTCACTCTCAATACACCTTGGGGACATTTTTCCCTTGGAAGGAAAGGGATTTTTATCTTTATATTCCCCAAGTTGTTATCTTCCTCATTCCTAGCTCTTCTATTCCTCCCTACATTCCTTCTATAACCCATAACTTAAGCCTGATTAGATTCTTCCACAAATCCTTCTTTAGCCATTCATCTTCTTCCATTCGCACTACCTTTCTTGGCATTTTATCCCTCCCACGTCTTGCAGAAACATTCCATGACTGCTCAAAATTCTGCTCTATTTACTTATAAAGTTGATCTATCTCTGCTCTAAACATCCTTTTCATCTCACTAGTTAGAGCTTCCATGATCAATTTTGTGTCAATTCCCCCTATCATACTTTTTGGAGAATTTCTGTTTGACATATTGCTGCACAAAACAATATTAAAAGTAATAAAAATATGAAACCTTACAAATCACTTGCTCACGTGTTTCACTCAAATCGCTCAACTGTTCTCACCAACTTTAACCCACTTAAAATTCCTCTTTTGGTCCTTTTGGAACTAACAATCTAAACAAAGTTGTTCCTATAGAAATCTACCAAAAAAATCTCTAAACAGCAGTTTCGTAGCATGTTCTGACAAGATTCAATGAAAAGCTTAGAACTTTATGAAGGATCACCACAAACTTGAAATCAACAGTTTTGTAGCACTTTTTTTTTTTTTTTTTGAGTCTTGAGATAGGAAGTTTGTAAGATTCCTTTCAAACATTAACAGCAATTGAATTGAACTTTAACTTGCAGAATGAATTCAAAGGAACGAATTTTTTTTTTTATTTAAACCCTAGATCTAAGAATAAGTAATTGAGATAACAAATGATAGGCCATCTTGACAAACTTGATTGCTTTGATACCAAACTGATACGAACCCCGCCAACCCATGATAAAACTCATAATCTAGATTTGAAAATCTCACAACCTAGAATTCTATCAAAAACGAATTAAAACCGCAACCTATTGTCTATATATGGAGACAAGAACCTTGGTATAAGTGTTAACGCATAATTGATTATGGGAGGATCGATTGATAAGTTTGAAGGTGAACGCTACAGATTCACAACCTAATAAGTTTAATAGTTTGTTTAAGAACTAAAGAAAAATTCACTCTCTAATATGATAAAACTTTCAAGGATCCTCTACAATATGTGTTTGGTGACTCTTTATAGTCCTAAAAAAAAAATAATAATAAACAAAACGACATAACAAAACCCTAATTCAACTAAGGAAATAAGCAAAATCAGTAGTCTAAAATAATCCAAAGCCGGCTTACATGTTTTTCTTCTAAGCCAGTTCTAAAGTTCAGCAGCTTTGAATAGTGCAAAGCTGACTTATCTTCTCTTGAATGTCGGCCACTTAGGCCGGTGGCTTTTCTTTTAATGCTGGCCACACTACCAAAGGCTGGTGGCTTTCAATGATTTTAGGCTAGTGGCCTTTACCAACCTTCCTAGACCTCCACATCCGCGATCCACAGTTCAAGTAAGTTCACAATCCTTAGTTCCTCTTGACTCAAACGTGTGTGATTCTCCTCTTCTTGCACCGCTTTGACTAATCCATCGAGTGCTTCCTTAAGTCTCTTAGCTTTAGTTCGTGTCAACGGTCTAAACAACACTTCAAGTGGGTCCGCGCTCCTTTAATCAATCCTCTTAGCTTAATCTCTATCGGTGTTTATGTCTCAACCTCTAGGTTTCGTTGATTGAGATCATCCTCATCATGTTTGTAAACTTCATAAAGCCATATATGGTCTCAAACAGGTGCCCCACACTTGGTACCATGAACTACATCAATTCCTTCTCAATTATGGCTTCACCAATTCAGTGGCTAACACTTCCTTGTTCATCTTCAACAATCACAACACTATCATCTATCTCTTAGTCTATGTTAACCACATTATTATCACTAGGAATGCTGACCAAGCTATACATAAGTTTATCCAATAACTTTCTCATTGGTTCTCCCTTAAGGACCTAGATACATTGACCTACTTTCTTGGTGTTGAAGTCATTCCTCATACCAATTGTATCTTTCTCAGTCAAAGGAAGTATATTGCTGATCTTCTTCACAAAACTCATATGATCGAAGCTAAACCTGCCTCTACGCCTCTTGCTATCAAACCACCACTCACCTTAAATGTTGGTACATCCTTAACTGATCCTGTAGAGTATCGAACTATTGTTGGGGGTCTCCAATATCTTTCTCTCACTTGTCCAGATATTGCCTACACAATGAATAGGCTTTCTCATTTTATGCATCGCCCAACTACTAATCACTAGAATGTAATTAAGCACCTTCTTCAGTATCTCTATGGCACCTTAGATCATGGCATTACACTTCGTCCCATTTCTCCTCCTATTATGTGTGCCTTCTTTGACGTTGATTGGGCTAGCAACAAGGATGACAACACCTCCACCAGTGCTTACATTGTTTATCTTGGTCACAATCCCATCTCTTTAAGCTCTAAGAAACAGTGGACAGTTGCTCGTTCCTCCCTGAAGCTAAGTATTGTTCTGTTGCTATTACGATTGCCAAACTACGTTAGGTCTACTCCCTCCTAATAGAACTTAGCATCACTCTTCCTCATCAATTGGTGATCTCCTATGATAATGTTGGTGCCTTGAACCTTTGCTCGAGTCTAGTCTTCCACTCACACATGAAACATATTGCCCTTGACTATCATTTTATACGAGAATAGGTTCAAAATGGCTCACTTAGTGTCTCCCACATCTCATCCTTAGATCAACTCGCTGATGCACTTATAAAGCCTCTTGCTTGCTCTCAGTTCCACTCACTCAAGACTAAGATTAGACTTGCTCCATTGCCTTCCATCTTGTGAGGGCATGATAAGAATAAAAACCAACTAGCAAAACAAGCGGGATTTCTTAGCTCTTATTTTTGTGTAAAGTAGTTGGCATTTCTTACATTTGTGTAACTTAGATATATTGTTATAATAGCCCTAAGATTATGGATGTAATCAGTGTATATATACTATAAGCAAATCAATGGAAAAACATCGAAAAACCTTTCCTAAACTGTCCTCATCTTCCATCTTCATTACTTAGCACCCTATACATATTGATCTATAATTAGCAATATTCTTGTACCATTAGCTAGACTTCTATAAGTCAATGATTTTAAATGATGAAGGGCGATAGGATGAACTAACATTGTTTTATTACGGGAATAATTATAAAGGAGAGGACATATATTTACCTTCAAGTATAAATAAAAGATTTGTTTTAAATGGTGTAAACTAAAGCTTATAACATATAACTTATATAAAGAATGTGATTTATCCTATATTCAAATAGAAAATAAACTTTATTCGAATGTAGCTTATAGAAAGAATGTGATTTGCGCTATATTTAAATAGAAAATAAACTTTACTCGAGTGTTGCAGAAGAGTATGTTTATCTCATAAATGCAAATAGAGAATACAGTTGCAATGCAGTTAATGCAATTAAAATAGTGGGATTAAAAATATTTTAGCGCCTATGGCACGTTGTAAATGAAATCTATCTTTAAAGTTGTCATTTTTTCTGTGCACCATTATTGCGCCGGGGTGGGGCGGCGCGGGGCTCCCGGTGGGTGGAGAAATACATTAGTGTGTCTTACGTCTACTGGGGTATAGTTTTGCACGCATTAATTGCTTTAAACTATATGACCAAGGTCATTAATTGACTTCCAAGTCCTGTTCTGTCTGCAACATGACTTGGCAGTTGGGACCGTGAGATAAATATCGGCTAGATTATTACTACATGCTTTCAAGACCACAATTTGCTCAGATTTTTTTCATTTTTTTTTTTTTATAACTATATAGACAATGATAGGAAAGGAAATCGATCATGCACGTTCCACGCTAAAAAAAATAACTCGAAGCAACATCTCCTTGCCTAGTATAAACAAGCTACAGAAAAATTCCTAAATCCTAGGAGTAATAGTTTCTCTCCACCAGTGCATGACAGGCTTCCTAGTCAATCCTTAGAAACCATGATCCAACTGCAAAGCAATCAATGTAAATCAATCATACAAGTCGAATTCTCCGTCATGTGCTAGAACAAACTTCTGTGATATTTAGAAAGCTGCTTGTAACACGGTGTACAGAAAGTATTACTACACAGGCATGCAGAAACTAACCATTTTTGTGAAGACCATTATGCTGGTGTCAGTCCTTGCATGCTCAACAGCAGTCACAGCCGGTCAGCAATTGGGATTCATTTACAACGGCTTCCGCTCGGCGAATCTGAGCCTTGATGGCGTAGCAGAGCTCACTTCCAATGGCCTCCTGAAGCTAACGAATGACACCACGCAGACAACAGGTCACGCTTTTTCTCCGGACCATATTAAGTTCAAAAACTCAATAAACGGTTCTGCTTTCTCATTCTCTACAACGTTTGTATTCGGCGCCATTTCGGATTACCCCAAGCACAGCGGTCATGGAATCGCATTTGTGATCGCGCCCCAACGAGGCCTCCCTGGAGGTCTACCAAGTCATTACCTCGGCCTGTTCAATGGAACCAACAATGGGAATTTCAGCAACCATGTGTTTGCGGTTGAGCTGGATACTGTACAAAGCCAGGAGTTTCAGGATATCAATGATAACCATGTCGGAATCGATGTCAATGGGCTGACATCCGAAAATTCTACACCTGCAGGGTACTATGATTACAGCATAGGAGGTTTCAAGAACTTGACCTTAATTAGTGGTCTGCCTTTGCAGGTTTGGGTTGATTATGACGGAACTCGGAAGCAGATTGATGTCACTTTAGCGCCATTTAAGGATCCCAAACCGAGCATTCCACTATTGTCTTCATCACTTGATCTTTCCAGATACATCAACGAGACGATGTATGTTGGCTTTTCATCCTCCACTGGTTCAGTCCCAACTTCTCATTATGTATTGGGCTGGAGTTTCAAGGTAAACGGTCAAGCTGAGGCACTTACTCTCTCCCTACTACCTAAGCTTCCTCAAATAGGAGAGAAACCGAAATCTAAGCTGTTAACCATCGGTTTTCCCATAATCTCGGTGTTTCTTTTTGCGGTGGTGTTATTAGGCGTGGGCTATTATATAGGAAGGAAGAGGAAATTTGCGGAAATAATGGAAGATTGGGAACTCGATTATGGTCCACACCGATTCAAGTATAAGGATTTGTATATTGCCACGAAGGGGTTCAGAGACCTGGAATTGCTAGGAGCTGGTGGATTTGGCAGGGTATATAAGGGGGTATTGCCGAAATCAAAGAATGAGATTGCGGTGAAAAGAGTGTCTCATGAGTCTAGACAAGGGATGAGACAGTTTGTGGCCGAAATCGTCAGTATCGGTCGGCTTAGGCACCGGAACTTGGTGACACTTCTCGGGTACTGCAGGCGTAAAGGAGAGCTCCTTTTGGTGTACGAGTACATGCCAAACGGAAGTCTAGATAAGTACTTGTTTAACCAGCCAAAAGTCATACTCAATTGGCGGCAAAGATTTCATGTCATCAAGGGAGTAGCTTCAGGACTACTGTATCTCCATGAAGGATGGGAGCAAGTTGTTATTCATAGAGATATCAAAGCCAGTAATGTTCTTCTAGATGCAGAATTAAATGGAAGGTTAGGAGATTTCGGTCTAGCAAGGTTATACGACCATGGGACTGATCCTCAGACAACACATGTTGTAGGAACACCGGGTTATCTAGCTCCAGAACAGATTAGACTGGGTAAGGCCACGCCAAGCACAGATGTCTTTGCGTTTGGCGCATTTTTACTGGAAGTTGCAACTGGAAGGAGACCAATAGCGGCTCAAGGTGCCGAGGACATAATACTAGTTGATTGGGTGTTTTCTTGCTGGAACAGAGGTGAAATTCTAGAGGCAAAAGATCCAAATCTAGGGACAGATTTTGTACTAGAAGAACTCGAGTTGGTTCTGAAACTTGGATTGCTATGTTCTCACTCAGTGGCGTCGGCAAGACCAAGCATGCGTCAAGTTGTGCAATACTTGGAAGGGGATATGTCTTTGCCAGAATTATCACCGCTTGGTCTTTCTGCACATGGCTCAACGTTTGCACGTAGCGAAGGTTTTGATGATTTTGTCATGTCCTATCCATTTTCCACGACTACCGCTTATTCGCACACATCCTCCATCGCAGAATCATTTCTATCCGGAGCACGATAATGCTTTTGTTCTCCGGGATGGTGACATTTGAGTTACGGGAAGGTAGATTACAATATGAAGAGTGGTGTCGCAGGCGCATGCTCATAGTAGTAGTTATATTGGCGGTTCCAATGATGCTATCGTCTTTACATGTATGTAAATTGATGTTTTGACTTCTGTTGGAGACCACGTATATGTTAGATGTTTTGATGTTTACTCTTAACAGTAGCATATTTCACAAGTGCACATCCTGGGAGCTGCATCCTACAGCACCCGACAGATCCAAGAATCTATAATCGCCGCCTTGTGAGAAGTCTCTGACAAAACAAGTGCTTCGGACAGGGACACTCGGCGATTTCTCCTAGTAGTTTCTGCCATCTCTCCAATTTCTCTCCCTCGCATTTCCTGTTCTGTTGAACGCAAAGCGCCTGTGCATAGCCACTAGTAAACGAGAAACATTTAGATAAAAACATATGCAGCTTAAAAATTGATTCAAGCTTGCATCTTTAGTTGCATGAAATAGATCTATTCAGGAAACAACATTTCTAATGAAATACCGTTGGTGTAACAGGAAGAAGAACATAGCATCCTTAGAAATGCGTACTGATTTAGTAGTTTGGGTTCTAACTGGAAGAAGAATATTGCATCCTTAGAAACAGCTACAGCTTTATAACTCAACATTAGGTCAGACAATCTGGTAACAAATTGAATGAAAACACGGTTTACTTTCACAAAGCAAATGCACATTACCAGGGTAGGCACAGCATTGAAGCAATTGATATGATATTCAGTTTCTTTCCATCCGATTTAGTTGAATGATGTTTGTGGTTCATAGTTTCGTTGAGATTGTTGAATGAAATCAACTGAAAATTTCTCATCTACGTGGGTACATGTTAGCAAAAGATTCGAACTTTTGCTCTTACCTGTGCGATTGACAATTGAAACAAACAACAATCAATTATAACTTGCGGAAATAAAAACAATCAACACCAAGGATTTACGTGGAAAACCCCAATTTGGGGAAAAATCACGGGATTGCCGCTCACAAATTTTTCCATTATCAAAGTAATGGGTTACACACTTTTTCACTAGTCTCACTAGTGGATTACCAGTCTCACCACAAACCGGTGGATCAAATACAATGAAATTTCCTTCTCTAAAACTCTCTTTAGGTTTAGGAATAATTTGGTCTCTCCTTCGGCATCACTTCAGCCTCTTCTTTTTTCATTTATGAAAAATGAGAATATATATATGCATGGAAACCCTAAAATCTCCTAAAACGGTCTCAACACACGACTTATACACGTCCGTGCCTCAAGCCGTGTATGTAACCGTGTATGCTTCTATGGATCTTCTAAGCTCAACACATGTCCGTGCTTTAGGCCATGTATGCAACTGTGTATGCTTTGTGGATCTTCTAAGCTCAACACACATCCGTGCCTCAGGTTGTGTATGCAACGCGTATGCTTCTATGGATCTTCTGAGCTCAACTCACGGCCGTGCCTCAGGCCGTGTATGCAACCGTATATGCTTCTGTTTCGCTTGGTTTCGTCAATTTTCTTCAAGCTTAACATTCTTTCATCCAAGTATACTTCATATACTTAGGATACCCTTGGTATAGACCCATATGTGTTGGATCTATACCCCAACAAACTCCCCCTCCAACTCATATGGGGGGTTCCATCACCCCTGCAATTTTCCTGTAGTAAACAATCTTCTCATTGGGTAGAGCCTTTGTCATCATATTTGACGCGTTGTCATCAGTGTGAATCTTCTCAAGCTTCAACTGTTTTGACTCTAGCACATCCCTGATCCAATGATACCTAACATCAATGTGTTTTGACCTGGAGTGGAACATCGGATTCTTACTGAGATGTATAGTGCTCTAACTATCACAGTACAGCTTTAGCTCTTGACCTAGCTCTTCTAAAAACTTTTTCATCCACAAGACTTCCTTGCAGGCTTCTGTTACAGCAATATACTCAGCCTTAGTAGTGGAAAGTGCAACACACTTCTGTAACTTGATTGCCAGGACACTGCTCCCCCTGCATAAGTAATCAAGTAACCTAATGTGGATTTCCTAGAATCCAAATCACCAGCCATGTCAGCATCTGAAAACCTCTCTAGTGTAGATTTATAGTCACCGCCAAACTGTAAACATAACCTGGAAGTGCCCCTAAGATATCTGAGAATCCATTTAATTTCTGTCCAGTGCTCTTTGCCTGGATTTGAGAGATAGCGACTCACCACACCTACAACATGAACAATGTCAGGCCTGGTACACACTATAGCATACATAAGACTTCCCACTGCTGAAGCATATGGGACTTTCTTTATATCTTCCTTGTCTGCCTCACTCTTTGGACACCGAGCTGAACTCAGTTTGAAGTGACCTGCAAGTGGAGAGCAGACAACTTTTGCTTTGCTCATGCTGAATCTCTCTAACACCTTCTCAATATACCCCTCTTGTGTTAACCACAACTTCTGGCTCTTCCTATCTTTTATAATCCTCATACCCAGAATTTGGCTAGCGGGTCCTAAGTCTTTCATGGAGAAAGACTTACTCAATGCAATCTTCAGTTTTTTGATCTGTTTGGCATCACTGCCAATAATCAGCATATCATCTACATAAAGTAGCAATATAATAAACTCACAATTAGTTAACTTCTTAATAAAGACACAATGGTCTGTAGCAGTCCTGATATAACCCTGATCAATCATGAAGGACTCAAACTTCTTGTACCACTGCCTTGGAGCTTGTTTCAGTCCGTATAAACTTTTCTTCAATATGCAAACAAGATTCTCCTTCCCCTTGATCTTAAACCCTTCAGGCTGCTCCATATAAATCTCTTCCTCCAGATCACCATGAAGGAATGCTGTCTTCACATCCATCTACTCAACCTCTAGATTCATTTTAGTAGTAATACTGAGCACAACCCTGATAGATGACATCTTCACCACTGGTGAGAAAATCTCTTCAAAGTCGACCCCCTTCTTCTGACTGAACCCCTTCACAACTAGCCTTGCCTTATACCTTGGCTGTGAGCTACTTTCATCAATCTTCAATCTGTACACCCATTTATTTCTTAGAGGTCTCTTGCCCTTAGGCAGTTCAACTAGCTCATAGGTCTTGTTCTCATGCAAGGATTTGATTTCCTCTTGCATGGCTTTCACCCATTCTTTCTTCTTGTCATGAGTCATTGCTTCCTCATAACACTCAGGTTCTCCCCCATCAGTAATCATCACATACTCATCTGGACTATACCTTATTGATGGTCTTCTATCTCTAGAAGATCTCTTCACCTCAGCCTGCTGCTGTGGCTCTAGTAACTCATTACCTGTGTCCTTCCATAGTTCTTCCATCAGTAAGATCAGATAAAGAATGTCCTTCATATACCACACGCAATCTTCTCTCTATCAATAAGTTATGTCATAACGACAATTATATTGTTAGTTTTACTGATTCCTCTTTCTCAATTATAGATTCTCTTACAAGCAAGATCTTGCTACAATGCTCGAATAAGAGTCCTGATGCGTGAACCTTAGGTATTTCAAACCTAGAACCCGATGTCACTATTTGAATCAATTATCCTGAGGACTGTCTCGAACAAGTATTGCATAACTAGACCCCAATCACACCTGTTGACTAAAACCTAAGTTAACAAAAGGGATTCCAAGCAATTCGATTAAGAATTCCTATGAAAGAGTTCTTTTGCAAAATGAACAAAAAGAGGGTTTTCGTAATCTCATGAAATTGTGTTTTCAATTCAATGATAATTGTCTTAGTTGGCACCCCTTGCACGACTTATATAGCATACAAATAACAATATGGAAAAACCCTAAGTTGCCTATTCTATCTTTATCCACATGTAACTGAGTAAGCAACTAAATAACATAAGTTACAAACCAACAAATAAAACTAAAATAAACCGAATGTGCTTCTAGTTTGTCGGTTCAATAAAATTATTCTAATGCCTCTAAATTATCACACCCTTCCATGGTCACGTGAATCAAGTTAACACGGGTTGGTTCTCCTTTAGTGTAGTTTGACTCCTTGGCTTATAAGTCCATGATTAATCCTTATAGAGCTTTGCTCATCCTCATAGCTCTAGCTCGGGTCATTACGCCTCCAATACCATGTAATGGATCATGGGATTTTAGTTCCTTCATTTTTTATGCTAGTTGATCCTCATCATTCCCTCCTTCCTCGAATCACCTACATCATAAGGAGTAAGATCAGAAACGTTAAAGGTAGTACTTACATTACCATAGTGGCTTGGCAGGTCTATCTTGTAGGCGTTGTCATTTATGCACTCCACCACTTAGAAAGGTCCATCACCCCTTGGATGCAACTTGGATTTTCATTGTTCAACAAAACGTTCCTTCCTTAAATGCACCAAAACCCAATCACCTGGATGGAATATAGCTTTGATGCGTCCTTTGTTGGCCTGGCGGGTGTAATGTTCATTCTTCTTTTCAATGTTAGCCCATACCTAAGTATGTAAATCCTTAACAAATTATGCCTTCTTTGTGCATCAAAATCAATAAACTCATTAGTAGGTAAAGGCAATATATCCAATGGCATTAAGGGATTGAAACCATACATAACCTCAAATGGAGAGTAAGATGTAGTAGAATGTATAGTCTTATTATATGTAAACTCTACATGAGGCAAACATGTTTCTCATTGCTTCAAATTTTTATCAAGCATGGTACACAGCAATGTGGAAAGTGTCCTATTAACCACTTCTATTTGTCCATCCATTTGGGGATGTGCCACAGTGGAAAACAGTAGTTTAATGCCTAGCCTATTCCATAAAGTGCGCCAAAAGTGGCTCAAAAAATTTCACATCTCTATCACTTATGATAGAGTTAAGTAAACCATGTAATCGAATGATCTCCCTAAAGAATAAATCAGCTATATGCCATGCATCATTAGTTTTAGAACAAGCAATAAAATGAGCCATTTTACTAAACCTATCAACGATAACAAATATGTTATCTTTGCCATTCGGGGATCTAGGTAAACCTAATATGAAATCTATGGAAATGTCAATCTAAGGCTGACTAGGCACAGGCAATGGGAGATACTCCCCAAGAGGCATGACTTCGGATTTACCTTCCCACATGCAATGCATTGTCACACACAATTTGCACATCATGTCTCATCTTAAGCCAATGAAAGTGTTCATGCAAAATATCCAAAATTTTCTTCACACCAAAATGTCCCATGAGACCGCCCTCATATGTCTCCCTCACCAACAACTCTCGTATAGAACTCTTAGGCACACACAATCTATCCATTCTTAAATAAATATCCCTCATGCCTATATTAGTTCACATACCCACTTTCAAAATAAGCAGCCCAAATCTGACTAAAATCAACATCATGTTCATATAAATCTTTCATACTTTCAAACCCAAGCAGCTTAGTATGTAAAGAGGTTAATAGAGAATACCTCTTGGATAAGGTGTCAGCCACTACATTTTCCTTACCCTACTTGTATTTGATGACGTATGGAAAGGTTTCAATAAACTCAAACCATTTAGCATGCCTCTTGTTCAGCTTTCCCTGCGTCTTCAAGTACTTTAAACTCTCATGATCAACTCCTCAAGCATCACTCTATTCTCTCCTCCATTAGTGTTCTGCTTCGACATATTTCTATAGTTAATCATAAATTGATGTCACAAGTAAAAATATGTTCCTCACGATTCACTCATGTATTGCACTCAAGTAATATTACTCTCACAATCCACTCGTGTATATCTCTTACAAAATATGTCCTCACAACTCGCTTTTATAATCCTTTGCTAGGAACTCAGATTGGAACTCCTCAAAACAAATCACTAAGTCAACACCTAATGATCACTAATTGGTTCCAAGTCACATTGCAATGAAGAATAAGCAAGAGTCCTAATAGATATGAACAATTTCTTTCTACTAATTTCAGAACAAGTCAAGACAATTCCTTAACAAGCAATTCAATGGATAAACAATTTACATTGAATCTACAAAAATTATGGAATGTAATTTCGGATACAAGATTTAAGAAGACAAGATACAAGTTGGGGTTAGAATTGGAAAGTGAATTTGGCAATTGAATTGTAAATTTCCAAAACTAGAATTTTTTCTTTTAGGAGATTTTGGTTCTTGATTTTTCTTTTGCAACCAAATTGAATTTCCTTTTTTTTTTGTACGTATGCCTTCCAAGATGAACTATGAATTGAACAACAATTGATTTTTAAAGATTAATTAAAACCTAGATGTCATTGGTCTCCAAGGGATTTTAGTGACTGAACAAGATTTTTTTTTACACGAATTTCCAGATATGAGTACGGAAAATAACAATAGACGAATAACGAAAAAGGGATAGAATTTACTTGATTCAAGAAGTCGAAGCTCTGATACCAAATGATGCATGAACCCTAGGTATTTCAAACCTAGAACCCGATGTCGCTATTTAAATCAATTACCCTGAGGACCGTCTCAAACAAGTATTACATAACTAGACCCCAATCACACCTGTTGACTGAAACCTAAGTTATCAAAAGGGATTCTAAGCAATTCGATTAAGAATTCCTATGAAGAGTTCTTTTGCAAAAGAACAAAAAGAGGGTTTTCGTAATCTCACAAAATTATGTTTTCAATTCAATGATAATTGTTTTGGTTGGCCCCCTTACATGGCTTATATAGCACACAAATAACAATATGGAAAAACCCTAAGTTGCCTATTCTATTCTTATCCACATGTATCCGAGTAAGCAACTAAATAACATAAGTTACAAACCAACAAATAAAACTAAAATAAACAAATTTGCTTCTAGTTTGTTGGTTCAATAAAATTATTCTAATGCCTCTAAATTATCACATTTTTCCATGGTTACGTGAATCAAGTTAACACATGTTGGTTCTCCTTTAGTATAACTTGACTCCTTGGCTTGTAAGTCCATGACTAATCCTTGTAGAGCTCCGTTCATCCTCTTAGCTCTAGCTTAGGTCATCGGGCCTCAATACTATGTAATGGATCATGGGATTTTGGTTCCTTCCTTTTTTATGCTGGCTGATCCTCATCATGTTCTCTCTATCCTATCACCCTCTCTCCTATTTATCTACCTTTGTCTCTCAAGACATCATTGTCTTGAGAGAAATTTGACATTCTTAGTTGTGTCATCCTCACAATGAGATTCTCATTAAACTTGTTGAAGGACATCACATTCATTTCAAGTCCTCTCCCTTGCCATATAGTCCTTGTCATGCATGAAACATTAGGAAGTCAACCCATCTTTTGTTCTCACAATCATCTCATCGAGTGCAAAAGCTTCTCGAGGTAATTCATTTAGATGTATGGCAGTCACTAGTTTGATCTAACTTAAGGTTTTGCTACTATGTACACTTTGTTGATGATTGTACATGATATTCTTGGATCTTTCCAATACGTAGCAAAAGTGAAATTTTATCTCATTTCAAGCACTTCAAATCACTCATTGAAAACTATTTCTCCTCCTATATCGAAGTCTTCCATAGCGATGGTGATGGCAAATATGTTAACACTGCCTTAACCACTTTTTTTACGTAATAGTGGCATCGATTTTCAACTTTCATGCCTCTAAAATCCTTAACAAAGTGGGATTATCGAACATAAACATAGACACATAACTAAACTAGCTCACACCATTCATATACATGCAAACCTTCTGCCTACAATTTAGCTTGATGCAGCCATGGTTGTCAAAATCGCGATTTTACGTAGAATCGCTAAGGGGTCCGTAGAATCGGAACGTAGAAACGTAAGTTTCTACAACCTATGTAAAATAACTTCTAAATATTATAAATTTACTTACAATAGTCATTAAAAAATATAATGAATAATAGAAATAAGGAAATTAAGTATTTATTTTAGCTATAAATTGCAAATTTGCAATAAAAGTCATAATATAGATAATCGAGCATAAGTTGTATAATATAGATATTTTATTTCTAAAATGATAAGTCATGAATAAAACAAGTTTCACCTAGTTATATATACAAAAGCTAAAAGATAATAGATAAAATTTAAAAATTAATTGACTTTGAGAAATTACTAATAAATAAAAATTGATAATGAAGATATACCATTAGAAAGGAGTAATATTAAAAAATGACAAATAACTACTAACCAAAAGTACATAATAAAGAAGATACTATAACAAGAAAAACTTTCAAAATTATATACTAGGTAATTTTTTGCACTATTCGTGATTATTAATTCAAAATATATTTACTTAACAATATCTCACATTTACTTAACTATGAGAATGATATGTTGAAAAGATAAAAATATAAATACATTTATACTTTTCCTATAAAATTAAAAATCTAAAAAATTCTTATAAAGTTAAAGTTATCTACCATTTATTTTATTTACTATTACAAAAATATTAGTTAAAATAAGGAAAGTTGCAGCAATCAAACACGAGTGCTTTAATACGAACATGATCACAAATAGGAACAAGAAGACTAACAATCGACGAACACAAACACAAAGACTTCAATGCAACGTAACACACTGACAAGAGAGGAGTGATGATCGACGAACATGTTGGGGTATGACTCATACTCCCTTGGACACTAGAGGGCTTTTAATAATTAAGCCCATAGTTGTTTATTAAAAGTTTGGGCTTGAGATATGAATAGCTATTATTACATATTTGTTTATTCGGATTTGGATGGTTGAAATTTTACTTAGTTTTGCAATATTATGAAATCGGTGGAAACGTAGTAAAATCGCGATTTTGACGATTTTACTGTTTAAAATTGCGATTTTACTACGATTTTACCTCAAAAACGTTTTTACATGTGAGTTGACTAGGAATGTGCTCACCAACTTGTAAAATCGTAAAAACGTGCGAGTTAACTTGCGATTTTGACAACTATGGATGCAGCCTTCTCTATCATCTACATCATTAATAAATTACCCTTTGCAACACTTAACCACAAATCTTCTTTTGAGTTACTATATCATATGTCCCCATATTACACTTTTCTTCACACTTTTAGTTGTCTGCTTTCTTAATAAAACTTCTTTAGTTAGCAAGAAACTTTCCCCATGGTCTCTTCCTTACATCTTTATTGGCTACTTAACCCAACACAAGGACTACTGCTATTTAGATCTAGTCTCAGGATGTGTCAACATCAATCATCATGTAGTCTTTCGTGAAGCAATCTTCCTCTATAACATTCTTATCTCTCATACTAATTATCCACCTAACTCTCCCTCTACCTCACCTACCCTTACTTTTACTATACCCACTTCTACATCATCCACCACCAACCACCATACCCCTTTTGTCACGCCCTAAAGGGGACTTGGAAGTTTCCACTAAAGCTATCATGTCACGTACGCACCCATTACATGACAGTTTTCTTGTGAGTTTGAAGTTGCAAGACTCTAACTAATTGTTTAATAAATGACAACTAATCATTTTACATATAATCGTATAATAAGAATATGATTATGGATTCCCATGTTCCACAATCGACCAAGATCGCAAAAAATCAGAATCTCCTACCAAAACAGTAAAATAGAAAAAAAAACATTGGAGTTCTACATTTTCTATTTCTACATTGAATTCCTTAAAATAAAATCATATACATTTTACAACTGGGAAATCTATTATAATACCTCTTACACTTTTGACATTGATACAAATAACTCTAAGTCACACTATATCTTATCCTTTCCCAAGCTTTTGAAATTCTTCTTGCAAAAATAGTTTATTGAGGGGTGAGCACATTGCGACTTAGTGAGATGGGAGTGCAATACTCTCAATACTATATACATGCACAAGCAATTCCAAACAAGTTTTTACCTATATACTATGTAAGAACAACCATATGAAATGTAGTCATTGCATGCAGTCTTCTGGTAACCAACATGAAGCCTAGGGTTTAATTCCCCCCTTGATATTGGGTTGGGGATTCTCATTTACCATCAGTGCCTAAATATCACATCTTATTTAATTATTGTCTTCTCACTTAGTTAATTATCTTATGTCTTTTAATTCTTAAGCTCCAAGTGCCTTAATTGCACACTAAGCACACAAATCATTCTTACACTCTAGGTGCCTTAATTGCACATTAAGCACACATACCCTCAAGGATGGGTAAGACTCTCTTACTCGATTCCATCAAAAGCCTGACAACCCCTAGGTTACTTAGTTTGCTAATGGTGGAATAGTAATCCCTAAACAATTACTTTTTACATATCTTGTAATAGTAATGGCCTTCAATATAATGCAGCGTATCATGTAATGTATGTCCAATTCTAGTTAGGTCCAAAACTAGGTGATCAAATAATATATAGTCACAAACCAATCCACATTCAAGATAATAAACCATTAAAGCATTTAAGGAAGTTAACTCCAAGGGCAAGTAAGAGAAACCAAGTCAATCTCATAAGTAAAACAATTCACACTTTACATTTACATTCACTATAACAAGAAGAATCAGGCATTACAAATCATGGATAAAGCAAGGAAGATTGGACTAACTAGATAAAATCAAGCAAACAAGACAAACAAAATCATAGAGAAATAAATTTTAATAATAAATCAACATATTAGGCCTAATCAATAATAATATAGTATAACCTAATCCCATCAACCATCAAATAAACCAACTAGGATTGATCTATAGTTTTTATTGCTTGGCAACAACTAAGTCATTCCATTACTCAAGTGTTCAATCATCTACATTCAATAACCAAAGAGGGCAACCAAATGTGCACCTTTCAATATCCTTAAATTACCTCACCACACCAACCACTCATTCCATTCCTCAATCATCAAAATATATAACTTAGTGGGGGTAGAAATGGTTTCGTTCAATCAAATATTTTCTAAGTCTTTAAGCTTATGCATATATATGTATGCACATGAGTAGATGTCCACATATTTTTATTTATAGATATAGCTTGTTAAACCATATGTATGTATATACATATATATATATATTATGTATATATATATATTATCTAACAATTTATATATTTACATATATTTTTAATTTAGCTAGAGGGATAAGTTTGCAAATCATATTCCCCTGGTTTCCTTATCATTTCATTTTCTTTGTAGTAGTCAACAATAAAAAAATAATAAATTTCATAATCAAAATAATATTATATAATATATATAATATATATTCATGTGGCTTATGATTAATATATCTATATATATGATTTATATTTTAGATACATCCATATATTTTATGTTATATTTAAATTTCCCTTTCGTAAGCTATCATTAAGTATATATTATTACATACATATACATGCATTTGTTGGAAAAGGAAAATGAAAAGAAAAGGAAAAGAGTAGAAAAGCACACGTAAGAAGATACGAAAAAGAAAGAAAGAAAAGAAAAGAAAGGAAGTCATAGGAAAGAAAAAGAAATGGAAGAAGAAAAAAAAAAATTATTATCACAACATCACAGCACCAAACACAACAAATTATACATATATATATAAGTATATTATAAGCAACATATAAACATTGTAGTATATCCTGGAGTTTCCCACTCATATCGATTTCTTAACTTTAAAACTTAAAATAACCCTCCAAAAGTCTTGTAAATTCGGGTCTTTTATCTAGTAATAAATGAATAATAAATTTAAAACTAATTCTAGTAGTTAAACTCACTAAAACTTAGAATAAAAATCAATTCTAGAATTTTTTTTTTAATTTGTGTAAATTTAATTTAAATTTTGAGTTCGAAATTTACCTAATAAGTTGGTTCTTGATGCGAAGTACTCCTTCCAAGAATCGTAATGGTGCTTACAATTTTTTATTTAGAGTTGGTATGAGAAGGTTATAGATTTTTAAAGTTTTGGGGGGAGTTTTAGTTTTCTAACTAGACAAGAAAGAAGAAGAAGAAGAAGAAGAGGAAGAGGAAGAAAGAAGAAAGAAGAAGAGAAAGAGAAGAAAGAAAAAGAGGCTAATCAATAGAAGAAATGAAATGAAATGAAGAGAGAGAAAAGAGAGAGGAATTTAAGGAAAAAGGTTATGGTGTTAAAATATCGAATTATAGGTCTGATTAGTACGTATATTAATATTTTATTAAAATATTTAAATTATGATATTTTTATAAAAAAATTTATGTGCATATTAAATAAAATATTTTGAGTATAAATGATGTGCTCAAGGGATCTCAATACCAATTAACAAGAACATACACAATTGATTCACATTCCAATTAAAGTAAGCATGAACAAAATGAAGACAAAATCCCCAAATTGGTGTGAATTCAAGGATTAACAATATCAAATGGCGTGAACTAAATTGGAAGTACTACAAGGGAATTCTAATACCAATCAATTATAAAGGAACAATGCAATTTCAATCCTTATAATTGGCTTGTAACCCTAACAATACAAGAACCCTAATTTGGTGTGAAAGGAACACATAAAAAAAAAAAAATCAACCAATTACAACTAAATATTACTCACTAGCAATAATTGGATGTAACTTAGAAAATCTTGATATGACTCACAAGAATTCCCAAGCCAACTCACCACAATTTCCAACTGAAATTGATAAAAATAAGAGGCGTGAAGAGGACACTCAACGGCAACAAGTCAAGTGTATATTGTTCAAAAAGCTCCCTTGTAACCCTACTTTGCAAGTATTTATACTTTCTTTAAATAGGGCAAATTTAACAAAGAAAAGTAACAAGTGAAAAACAACAAGTGACTGGTTTTAGCACCAAAAGAAAATTACAAGTAAACCTATCATAAGTGGTCAGCTTCTTCACTTCCATGGAACAATTGTTTGACTGGTTCTTCTTTGATTTATGTAGGTCCATGAATAACCCACAAACTGAGCCTTAGTGAATTTACCTGCTATCCTGTAAAAACCCACAAATGTACCTACTGAAATACACAACAATTATACAATGAAACAGAAGATACTAAAAAAATATCTTCGAGGTCTAATTATTCAAAGAGGACCCTCATCGCCAAATTTTGTAACCCTTTGGCTCTTGCCCTAGCGATAGGTCCTATGGGTATATGATTCCTATCATCTCCTCGAACTAGTGGAAGATTTGCCCTTAAATCTAGTAGGTCTTCATGAACATCATCAGGTAAATAGGGTGACAGATCTGCAACATTAAATGTAGCAAAGACATCATATCCTCCTAGCAATTTATATGTAAAAAGATCACTGTAATCATTCAGTATCTAAGATACCACAGGGGGTATTTGCTCACGCTTCTCCATCTATAGGATATACCTCATCTGAAATAAATATACTGTTCTCTTATCTGCTATAGCCTCCCTTAACTCATACTATCCCACTAATAAGGTCTTCTTCTTCCTAGTTTTATTTATCTGCCTTTGAACCTCTTAGACCTCTGAAGGTTTACTTATCTGCCTTTAAACCTCTTGGTCATCTGATACTTATTTGTCTCTAAACCTCTTAGACTTCTGAAGGTCCACTTAGCTACCTTTGAATCTCTTGGACTTCTAAAGGTTTAATTATCTACCTCTGAACCTCTTGGTCCTTTGAAGATTTACTTATCTGCTTCTGAACCTCTTGGACCTCTGAAGGTGACATTGGATTCAACACTATACGTTTACCCTATTTTTGGAACATATAAGTATTTCTAAAGCCATCATGTAAAACCCTCCTATCATACAACTAAGGCCTGCCAAGCAATATATAGGATGCACACATGGGAAGGATATCGCATACAATCTCATCATGATATTTATCCCTTATGCTAAGAGGTACCCTAACCCTCTAGGCAACATACAAACTACCTACTCACTCAGCCAATGCAATTTATAAGGTTTTGGATGTGGGGTAGTTACAAGTTTCAATTTCGATACTAATGAAGTAGCCACCACATTAGTACAACTACTACCATCAATAATAATAGCACATAGATTACCTTGTACTATGTAAGAGGTATGGAACAAATTTTCCCTCTACTCATCGTCATTAGTAGGAAACGAAGTCAAAGTTCAGCGCAGTACATTAATAGATAAATACATATCACCTCCCATTAGACTATTAGCCTCATTGCCAAGTCCCCCATTCACAATATCATACAACATGGTTGATGAATTGATTTGTTAAAATACAAAAACAATTCAAAACAACTACACACACACCACGACTTCACACACACACACTCACTCACCCATGATGCAACAACAACCTTAAAACCACAACACACACACACTCACGATGCAGCACACACTTCACGCTCCACTCCCAATCACAGCAACAAATACAATGGAAACAATTATATACACTTCTCCAAATGGTAAGTAAATAACTCCAACTAGTCAAAGTGTATTATGATGATCAATATACAATAACTCCCTCACTTAATGATTGATTTTGAAATTCAAAATGAACCACAACACACACTCTACACCACACACACACACACTCAAGGTTTCACACATAATTCACACTTCAACACACACTCTAACACACAACAATCACTCCATAGCACACACATACACTCACGGTGCAGCACCTTTCAAACTACGCCACACATACACTCCTCACTCATGGTGCAGTATACACACTTCACACTCCACTTCTAATCACAACAGCTAAACAAAATGGAAACAATTAAAGATACTTCCCCAAATGGTAAGTAAATAATTCAAACTAGTCAAAGTGTATTATGATGATCAATATACAATAACTCCTTCCACTTAATGATTGTTTTTTTAATTTCAAATTGTTTCCAAATCCTCTACATAATGAAAGAAAATTTGGAAATGAAAATGTGTTCTAATTCCAAAATCCCCAAGAAAATGCAATTCCCTTCTTCCTCAAACAAGTAACTCACTATAAGATGAAGAATAAAAATATCAAGTCTGAAATTTCCACTTCCAATTCTGCAACAATAAGGTATATCGCAATATAATTACATATAATTACTTCAATTAAGAAATGGAAAATCAAAAACCCTAATTCCCAAATTGAAATTCACGTAATCCTTTCTCAAAAACCTTTGCTTTGATAGCAAATTATGATGTGCTTAAGGGATCTCAACACCAATTAGCAAGAACACACACAATTGATTCAAATTCCAATTAAAATAGGCATGAACAAAATGAAGACAAAATCCCTAAATTGGCATGAATTCGAGGATTAACAATATCAAATGGCATGAACCAAATTGGAAGTACTACAAGGGAATTCCAATACCAATCAATTATAAAGGAATAACGCAATTCCAATCCTTACAATTGGCTTATAACCCTAGCAATACAAGAACCCTAATTTAGTGTGAAAGGAACAAAAAAAAAAAAAAAAAATCAACCAATTACAACTAAATATTACTCACTAGCAATAATTGGATGCAACTTAAAAAATCTTGATATGACTCACAAGAATTCCCAAGCCAACTCACCACAATTTCCAAGTGAAATTGATAAGAGTATGAAGTGTGAAGAGGACTGATGGGAAAAATTCTGGCACTGTCAACCTTTTCAGAACCCAATCTGGATGATTGACCAAATTGCTCATCTTTTATCTTATGTTTTTATTTCTAATAAACTTTGAGAATAATCTTACAGGTACAATTATATATCTCCATGGGATGCCAAAATGTCCTACAACTTCAGTTAGACACAAGACATTTTTCTGGGTAACAATCAAAGGCCCGCTGCGATTGTTCTCTATTCTGAGGCATTGGGTCATGAAGATTTATGTTATTTTGTATCTTGTAAATGTTTATTGAACTATTTTGGTTGTATTTTGGTTTTGGGACACTTTTATTTCCATGTAACTTTCATTTAGGGTTAGCCACCTTAAAAGTGGCAAACTTGTAATTTTGAGCACTTTTTAACCCTAGAAGTAGCAAGTATAAATACTTGCTTAAGAGAGGGTTTAGGGAACTTATTTTTGCAGAACATACACTCTCTTTTCACGTGTGAATTAGGGTTCATACCTTGGTTCCAACTCTTATCAATTTCAATTCCAAGACTTGAAATTGTGGCGAGTGCAACAATTGGAATTTGTGAGTCATATCAATTCCTACTTGTTGTGATTTCTTTTCCTCTCTAGTGTGTTGTATCTAGGGTTGATTAGAGATAGTTCTTGGTCAGATTTACATCTTATTGTACACGAATTCATTTGATTATTTGAAAGAATTATCAAGTTGATTCAATTCATCATTAAGGATTTCTTTGCTAGCGTGAATTTCACCATTTAGAAAAAGGGATCTTCCTTCACGGTTTTCTCTGTCAAATTGAGGCTTGATTTTCGTGGATTATATGATATTAGAAGTGTTATTAGAAGCCATTTCCATTGTGGTATTCAGATTATATCATTAGTAGGTTGAATTTCATCATTTCAACATTAGGGTTCACTAGAAAAGTGTCATTTTTGGGATCCGATTTTGCCTAGACTTGAGATATCTTTTCTTAAGTCTTTTGAATGTGCTTTAAAGTGTGATTAGGCACATCATCTTTTTGGTATCAGAGCTCTTGTTGAGAGAAGGGAATTGGTTGTATTAATTTCGTGGAAGTGATCAACAATTAGGGTTGAGCAAGTGGAAAAAAAAAACGCAATTGTGTAGTTGTTGTTGTAGTTTGAGATTGTGAAATTGTTTTGGATTGGGATTTAATTTGCTGATTATTGGAGTTGATTTGGGAAGGTTATTAGATCACTTTGTGGATACTAATTCACGTGGAAGAGTCGAAATACAAAGTGGAATTACCTTAGCAAATTGTTTGAATTGTGAAACTTACCAATTGTTGCCGTATAGCTTGTGGCGTGTGGAGTTGTGAAGATTGTTATTTGAATTCCCTTGTGTAATTCTGAATTTGTGAAGTTAAATTTGCAGATTACATTAAGTGTGGTTAGTAAGGAATTATTTGAATTCAAATCATATGCAATTAAGTTATGGGAGTTAATGATTGCTATTTGAATTTGAATTCATTGTTACCAATTGAGGAAGGCTTGCAATAAGTGAAGTTATTTGAAATTCAAATTGTAAGTTGCTGCCTATAGTGGGATTCGGAATTCATTTTGGAAAGCTACTTATTAATCTCTTGTCTTCATTATTTGCCGTGGGAGTTGAAGATTACTTGTATTCATTGTTCACTTGGTTGTTGCCGTGGAAGTATTACATATTAATTGTAGTTGTTGCTTGTGTGTTGCCGTGGAGTAAACTTGTGGAAATTAAATTTGCTGCGCCGTGTACTTGTGGCTTGTTGTGGAGGAGAGTATTACACGTGAGTTGCAATTATAAATTGTAACATTAAGTGGGTTTGTTGTTTGTCTTTTGTAGTTACCATTGTGTGAAGTTTAAGGAAGTATTGTAGTGGAAGTGTATATCCTTGAATCATATCATTTTGAGAAACAATATACAAGGATCTACAAATATGTCTAATGATAGTGTGAATGGGGGATTGGGTGAAGAAGCCAATAGCCAGGTTGGTGGAGGACATGGACGTAATGTAGCAGGCAGAAGAACTCTGGAGGAACAACTTCAGGAGCTTACTACTATGGTTGCTACACTAGCAACTAGAGTTGATAGGATGACTTTACCACAACCACCAGTGGTAAACCAACCGGCACCACCTCGAGTAGCTCCACAAAACCCTCATCGAAACAGAGTAGTGGAAGAGAGAGATGACAATTTTGGAGTCAACCTAAATCAGAATAGGGATTTCAGGTCACCTCGGGGTTTGGAATATGTGAAACTACAGATGCCATCCTATGATGGTAAGGGATCAGCAGATGAGTACCTGGACTGGGAGGATAAGGTTGAAGGTCTTTTCGAATGTTATGAGATTGACGACAATACCAGGGTCAGATTGGCTGCAGTTGAATTTGTAGGGTATGCTACACTTTGGTGGAAGAATCTGATCATCAATAGGCGTCGGGATGGAGAGGCTGAGGTTCAGACCTGGAGGGATATAAAGAGGTTGTTAAGGAAGAGGTTCATTCCTGAGCACTACAAACAGGAGCTGTTTATGCGACTGCAAATTTTGAGGCAGGGGGAAAAACGGTGGATGATTATGTGCAGGAATTTGAGACCCTTATGATTAGGTGTGGGTCTGTTGAGCCTCCGGAACAAACTATAGCACGATTTGTCTCAGGTTTAAAATATGAGATAGCGTGTATTGTTGAGCTACAGCGCTACACCACACTTGATGAGGCTATTCAGTTGGCCTTAAAAGTAGAGAGACAGAGGAGGTCCAACTTCTTTAGGGCTCCTAGCAGTAGGCCCAATACTACTAATAGACCCATATCAGCCGACAGTCGATCAGGGGGAGCAAAGGCGGTTGGTGAGGGAGTCAAGATAGTGGACACTACTACCTCAACCATCATCAGGGAAAACTTACCCACTGGGAAGGGTAAAGAGGTCATGGCACCAGAAACGAGGCAGACTGTTCCCGGATCTACTAGTGGGAAAGCACGCCAGATTAAATGTTTTAAATGCATGGGATTTGGGCATATGGCTGCACAGTGTCCAAATAAGAGGGTGATGACTATTATGGAAGACATTGGAGAGGATACTGAGGATGAACATGAACAGATTGAGCCTACAGATCTACCAACAGTATTGCAGAAATATTATGATGATCAGAATGCAAATGCACCTGAGGAGCATACTGGAGGAAAATATCTATCCCTCAATGTATTACGCAGGATTTTGTCCACATCTCCTGATGTCAGTGATATTCAGAGGGAGAACATATTTCATACCTCTTGCAGAATCAGAGGTAACCTTTGTGTACTCATCATTGATAGTGGTAGTTGCACAAATGTTATATCTGCTGCACTAGTAGACAAATTTCAACTGTCTACTATACCTCATCCTAGTCCTTATCATTTGCATTGGCTGGATAATAGAGGTAGTATGCATGTTACCCTTAAGGCAAAGGTTCCAGTGAGTGTCGGGCAGGATTATCATGATGAGATCCTTTGTGATATAGTTCCTATGCATGCATTCCATTTGCTGTTGGGTCAGCCCTGGTTGTATGATCGACGGGTGATACATGATGGGTTTAAAAATACCTACATGTTTAGCATGGGCGAGACACGCATAATCCTATTACCAATGACTCCATCTGAGGTCGAGAGTTTTCAGAAAGAGGTCAGGCAGCCGTCCACTACCATGGTTAGTCGGGGAAGCAGAACAACAGAGATCCTAGGGTTCAATTCCACAATTGATTCTCTAGATTTGAGGGCAAATCTTTCAGAAGCCCGAGGAGATGATGGGAAAAATTCTGGCACTGTCAACCTTTTTAGAACCCAATCTGGATGATTGACCAAATTGCTCATCTTTTATCTTATGTTTTTATTTCTAATAAACTTTGAGAATAATCTTACAGGTACAATTATATATCTCCATGGGATGCCAAAATGTCCTACAACTTCAGTTAGACACAAGACATTTTTCTGGGTAACAATCAAAGGCCCGCTACGATTGTTCTCTATTCTGAGGCATTGGATCATGAAGATTTATGTTATTTTGTATCTTGTAAATGTTTATTGAACTATTTTGGTTATATTTTGGTTTTGGGACACTTTTATTTCCATGTAACTTTCATTTAGGGTTAGCCACCTTAAAAGTGGCAAACTTGTAATTTTGAGCACTTTTTAACCCTAGAAATAGCAAGTATAAATACTTGCTTAAGAGAGGGTTTAGGGAGCTTATTTTTGCAGAACATACACTCTCTTTTCACGTGTGAATTAGGGTTCATACCTTGGTTCCAACTCTTATCAATTTCAATTCCAAGACTTGAAATTGTGGCGAGTGCAACAATTGGAATTTGTGAGTCATATCAATTCCTACTTGTTGTGATTATTTGAAAGAATTATCAAGTTGATTCAATTCATCATTAAGGATTTCTTTGCTAGCGTGAATTTCACCATTTAGAAAAAGGGATCTTCCTTCACGGTTTTCTCTGTCAAATTGAGGCTTGATTTTCGTGGATTATATGATATTAGAAGTGTTATTAGAAGCCATTTCCATTGTGGTATTCAGATTATATCATTAGTAGGTTGAATTTCATCATTTCAACATTAGGGTTCACTAGAAAAGTGTCATTTTTGGGATCCGATTTTGCCTAGACTTGAGATATCTTTTCTTAAGTCTTTTGAATGTGCTTTAAAGTGTGATTAGGCACATCAAGGACACTTAACTACAACAAGTCAAGTGTATATTGTTCAAAAAGCTCCCTTCTAACCCTACTTTGCAAGTATTTATACTTACTCTAAATAGGGCAAATTTAACAAACAAAAATAACAAGTGAAAAACAACAAGTGACCGGTTTTAGCACCAAAAGAAAATTACAAGTAAACCCATCATAAGTGGCCGGCTTCTTCACTTCTATGGAACAATTGTTGGACCGGTTCTTCTTTGATTTATGTAGGTCCATGAATAACCCACAAACTAAGCATTAGTGAATTTACTCGTTGTCCTATAAAAACCCACAAATGTACCTGTTAAAATACACAACAATTATACAATGAAACAAAAGATACTAAATAAATATCTTCGAGGTCTAACTGTTCAAAGAGGACCATCATCTCCAAATTTTGTAACCCTTTGGCTCTTACCTTAGTGATAGGTCCTATGGGTATATGATTCCTATCAATAAATATATAGTTAAAAATTCTATTCAACTATCACAAACCTAAAATTTTTATTCTTTTTTATTTATTATAATTATCTAATAGATCCCATTTCTTTCTTACTTTTCCATTTTGAAGTCTATTATTATTGTTATAAGATTTCTGTTATACATAAATTATTAAAGTAGTATTAATATATTATAAATATGTATCACTAATCTTTCCAAAACTTTTCTTCATCACTAAATTTACCCATGAAGATTTAATAGTTCAAAATGTGTCACAATTAAAGTTTTATATTGGTGATCATATTATTATATCATAATTTTACATATATTTATTTTATTCTATAGTCAATTCTAATTATTATTAAGATTCTTATGGTATTCTTGTAATCTTATTGTTCTATTAGTCATGCTCATATCTAATATTTATAATTAGGCCATACGTTGGATTGTTATTTGTACACTTATATAACTCATATTTATTGGACTAAGTATTTAACTTATTGATTTTTTTTTTGTGTGTCTTTTTTCATGGTATTAATATGTTAAAGTAACTTAATTTTCATTGATAATTTTCTTAAAATTTTAGAATCATGAAAATGTTATCCTTATTACCTTAAACTAAAAGTACTTATTATTTCACTTATTTTCTTTAATTTTAATATAGTTTTTCAAATTTTGTGAAGCGTTTCACCTTTATCCATACTCAAATCTCGATTGGCTCTCCCTAATCCTCTTATCGGTCTAGATCCTACCCTACCTCCATCATTACCCACTATTACCTCCATTTATCCACTCCTACCCCCACCTACCCCTTCTACCCAAACTAATACCTCATTAGCCACCACCCATCTAACAATCACCCATGTTTATCATCAAACTCATGTCAGGCCGTCTCCTTAATCTACCACCTTTAACCCCCCTACGACTTCGGATGCTCCACTCACTATAACCTCATCACTTTCTCCATCCATTGTGACCTAATCTCTTCCTCCATCTCCTCTTGCTCTCTCTTTAAATCTATCCTCCTCTTCTACTTGCTCTAAAATTGAAATACTAAACCATGTGTCATTTTCAACCTTCATACCCATTCCTCCCCATTTAAACCTCGTCATTATATGGAAGCCCTTTGTGATCTTACTTTAGTTGCTACCATGAGGGAAGAGTTTGACTCTCTTTAAAAATAAAACTTAGATTCATGTCCGTCCCTACCCTCACCAAAATGTTGTCAATAGCATTTGAAAATTTTGTATTAAATATAATGTAGAGGGCCAAGTAGAAAGCCATAAAGCTCATCTTGTTACCTAAAGGCTCTATTAGAGAGAGGGCATTGATTACATAGAAACCTTCAATCTCGTCATTAACCCTACCATAATTTGTTTTGTTCTCTCACATGTTGCCTCTTCTTAGTGGGAAATTCGATAACTTGATGTTAAAAATGCTTTTCTTCATGGTCATCTCATTGAGACAGTTTTTTATGCGACAATCTCTCTAGGTTTTGTTTATCCATGTTATTCCACTATCTATGTAAATTGCAAAAGCCTCTTTATGGCCTAAAATAGGCCCCTTGTGCTTGGTTCCAATGCTTCAATAGCTATCTCTTACACATTGGCTTCCATTAAAGTAAAGTGGACACTTCCATGTTTATTCTTTCTCAGGACTCCAACATACTCATCCTTCCCCTCTATGTTGATGACATTCTCTTCATTGGTAATAATCCTACACTTTTAAATCGCTACATTTTGATTCTCTCTAGTTAGTTTTCCATGAAGGATCTTGGTCCTCTCCACTTTTTCCTTGGCATCTAAGTCACCTGCACTTCTTAAGGCATTCATTTGTGTCAATCTTAGTTTACCCATGATCTTCTCAAATGTCATCACATGCACCTTTTTACACTAGTACAAACCCACTTATCCTATTGGAGTCAGCTTAGTGCTAATGAGTTTCCATAACTATAAACCTTATTACTTATTGAGAGATTATTGGTGCACTTCAATACCTCACTATAACTCAACTAAACATCAACTTTGTGGTCAATCGGTTAAGCTAACACATGCATCTCCCAAATATTAACCATTGCAAGTAGCTAAACCAGTTTTTTGATATCTTTACAGCACATTATCACTAGATCTTCCTATTGTATGTACATTTTGTACCTCTTTAACCACCTATGTCGATGTTGATTGGGCCAATTGTCCATATACTTGACACTCTACTATAGGTTATGCCATCTTTTTTTGGGTATAATCTCATCTCATAGTGGTCCAAGAAGTAGCTTATCGTTTATGTAGTTCCATTAAGACTAAATATCATGCTCTTGCTATACTATTGCAGAATCCATTTGGATCTATCGTTTAGCTAATGAGATAGGCATCCCAATTTAGTGCCCCATCATTTTATGTTGTGACAATCTGATAGGAATCAGACTCCTCAAGGACCTATCACCAGGGCCTGAGTTAAGGGTCTCCATAATCTAGCTTTGAGGGTTTTGCTAGAGAAACCTAATCTTGAGAAAACTAACCTTCTTCCTATATCTTTGCGTTATAATTTTGATGCATTTCAGCAGGTTCACTTATCAATCCTACAGGATGCAAAAACACCTATACTACTGAGCGAATCAGGGTTTTCAACAGAACCTAATTCAAAAGTTTCTTGAAGACCGGCATTATGAAGGATCATTTCTTTTAGATATTTCTCCTTTTATGAACTATTTTTGGTTGTATTTGGTTTTGGGACACTTTCATTTCCTTATAATTTTCATTTAGGACTAGCCACCTTAAAAGTGGCAAACTTGTAATTTTGACCATTTTCTAACCCTAGGAGTAGCAAGTATAAATACTTGCTTATAGTAGGGTTTGTGGAGGCCATTTTTGTAGATTAAACATAGCACTTCACGTGTGGGAATTAGGGTTCATCCTAGTTCAAAATCTCTTATCAATTTCAACCAAAGAATTGGAATTGTGGCGAGTGCGACAAGGGAAAATTGTGAGTCATATCGATTTCTTCTTTGTTGTTTTTCATTTCTTCTCTAGTGAGCCATATCTAGGGTGGATTTGAAGCTTTCTTGGACTTATTTATGAGTGTAATTCATGAACAATTGTCTTGTTAAGATTGATTGTTCTTTTAGTACATGACTTTATATCAATTTAGTGTTGGCGTGAATTGGAATTGGAGGAAGAGTGGCAATCACGGTTTTGTTGCTTCCTTTTTGATATGATTTTCACGTGGATCTCATTCCATTTTTGTCACTTGTTGAAGATTACAAATAGGGATTGCAATTACATAATTTAATCTTTGGTTTTTCCATCAAATTCCAAAGGTTTCACGTAAATTGTCATCCACATTGGACCGGTTTTGTGATTGATTGTAAATTGTTTTCCTTGAATCATTTGATTGTGCTTGAACTTGATTTTGAGCACATCATCTTTTTGGTATCAGAGTTATATCATATTTGGATTTAAGATTGAACACATCCTCATTGGAAGAATTGGTTATAAACATTAAGATTTGACACCATTGTTGATGTAATTGAGACTAGTTTGATTGACATTGTTGATGAGAGCCATGATGGGAGCCAAGCCAGAAGATGGAATGTGGATCATCTTGAAGTGCCACTTGGGCGATCATAAGAACTCGAGCGAAACGATTCAAGGAAGCACTTAACGGGTTGATAAAGGATATCTACGAAGCCGGAAAGAATTGGAGCAACCATGAAGCCGGAAAGGATTGGAACAACCATGAGAATGCCCTTGCTCTTGTATAAGTCATGACAGATACGGGTTGAAGGGGGCGTGTCTTTACAAGGCACGACCGTGTAGTGAGTCTGGAGGCTCTACAGAAACATACACGGTTCAAAGGCACGGCCGTGTATGGTGTCAAGAATATCTATAGAAACATATACGTCTAGAAAGGCACAGCCGTGTATACACTCTACGCTAGCTACTACGCCGGCTCCAACGCCGCCGGCCTTTAATTCCCTGTTTTGTTATTTTTCCGCAACTTAATGATGTTATGTCGTTTTGGGCTTTTATTATTACAAATTGTAAACCCTACTATAAAGCTTCTAGGGTTGAGAACAAAAATAAAAAACATACAAGTTTGAATAACACTTTTGAGAGAATTCCTCTCTTGGTTCTTCAAAGAACTTCCCTTGAACTTATCGGATTTTCTTCCGTGGCATTCATCCCGACTTATCAATCGGTCTTTCATCCCGATTGTGGCGTCCACATAATATACCAAGGTTCTTGCCTCACTTGTAGGCAACGGGTCGCGGTTTCCACTCGATTGTTTGGCATCTTGGGTAGCAATTCCGAATGTATTGGTATTGGGTTTCGTCACACGTGGGCGTGGTTCGTATCGGTTTGGTATCAGAGCCTAAGTTTGTTAAAACGTCAGTTCGGTTTGAGGAAGGTAACATCAAAACCCTAACTCCAATCGTTCATATCAATTGTTCATATCAAGTTCATAGTGTTAATTGTCTATTAAAAGTGTAGTGTCTCTATTCATTGTTGTTACAAAAAAAAAAAAAAAAAAAAACAAAGGCAACAAAAAGGAAAGAAAAAGAGGAAAAATTTCGAGCCCTAGAGTTGTTTTGAATTCTACGGAAGGGATTGGTGTAGTTTGGTTAGTTCCAAGAGAATTGAGAAGAGGAATTGGTGAGTTGATATCATCATTGCTTGTGAGAATACACGAGTGACTGTGTGATATCATCCTTTGAGTGAAACACGTAAGGGAGTGTATCGTGAGGCTTAATTATATATATTTGTGTTAGTACTAATCTTTTTCTGTAGGAACTATGTTGAGGCAACATTCTCCTGAAGGTAAGAGGGGAAGGTTTGATGCTAGGTTAGTGATTGAGGCGTTGAGAAGTGAGATGAAGAGGATGTTTCAGGAGGGCATGGAACAAATTCATGAGACGGTGGAACAAAAACTAGAGCAATCTAAAAACGTCTTCCAAGGGCGTAAGAGGGGGAGTTGTTCTAGGAGAGTGCAACGGGGTGGAGATGAAATGTCTGATGATGAATTTGATGAACCTTCTGTCGGGAGTTATAGAGGTTATAGTGGTAGGAATAGAGGAACTAGGGATTGGGAAGATAGAGGAGATAGGAATAGAGATGATAATCAATTGAGTAGTATAAAGATGAAGATTCCTCCTTTCCAAGGGAAGAATGATCCCGAGGCGTACTTAGAGTGGGAGAAGAAAGTAGAGATGGTGTTTGATTGTCACAATTATAGTGGGAGAAAGAAAGTGAAGCTTGCTGCCATTAAATTTTCGGATTATGCCATAGTGTGGTGGGATCAACTGATGTTGAATAGAAGAAGGAATGGCGAACCACCTATTGAGTCTTAGGAAAAGATGAAGAGGGTGATGAAGAAGCGGTTTGTGCCTGCGTATTACTATCGTGAATTACACAACAAATTGTAAACTCTTAAGCAGGGAAGCCGAAGTGTGGATGAATATTTCAAGCAGATGGAGGTTACTATGATTAGGGCAAATGTAGAGGAGGATAGAGAGGCTACCATGGCTAGGTTTCTTGCTGGATTGAATAGATAAATTCAAAATGTCGTAGAACTGCAGCATTATGTAGAATTGGAAGATATGGTTCATATGGCTATAAAGGTTGAGAACCAACACAGAAGGAAATGTAGTAGTACTGCACGGTTTCAACAGGGTGCTGGTTCATCCACCTGGAAGACTAAGCAATGGAAGAAGGAAGAAAAGCCTTTACCTACCAAACCAAAAGGAGAGTAGAGGCAAGTGGATTCTACTCCTAGTAACCAAGGTAAACCTGATTCTTCTACTCCTAGAAATCGTGACATTAGATGTTTTAAATGCCAAGGCAGAGGCCATATTGCTAGTCAATGTCCGAATAGGCGTGTTATGATTCTGCATGATGATGGTGAGTATGAGACTGAGGGGGATAGTGAAGAGGATGATATGCCTCCATTAGAGGACGCTAGTGATGACGAGGAGCCTGCAGTAGGGAAGTTAGTGGCAGTAGTGAAGCGAGGTTTGAATGTGCAGGTGAAGGAAGAAGAGGAGGTGCAACGAGAGAATATCTTTCATACTAGATGTTATCTAGGTGATCATATTTGCAGCTTGATCATTGATGGAGGGAGTTGCACTAATGTGGTGAGTACTTTTACTGTCGAGAGGCTGGGACTCAAGACTACTAAACATCCTAGTCCATATAAATTGCAGTGGTTGAATGATAGTGGCGAGACTAAGGTGAGTAAGCAAGCCTTGATTGCTTTTCGCATCGGTAGGTATGAGGATGAGGTGTTATGCGATGTAGTGCCGATGCAGGCGTGTCATATGTTGTTGGGGAGGCCATGGCAGTTTGATAGGAAGGTTGTTCATGATGGCTTTTCTAACAAATATACGCTTATTCACCAGGGGAAAAGCTTTAATCTTAAACCCTTAACACCTAAACAGGTGTATGAGGATCAGTTGCAGCTACAACAATCTTTTGCAAAATATAAGGTGAGTGAAAAACAGAGGGAGAGTGAAAGAGCAAAAGACAGCGAGAAAGAAAAGGAACACAAAAGTCGATATCAAAAGGAAAAAGAGAGGAAGGCTGGAATGAGCGTGAGAGACCAAGTTGAGGGGGGATCAACTTTGGTGGTAAGTGAAAAGGAGAGTGCAGCCTTGCAAAAGGAGAGTTGTGTGGCAAGAGCAAGTGTAGTGAGGAGAGAGTTAGTGATGAAGCAACCTATGTTGTTGCTGGTTTTTAAGGAAACTTGTTTGAATACTAACGAACTTTTTAACTCTTTGCCTAGTGTGGTTGTGTCTATTGTGCAGGACTTTGAAGATGTCTTCCCTGAGGAGATTCCAAAGGGTTTACCACCTATTCGTGGTATTGAGCACTAGATTGATCTTGTACCTGGAGCATCTATTCCAAACAAACCAGCTTATAGGAGCAATCCAGAGGAGACAAAGGAACTCCAAAGGTAGGTCAATGAATTAATGGAGAAAGGGTACGTGAGAGAAAGCATGAGTCCATGTGCAGTGCCTGTGATTTTGGTGCCTAAGAAGGATGGGTCATGGAGAATGTGTGTTGACTGCCGCGCCATCAACAACATCACGGTAAAGTATCGTCATCCCATTCCTCGCTTAGATGACATGTTAGACGAGTTACATGGGTCTAGTGTCTTTTCCAAACTTGATCAGAAAAGCGGATATCACCAAATTAGAATGAAAGAAGGTGATGAATGGAAAACTGCATTTAAGACAAAATATGGATTATATGAGTGGTTAGTAATGCCTTTCGGTTTAACTAATGCACCTAGTACTTTTATGAGACTTATGAACCATGTTTTGAGGGCTTTTATTGGAAAATTTGTGGTTGTCTATTTTGATGATATCCTCATTTACAGCAAGAGTTTGGAAGATCATATATCTCACTTGAGGGATGTTTTAGAAGTGCTTCAAAAGGAGCAGTTATATGCTAACCTCAAAAAGTGCACTTTTTGCACAGACAAAGTTGTGTTTCTTGGTTTTGTTGTTAGTGCACAGGGAATACAGGTTGATGAAGAAAAGATTCGTACGATCCAAGAATGGCCTAGTCCAACTAACGTAAGTAATGTGCGGAGTTTCCATGGACTAGCGAGCTTTTACAAGAGGTTTGTGAAGGATTTCAGCACCATTGCAGCACCACTTACTGAGGTAATCCAGAAGAACGTGGGGTTCAGATGGGGAGAGCAACAAGAGAAGGCCTTTCAGACGCTTAAAAATAAGCTGACTCAGGCGCCATTACTTGCTTTACCTAATTTCTCTAAAACGTTTGAAATTGAGTGTGATGCTTCAGGATTAGGTATTGGAGCAGTGCTCATGCAAGAGAGAAGACTAATTGCATTCTTTAGCGAGAAGCTAAGTGGGGCAACCTTGAACTACCCTACTTATGACAAGGAATTATATGCCTTGGTTCGAGCACTGGAGACTTGGCAACACTATCTTTGGCTAAAAGAGTTTGTGATCCACACTGATCATGAATCCTTGAAGTACTTGAAGGGACAACATAAGTTAAACAAAAGGCATGCTCGTTGGGTGGAGTTCATCAAAACATTTCCCTATGTCATCCACTACAAGCAAGGTAAAGAGAATGTCGTTGCTGATGCACTTTCTAGGAGGTATGCTCTTATCTTTACTCTTAGTTCTAGACTGCTTGGTTTTAAGCACATTAAGGAATTGCATGCTGCTGATCGAGATTTTTGTGAAGAGTATGTGCATTGTGAGAAGAGTGGTCATGGTAAATTTTATAAACATGAAGGATTCTTGTTTAGGGAGAGTAAACTATGCATTCCAAATTGTTCTTTAAGAGAATTATTAGTGAGGGAGTCTCATGAGGAGGTTTAATGGGGCATTTTGGAGTAGCTAAAACCTTAGGGGTATTGCAGGAACACTTCTATTGGCCTCACATGAAACGAGATGTTGAGAGGATTTGTGAGCGATGTGTCACGTGTAAGCAAGCAAAATCTAGAGTCCAACCTCATGGGCTTTATACCCCACTTCCCATTCCTCATGAGCCTTGGGTAGATATTTCCATGGATTTTGTGTTAGGATTACCCAGGTCTAGACATGGTCAAGATTCTATTTTTGTAGTTGTGGATAGATTTTCTAAGATGACACATTTCATTCCTTGCCACAAAATAGATGATGCTTGCAATATTGCTAATTTGTTCTTTAGGGAAGTTGTGAGATTGCATGGTATGCCTAGAACAATCGTATCGGATAGAGATGCTAAGTTCTTAAGCTACTTCTGGAAGACCCTGTGGGCTAAGTTAGGAACTAAGCTATTGTTTTCTACTACTTGTCATCCACAGACTGATGGTCAAACTGAGGTAGTAAATCGAACTTTATCTACTTTGTTAAGGGACAGTCATTAAAAAGAACATTAAAAGTTGGGAGGATTGCTTGCCACATGTTGAATTTGCCTATAATCGCATAATGCATTTTGCTACTAAGTTTACTCCTTTTGAAATTGTGTATGGTTTTAATCCACTAACTCCTTTGGATTTATCACCTTTGCCTATTTCTGAGTATGTTAATCTAGATGGCAAGAAGAAAGCGGAATTTGTTAAATAGATACATGAGAAGGCAAGACTAAACTTTGAGCGAAGAATAGAGCAGTATGTGAAACAAGCCAATAAGGGTCGTCGACAAGCTGTCTTTAAACCTGGAGAATGGGTTTGGGTTCACATGCGCAAAGAGCGGTTTCCTGTGCAGCGTCGATCTAAATTACTTCCTAGAGGCGATGGACCATTTCAAATTCTTGAGTGCATCAATGATAATGCATACAAGATAGATTTTCCAGGTGAGTATCAAGTAAGTGCTACGTTTAATGTTACTAATCTGAGTCCTTTTGATGTAGGGGACGATTTGAGGACAAATCCTTTTCAAGAGGAGGGGAATGATGAGAGCCATGATGGGAGCCAAGCCAGAAGATGGAATGTGGATCCTCTTGAAGTGCCACCTGGATCGATCACAAGAACTCGAGCGAAACGATTCAAGGAAGCACTTAATGGGTTGATAAAGGATGTCCACGAAGCCGGAAAGAATTGGAGCAACCATGAAGCCGGAAAGGATTGGAACAACCATGAGAATGCCTTTGCTCTTGTACAAGTTATAACGGATACGGGTTGAAGGGGGTGTGTCTTTACAAGGCACGACTGTGTAGTGAGTCTGGAGGCTCCACAGAAACATACACGGTCGTATACACGGTTCAAAGGCACGGCCGTGTATGGTGTCAAGAATATCTACAGAAACATACACGTCTAGAAAGGCACGGCCGTGTATACACTCTACGCCGGCTACTACGCCGGCTCCAACACCGCCGGCCTTTAATTCTCTGTTTTGTTATTTTTTCCTCAACTTAATGATGTTACGTCGTTTTGGGCTATTATTATTACGAATTGTAAACCCTACTATAAAGCTTCCAGGGTTGAGAATAGAAATAAAAAAACATACAAGTTTGAATAACATTTTTGAGAGAATTCCTCTCTTGGTTCTTTAAAGAACTTTCCTTGAACTTATCGGATTTTCTTCCGTGGCGTTCATCCCGACTTATCAATCGGTCTTTCATCCCGATTGTGGCGTCCACATAATATACCAAGGTTCTTGCCTCACTTATAGGCAATGGGTCGCGGTTTCCACTCGATTGTTTGGCATCTTGGGTAGCAATTCCGAACGTATTGGTATTGGGTTTCGTCACACGTGGGCATGGTTCGTATCAATTGTTTCTTTATCTTTCAAATTGGTTTTGCATGTGCTTAATCTTGGTTTTAGGCACATCATCTTTTGGTATCAGAGCACAAGTTGAGAGAAGGGATTAAGTGTTGGTTAATTTCGTGATTATCATCTTTAATTAGGGTTCTTCATTATTGAACCGAAATTGTGTGTAGTGACCTTGACTTGTGAAAATTGTCTTGATTGGAATTCTGATTTATTGCTTGTTGGAGTTGGATTGGAGGGATTGTTGTAGCTTCTTGTGATTGATCATTTTCGTGGAAGGGAAGGAGAATAGAAGTGTTGCTAATTCAACATTTTTTGAACTTGAAAACTTGCCTATCCATGCCGTGATTAGCTTGTTGCTTGAAGGAACTTGTGGCGTTTTTGTTGTTTTTGAGTCCATTGTGCAAATTCGGAATTGGGGAAGTATTTTACAGATTTGCATTGTGTTGAATAGTAAGGAATCTATTTGAATTCAAACACATCAATTAAGTTGTGGGAGTTAATGAGTGTTATTTGAATTTGAAATTCATTTCTTACCAATTGAGGAAGGCTTGCAATTAGTGAAGAAGTTGAAATTCAAATTTGAATTGCTACCTATTTGTAAGTTATGGATTAAATTGTGGAAAGTTGAGTATATCTTGTTATCCTTGCCGTGGAAGTGGAAGTGTATTTGTTGTTGTTGCCATTTATTGTTGTTTCCATGGAAGTGGAGTGTAATATTTGTGTTGTTGCTATGGGAGTTGCTTGTGAAGGAGTGACTTATGGAACTTAGAAAAATTTGTTGCACCATGATTTTGAAAGAAGTGGAAATATTGTTGTCGTGTTGATTGAATTTGAATTCAACAATGTCTAGTGAAATGCTTCAATATGCTAATGTATTGCGACGAACATTAAGTACATTTGCTAATAAGGAGGAAGAACAAAGGGAAAACTGGTTCTACACTTCTTGTAGGATACAAGGAAATTTGTGTGTCCTTATAATTGATGGTGGTAGTTGTATTAATGTAGTAGCTGCATCGTTGGTATCGAAGCTAAAGCTTTCAACTATTCCACATCCTAAACCGTATAAACTGCATTGGCTTAATGATCAAGGAAGTCTGTATGTTACCCAAAGAGCTAGGGTACCCTTCAGTATAGGGGACAAGTATTGTGATGAAATTGAATGTGATATCTTGCCTATGTGTGCATCCTATATTTTGCTTAGCAGACCTTGGTTATATGACATAAGGGTCTTACATGATGGCTTTATGAATACATATGTGTTCCAAAAGGAGGGCAAACGAGTTATTCTGAATCCTATGTCATCTTCAGAGGTCTAAAATGTCCAACAACAGATTAATCGACCATCAGAGGTTAAAAAGGCCTTGATGTAATATGATGATTATGAGGAAAAGAAGGTGTTGTTGATGGGACAGGGTGAGATGGAGAGGTTAATCATAGAAGAGGCTCCAACATACTTGCTTCAGTTGAGATGTGTATTAGGGTTACGAGAACCACAATCTCTACCTCCAGTAGTTTCTCAGGTATTGAATGAGTATACTGACATTTTTCCTGATGATTTGCCAGCAGGATTACCACATTTGAGAGGGATAGAGCATGCTATTGATCTTATGCCCGGTTCAGTGTTACCAAACCGACCAGCATATCGCATGAATCCTGAGGAGGTTAAGGAATTGAAACGTCAGGTAGATGAATTGGTTGAACTGGGGCTTGTTAGAGAGAGTCTCAACCCATGCGCTGTTCCCGCCTTTCTTGTTCCCAAGAAGGATGAAACTTGCAGAATGTATATCGATAGCAGAGCTATCAACAAAAATCACCATTAAATACATGTATCCTATTCCTAGACTTGATGATATGTTGGATGAGCTGCATGGTTCACAAGTTTTCTCTAAAGTGGATCTTAAAAGAGGATATCACCAGATTCGGATGAGGGAAGGGGATGAATGGAAGACCGCTTTTAAAACACATCATGGACTGTATGAATGGTTGGTTATGCCCTTTGGTTTGAGTAAT
This sequence comes from Laguncularia racemosa, assembly GCA_037954665.1. Classification (NCBI taxonomy): domain Eukaryota; kingdom Viridiplantae; phylum Streptophyta; class Magnoliopsida; order Myrtales; family Combretaceae; genus Laguncularia; species Laguncularia racemosa. The sequence continues at coordinate 1,477,179 of JBBMOL010000036.1, forward strand.
GCTCCTAGTACTTTTATGAGATTGATGAACCATGTATTGAAAGAATTTCTAGGAAAATTTGTTGTTGTTTATTTTGATGATATTCTGATCTACAGCAAAGACCTAGAACAAAATGTGGAGCATCTTCGGATAGTATTTTCAGTATTGAGGACACAACAGCTATTTGCAAATATTCAGAAGTGTTCCTTTTGCCAAACTGAGGTAACATTTTTGGGTTTTGTTGTGTTAGGTTCAGGTGTTAGGATGGATGAGGAGAAAGTGAGGGCAATCAAAGAATGGCCAACACTCACTTCAGTTATTGAGGTAAAAAGTTTTCATGGGCTTGCATCCTTTTATAGACGCTTTGTCCAAAATTTCAGTAGTATTATCAGTCCTCTCACAGAATTGACTAAGAACAGTGTTCCTTTTATTTAGAGTGAAAAGGCCCAAAGGAGTTTTGAAGAGATAAAAGAAAAACTCACTTGTGCTCCATTACTAGTCTTACCTGATTTTGACAAAGTCTTTGAATTGGAATGTGATGCTTCTGGGATTGGAATTGGTGTTGTATTAATGCAGGAGAAGAGGCCCATAGCATATTTTAGTGAGAAGTTGAGTGGAGCAACTTTGAACTATTCAATATATGATAAGGAATTTTATTCCTTAATAAGGGCTCTCATGACGTGGCAGCATTATCTCCTCCCGAAAGAGTTTATTATTTATACCGATCATGAATCTTTGAAACATTTCAAGGGACAACATAATTTGTCCAAGCACCAAGCTAAGTGGGTAGAATTTTTGGACGGTTTTGCTTATGTGATAAAGTATAAAAAGGGAAATCAGAATATTGTTGTTGACGCTTTATCACGACGATATGTACTTATCACTTCTCTTCAGTCAAAATTAGTGGGTTTTGAGTTGTTGAAAGAACAATATGTATGTGATGAGGAATTCAAAACTATCATGGAAAGGTGTCTTGGAGGTAGGATGTATGATGGATATTGTGTGATAGATGGTTTTCTGTATAAATCAGGAAAACTATGTATTCCATCTGGATCTGTGAGGGAAGCACATGCAGGTGGTTTGTCAGGACATTTTGGTGAGAAGAGAACTTTAGCCATATTGAGAGAGAATTTCTATTGGAAGGGTATGATAAAGGATGTCCATAGGCTACTAGAAAGGTGTGGTGTTTGCAAGAGAGCCAAAGGGAGGAAAGGTGCACAGGTGAATATATGCCTTTACCTATACCATATAAATTGTGGACAGATATTAGTATAGATTTTGTGTTGGGATTACCTAGAACACAAAGGGGGAAAGACTCTATTATGGTGGTTGTTGATCGATTCAGCAAAATGTCACACTTTGTGCCATGTCACAAAACAGATGATGCTCTTTTTATTGCTAACCTTTTTGTGCAGGAAATTGTCAAATTACATGGAGTTCCACATAGCATAGTGTCAGACAGAGATACTAAGTTTCTTTTGGAAAACACTATGGAGAAGACTAGGTACTAAACTAATGTACAGTATCTCTTGCCATCCCTAGACAGATAGACAAACAAAGGTTGTCAACTGCACACTTAGGAATCTACTCAGAGCAACAGTTGGCAAGAATCTTACTGGTTGGGACTTGTGTCTTCCTATCGTTGAGTTCGCTTACAATAGGTCTACTCATAGTTCAACCAGTAAGTCTCCCTTTGAAGTTGTTTATGGCTATAATCCTTCCATTCCATTGGATTTTATAGCTGGACTAGCGACAAAGGAAGAAAGTCTTAGTGGAGTTGATCGAGCTCGACAAATTTAGCACATCCATGATCGGACAACTGAACACCTTCAGAAGACTCAGGAACAGTAGAGGATCTAGGGAAACAAACACAGGAAAATTCATCTTTATAATCCAGGTGACTTAGTCTGGATTAATCTTAGCAGGGACAGGTTTTCACATAAAAAGTCACAGAAGCTATCTCCTAGATCAGACGGACCATTCAGGGTCTTAAAGCACATCAACGACAATGCCTATCGCATAGAGTTACCAGGAGAGTATGGAGTATCAGCAAATTTTAATGTCTTAGATCTCTCACCATACTTAGCAGATGACGTGCATGAAGACCCATCAGATTTGAGGGCAAATCTTCCAGAAGCCCGAGGAGATGATAGGAATCAGACTCCTCCGGGACCTATCACCAAGGCCCGAGCTAAGGGTCTCCATAATCTAGCTTTGAGGGTTTTTCTAGAGAAACCTAACCTTGAGAAAACTAACCTACTTCCTATATCTTTGCATTATAATTTTGATGCATTTCAGCAGGTTCACTTATCAGTCCTATAGGATGCAAAAACACCTATACTACTAAGCGAATCAAGGTTTTCAACGGAACCTAATTCAAAAGTTTCTTAAAGATCGGCATTATGAAGGATCATTTCTTTTATATATTTCTCCTTTTATAAACTATTTTTGGTTGTATTTGGTTTTGGGACACTTTCATTTCCTTATAATTTTTATTTAGGACTAGCCACTTTAAAAGTGGCAAACTTGTTTGACCATTTTCTAACCCTAGGAGTAGCAAGTATAAATACTTGCTTATATTAGGGTTTGTGGAGGCCATTTTTGTAGATTAAACATAGCACTTCACGTGTGGGAATTAGGGTTCATCCTAGTTTAAAATCTCTTATCAATTTCAACCCAAGAATTGGAATTGTGGTGAGTGCGACAAGGGGAAATTATAAGTCATATCGATTTCTTCTTTCTTGTTTTTCATTTCTTCTCTAGTGAGTCATATCTAGGGTGGATTTGAAGCTTTCTTGGACTTATTTGTGAGTGTAATTCATGAACAATTGTCTTGTTAAGATTGATTGTTCTTTTAGTACATGACTTTATATCTCAATTTAGTGTTGGCGTGAATTGGAATTGGAGGAAGAGTGGCAATCACGGTTTTGCTGCTTCCTTTTTTATCTGATTTTCACGTGGATCTCATTCCATTTGTTGTCACTTGTTGAAGATTACAACTAGGGATTGCAATTACATCATTTGATCTTTGGTTTTTCCATCAAATCTCCAAAGGTTTCACGTAAATTGTCATCCACATTGGACCGGTTTTATGATTGATTGTAAATTGTTTTCCTTGAATCATTTGATTGTGCTTGAACTTGGTTTTGAGCACATCACAATCTTGGAGTAGTGTATCTTTTCGGTAACCTCATTTAACATGATCAAAGAAAATATGTTGACATTGATTATCATTTTGTGTGGGAAATGGTATCCTTTGTTTAGGTTCTTGTCTATTATATACCTACCCGACATCGGTGCACAGATTTACTCACCAAGAACTTGTCTATAGCATCATTTCTAGAACATTATTTCAATCTTACGATGTCTCTATGATAGGAGTCAAACCTCAGGCCCCATCACGGGAGCTAAAGCAGGAGGAAGAACATGATATTGAGAATCATTCACAATCAACTAAGTGCTGAAGAGATTTTATATGTAAATTAATTTGAACTACATGGTTTTGGTTTTGATAGGACATCGATAGTGTTGTATATAGGTTCGACATTAGATTCCTAAGTTGTACTATAGGTTCAAGGTTGGAAAACAAGGAGACATGACAAGTAGAGAGGTAAATAGCTTAGAACAAGGCCATGTTCATGGGCTTGTACCCCACCCCAAGTTGCTAGGTTTGAAATAATATGAATAAAAAGATAGTGAGAGGTACGTAGCTATCTTCCTGGCCATGTACCCCAACAAGCTCCAAAACATGGCTGTATTTCTAAAAGCATTTAGTATGAGAGATACATGGCCATGCACCTCTTAGCAAGATGTTTTCCTTTTCTTTGTTTATTTACCCTTTTGTTTATTATGCCAAAAGACTTATAATTAGACATTAATTCATTATTACAAATAGAATTATCATTGTTTGAGTCTTAACTCTCTCTTTTCCATACTCTTACCAAACTATGGATTGTGGTGAGTACACTTAATCAACTCTTGTGTGAGTTTTATCGTTGAGTGGATTAAGTAAGTGGATGCTATTGGTAAGTCATATCCAGTAGTTATCCATTCTTTTTATTCAATAATCTCTAAAACCTTAACTTACTATAATTTTGTGTTTGGTTATGACTTCATCCTTATCAAGATCATTGGATGTCCTAATGGTTACCTCCCTAGGTACATCACTCTAGCACCTTAAGATTAAGGAAGTGTATTACTATATTATAAATAATTTAGGGGTATAATAGTCCTTTTCTATGTATTAGGGTTGTAGAGTATTATGAGCCTTGGATCTAATTGCAAGAACACAAAGCTAATTGAAGAATCAAACAAACTAATTTCACAAAATGACGTGATGCCAATTACTACGTAAACCCTAATTGCGTGAATCAAATTGCTTTAATACCAAATTATGATAATGATCACTTGCAATGGTAAGATATATAAAGGATAACACAAAGATGAACCAAATTCCAATCAAATTGGGCTTGAACCAAATTTGACAATTGGAACCCTAAATGTGTGAACAAAAACAAATAAATCAACCAATTACAACTAGATATGACACACTAGAAATAATTGAAAGCAACTTAAGAAATATTGATATAACTCACAATAATTCTTAAGCCCATTCGCCACAATTTCAATAAGGAAATTGATAAGAGTAAAAGTTTGAGTGAGGAAGTGCTCTCCATGGCAAAGAAATGGCAAATTTCTAATTTCAACAAAAGTCCCCTCTAAAACCTACCTAGCAAGTATTTATACTTGCTCTAATTAGGATAAAAATAACAAAACCAAATTACAAATAGGACCAACAAGTAATCGGTTCTTAAGCAACAAAAGACAATTACAAATAAACCCTCAAAAAGGCCGGTTCTTCGCTTCCATGGAACACTTGTGGACTGGTTGATGTAAGTCCATGAATGACCCACAATTGATCTTTAGTGAATTTTATTGACTATCCTATAAAACCGATAAATTTACTTGCTACAATGCAAAGAAAAATTATTATTAGATAAATAAGAAAACATGTGAATATCTGGACTCATGTATCCAATTTGGTTTCCCCACTGCTGGAACCATAGGTTTGATTCCCATCAGTGCACTATCAAGCATAAGTTAAGTAGAATTCCATCTAGTAGCTACATCTAAGTGCAAACCAACATTGGTATCAATGTCACAAACCTATTAAACACACTCCAAAAAATATTTCATTTTACTCTCTGAGCCTTTTACATACTTCATACTCTCCCTTATTTTATGCGACGCTTCAGTACTTATCGTCAACTCCTCTTTAACGATTAAATGAAGAATATGAGCACAACATGTAATAAGAAAAAACTCATCACCACAAAACAAACTATGCTACAAGTTCACTTGCTTTTTTAAGAAATCTTGTATGCAATCATTTGCAAATGCATTACCCAATGTAAGGAGGAATATCTTTCTATCTATTCTCTAATCTTTCAAAAATTCAAAAACTTTCTTAAATAACTCAAACCTTGAATGGGGAGGGGGCATTTTACAAAAGGTAAGAATTTTATTGTTAAGTTTCCATTTGTCATCACATAATGACTAGTCAAACAAATATATCCTTCTTTGGTGGAGGCAATCCATACATCAGAAGTCAAACATACTCTCCTTGGAATATTCTACAATATTTGTTTCAATTTGTTCTTCTGAGCCAAATATAAATTCCAAACATCTAATGTAGTAGTTTTCCTAGAAATTAGCTTATAATCAAGATTATATAGCCTTATAAACTATATAATCTTCTTATACTCAACAAATGAAAATGGAAAATCATGCTCAATAATAGCCATTGACATTGTCTCATGAGCAACTTTAGGATATGGTTTTCTTGATCTTAACTTACCAACACAATCAATTATCATATCACCAACAATATTATATCTAGGAATTTGACTCAAACAACACTTTCTTATATGTAGACGTAAGGATGATGTTTGATGGCTATGCCCCCCAATAACATATTCCTTCCTATACGCTTTACATTTGGCTTTACTTTTACCATCTTTCCCAATACCAATTTTTGTAAATATACGCCAAACCTCAGAAAAAGAACTATTTGTTTGAGCCTTTTACCTGCAGGTTCTTTAGATTGAGAATATCTCAATTCTACATTAGCATTACACCCACCGACTTCGGATACATCGTCTACATCAATAGCTTATATTGTATTTGCAGTCTTATTGCTTGTAAGATCCATTCTAAAAATATATCAAAATAAGAAAATATCACAATATAAAATTAATACCACTAACATTACCTACAATTAGTCACACATATTTATTGACAATTGAATTTAAGATAAGATGTCTCAAACCCCAAACTGCAACTCTAATTCTCTAAATACATAACCAATTAACCATAAGCTCTGATTTATGCATACCTCCCAACCCTAAACTGCAACTCCAAACCCCAGATTGCAACTCCTAACCTAAACCCCAAACCATAGCTCTAAACTCCAAATTGCAACTCTAAACCCCAAATCGTAACTCCAAACACAAACCCCAAACCCCAAATCTCACCTTCAAACTCTAAACCCAAACCTTAAACCACAACTCCAAACCTATACCCCAAACCCCTAAACCGCAACTCCAAGCGAACCCATAGATCAAATCAAACAAACATGGCAGTTGGCTAACTAAAAAGAAAAACAAATGCAATAACCAACAAAGGACTCACCACGCTGCTTGACGACTATGATAAGGAGGAGGATGAGATGGTGCGGTGACGACAAGGACGATCAATCAACGACAATGAGGCCACAGTAAACGATTGTGCTACGACTGCTACATACACTAGTGATTGAACCATAAGTCCATGACTGTTGAGCTCGAGAGGGCTGCCACTGAGGTCTGAGACAATGTGACTAATGAGTGATGAGATGAGATGAGAGTGGGAGTGAGTGAGTCGTGGTGTGGTGTGGTGTGGTGTGGTGTGCCCTATGAGAGTAAGAGTGAGAGACGGGGAGGATTAGAGAGGAACAGGATGATCTAGTTAGGACTCAAGGTAGGCTCTCCTATGCTGTATGTTGTGTTGTGTGGCTATCATGTCCTTTTTTCTATTTCTTTTCCCTTTTTTTTTAATTGTGTGGGCAATGTGGGCCAACCTGTGCCCGCATCGATGTGGCCCACCCTGACTCGCAAGCTACACAAGGCCGGCCAAAACAGCCCACACATGTTGTAAGCTAAAATTTTTTAGCTCGCCTCGTAAAATTTTGTAAGTTGGGTGGGCCGGCCCACATGGCCCACCCCGCATTCCCAATCCTACATATGGATCCTAAACATTTTAGTAAATGATATTTATATACAAAGACTCTAAACTTTTTAGTTCCTAACTACTGGTAAATACATAATTACATGGTCATAGACAAATCAAGAACAAAAAAGGAACAAAGCAATTTAAATTATTGTGACATGTGGCCAGATTTGACTGGTTTTTCAGTCGAATTAATTGATGAATATTAATAAAAAAAAAACACACACACACAGATAACCATCAAAGGTTCGTGGATGTATCTTGAAATGTCAACATTAAGCTTGGAATCATTTGAATGTTAACACGGTAGAATTTGGTGTCCAAGAAACACTTCTATGTACATTCTAAACATTCAGATTTTATTTCTCCATAACTTTTTAAAAATATGTATATGCACTTCAAATTATCATTAAAATCCTAAAATCATTGCATTTATAATCCTTTTATAATAATTTTGGAATCTATCAATAATTTATGATGATTTATATAAATCATATTTTGAAATTTTAAAACATCTATTCACACGTAACAAATAATTTATGGGTACATTGCAATTAAAAAAATATACATACATACATCCATACATACATACATACATACATACATACATATATATATAGATCAAGCAACCTCTCCTTGCCTAGTATAAACAGAGATAGCCAAAGAAAGTTTCCTTGATCCTAGGAATTAAAGATGGTTTCTCTCCAACACTGCACAACAGGCTTCCTAGTCAATCCTTAACAACCATGACCCAACGGCATAGCAATCATTGTAAATCAATCATATAAGTCAAGTTCTCTGCACACATGTGTTGAACAAACTTCTGCGATATTTAGAAGTTTCAACTGTCTAGTTGGTTCTAGCACAGTTTTACAGAAAACCTTATTACACGGAGATGCAGAAATTAATCAGTTTTCTGAAGACCTTCATGCTGGCTTCAGCCCTTGCATGCTCAACAACAGTCACGGCCGATCGGGAATTTGGACTCTTATACAACGGCTTTCAGTCGGCGAATCTGAGCCTTGATGGCATAGCAGAATTCACTTCTAATGGCCTCCTGAAGCAAACAAACGACACCAGGCAACAAACGGGCCATGCTTTTTATCCAGACCATAGTAGGCTCAAAAACTCTCCAAAAGGTTCTGCTTTCTCATTCTCTACAGCGTTTGTTTTTGGTATCATTTCGGAGTACGCCAAGCTTAGCGGTCATGGAATCGCATTTGTGATCGCGCCCCAACGAGGCCTCCCTGGAGCTCTACCAAGTCAGCACCTCGGCCTGTTCAGTGATACCAACAATGGGAATTTCAGCAACCATGTGGTTGCAGTCGAGCTGGATACGATACAAAACAAAGAGTTGCAGGATATCAATAACAACCATGTTGGAATCGATGTCAATGGGCTGATATCCTGGAATTCTAGTCGTGCATGGTACCATGTGAACACCACAGGAGTTTTCAAAAACTTGTCCTTAATTAGTAATCAGCCTATGCAGGTTTGGGTTGATTATGATGGAACTCAGAAGCAAATTAATGTCACTTTAGGGCCATTTAAAGTAGTCAAACCGAGCATCCCACTGTTGTCTTCATCACTTGATATTTCTAAATTCATTAATGAGACGATGAATGTTGGCTTTTCATCATCCACTGGTTCAATCCTAACATCTCATTATGTACTAGGTTGGAGCTTCTAGGTAAATGGTCAAGCTCAGGCACTCACTCTCTCCCAACTATCTAAGCTTCCGAGAATAGGAGAGAAGCCAAAATCTAAACTGTTGACCATTGTTTTGCCCATAATCTCGGTGCTTCTTTTTGCAGTGGTGATATTAGGTGTGGGCTATTATATAAGAAGGAAGAGAAAATTTGCGGAAATAATGGAAGATTGGGAACTCGATCATGGTCCACACTGATTCAAGTACAAGGATTTATATATTGCCACAAAGGGTTTTAGAGACCAGGAATTGCTGGGAACTGGTGGATTTGGCAGGGTCTATGAAGGGGTAATGCCAAAATCAAAGAATGAGATTGCGGTGAAAAGAGTCTCTCATGATTCTAGACAAGGGATGAGACAATTTGTGGCCGAAATCGTCAGCATTGGTCGACTTAGACACCGTAACTTAGCGGCGCTTCTCGGGTATTGCGGGCGTAGAGGAGAACTTCTTTTGGTGTATGAGTACATGCCGAACGGAAGCCTGGACATCTACTTGTTTAACGAGCCAAAAGTAACATTCAATTGGAGGCAAATATTTCACGTCATTACCGGAGTAGCTTCAGGACTATTACATCTCCATGAAGGATGGAAACAAGTTGTCATTCGTAGAGATATCAAGGCTAGTAATGTTCTACTGGATGCAGAATTAAATGGAAGTTTAGGAGATTTCGGTCTAGCAAGGTTATATGACCATGGGACAGATCCTCCAACAACAAATGTAGGAGGAACACTTGGATACCTAGCTTCGGAGCACACTAGATGATAGAGATCACCAGCAACAACAAACAACCGCAACAACCAACAAATGGCTAGCAACAAGATCACCACAATCATCATCTGCGGCAACTGATAGAGATCAGCAGCACCAACAACAACAAACAGCAGCAACAAACAACAGATGCACAGCAACAAGATAACGATCAACAACAATCCGGATCACCCCAAATCACCAACAAGATTACTACAATAGATTTGTATCTTAATATGCAGTAATGTGATAAATACTAATAACAAAGGAAATATGAAAAATGTACCTTTATATACAAGAACAAAACAATCAATTGAATAAGTGTGATTTTCTTTTACAATTAACTTTGTAAATCTTCTACATGGTATCAGAGCTTCTCCTCAGCATCTAAACTAAACCAAACCTCCATCAACCAACCTCACAAAACCATGACTTCGGAAGATACATCAACAATCATCCAAAACAACATAGAACCAACCCAACCCCTCATCGTGATAACAATACACAACTCCATCAAACTCAACTACTCCAACTATCTCTCTTGGAAAACCCAAATCGAAGCCATTCTCATAGGATATAACCTATCCAAATTCATCGATGGCTCTCATCCACCACCACTGGTCACTATTACAATAGACGACAGCATCACACCAAACCCAGCCTACCTCACCTGATGATGCTAAGACAAGCTGCTATTCGAAGCACTTGTTAGCACACTATCCTCCAACATCGTTCCCCTAGTTACACACGCAAACACCTCTCTCCAGGCCTGGCAGATCCTTGCCAATACCTATGCCAAACCCACCCGTGGCCACATCAAACAATTGAAAGACAATCTAAAACACATCACCAAAGGCTCCACCTCTATCACTGACTACATGCAATATATCAAAATCCGTGCCGATGAACTTGCAGCACTTGGAAAACCCCTTGATCATGAAGATCTCATTGAAAAAATCCTTGATGGACTAGATGAATCCTACTAACCTGTCATTGATTCTGTTAACAGCCATGACAATCCCATTTCCTTCAATGAGCTACATGAGAAACTCATCAACAAAGAGCTCTCCCTCCATCACACCTCTCTCCCTGCCTCAGCCAATCCTACTTCGGCTCACACCTCTCAAGTCCGCTCCAACCGTTGGCCTCCTCGCCATCGTCTAAATCGACCATTCCCCAACTCCCCTTCCCCTGCTCCTCCAACCACACTACTTGCCCGCTCATTCCCCAACACTACCTCTCGCTCACCTCGGCCTTTCCTTGGCTGATGCCAATGGTGTCGCCAACAACGGCATGTTGTCACACAATGCCCTCTATTTCATCAACAACATCCTTACACGAGACCCCCCCACACCATTCACTCAATCCACTCCTTCCCCTCACCCTCTTCCTTGGCAGACGCAGGCCCACCTCCTCTCACTCCTTCAACTTAACTAATGTTCTATGTGTTCCCTCCATGCATTGCAATCTTATATTTGTTTCTCAGTTTTGCAAATCTAACGACACCTCAATCGAATTCTTACCTTCTTCGTTTCATGTGAAGGATCTCCGAACAGGAACAATTCTCCTTCGAGGACACACTAAGGATGGCATCTACATTTGGCCTCCCACCACACTGCCACTTCTTGCTTTCTCCAGCACTATCACATCTCTTCCTATCTGGCACCATTGACTCGAACATCCCTCCCTACCAGTCCTCAAGCATCTCCTCCACTCCAGCAACTTAACAACACCTAGCTTAGCACATTCTACATTTAATTGTACTTCTTGCCATTACGAAAAAGACATAAGTTGCCATTTGCTGCTTCTACTTTAGCTTCTTCCTCTCCTCTCGAACTGATATTCACTGATGTTTGGACATCTCCCATTACGTCTATAAATAACTACAAATACTATGTTATCTTTGTCGACCACTACACCAAATACATATAGCTCTTTCCACTTAAACGCAAATCCGACGTTCTCCATGTCTTCATACGCTTCAAGACACTTGTAGAACATCATCTCAATCATGCCATTAAAACACTTTACTTGGACAATGGGGGCGAATATCAAGTCCTCTCGAACTATCTTGCCACTTAAGGCATCTCTCACCTCACAACCACTCCTCATACGCCTACGCACAACAGTTACTCGGAACGCCATCATCGTCATATTGTTGAAACCGGCCTTACTCTCCTCTCGCATGCGTCAATGCCACCAATCTACTATACCTATGCATTTCTCACTACCGTCTACCTCATTAACCACCTTCCCACTCCAACACTTCATAACCTATCCCCATTTTCCAAACTCTTTGGCACCACACCTCATTATACTAAGCTTTGAAGCTTTGGTTGTTTGTGCTATCCATGGCTGCGACCATACATTAAGCACAAACTTGAACCTCGCTCATTGCTGTGTATGTTAGTTAGCTACTCCTCTACTCAAAGTGCTTACCTCTGCCTCCACATACCTTCTGGTTGCATCTATGTCTCTCGCCATGTTTTCTTTGTTGAGTTTATCTTCCCCTTTAGCCAATCCCCAACTGTCACCAAAAAACCTATGACACCCATAGAGTGGTGCTCCCTCCATCTTCCCCTTCGTACGCCATCCTCCCAGCACTCGCTCCACCCCACCTCTGATTCACCTTCCCTACCTCAACCCTCCGTTGTCCCACCTAATCCCACCCCCACTACTACCACCTTCCTCCCCCCATACCATCATAACTCACTCCAAGCATAACATCCGCAAACCTATCCAAAAAATCAACCTCCTTACAACTGTTCTACCTCCACTTCATGAACCCCGAACCATCACTTAGGCCCTCAAGGATTCCAATTGGAGGGTTTCCATGTCCGATGAATTCAATGCTCTCATTCGTAATGGCACGTGGGAACTCACGGCCCCACAAACTCATCACAATATCATCGGATGCAAGTGGATTTTTCGTACTAAATTTCTTCTTAACAGCTCTCTTGATAGGTATAAAGCTCAATTAGTTGCCAAAGGGTTCCATCAACGCCCTGGTGTAGACTATACTGAAACCTTCAATCCTGTCATCAAGCTAGTCATCGTCCGGCTCATCCTTAGCTTGGTAGTGAGCAATGGCTAGCTGCTCCATCAACTTGATGTCAACAATGCCTTTCTCTAAGGAACTCTCCAAGAGGAAGTATACATGGCTCAACCTCCTGGCTTCATTAATCCTAATCATCCTCATCACTTGTGTAAACTTCGTAAAGCCATCTATGGTCTTAAATAAGCTCCCCACGCCTGGTATCATGAACTTCATCAACACTTGCTCCAATCTGGCTTTCGCAACTCCATGGCAGATTCATCCTTGTTCATCCTCAAATACCACAACATTACTATTTACCTTCTTGTTTATGTTGATGATATCATCATTACAGGTAACAACACCTCCATTGTCACCAAGTGCATTCACTCCCTTGCCGGTCATTTCCCCATCAAAGACATGGGTTTCCTCCACTACTTTCTTGGCATTAAAGTCCTTCCGGGTACAGCTGGTCTATTTCTCAATTAACAAAAATATGTTGAAGATCTTCTTCATCGGACAAATATGACTGATGCCAAATCGGTCGCAACACCCCTTGCGATCTCGCCCTCTTTAGTTCTCCATGATGGCTCGCCCCTCACTGATCCTCAGGAGTTCCATCATGTGGTTGGCAGCCTCCAATACCTCTCTCACACTCACACAGACATCGCCTACACTGTCAACAAACTTTCCCAATTCATGCATCAGCCTACTACCATATACTGGCAAGCAGTAAAACGTCTCCATCGGTATCTTCGCGGCACATCAGCACATGGAATCACCCTTCGCAAATCATCTGTTCTGAATCTTCATGCATTCTTTGACACTAACTGGGCTGGCGACAAAGATGATTATACATCTACTAGTGCCTACATTGTCTACCTTGGTCGAAATCCCATCTCGTGGAGTTCCAAGAAACAATGCACCGTTGCACGTTCCTCCACTGAAGCTAAATAGCGGGCAGTTGCATCTACTGCAACTGAGCTACAATGGATTGGCTCCTTACTACAAGAACTCTGCCTACCCACTAATCAACCTCCGGTAATCTATTGTGACAATGTTGGGGCAATGAATTTATGCTCCAATCCTGTCTTTCACACACGAATGAAACATGTCGCACTTGATTACCACTTCATCCGTGAACAAGTTCAACATGGTCTACTTCTAGTCTCTCACATATCGTCCTCCGATCAACTCACAGACACTCTCACTAAACCACTTCCTTGCTCTCGTTTTCAACTCCTAATCAACAAGATTGGACTAACTATACCACCGTCCATCTTGCGGGGGCATGATAGAGATCACTAGCAACAATAAACAACCGCAACAACCAACAGATGGCTAGCAACAAGATCACCACAATCATCATCTGCGGCAACTGATAGAGATCAGCAGCACCAACAACAACAAACAGCAGCAACAAACAACAAATGCACAGCAACAAGATAACAATCAACAACAATCCGGATCACCCTAAATCACCAACAAGATTACTACAATAGATTTGTATCTTAATATCCAGCAATGTGATAAATACAAATAACAAAAGGAAATATAAAAGATGTACCTTTGTATACAACAACAAAACAATCAATTGAATAAGTGTGATTTTCTTTTACAATTAACTTTGTAAATCTTCTATACTAGACTAGGTAAGGCCACAACAAGAACAGATGTTTTTGCATTCGGGGCATTTTTACTGGAAGTTGCAACTGGAAGGAGACCGGTAGAGGCTCAAGGAGCCGAGGACGTAACACTAGTTGATTGGGTGTTTTCTCTCTGGAAAAGAGGAGAAATTCTTCAGGCAAGAGATCCAAATCTGGGGACAGAGTTTGTAGCAGAAGAACTCGAGTTGGTTCTGAAATTAGGATTGCTATGTTCTCAGTCAGAGCCATTGGGAAGACCAAGCATGCGTCTAGTTGCGCAATATTTGGAAGGGGATTTGCCTTTGCCGGAGTTATCAACTCTTGATTTTTCTGCACATGGCTTAGCTTTTGCACATAGAGAAGGTTTTAGTGATCTTGGCATGTCTTATCCGTCTTCCATGAATATTGCTTTCTCGCACGCATCCTCCATCGCAGACTCACTTCTTTCCGAAGGACGATAATGTTTTTGTTGTCCTGTCTGGTGCCATTATCAGAGATGCAGGAAGGTAGATTATGACATGAAGAACGGTGTAGGTACACTTGTAGACACATGTGGCATCTATCACTTAATAAATCTTTTCTGTATTAACTAAATATACGTGAGTTATTAATATGTGATTATTACATTACGTTATATTATATTTTTTTTATATTTAAACTCTGGAGAGATGCTATCATGGTAATATAAGTTTTATTGAAAATAAATACTTTTTTTTTTTACTAAAGGTCTAAATCTCTTCAAAATTCTTTATCATGATATCATTTCGAATACATGGATGTATGGAATATTTGATTGGTTTAACTCAAATATAAATAGATCAAAATTTTTACAGTGAATGTGCATAATGAATAAAGTTAAGCTTTAGTTAGCTGTGAATTTAAGTATTGTAGTTGTCTCGTAATCTAGCCGAAAGAAGAAAAAGCATATACCTTTTTGGTTTATTGGGAATATGATTTAAATTACTTAACAATAATTTCACCGTTTAATATTGAAAATATGCTAGAAATTTGATTTACAATTGTCCATATTCCTTAAAATCCAAATCCTAATCCTCTCCTTATCTTATCACTCTAAACACTTCATCCTCTTCCTAAATTTTATTTTTCTTTCTTCCCTTCCCTCTTTATATCTTCTTTATGTTTATTTTTCCCTCTTGCATATAATTCAAATGTTCACATTAAATTATCTAAACAAACCCTATACATTCCTTATAAATTATCAAACGATAGATCACCCTTATTAGTTATTACTAGGAATCGGTATAAGAAGTCGAATTCCAAGATTGAAAAAACTAAATAAAACTTGCAAGTTATGAATAACAATTCTCTCCTCTAATTGTTCAAGATTCAAATTAAGAAAATAATAGGATAATGCTTGAATTATAATTTTTTCATATACTAGACATGATAAAACTTATTGTTGGTAGGTTATTTTGGCCATAAACCTAGGTCCGATCCAAGCCCATATTCTATTTCACAAAGATAGCTCAGTCATGAGCCCTAGTGAGGTCTCGAATATCTTACCCGTGGTTCCTTGACTCGGTCAACTACAGATATGACTTGTTGCAAACCAAGTCGTCCACTCTCCTACTACTTGAATACCCCGGACGTGTAGCCACAGACGTGCCCCACGTTCTCCAAGGATAACCACACATCAATATTACCTATAAATACCCAGAGCATTCTATTGATAAATAGATTAAAACCTTTTAGTCACTTAACTATTTTTCCGATTATCCCTCAATTCTCACTAAGCTTCCTAACTTGGACATTAGAGTGGCAATGCCAAATAGCCTTGACATCCTCATAGCTCATAATTTCCTTATGCTTTGCAAGTTCACTTACTTCCCTATTAAATCCACAAACAACATTCGATGCTGTCTTTTTGTGAACCATAACCATAACTAGCAGTGCTAAATTCAAATTAAAAAAAAATGACAATCTTTCTTCCCAAACTAATCCCTCAAACTCGCAGCAACAAAACCTCAAGGCGAAGAAGATAAGTTGGCTCATTTGGAGCAAATGCTTGCCAACCTTCACATTGAAAACACTCAGCTTCATGCGCAAGTGGACCAATTGCAATAGCAACAACACCGTACTACACGTGCACACTTAGGGGAGCATGACAACAATCAAGCATCTACCGAATCTTCCTTACACGCACTTCCAACGATTGCCTAAAATGCAGCACCACCTACACTACCTCCATTACCTGATGCTACTGCTTTGCACAACTGAGCAGCACCACACCTCCACAACCATAGCCATCTAAGGTGCATTCCCATCATTCTCTACATGAAGTCAATGTAAGAGAGTTAGATGACATGATTTGAAGACTTTTCAGCTTATGCGATAATAAGAAATCCAATCCATAGGATCAATACTTGTTTATCCCGATCTCTATTTACATAAAAGATTCAAGACGAGGTGCTTCCCCCACACATACATTTCCTAATGTTGGAATTTTACAAAAGTACCACTAATCTAAGGGATCACCTCAGTTACTTCATGTCTTAAATGCGTCTCCTAGGATGCAATGATGCAATCACTTGCAAGGCTTTCCCGAGCACTTAAAAGAAGTCAGCTTAGATGTGGTACAACAATTTGAGGTCAAGCATTATCTCTAGTTTCAAGGAGCTCAACAAACAATTTTACCGGCATTTCTTAGCCAGTAAAATGCTAGTGAAGGATTCCTTAAACCTTAATTTTTTGCCAAAAACAAGATGAGTCCATTAGAGGCTACTTGTCTAAATTTACAACAGCTATACTTAAGATTCCCAATCTCGACATGCAGGTTGGCCCTAATGCTACCATAATGAAGGTATGCCTCTCATGTCACTTCTTCCTGTCCATTTCTAAACATAAGCCCGAAAACTTTGATGAATTTTACGAATGAGGCACAAAGTTCATTACCATAGAAGATAATATCAGAGCTCACAAAGAGGCCAACCATACTAGGTCAAATAAAAAGAAAGATGACAAGGACCGGCTTACCATTAAAGATTGGCTTAGTCCTAGGAATGATGAAGATTCATCCTATGGGCAAAATAACAGTATGTGTGGTAGAAAGTGTACCATCCTATTCTATGTAGTCTACACATCCCTTAACCAACCTAGAGGCCAAATACTTCTTGAAGTGCATAATAAAGGTGTCCTTATGTGACCCAAAAAAACTTAGGGGACCCTCCTCCAGAAGGAACTCAAGTAAATATTGCAAGTTCCTAAAAAACATTAGATACAATGTAGAGAACTACATCCAATTAAAAAACACTTTGGAGGATACTGTCAAAAGGGAGTAACAAGGTCGAAAGGCCAACACAAAGTAGGCAATATGAGCCAGACAACAAACTGAGCAGTTCTACCCCCAATTAAGGCAATAGGGCCCCCAACAATGTCAACACAATCATTGAAGGACCCTTGAGAGGCGAGTAACTAAGTTCCAACAATAAAACCTATGCCTAACCTCAACAAGTGATGAACCTACATAATACAAAGCCCGTAGTGGACAACTCCATTTTCTTTTTGTAGGAAGACTTAGAGGGGGCATTCAAAGTCCACATGATGATGCACTTATCATATCAGCCTAGATTGGTGGCTTTGAAGTCTGGAAAATGCTGATAGGCACCAATAGTTTGGTGGACATCATTTTTAAGGCAGTGTATGATCAGATGAATCCATAGCTCAAGTCAAAATTGAAACTGTATCGCCAGGACTTATGTGGTTTCAACAACCAACTTGTTCGAGCTATTGGGATAATTTCCCTCCCCGTGGAGCTATGTGATGACGAAAACGTTGCCGAACAACTCATTGACTTCCTTGTGATCAACTGCTAGTCTCCCTATAATGACATAATAAGAAGATTGAGCCAGAACGCTTTTAGGATGGTCCCCTCCCTAGTGTATCTGAAACCTAAGTTCACTACTCTAACAGGAGTTGGCATATGCCAAGGAGATTAACAGTTAACAAGGTCTTGCTACTTACAAGCACTGATCAGGAAGGAGGTTCTCACTATCAAAATTAGGCTAGAGGAAAAGTCGAGTAATAAGGGAAAACTAGTCAAAGAGACCAAGATGATACGACATAGCTACAAACCTGAATAGACCACGCAAGTGGGAAAGTTGACACCTACCGAGCTAAAACAACGCCTCATTGACTTCCTCTAGTCTAACAAAAATGTTTTTGCCTAGTCACTACATGCTAGGCATTCCTTTAGAGATAATCATGTACTGTCTCAACATTGACCCAGCCTTCCAAGCGAAAAAAAAAATGCCATTTTTCCCTTAAAAGGCAAGCGACGATTGAGGAAGAGGTGTAAAAGTTGCTACAAGCGAGATTCATAAGGGAAGAGTCATACCCCAGTTGGTTAAATAATTGCATTTTGATCAAGAAATCTAACGAGAAATGACACATGTGCATAAATTTCATCAATTTAAATAAAGCCTACTCAAAAGACTGTTTTTCCCTCCTAAGGATGAACCAACTAGTTAACTCAACCTCAAGTTAAGTCCTCTCAAGCTTCATGGATGCCTTCTCAAGGTACAACCAAATCGGAATGCATGAACCTAACCAATTTCACACTTCCTTTGTCACCAATTTTGGCACATATTGCTACAACGTCATGCCCTTCAAACTAAAGAATGTAAGGGTTATAAAGGTTTGGTGACAACGATGTTTAGATCACAAATTGGGCGAAATGTGAAAGTTTACATAGACGACATGATCGTCAAGAGCAAGCAGCTCAGCGACCATATTGAAAATCTCTAGAAAACCTTTAACATCCTAAGGGAGTACAACATGAAACTGAATCTACATAAATGCATATTTAGGGTTACTTTAGGAAATTTTGGGGATACATGGTTACCGCTAGTGGCATAGAGGTGCATTAAAAAAAAAAATCCAAACCGTCTTGGAAATGTGGCCCATGAGAATTGTTAAGGACGTCCATTGCCTCATAGGGCAAATTACCACTCTAAGCAGGTTGATGTTCAAGTCAAGCGACGAGTGTGTGGAGTTCTTCAAAATTCTAAAGACCCCATCAAATTTCCAATAGATCGAGTAGTGCTATTTCAAGATTTGAAAGCTAATATGCACATAGTGACAAAGTGTGAAATTTTCTAAGCGTGAAACGATGTAATAAACTTAACCATGCAAATAAGCATACTAACTAATTATGGGAATGCTGAATTCAATATAAACTATGCATGCAAACCATTAAACTATTCTAGCTAATCATGCAATGCCAGACAATAATAATAATAATAATAATAAGTTGAGTCTTGCAAAAATATAAACTATTAGTGGACAACTTCTATTTTATTTATTTTTTTTCTTTTTTTTTATGCGTCTAATAACTATTAGAATAAAATAAAACGATAAAAAAACAAAACTCCACCCAGTTGAACACGGTATGTGGGCCAAGATACGGATGCGGGTCGGAGCTCCAATGGTTCATGCCGAGTCATACACGCTAAAGCCAAGGAGAAAGTAGCAACGGCGAAGCTTCGTTCTAGTTGCTCTGGAGGTCTAATGGCCAGTGAAGTGCACGGATGCATCGGGTTGGATCTCTGGTTGTGGCAAAGGGCACTGGCAATGACGGTTTGACTCCAGAATTGAAGCAATGGTGGTTCATGAATGCCTGTCAACAACCGAATTTCATACGTTTCGACCCAGAGATTCCTTGAACAATTGGAGGTAAGGTTCATCTTTTTAGTAATCTAGGAGTTATTAGGAATCCATTGAACTCAAAAGTATGTTTGAATTTTATGTGAAATCGAAACAATCTTAGAGAGCAGTTTATGGTGTTCGTAGGTTTGAAGTAGTTTTAGAGAGAGAACGTTGGTGCCTGTAACTTCTAAGTTGCAAATGATTGATTCTAACGTGTATTCTAAGTTAGTGAAGTCGAGTCCTATTTATAGACGTGCCTGAGCTATCTTGAT
Organism: Laguncularia racemosa; assembly: GCA_037954665.1. Taxonomy (NCBI): domain Eukaryota; kingdom Viridiplantae; phylum Streptophyta; class Magnoliopsida; order Myrtales; family Combretaceae; genus Laguncularia; species Laguncularia racemosa. The sequence goes on from JBBMOL010000036.1 coordinate 1,497,495, forward strand.
AAATCCTGAAAAGATTCGTATTGGATTTTTTTATTAAAATGAATAATGCCTAATTTTTATCTATTTTGAGATTTGTTTCGTTTTTTAGTTGTTTTTTATGTAATCATTAAGATATAATGAATCTTCATGCGTTAATTTCGGATTTATTTGTATGCATAGCACGAGACTATTCTAGCCAATCCGCAGCTGCCACATGGCAACTTATTTCCCGAAAATTTTCAGCTGAAAATGCTGCATGAAGGACTCAAGCCTGTGACCTCCTCTCCTCCTCCTCCTCCGTGCACAAATGGCCTAGGCTATAACTGACTAAGCTAAATTCTTTTCTTATCCATTGTTGCACAAAAAAAATATTTAAAGTATTTCCAAAGTCTGGGCCGAATTTTGATAAATTCAACCTCAAAAGACGTAACTTATATTATTCTATTTATTTATTAACAATATCTTTATTTTATTATTATTATTTTCTATTCTTCTCTTCTTTTCTTATTTATTTATTTATTTATTATTTTTATACCTTTATTTTTTTTATTCTTCATGCCTTTATTTTATTTATTTACTTTTCTTCATTTTTTATTCATAAACCTAGCTTTATTTTTATGGAAGCTAATTAAAAGAGATGCAAAAATGAGGTGTCTACACTAACATTTAGTTATATGAGCATGATTGTAATTTTTGTATATTTCTTAGTTGTCTAGAATATTAGATATTGTTATACTTATAAATAAGTAAGGATTGTAATCACTTTATGATAGAATGACTTAATATTTAATAATAAAACAATTTCTCGAGTGAGGTGTGATGCCTTCCCTTTCATTGATGGTGTGAGACGATTAAAATACATTTTATGGTGTGAGGTCATATAAATCAAAGGTGGTATGAGGCCGTCATCCAAATCTAATTGTGTGATGTTGCTAAATATATCATTTCTAAGTTATCGTTTCTTTTTATAAAAAATATTTAATTCCTAGTAATTTTCTTAGCAATTGTAGTATAATCATTGTTTAGATTATTTTTTCTTATCAATTTTTGTATTTTTCCACAATTTTCATCTTTTATAATTTTTCTACTTCTGCATCTTGATCAAATTTGGTATCAATGCCTACCTATAGGTTTTTTCTTAGAGTTTAAATTTAGTATTCATTCTTAGATCAAGAAAAAAAATCCTTTCTTTTTGTTCGCTGAAAAAATATATATATTATCCAAAAGAAGATATGATAATTATGATTAGAAAAAAAACAGGACGACTGAAAGCATTGTAGAAAACAAAAACAGATATTACAATAGTTTGCTGGAGATTAATTTTCTCAAGTCAAGAAGAATTGATAGGGAACATGAAGAGCCACTATGTAATGAGTACAAGATTAGTTTTTCAAGTTGCAATTTGATCTGGGAGGATTCAAAAAAATTTTGGAGATTCGAGGATGAATCTTTTTAAGAGAGAAGGAATAATGCAAACAAAGAACAAACAGATATAGCAAGATAATTTTTACATGGATATAATTTTATTATCTAGGTTAGGTTAAATATGATTTTATTATTATTATTTATTTAATTAAATTTAGTTTCTTATTTGTAGAATTTAGTTAGATTAGTATCTATATTTTAATATTGTAAATCTTTTTTTCCTTAGTTTTCTAGAATATTATATATTGTTATGCCTATAAATAAGTAAGGATTGTAATCACTTAATGATAGAATGGCTTAATATTTAATAATAGAACTATTTCTCAAGTAAATGTGATGCCTTACTTTTCATCCATGGTGTGTAACCATCAAAATTCATCATATGGTGCCAAGGCATACAAATCAAAGATGGCGTAAGGCCATCATAAAAAATATATTGTGTGATATAAGGTCATTAAAATTAAGAGTGGTGTAAAGCCATCATTTAGTAGATATATAATTTCCAAGTTATCATTTCTTTTTATAAAATAAATTAAAATAATATTTATTTCTTAATAGTTTTCTTAGCAATTTTAGCATAATTATTGTTTAGATTAATTACTTTTATCAAATTTCGTATTTTTTGACAATTTTCATCTTTTATAATTTTTCTACTTCTACATCCTGCATCAAATTTGGTATTAGAGCCTACCCTTAGGTTTCTTCTTAGAGCCTAAATTTAGTGTTCATTCTTTCATCAAGAAAAAAAAAAAAAAAAACCTTTCTTTTTGTTCATTGAAAAAAAAATATCCAAAGGAAGATACAAAATTGTGGCTAGAGAAAAAAAAAAAGGAAAAGAAAAGGCTGACCAAAAGCATTATAGAAAACAAAAACATATATTACAACAATTTACTTAAGATTAATTTTCTCAAGTCAAGAAGAATTGATGGATACATGAAGAGCCACTATGTCATGAGTACAAGATTAGTTTTTCAAGCTGCAATTTGATCTGAGAGGATTCATAAAAAAATTCAAAGATTCGAGGGCGAATCTTTTTTAGAGAGGAGGAATAATGCAAATCAAGAAGAAACAGATATAACAAGATAATTTTTACATGTATATAATTTTATTATCTAGTTTAGGTTAAATATGATTTTATTACTATGTTTATTTAATTAAATTTAGTTCTTATTTGTAGAATTTAATTAGATTAATATCTTTATTTTACTATTGTAAATATTTTTTTTTTTAGTTTCTAAAATATTAGATATTGTTATGTTTATAAATAAGTAAGGATTGTAATCACTTTATAATAGAATGACTTAATATTTAATAATAAAACTATTTCTCAAGTGAGGCGTGATGCCTTCTTTTTCATCGATGATGTGAAACCACTAAAGTTCATTGTATGGTGCCAAGGCATACAAATCAAGGGTGGTGTAAGGCCATCATAAAAAATATATTGTATGGTATGAGATCATATAAATCAAGGGTGGTGTAAGATCATTATCTAAATCCGGTAATATCAAGTTGTTAGATATATCCTTCTTAGATTATCATTTCTTTTTATAAAGAAAAATACAAATATATATATATATATTTCATAATAATTTTCTTAATAATTTTAGTATAATCATTATTTAGATTAATTTTTCTTATTAGTTTTTATATTTTCTATAATTTTTCTACTTCTAAGTACTATGTCAAAATGTTTAAGTAACTTTAAACTACTATTAAATAAGGGATAATCTGGAATTTTATTTTACCTCCAATTATATTAAATAACTTTTAACTAACATTTAGTTAGATTAGTACGATTGTAATTTTTTTTATATTTCTTAGTTTTCTAGAATATTAGATATTGTTATGCTTGTAAATAAGTAAGGATTTTAATCACTTTATGATAGAATGACTTAATATTTAATAATAAAATTATTTTTCAAGTGAGGTCTGATGTCTTCTCTTTCATTGATGGTGTGAGACCATCAAAATATATCGTGTGGTGTGAAGTCATATAAATTAAGGGTGGTATGAGGCCATCATCTAAATCTAATGGTGTGATGCTACTAAATATATCATTTCTAGTTTATTATTTTTTAATAAAAAATAAAAAATATATTTATTTTTTAATAATTTTCTTAGCAATTTTAGGATAATCATTATTTAGATTATTTTTTCTTATCATTTTTTGTATTTTTCCACAATTTTCATCTTTTATAATTTTTCTACTTCTACATCTTGCATCAAATTGGTATCAAAGCCTACCAATAGGTTTTTTCTTAGAGTCCAAATTTTGTATTCATTCTTGGATCAAGAAAAAAAAAAAAACCTTTCTTTTTGTTCATTGAAAAAAAAAACTATTATCCAAAAGAAGATATGATAGTTGAGACTAGAACCAAAAAAAAAAAAAAAAAAAGGACCAAAAGCATTGTAAAAAAAAACAAAAACAGATATTACAACAGTTCGCTAGAGATGTTTAGTTTTTTAAGGACATGTTGAGGAAATTCCCACTTCATATTTCACTAGCGAAAACAACTCTTCTATTTTAAATTATTCTGACATGTGGCCACGTTTGACTGGTTTTTCAGTTGAATGAATCGGTAGATATTAATAAAAAACACACGGATCACCATCAAAGGTTCGTTGATGTATCTTCAAATGTCAACATTAAGGTAGGAATCATTTGAGTATTCATGCGGTAGAATTTGGTGCCCCCAAAACACTTCTACTATTGATGTATACTTTAAACATTCAAACTTTGATTTTTAAAAGTATCTATATACATTTTAGATCGTTGATAAATTCAAAAATTATTATTGATGTTGACTCTAAACATTCAAACTTTGATTTTTAAAAGTATATACAAATATTCAAACTTTGATTTTTAAAAGTATATACATACACTTTAAACCATTGCTAAAACTCTAAAATCACTGCTATTTGTAATTCTTTTATAATAATTTTTGAATTTATCAATAGTTTATAGTGATTTTACATAGAGTTTGAAAAGTCTATCCACGTAACAAATAGTTTATGAGTATACTGTAATTAAATAAACTATAAACGGCCAAAGAAAGTTTCCTTGATCCTAGGAATTAAAGATGGTTTCTCTCCAACACTGCACAACAGGCTTCCTAGTCAATCCTTAACAACCTTGAACCAACGGTATAGCAATCGATGTAAATCAATCATATAAGTCAAGTTCTCTGCACACGTGTCGAACAACTTCTGCGATATTTAGAAGTTTCAACCATCTAGCCGGCTCTAACAGAGTTTTATCGAAAACCTTATTACACGGAGATGCAGAAATTAACCATTTTTCTGAAGACCTTTATGCTGGCTTCAGTCCTCGCATGCTCAACAGCAGTCACGGCCGATCAGGAATTTGGATTCATATACAACGGCTTCCAGTCGGCGAATCTGAGCCTTGATGGCATAGCAGAATTCACTTCTAATGGCCTCCTGAAGCTAACAAATGACACCGGCAGCAAACGGGTCATGCTTTTTATCCAGACCACATTAGGCTCAAAAACTCTCCAAACGGTTCTGCTTTCTCATTCTCTACAACGTTTGTGTTTGGTATCATTTCGGAGTACCCCGCGCTTAGCGGTCATGGAATCGCATTTGTGATCGCGCCCCAACGAGGCCTCCCTGGAGCTCTACCAAGTCAGCACCTAGGCCTGTTCGGTGATACCAACAACAATGGGAATTTCAGCAACCATGTGGTTGCAGTCGAGCTGGATACGATACAAAACCAAGAGTTGCGGGATATCAATAATAACCATGTTGGAATCGATGTCAATGGGCTGATATCCAAGAATTCTAGTCCTGCAGGGTACTATTTGAACACCAGAGGAGTTTTCGAGAACTTGTCCTTAATTAGTGGTCTGCCAATCCAGGTTTGGGTTGACTATGACGGAACTCAGAAACAGATTGATGTCACTTTAGCGCCATTTAAAGTTGCCAAACCGAGCATTCCACTATTGTCTTTATCACTTGATGTTTCCACAATCATCAAGGAGACGATGTATGTTGGCTTTTCATCCTCCACCGGTTCAATACTAACATCTCATTATGTGTTAGGCTGGAGCTTCAAGGTAAATGGTCAAGCTCAGATGCTCACTCTCTCCCAACTACCTAAGCTTCCGAGAATAGGAGAGAAGCCAAAATCTAAACTGCTAACCATCGTTTTGCCCATAATCTCGGTGTTTCTTTTTGCAGTGGTGACATTAGGTGTGGGCTATTATATAAGAAGGAAGAGAAAATTTTGCGGAAATAATGGAAGATTGGGAACTCGATTATGGTCCACACCGATTCAAGTACAAGGATTTATATATCGCCACGAAGGGTTTTAGAGACCAGGAATTGCTGGGAACTGGTGGATTTGGCAGGGTCTACAAAGGCGTAGTGCCAAAATCAAAGAATGAGATGGCGGTGAAAAGAGTCTCTCATGATTCTAGACAAGGGATGAAACAATTTGTGGCCGAAATCGTCAGTATTGGTCGGCTAAGACACCGTAACTTAGCGACGCTTCTCGGGTATTGCAGGCGTAAAGGAGAACTTCTTTTGGTGTATGAGTACATGCCGAACGGAAGCCTAGACAAGTACTTGTTTAACGAGCCAAAAGTAACACTCAATTGGAGGCAAAGATTTCACGTCATTAAGGGAATAGCTTCAGGACTATTATATCTCCATGAAGGGTGGGAACAAGTTGTCATTCATAGAGATATCAAGGCTAGTAATGTTCTTCTAGATGCGGAATTAAATGGAAGGTTAGGAGATTTCGGTCTAGCAAGGTTATATGACCATGGGACCGATCCTCGAACAACATATGTAGGAGGAACACTTGGATATCTAGCTCCGGAGCACACTAGACTAGGTAAGACCACACCAAAAACAGATGTTTTCGCATTCGGGGCATTTTTACTGGAAGTTGCAACTGGAAGGAGACCGGTAGAGGTTCAAGGAGCTGAGGACGTAATACTAGTTGATTGGGTGTTTTCTTGCTGGAAAAGAGGAGAAATTCTTGAGGCAAGAGATCCAAATCTGGGGACAGAGTTTGTAGCAGAAGAACTCGAGTTGGTTCTGAAATTAGGATTGCTATGTTCTCATTCAGAGCCATTGGCAAGACCAAGCATGCGTCAAGTTGCGCAATATTTGGAAGGGGATTTGCCTTTGCCGGAGTTATCAACTCTTGATTTTTCGCACATGGCTTAGCTTTTGCACATAGAAAAGGTTTTAGCGATCTTGCCATGTCCTATCCGTCTCCCATGAATATTGCTTTCTCGCACGCATCCTCCATCGCAGACTCACTTTTTCCGAAGGACGATAATGTTTTTGCTGTCCTGTATGGTCCCGTTATCAGAGATGCAGGAAGGTAGATCATGATATGAAGAACGATGTAGATACATGTAACATCACCTAATAAATCTTTTCTGTATTAACAAGTATATGTGAGACATTAATAAGTGATTATTACATTAGGTTATATTATATTTTTTTTATATTTAAACTCTTTATAGTTATCGATGGATGTTATTTATTGAAAATAAATATTTGTTTTCTTTTACTAAAGGTCAAAATCTCTTCAAAATTCTTCATCATGATATCATTTCGAATACATGGATGTATGGAATATTTGATTGGTTTACTCAAATATAAATAGATCAAAATTTCCACGGTGAATATGCATAATGAATAAAGTGAAGCTTTAGTTAGTTGTGAATTTAAGTATTGTAGTTGTCTCGTAATCTAGCCGAAAGAAGAAAAAGCATATACCTTTTCGGTTTATTGGGAATATGATTTAAATTTCTTAACAATAATTTCACCGTTTAATATTGAAAATATGCTAGAAATTTGATTTTATAATTGTCCATATTCCTTAAAATCCAAATCTCAATCCTCTCCTTATCTTATCACTATAAACACTTCATCCTCTTCTTAAATTTTATTTTTCTTTCTTCCCTTCCCTCTTTACATCTTCTTTATTTATGTTTATTTCTCCCTCTTGCATGTAATTCAAATGTTCACATTAAATTATCTAAACAGCCCTATACATTCCTTATAAATTATCAAACAATAGATCACCCTTATTACTAGGAATTGGTGTAAGAAGTCGAATTCCAAGATTGAAAAAACTAAATAAAACCTGCCAGTTGTGAATAATAATTCTCTCCTTGAATTGTTCAAGATTCAAATTAAAAAAAAATAATAGGATAATATTTGAATTATAATTTTTTCATATACTAGAAATGATAAAATTTATTGTTGGTAGCCATTTCGGCTATAAACTTAGGCCCGGTCCAAGCTCATATTCTATTTCATATAGATAGAGCAGTCATGAGCCTTAGTGAGATCTCGACCTTCTTACCCGCGACCCCTTAACCCAGTTAACTATAAATATGACGTGTTGTAGACCAAGTCACCCACTCTCCTACTACTTGAATACCCCAAAAGTGTAGCCACATATGTGCCCCACGCTCTCCAAGGATAACCACACATCAATATTACCTATAAATACCCAAAGTTGTTTATTTATAAAGAGATTGAAACCTTTCACTCACTGAACCATTTTTCTAGTTATCTCTCAACTCTCACTAAGCTTTCTAACTTGGACATTGGAGTGGCAATGCCAAACAGCCTCTAACATCCTCATAGCTCATACTTTCCTTATGCTTTGAAAGTTCACTTACTTCCATATTAAATCCACAATCAACATTTGGTGTCGTCTTTTTGCGAACCACAACCATAACTAGCAATGCTTGATTCAAATATGAAAACATTGACAATTTTTCTTCCCAAACTAATCCCTCAAACTCATAGCAACAAAACCCTCAAGGCAAAAAAGATAAGTTGGCTCATCTGGAGCAAATGCTTGCCAACCTTCACGTTGAAAACACTCAGCTTCATACGCAAGTGGACCAATTGCAACAGCAACAGCACCATCCTCCACGTGCACACTTGGGGGGTGCATGACAACGATCAAGCATCTACCCGATCTTCCTTACCAAAACTTCCAACGATTACCTAAAACACAACACCACCTACACTACCACCACTACCTAATCATGCTGCCTTGCACAATTGAGCAAAACCCCAACTTAACAACCACAACCATCTAAGGCACATTCCCATCATTCTCTACATGAAGTCGATGTAAGAGAGTTAGAGGACATGATTTGAAGAGTTTTCAACTTATGCACTAATAATAAATCCAATCCATAGGATCAATACTCATTTACCATATCTCCATTTACACAAGAGATTCAAGATGAGGTGCTTCCCCTACACATCGATATCCTAATGTTGGAATTTTATGAAAGTACCACTAATCTAAGGGATCACCTCAGCTACTTCTTATCTTAAATGCGTCTCCTAAGATGTAATGATACAATCACTTGCAAGGCTTTCCTAAGAACTTAAAAGAAGTCGGCTCAAACGTGGTACAACCATTTCAAGTCGAGCTTTATCTTTAGTTTTAAGGAGCTTAGTAAGCAATTCTATCATCATTTCTTGGCCAATAAAATGCCAGTGAAGGATTCCTCCAACCTTAATTTTAATCGCCAGAAACAAGATGAGTCCATTAAAGACTACCTGTCTAGAATTACAGTGACTATACTTGAGATTCCCAATCTTAACATGTAGGTTGCCCTCAATGCTACCATAATGAAGGTATGCCCTTCATGTCACTTCTTCTTGTCCATTTCTAAACACAAGCTTGAAAAGTTTGATGAGTTTCGTAAATGTGTCGCAAAGTTCATTACCCTAGAAGATACTATCAAAGCTCATAAGGAGGCCAACTATACTAGGTCGAATAAAAAGAAAGATGACAAGGACTAGCTTACCATAAAAGATCGGCTCAGCCCTAGGAATGATGAAGATTCTTCCCACGGGCAAAATAACGGTAAGAGTGGTTGAAAGCGTACCATCCTATTATATGCAGACCACACACCCCTTAACTAACCTAAAGGCTAAATACTTCTTGAATGCATAATAAAGGTATCCTTATGTGGCTAGAAAAACTCAAAGGGCCCTCCTCTAGAAGGAACTCAAATAAATATTGCAAGTTCCAAAAAAATATAGGATATAACGCAAAGAACTACATCCAATCTAGAAGACGCCATCAAAAGGGAGTACTTTCACAAGTACATTAATAACTATCTTGACAAGGTTGAAAGGCCAACACCAGGGAGGCAAGTTAAGCTAAACGACAAATTAAGAAATTCTACCCCCAATTAAGGCAATAGGGCCCCCAACAACGTACTCAACATGATCATTAGGGGACCCTCGAGAGATAAGCAACTAAGTTCCAATAATAAAGCCTTTGCCTAACCCCAACAAGTAATGAACCTACATAATACGAAGCTCGTAGTGGATAACTCCGTTTTCTTTTTAGAGGAAGACTTGGAGCGCATTCAAAGTCCACATGACGATGCACTTATCATATCAGCCAGATTAGTGGCTTCAAAGTCTGGAAAACGCTAATTGACATCGGTAGTTCAATGGACATCATTTTTAAGGTAGTGTATGATCAAATGAATCCATAGCTCAAGTCAAAATTGAAACCATATCACCAGTGATGTGCCTAATTCCTATTTAGAACCAAGCAATCACAATTCCAATCGACGAATCGCAATAAACAATCCAAACAAAGAACAATAACAAGATAAAACCCTAAACCCTTACCAGATATTACACACTAGCAAAAGAATAGTCCTAGCTCAAATTTGTTGATATGACGCACAACAAGCCCGATACCATCACTCACTACAATCTATAGGATTGAAAAAAGTATAAGAAGAATGAGTAAACTCAAACTTGTATATTTCTCAATTGTCAAAAGTCTATCGTGTTTCCATTATAAAGAGGTATTTATAGTACCAAGAATAAACTAGCTCGAAAATACATAAAACAACCGGTCTAATGGAGTAAGTCATCGGCCTTGAAGGCATTTAGGTCACTGGCCTTTATGGCTGACCTAAGTACCTAAGCCGTTAACCTTAAAGGTTGGCCTAAATGGGTTCACCACCAGCCTTTGTGATTTGATTTTCCATTAAGTGAATTTGTAATTAACATGATTTGATTGCCATCATCTCTTTGGACTTGTGGAAGATTTGCCCTCAAATTTGATGGTTCTTTTGTTTTAGGTGCAATTTTTTGTGATTTCTTGCAGAGAGACCAATCATTGTGATGATAAATCCAAACCAAGTCACTGGATTGAAAATCTTGGTATGCCTAAGTTTGTTGCCCTATAGTCATGGCTACCCTTGAGTCTTCTTAAGATGTTCAAAAGCCTTTTGATGAAGCTTCTAAATCTTTTGAGATTGTTCCACCCTACTCAAGTTTTCTTCCAGTTCCTTCTACCCCCATGAATAAAGACTTCTTTCCAGTGGTTTTATTGATCTGTCCCCGGGCTTCTTGTACCTCCATTGGTGACATAGGATTCAAAACAATCCTCTCACCATCCTTCTGAAACACATAAGTGTTCTTAAACCCATCATGCAATACTTTCCTATCAAATAACCACGGTTTACTAAGTAACATATGTAATGTGCACATAAGAAAAACATCACAAACAATCTCATCATGGTACTTTTCCCTTATGTTGAATGGAACCTTAACCCTCTGAGTAACATGCAAAATGTCTTGTTCACTTAACCAGTGCAGTTTATATGGCTTAGGTGTGGAGTAGTGACTAGTTTCAATTTATTCACTAGTGAAGCAGCTACTATATTGGTACAACTACCACCATGATAAAAAGAGCACAAAGATTACCTTAGACCCTGTAGGAAATATAGAATAGGTTTTCCCTCTGTTCTTCCTCAATAGCTGGAAAGGTAGTCATTACCCTGCACAACATGTTAATGGCAAAGTACTAATCATTTCCTTTTTCCTCATGTACCTCAGCATCTACATCTCCATAATATTTAGCTAATACAGTTGACAAATCCGTTGGCTCGTGTATCTCTTCCTCCCCATTCTTACTCTCCACCTCCATAGTAGTCATCGCCCTTTTGTTCAGACATTGAGCAACCATATGTCCAAAACCCAAACATTTAAAGCATTGGATTTAACGAGTCTTCCCACCCGATGACCTAGCCACTATCTGCATAATGTCAACCCTAGCAACTGCTTTCCCTTTTCCATAAATTTCTTTCTCCCCTCTAATGTCAGTAACAGTTGCATTCTCTTCTGCATTCTTATCAAATCCCCCCTTGTCAACATGCTTACTATCTAACCCATATAGTTTAGTATAGGATCCATACCTGTTACTCACTACTCTATAAAGGTTAGAACGCTTCTGTCTCTCCACTTTCAAAACTAACTAAATGGCCTCATCAAAGGTGTCATATCACTGCAACTCCACTATACAGGCAATTTCATATTTCAGACCGGACACAAATTGTGCCATAGTTTGTTTAGGAGGTTCGACTACTCCACATTGAATCATTAGTGTCTCAAACTCCTGAACATACTCATCTACAGTTTTACCTCCTTGTCTCAATGTTTGGAGACGCATGAATAGCTTTTGTCTATAATGTTCTAGTATAAACCTCTTCCTCATAACCCATTTCATCTCCTGCCAAGTACTTATCTCAACATCTCCATCTCTCCTCCTACTAGCCACAATATTCTTCTACTATAAGGCGACATACCCTGTAAAATCAACTACTGTCAAACGTACTCGAGTGTTGTCATTGATTTCATAATACTCAAAAAGTCCTTCCACCTTATCCTCCCAATCAAGATATTCTTCTATAGATCCCCTTCCAGCAAATGAAGGCATCTGCAATTTCACATATTCCAAACCCTAGGCTGCCTGAACTCACGATTAGGATAAAGTTTATCCTTAAAGTTATCATCCCTTTCCCCCAGTAAGCGTGATACTCTCTTCCAACTTGCCTGCCCCTATTTCCTCCTAATGCTCCTTCCCTACACACAGCATTATGGGCTACCTGAGGTGGGGGTGCTTGTGGATTTTCCACTATTTATTCGGGTAACGTCATTTGATCGACCTGTTTGCTAAATTAGCAACAACAATGGTTAGGTCCTGCAATTGTTCTTCCAAAGTTCTCTTACCACCCATAGCACGACGTCCCTGACCTCCTCCTCCAACTTGACTGTTGCTTCATTCCCAATTCCTCCATTCACACTATCATTCGACATGCTTCGCTGAATTGCTATCTCAATACAAATTCCCAAATCCAATCACACACCGCAATAACCCTAACAACACAATCCCTAAATTTCAATCTCCGCTCAATTCCTAATTCAATTCCACTTCAAGACATAGCACAATTAATAACATACACTAATTTCAATTCACTATTAATAATCATGTCACAAGCTCAATTGCAATCACACAAACCACAACACAACCCAAACGTCAAAATTCACAATAGAAACCCTAATTGCTCAATTCAAAATCAACAACCATGTCATAATCCCTTCTCTCAACCAATGCTCTAATGCCAAAATATGATGTGCCTAATTCTTATTTAGAACCAAGCAATCATAATTCCAATTGATGAATCATAGCAAACAATCCAAACAAAGAACAATAATAAGATAAAACCTTAAACCCTTATCAGATATTACGCACTAGCAAGAGAATAGTCCTAACACGGATTTGTTAATATGACGCACAACAAGCCTGATACCGTCACTCGCCACAATCTACAAGATTGATAAGAGTATAAGAAGAATGAGTAAACTCAAACTTGTGTATTTCTCAATTGTCAAAAGTCTATCATGTTTCCATTACAAAGAGGTATTTATAATACCAAGAATAAACTAGCTCAAAACTACATAAAAATACCGATCTAACGGAGTAAGTCGCCGGCCTTGAAGGCATCTCGGCTACCGGTCTTTATGGCTAGCCTAAGTACCTAAGCCGCTGGCCTTGAAGGCATCTAGGCTACTAGTCTAAATGCTTACACCACCAACCTTTATAGCCGACCTAAATGGGTTCACCACCGGCCTTTGTGATTTGATTTTCCATCAAGTGAATTTGTAATTGACATGATTTGATTCCCATTAACCAGGACTTATGCGGTTTGAACAACCAACTTGTTCAAGCTATTGGGATAATTTCCCTCCCCATGGAGCTAAGCAATGATGAAAATTCCACCGAACATCTCATTGACTTCTTGGTGATCGACTGCTAGTCTCCATATAATGTCATAATAAGAAGACCATGCTAGAACACTTTCAGGATGGTCCCCTCCTTAGCGTATCTGGAAGCCAAGTTCCCTACTCTGATAGGAGTTGGCATATGCTAAGGAGATCAACAGTTGACAAGGTAATGCTACTGACAGCATAGACCTGGGGAGAGGTTCTCACTATCAAAACTAGGTTGGAGGAAAAGTCAAGTAATAAGGGAAAACCGGTCAAAGAGACCAAGACGATATAGCTCAGCTACAAACCTGAATAGACAACACAGGTGGGAAAGTTGATGCCTACCAAGCTAAAACAATGCCTCATTGACTTTCTCCGGCTCAACAAAAATGTTTTTGCTTAGTCTCTATCGGATTTGCTTGGCATTCCTTTAGAGATAATCACATACCGTCTCAACATTGGCCCAACCTTCAAGGTGATAAAACAAAAAAAAATGCCATTTTGCCCCTAAAAGGCAAGCGACAATTAAGGAGGTGCAAATGTTCCTACAAGCGAGTTTCATGAGGGAGGATCCATACCCCACTTGGTTGGATAATTACGTGCTAATCAAGAAATCTAACGGGAAATGACACATGTGCATAAATTTCACCGATTTAAATAAAGCCTACTCGAAAGACTATTTTTCCCTCCTAATGATCAACCAGCTAGTCAACTCAACCTCAAGTTATGTCCTCTAGAGCTTCATGGATGCCTTCTCAAGCAACAACCAAATTGGAATACATGAACCTAACCAAGTCCACACTTCGTTTGTCACCAATTTGGCACATATTGCTACAACATCATGCCCTTCAAACTAAAGAATGCAAGGGTAACCTATCAACGTTTGGTGACAATGATGTTCAGATCACAAATTGGGCAAAATGTGGAATTTTACATGGACAACATAATCATCAAGGCAAGCAGCTCAGCAACCATATTGAAGATCTCTAGAAAACCTTTAACATCCTAAGGGAGTACAGCATGAAATTGAATCTACATAAATGCATATTTAGGGTTACTTTAGGAAGTGTTTGGGGATACATGGTTACCATCGGTGGCATAGAGGTGAATTAAAAAAAAATCTAGACGGACTTGGAAATGTGGCCCATGAGAACTGTTAAGGACGTCCACTGCCTCATAGGGCAAATTACGACTCTAAGTAGGTTGATGTTCAAGTCAATCAACGGGTGTGTGGAGTTTTTCAAAATTCTAAAAACCCCATCAAATTTCCAATAGATCGAGTAGTGCTAAGTGCTATTTCAAGATTTGAAATCTAATATGCACATAGTGACAAAGTGTGAAATTTGCTAAGCGTGAAACGACAATTGATAATTACGTAATAAACTTAACCATGCAAACAAGTATACTAACTAATTACGAGAATGCTGAATCAATAATATAAACTATGCATGCAAACCATTAAATTGTTCTAGCTAATCATGCAATGCCAGACAATAATAATAATAATAAGTTGAGTCTTGCAAAAATATAAACTATCAGTGAACAACTTCTATTTTATTTTTTTTTCTTTTTTTTTATGCTTCTAATAACTATTAGAATAAAATAAAACGATAAAAAAAAAAAAAAAAACAAAACAAAACTCTACCCAGTTGAACACGGTATGCGGGCCAGGATACGGATGCGGGTCGGAGCTCCAATGGTTCATGCCGAGTCACACACGCTAAAGCCAAGGAGAAAGTAGCAACGACGAAGCTTCGTTCTAGTTGCTCTGGAGGTCTAATGGCCATTGAAGCGCACGGATGCATCGGGTTGGATCTCTGGTTGTGGCAAAGAGCACTGGCAATGACGGTTTGACTCCAGAATTGAAGCAATGGTGGTTCATGAATGCCTGTCAACAACCGAATTTCATACGTTTCGACCCAGAGATTCCTTGAACAATTGGAGGTAAGGTTCATCTTTTTAGTAATCTAGGTTAGGAATCCATTGAACTCAAAAGTATGTTTGAATTTTATTTGAAATCGAAACAATCTTAGAGAGCAGTTTATGGTGTTCGTAGGTTTGAAGTAGTTTTAGAGAGAGAACGTTGATGCCTGTAACTCCTAAGTGCCAAATGATTGATTCTAAAGCGTATTCTAAGTTAGTGAAGTCGAAGCCTATTTACAGACGTGCTTGAACGATCTTGATAAATCCTGAAAAGATCCGTATTAGATTTTTCATTAAAATGAATAGTGCTTAATTTTTATCTATTTTGAGATTTGATTCATTTTTTAGTTGTTTTTTATGTAATCATTAAGATATAATGAATCTTCATGTATTAATTTATTGATTTTCGTAAAAAAAATCGGATTTGTTTGCACGCATAGCTCGTGACTGTTCTAGCCAATCCACAGCTGCCACATGGCAACTTATTTCCCAAAAATTTCTTCAACTGAAAATGCTGCATGAAGGACTCAAGCCTGTGACCTCCTCCTTCTCCGTGCACAAATGGTCTAGGCTATAACCAACTAGGTTAAATTTATTTTATCATTGTTGCACAAAAAATTTATTTAAAGTATTTGTAACATCTCAAATGCTGGAGCATCACAACCCGTCACATGTTATTATCCTGTAGCGATATACTAAGCCTCTAAAACTCCAAACAACTTCCAACCCGTTCACCTTCTCAAATTCATTCACAAAAATATAACCATAATAACATAAAACAAATGACTCTTAGATGAGTCATCCCAATCCATGATATTTAAAAAACACATGAATCTTCTTTTAACATCTAAAATAAACTCTATTCATGTCTAAAACTCTAAAATCAATAGAAGTCTACTATTATCTTTATAATCTCAAATCAATTACTAAAAATCCTTATCATAAATCTTCCCATTTCCATCACTCCTCATCCAAATAGTGATAGTGCTCTCTCCCATTGCCATCCACATAATGTCTCACCAGGTTTCCATTTTCATCATTATTTTATTGCTCATCGTTCTCACCTATAGCTAAAAAAAAAAAAATAGGAAAGGGGGTGAGCCTAAGCTCAGTACGAGAGTATCACACTCACATGCACATGACACACTACATTAATAATACACGCATATATGCAACATTAATACACAACACAATCATACATCAACTTACACATCAATCATAATCAATTACACAACATAGAGGTACTCATAACCCCAATACACACAATATTGTCCTAGTGGGAACTACCACTGCGGGCCTCATCTAAACTTAGTCTACCTAAAATCATTTCGATACACGGCTCCAATAGGAACAATGCAGCATACCAATCATCAAGATACCCCTAAGGATCTGCCACTACAGGTCCCTAAGTCGAGCCAAGCACAAGTAACATATGCATTAATTTCCAACATTCAATTAAGTTCATTAAACATTAAAATCATTAACTACCTAAAATTATTAAACAACTACCTAGCAAACACAACCAGCAAAATAATGTAAACACGTACCTAAAGAGGCATCTCTACAATGATCTTGCACGTCTCTAATCGAAGTAGGTAGTCCTATTCAATTACAAAAAAAAAAAAAAACTACACTTAGCTTAATTCTACAAGTAATCTAAGTTCACTAAGTTTTTGACTTCATTCAAGTCATTTAATTTCCTTCCCAAAATTATCTTCATGTTTAATTCATGTTTTGAAATGAGAATAAAATAAAGTAGAGTTAAATAAGACATATTATTGTGTAACACGATCATGAAAGTAACCATATAGGGAAGCACGGCTTAAAGCACAATCATGCTAGAGATTGTATATCGTTCTGTAAACTTTAAGCTTCAACATGCCCATATACACGACCATGCTTGTGGTCGTGTACATTCAAAACTCAACACGCCTAGGTATATGGCTATGCTTTTGGTTGTGTGCATTTTAACTCCAATACGCCTAAGTATACGGTTGTGCCTAAGGCCATGTACCTTACTATACAATTTTTCTTTTCAACACACCCTGGTACACGATCGTGTACTTAAGCGCATACCTCCCTATCATCACAAACCCCAATTTTTCTCCTTCAATTTGTTCCAACTTTTAATTACTATGATTTTTAGTCTAATTAATCATCATATTAGCCACATCTAACATAAAATTAGGTTCTATAATGCTTACTTGGTTCAAATGATGCTTGAAACTCCAAATTTGGTTTATCTTTCTTTTGTTTCAACCTAACCTTCGGTCTAATCCCTATGAACAATCAAATTAATTTCGTGGCTAAGTCTCTATTGTTATAATAGGTCTTGTACTAAATAGAAATTGTTACCGATTTGCTTCACAACAACATCTCCTTATATTGCTTTAGGTTTTCTTATAGGGTCCTCTCACTATCTAAGTTTCTGGAAATAAGCAGATGTCCAAATGAGCAAAAGAGTAACCCTAAGTGAATGCTAGGCTTTTATAGTCCAACTAAGAAAAGACAATTTTACCCCTTCTCCCATATACTTATTTACAACATTGCCATTAGTTATATATATATAGTGAATGCTGGGC
Source organism: Laguncularia racemosa (assembly GCA_037954665.1). Lineage (NCBI taxonomy): Eukaryota > Viridiplantae > Streptophyta > Magnoliopsida > Myrtales > Combretaceae > Laguncularia > Laguncularia racemosa. The sequence goes on from JBBMOL010000036.1 coordinate 1,515,500, forward strand.
TTTCATAGTCCAGCTAAGAAAAGACAATTTTACCCCTTGTCCTATATACTTATTTACGACATTGCCATTAGTTATATATATATTATTTCATTTACTTATTTTATAATATTATTTTTATGACATGTATATATATATATTTAAAATTGTGTATTACATTCTTTCCACACCCCCCCCTATAAAAACTTTCATCCTCGAAAGTTACTTGGAATTGGGAAGAATGTTGGATGCTTTTTCTTCATTTCTTCCTCTAATTCCCATGTTGCCTCTAGTTCTGTATGATTAGTCCACTATACTTTGATATAAGGGATTCTTCTTCCTCCTAATACTTATTCCTTTGTGTTCACTATTCTCATAAGTCTCTCTATAGACAATAAGTCTAGTTGTACTTTTAAGGGTTCCAAGGCTACCATTTGATCTAAGTTTGGTACATACTTTCTTAATATTGATACATGAAATACATCATGTACCCTAGCTAGACTTAGCAGTAGGACCAGCTTGTAAGCGATTGTTCAAATTTTCAAAAGGGCCACGTTTCTTGGATTTAACTTGCCCTATAATCCAAACCTAATCACCCCTTTGGTTGGAGATATCTTCAGTAAAGCTTTATCTCCGACATGAAATTCTAGAGGGCATTGTCATTTGTCTGCATAACTTTTCTAGTGACTCTGGGCTAATAAAATTCACCGCTTTATTATTTTAACCGCGTCTACTGTTTCCTACACTATTTCTGGCCCCAGTATCCATTTTTCTCCCACCTCATCCTAGTGTAAGGGAGATCTACACTTTCTACCATACGATGATTCATAGGGAGCCATCTATATAGTAGCTTGGTAACTGTTGTTGTAAGCAAATTCTACTAAAAATAAGTGATCACTCTAATTACCCCCTTGATCCAATGCTCAAGCTCGCAATAGATCTTCCAAATTTTGGATATTCCTCTTAGATAGCCAATTTGTCTAGGGATGAAATGTAGTACTAAATGGAGTTTGGTTCCTAGGGCTTGATGTAAACTTTTTCAAAATCTACTCACAAACCAAGTATCCCTATTAGATGTAATTGTGGCTAATACCCCTTATAATTTGACAATCTCTCTAATGTACATTGGAGCAAGATTTTCTAGTTTGTAACCTACCTCAATTGTAAGAAATGGGTGAACTTGATCAATCTGTCTACTATCACCTAGATTCCATCATATTTCTCTTTAGTTCTCGGGAGTGCTATGACAATATCCATAATTACATATTCCCACTTCCATTCAGGTATAAGAAAGGTTGTAACCCACCAGCTAGTCTTTGGTGCTTAATCCTTATTTGCTAACATGTGAGACACCTAGACACATATTCTGCTATCTTCTACTTCATATTTTTCCACCAGTAATTATTCTTGAAATCCTTGTACATCTTAGTGTTTTTTAGGTGTACTATATACCTTGAGTAATTGACTTCTTTCATGATCTTCTTCTTTAACTTTGTATTATCTATAACACACCATCTATTGCCAAATTTAACTACCCCTTCAGTGTTTACCACAAATTTTGTGGCTTTACCCTATTCTATTTTCTCTTTATCTTTAGAATTCTAAGATCTCCCATTTGTGCAATTTTAATCTAATCGATAATATTATGTTGGTTACTAAGTGTAGCCAACCTATTTCCGACTTCTTGTGTCACCATTTCCAATTCCAGCTTATTCATGTCTTCTAGTATTCTTCTCTAAGACATGATTAATACTACAATATTTATATGTTTCTTCCTACTTAGAGCATCTACATCCACATTTGCTTTTATAGGTTGATAATGAATTTCCACATTGTAATCATTCATTAATTCTAGCCACCTCTGTACCCCATATTCAATTCCTTCTAGGTAAACAGATACTTCAAACTTTTATGATCTATAAATATTTTACACTTCTCCCTATAAAGATAATCTCTCCATAATTTTAGTGCCAAGATCACAACAACTAACTCCAAGTCATGGGTGGCGTAATTCTTCTCATACTATTTCAATTGGCCAGAAGCATATGCAATGACTCTCCCATTTTGTATAAGTACACATCCCAAACCTTGATTTGATGCATCACCGAAATACTTCAAATTCTTCTCCCGTCTTTAGTAAGCCAACACTAGAGCTGTCGCCAATTTATCCTTTAGTGTCGTGAAGCTACTATCACATTCATCACTCTATATGAACTTGGCCTTCTTCTTTGTCAATTGAATCAAGGGAGTTGCTAATAGGGAGAATCCTTCTATGAAGTGTCTGTAGTACCCAACTAATCCCAGAAAACTCCTTACTTCTATTACAGTTCTCAGTCTTGGCCAACCACTTATTGCCTTTACCTTCTCAAGGTCTACTAATATTCCATTCTTATTCACCACATGTCCTAAGAAGTATACCCATTCCAACCAAAATTTGGACTTATTAAATTTAGCATAAAGTTTTTCTTCCATGAGTCTTCCCAGTACTATCCTAAGATGTGCTTCATGTTCTTCTCTACTCTTGGAATAGATGAGGATGATCATCGATGAACACTACTACAAACTGATCTAGCCATTCCCTGAAACACTATGTTCATTAGGTCCATTAAGGCCGCTAAAGTGCTTTTAAACCCAAAGGCATCATTTGAAACTAGTAATTCCCATACGAGTCCTAAAAGCAGTCTTTTGTATGTCTTCCACCTTGATCCTTAACTGATGGTACCATGATCTCAAGTCAATTTTGGAGAAGACTCGAGTTTCCTGTAATTGATCAAATAGATCATTAATCCTAGGGATAAGGTATTTGTTCTTGATTGTGACTCAAATTAGCTCCCTATAATTTGTACACAGCCTCATACTCCCATCCTTCTTCTTGACAAACAGCACTAGAGCATCCCATAGTGAGACACTTGGTCTAATAAACCTACTATCTTTTAGCTCTTGAAGTTGAGTCTTCAATTTAAAAAATTTAGTAGGTGCTATTATGTATGGTGCTTTAGATATGGGTGACGTTCTTGGTACCAGATCAATACAGAACTCTGTCTTTTTGGCTGGAGCTAAACCCGACAAATTCTTGGGAAAAATGCTTGCATACTCATTCACTACATACACATTTCCCAATTTCTTAACTTGTCATGTCTCTACTGATAAGGCTAACAGTCTTCCTTTATTCCACAACTTGTATGTTGGAAGAGTTACAGCCTCTATGGATCTAACTTAAATACAACTTGTTCTTCATCAGGGAAATTAAACCTAACCACTATATTACGACAATCTATAATGGCATAGTACTTAGACAGCCAGTTCACTCCTAGAATTAAGTCAAATTTGATCATCTCTAATACAAACAATTCAACTAACATTTTCTTGCCATGTATTATAATCTCCACATTTTTACATATTTGATCAAATTTCCCTTCTACTCTAAAAGGAGTATTTACAATCATAACATCACTCAATACAACAAGTTTTAATCCACATACATTCATAAACATGGGTGATACGCAGGAATGTGTTGCACTCGTGTTAAACAATACATAAGCAGTATTTAAGTTTATGAGTAGTGTACCTACTATGGTATCCTATTGCTGCTGTTGCAATGTAAACACCTTACCAGGTGCCCTCTATCTTGGTCTAACATTCTGATGTCTGCCTAAGGGTCCTCTAGGTACAGGTCTTACAAGTTCTTGTGCTTGTAGGGGTGCTGTCGCCTGGTTGTGCACCACACTTGAATGATCTGTGCCCTCTTTGCTTATAGTTATAGCAAAAGTTCTGAGGGAGGATCCTTTCTATACAACTCCTACTAGTGTGACCTATCTTACAACAGGAGAAACATACCCCTTTTGGGCCAATTACACTACTACAGATCATAGGGTCCCAAACACCTAGGACATCTCATACTCGATCTGCTTATGGTGGTGGAGGTAGTGCTAGAGGTGCAGGCCTAATTTGAAGAGGCCTAAGCGCAAAAGCTACAGGTTTAGCCCTATATACAACTAGCCTCTGTCCTTTGTCAGCATAAGGTATGTTGGAAACAAGCCTTTTCTCTAAAATTGATCCCAATCTATAGGATAGTTTTTCCTCTATTCTCTTTTTGCTCTACTCTAAGTATTTTTCTTTGTCAACTACTTCAGCATAAGTAGTTAACTGAAAAGCCCCCACTTCATGTTGTAAGGTAAGCTCTAATCCCCTCAAAAATCTTTTAGCTCAAGAGGCATTGTCCCTCTCATTACTTTTAGCAAGTACTTGCTTAAATGGTTTAGCTCCGCTTCATATGCCCCACAAATCTACTGCCCTATTGGCAATTATAATAGCCCGCCTCCATTTTATCTTTGATACTGCTGGGGAAGTACTTTTCATAGAAAAGCTTCTTAAACCTCTACCACTGGTTAAGAGCTCCTGCCAATTTGAACATACTAATCCACCAATTTACATCTACTCCCTTTAGCATATAAGCAGCATATCTCACTTTCTTGCCTTTAAGAACCATGAAGGCTTCAAAGGTCCTTTTATTCTTAGTGATCCAATATTCAGTCTCTATTTGATCATCAACCTTGAGTAGAGCTCCTTAGCCAACCTTTAAATTTATCTAGCCCACAAGGTTCTTCTACAAGCCTGACAGGTCTCAGCAGCTTGCTGTTGTTGTTGTTGTTGTTGTTGCACCAGCATTCCCACTAGAGCATTTACAGTCTCTAGTAACTAAGCAATTGTGACATTAGCCTACTCTAGGGTTTCCTACTAAGGTAGTCTTTGAAGGTTCCTATCCTCTAGGGCATCTGCACCCTGTCCAACACTAGATGAACCCCGCATGATACTTCTCCTTGGAGGCATTCTATGTAAATTGAGACAGCAGAATGATCCTGGAGTTAGAATTTGTAAGAGAAGTTAGTGACAGTATACATCTATGTATACTCAAGTTTAGACATATCTATACCTATACATAAATAAACCGAAATATATGACAAAATACAATTACATAAAATAATTGAAGTAACATAACATAATAGTTATCCCTTAATTTACCCACTCTCTTCATTTCTTCTGGTTCTATAGATCATCTACTAGTCTTCTAATGATTTCAACTTACCTTCTACTTATTGAATCCTATACTTATTGATCAATACTTAATTCTACGAGTCATCAACCTAATCTCTATTTGATCATAACATAAATTCTAAAGATCATCAAAAACTAGGCTTTAATACCACTTCAGTTGTAATGCCCTAAAACTTGGACCATCACAACCCGCCACATGTCACTATCACATAGCGACACGCCAAGGCTCTAAATCTCCAAACAACTTCCATCTTGTTTACCTTCTCAAATTCATTCACGAAAATATAACCTCAATAACATAAAACAAATAGCTCTCAAATGAGTCATTCCAATCTATGATATTTAAACAACAAATGAATCTTCTTTTAACATCCAAAATAAGCTCCATTCATGTCTAAAACTTTAAAATCAATAGAAGTCTACTGATATCTTTATAATCTCAAATCAATCACTAAAAATCCTTATTGATAGGAATCAAAATCCTATAAGACCTATCATTAGGGCAAGAACCAAAAGATTTCAAATCTTGTTGGTGAAGGTCTTCTTGGAACTGATCCCGAAATTATTTATATACTAACTCTTTTCTATTACTTATGTATTGTGTATTCCAGTAGACACACTTACCGAGATTTATAGGGCGATGGATAAACTCACTAAGACTCAACTTGTGGGTTATCCATGGACCGACCTAAACCGAAGATGAGCTGGAACGACGACTTGATTTGAAGAATTGGCTTGTGAAGGCTATTTTTGTATTTGTTATTTTTCTTTGAACCATTTATTTTATAAGCTTTTAGGACATTTTATTTGGTTATATTTGGAGTTAGGACCGACCACCCTTTAGTGGCATAGTTGTAATTGTTTAGCCGTTTTAACCTTAAAGGGAGCAAGTATAAATACTTGCTTAAGTAGGGTTTAGAGGGAGAGAGAATACACTTACCTTTGCTGCAAAATTTTCATGGGAGATTAAGGTTCTTCTTAAGATTTCATAAGGACTCTTATCAATTTCATCCATTGGAATTGTAGCAAGTTGCAACCTAGTGAATTGTGAGTAATATCAATTCCTAAGTTGATTTTCCTTTTCATAACTAGTGTCTCATATCTAGTGTTGATTAGGATTGGTTCTTGGTTTTGATTTTGATGTCAATTGTAGGTTCAATTCCATCCTTATATTGTTATCAATTTAGTGAGATTGTATCCTAGATATTGTCTTGTAATTGCCATTTCATCTTTGCGTGGAAATTACTTGTTGTAAGGAGTTCATCTTTGATAATTGTGTTCGGTGCTTAATTTAATTGAGCACATCATCATTTTGGTGTTGAGTCTCATTGATTAGCAATTTAGAGTACAAATTATTTTAGGGTTTATGCCCAATTGAAGGTTAATCCCGATTTGAGTAGCACTTGTTTGAATTGTGTGATTGCATATGCTTTAATTTAATTTAAGGCATATCATAATTTGGTATCAGAGCATATCATATTTGGTTAATTCAAGCTTTGTCATGCCCATATTTGTGGATTGGGTTTATAAAGATTAAGGGTTTACACAATTGGTGGATTTGTTTGATTGACATTGTGTAATTGGTCTTTCAATTTGGTTTTGTGTGCTTATACTTGGTATTAAGCACATCACTTATCATAAATCTTCTCGTTTCCATCACTCCTCATCTAAATAGTGAAAGTGCTCTCTCCCATTTTCATCCACATAATGTTCCACCTGGTTTCCATTTTCACTGTAATTTAATTGTCTAGCATCCTCACCTACAGCTAAAAAAAATATAGGAAGGGGGGTGAGCCTAAGCTCAGTACGTAAGTATCACACCCACATGCGCATGACATACCACTTTAATAACACATGCATATATGCAATGTTAATCCACAACAAAATCATACATCAACTTACACATCAATCATAATCAATTACACAGCACAGGGGTACTCATAACCCTAATACACACAATATTGTCCTAGTGAGAATTGCCACTACAGGCTCCATTTAACCCTAATCTACCTTAGATCATTTCGATACACGGCTCTACCAGGGACAATGCAACATACCGATCATTAAGGTGGCCCCTAGAGATTTGCCACTACAAGCCTTTAGGTCGAGCCAAGCACAAGCAACATATACATTAACTTCTAACATTCAATTAAGTTCATTAAACATTAAAATCATTAACTACCTAAAATTATTAAACAACTACCTAGTAAACACAATCAGTAAAATAAGGTAAACACGTACCTAAATAGATGTCTCTATAGTGATCTTGCACATCTCTAACCCAAGTAGGTAGTCCTATTCAATTACAAGGAACTATACCTAGCTTAATTCTACAAGTAATCTAAGTTCACTAAATTTTCTACTTCGTTCAAGTTGTTTAATTTCTTTTCCAAAAGTATCTTCATGTTTAATTCATGTTTTGAATTGAAAATAAATTAAAGTAGAGTTAAATAGGACACATTATTGTGTAACATGGCCAAAAAAGTAATCGCATAAGGAAGCATAGCTTGAAGCATGATCATGCCGGAGACCATGTATCATTCTGTAAACTTTAAGCTTCAATAATCCCATGTACACGGTTGTGCTTATGGCCATGTACATTCAAAACTCAACACGCCTAGGTACACAATCGTGCTTATGGTTGTGTACATTCTAACTCCAATATGCCCAATTATACGACCGTGCCTAAGGCCATGTACCTTACTATACAATTTTTCTTTTCAACACACCTTGGTACATGGTCGTATACTTGACCATATACCCCATGTTCATCATGAACCCCAATTTGTCTCCTTCAATTCATTCTAACTCTTAATTGTTATGATTTTTAGTCTAATTAATCATTGTATTAGCCACATCTAACGTAAAATTAGGTTCTAAAATGCTTACTTGGTTTGAATTACACTTGAAACTCCAAATTTGGTTGATCCTTCATTTGTTTCAACCCAACCTTTGATTCGATCCCTATGAACAATCAAATTAATTTTGTGATTGGATCTCTATTGTCAGAATAGGTCTTGTACTAACTAGAAATTGTTCCCTGTTTGCTTTACTACGACATCTCCTTAGATCGCTTTAGGTTTTCCTATAGGAGCCTCTCGCTCTCTAGGTTTTTGGAAATGGGCAAATGTGCAAATGAGCAAAAGAGTAACCTTAGGTGAATATTGGACTTTTATAGTCCAGCTAAGAAAAGATAAATTTACCACTTGTCCCGTATACTTCTTTATAACATTGCCATTAGTTATATATATATATATATATATATATATTATTTCATTTACATATTTTATAATATTATTTTTATGACACACATATATAGATATATATATATTATTAAATCATATATTATAGTATTTCCAAAGTCTGGGCCCAATTTTGTTAAATTGATCTGAACCTAGACTTGACTCAAAAGACCTAACTTATATTATTCTATTTATTTATTAACAATATCTTTATTTTATTATTATTATTTTAATCTTCTCTTCGTTCCTTATTTATTTAATTTTCATTATTTTTATGCCTTTATCATTTTTTATTTTCATGCATTTATATTATTTTTTTATTTTATTTATTTACTTTTTTTCATTTTTTATTCATAAACCTAGCTTTATTTTTATGAAAGCTAATTAAAAGAGATGCAAAAATGGAGTGTCTACACTAACATTTAGTTATATTAGTATGATTGTAATTTTTTTTATATTTCTTAGTTTTCTAGAATATTAGATATTATTATGCTTATAAATAAGTAAGGATTGTAATCACTGTATGATAGAATGACTTAATATTTAATAATAAAACTATTTCTCAAGTGAGGTGTGATGCCTTCTCTTTCATTGATGGTGTGAGACTATCAAAATACATCATATGGTGTGAGGCCAAATAAATTAAGGGTAGTATAAGGCCATTCATCTAAATCTAATGGTGTGATACTACTAAATACATCATTACTAGGTTATCGATTCTTTTTATAAAAAAAATAAAAAATACATTTATTTCTTAGTAATTTTCTTAGCAATTTTAGTATAATCATTATTTATAATATTTTTTCTTATCTATTTTTGTATTTTCCATAATTTTCATCTTTTATAATTTTTCTACTTCTGCATCTTGCATCAAATTTGGTATCAAAGCCTACTTATAGGTTTTTTTCTTAAAGTCTACATTTAGTATTCATTCTTGGATCAAGAAAAAAAAAATCCTTTCTTTTTGTTCATTGAAAAAAAAATTATCCAAAAGAAGATATGATGATTGTTACTAGAAAAAAAAAAAAAAAGGAGGACCAAAAGCATTGTAGAAAACAAAAACAAATATTACAATAGTTTGCTAGATATTAATTTTCTCAAGTCAAGAAGAATTGATGGGGAACATGAAGAGCCACTATGTCATAAGTACAAGATTAGTTTTTCAAACTGTAATTTGATCTAGGAGGATTCAAAAAAATTTTGGAGATTTGAGGACGAATCTTTTTAAGAGAGGCGGAATAATGCAAATGAAGATCAAATAGATATCGCAAGATAATTTTTACATAGATATAACTTTATTATCTAGGTTAGGTTAAATATGATTTTATTATTATGATTATCTAATTAAATTTAGTTTCTTATTTGTAGAATTTAGTTAGATCAGTTTCTTTATTTTAATATTGTAAATCTTTTTTTTCTTAGTTTTCTAAAATATTAGATATTGTTATTCCTATAAATAAGTAAGGATTGTAATCACTTTATGATAGAATAACTTAATATTTAATAATAAAACTATTTCTGAAGTGAGTTTGATGCCTTCTTTTTCATCGATGTTGTGTAACCATCAAAATTCATCATATGGTGCCAAGGCATACAAATCAAAGATGGTGTAAGGCCATCATAAAAAAATATATTGTGTGATATAAGGCCATACAAATTAAGGGTGATGTAAGCCCATCATCTAGTAGATATATCATTTTTAGGTTATCATTTCTTTTTATGAGAAAAAATAAAATAATATTTATTTCTTAATAGTTTTCTTAGCAATTTTAGCATAATTATTGTTTAGATTAATTTTTCTTATCAATTTCATTCATTAAAAAAAAATATTATCCAAAGGAAGATACAATAATTGTGGCTAGAAAAAAAAAAAAAAAAGGAGGACCAAAAGCATTGTAGAAAACAAAACCAGATATTACAATAGTTTGCTCAAGATTAATTTTCTCAAGTTAAGAAGAATTGATGGAAACATGAAGAGCCGCTATGTTATGAGTACAAGATTAGTTTTTCAAGCTGCAATTTGATCTGAGAGAATTCAAAAAAAAAAAATTCAAGCTTTGAGGGCAAATCTTTTTTAGGGAGGAGACTAATCCCTTTAAGAGAGGAGGAATAATGCAAATCAAGAACAAATAGATATAACAAGATAATTTTTACATGAATATAATTTTATTACTATGTTTTATTTAATTAAGTTTAGTTTCTTATTTGTGGAATTTAGTTAGATTAGTATCTTTATTTTAATATTGTAAATCTTTTTTTCTTCTTAGTTTTCTAAAATATTAGATGCTGTTATGCCTATAAATAAGTAAGGATTGTAATCATTTTATAATAAAATGACTTAATGTTTAATGATAGAACTATTTCTCAAGTGAGGTTTGACACCTTTTTCATTGATAGTCTGAAACCATCAAAATTCATCGTATGGTGCCAAGGCATACAAATCAAGGGTAGCATAAGGCCATCATAAAATATATATCATGTGGTGAGAGACTATATAAATCAAGGGTGGTGTGACACCATCATCCAAATCTAATAATATGAAGTTGTTAGATATATCATTTTCAAGTTATCGTTTCTTTTTATTAAAAAAATACAAATATATTTATTTATTTCTTAATAATTTTAGTATAATTATTATTTAGATTAATTTTTCTCATTAGTTTCTATATTTTTCTATAATTTTTATCTTTTATAATTTTCTACTTTTGCATACCGTATCAATATGTTTAAGTAAATTTAAACTACTATTAAATAAGGGATAAAAAAATACAAATATATATATATATATATATATATTCTTAATAATTTTAGTATAATTATTATTTAGATTAATTTTTCTTATTAGTTTCTGTATTTAATTATAATTTTTATCTTTTATAATTTTTCTACTTCTGCATACTGTATCAATATGTTTAAGTAAATTTAAACTGCTATTAAATAAGGGATAATCAGGAATTTTATTTTACCCCCAATTAAATATTATAGCAGGCAATTAATGCGTCTTACAAAATTCCTACAACTTTAACAGGATACTTAGGCAATTTATTTATTAATTTACCCAATTGCATCATTCACGCAGGAGTTTATCCCCTATTCAAGAAATGTTTAGTTTTTAAGGACACGTTGAGGAAATTCCCACTTCATATTTCATTAGCCAAAACAACTCTTCTATTTTAAATTATGCTGACATGTGGCCACATTTGACTGGTTTTTCAGTTGAATGAACCGGCAGATATTAATAAAAAATACACGGATCACCATCAAAGGTTCATTGATGTATCTTCAAATGTCAACATTAAGCTAGGAATCATTTGAATGTTCATACGGTAGAACTTGGTGCCCCCAAAACACTTCTAACTATTGATGTAGACTCTAAGACTTTGATTTTTGAAAGTATATATATACATATCAAATTATCGTTAAAACCTCAAAATCACTGCTATTTATAATCTTTTATAATAATTTTGAAATCTATCAATGATTTATGATGATTTACTTAAATCACATTTTAGAAGTTTAGAAAGTCTATCCACACATAACAAATAATTTATGAGTACACTGTAATTAAATAATCATACATACATACAAACATAGAAAATCTTATTACAGAGATGCAGAAATTAACCATTTTTCTGAAGACCTTTATGCTGGCTTCAGTCCTTGAATGCTCAATAACAGTCACGGCCGATCAGGAATTTGGATTCATATACAACGGCTTCCAGTCGGCGAATCTGAGCCTTGATGGCATAGCAGAATTCACTTCTAATGGCCTCCTGAAGCTAACAAATGAGAGCTAGCAAAAACTCTCCAAACGGTTCTGCTTTCTCATTCTCTACAACGTTTGTGTTTGGTATCATTTCGGAGTACCCCGCGCTAAGCGGTCATGGAGTCACATTTGTGATCGCGCCCCAACGAGGCCTCCCTGGAGCTCTACCAAGTCAGCACCTGAGCCTGTTCAGTGATACCAACAATGGGAATTTCAGCAACCATGTGGTTGCAGTCGAGCTGGATACGATACAAAACCAAGAGTTGCGGGATATCAATAATGTTGTTTCAAAAGCAAAGGAACAGAGGACAAGCTAGGAAGAACGAAATCTGGAAATCTTGTTCATTATGTTTTCCAAGCTTCTAAAAATATAGAAGCAACAAACTTGATAAGTTTAACATCCTAAATTGCAGCAAAGTGAATAAAAACAAACTTATTTACTTCCAAAAAATTAGAGCTAAATGAAACAAACCAAAAACTAAAATATTTGTTGTCCTAACAAGCAATAAACTAACACTCCTCCACGCTTTTAGGAGCTGCAAATTCCAAGTTTGTGCCTCAGAAGTTCAAACTTGTTTGCTGGTAGAGGCTTTGTGAAGATGTCTATAAGTTGTTCCTCATATTTGCAATACACAAGACTTATATCTCTTTCCTTTTGCATTTCTCTTAAGAAGAACAATTTGATCCTGAAATGTTTCGTTTTTCCATGAAAAATCGGATTATGAGATATTGCAATTGCTACTTGATTATCAACATAAACCTTTGTATCATTTTGTTGCTCCAAACGTAGATCACACAGTAGCTTTCTCAGCCACATTGTCTGGTTTATAGCAGCTGTAGCAACAACAAACTTAGCTTCCACGGTGGATTGCGCTACAATGTCCTGCTTCTTGGAACTCCAACAAAACACTCCTGATCATAAGCTAAAACAATATCTTGATGTACTCTTCATCTCGTTTATGGATCCACCCCAATCACTATCAAAAAATCCTAGTAACTTAAGCTTTGACACTTCTTGACTTTTACACCAAGATTGATGGTTCCTTTGATATATCTAACAACTCTTTTTGCAGCTTTAAGATGTATTTCACTAGCACAACGCATGAAGCGAGAAAGAATACTTACAGCAAAGAGAATGCCAAGCCTAATTGTGGTTAAATACATCAGACAACCAACCAAGCTTCTGAAGTAACCTTCATCAACCTTGTTTGTGCCATCCTCCTTGCTTAAGCTTTCCTTTTGGTTCATAGGAGTAGTCATTTCCTTACAGTCTTCCATGCGAAACTTCTTAAGGATTTCCTTTGCATACTTCTTTTAACATATGAAAACTTCATCTTCTAGCTGTTTAATCTCCATTCCCAAGAAATATGTCATTAATCTAAGATCTGTCATTTCAAAACTTTCCAACATTTCCATCTTAAATTCTTCAACAAGCTTAGAATTTCTACCTGTAATAAGAAGATCATCAACATAAAGAGAAACTATGATCATATCAACCTTTTGCATTTTACATAAAGGGTGGCCCCAGACATGCTTTTCATGAATCCTAGCTTGATAGATGCTTATCTATCTTGCTATAACATGCTCTAGATGCTTGTTTCAAACCGTATAGGCCTTCTTGAGCAAGTACACCTTTTCTTCTTTACCTTGTTCCACAAATCCCTCAGGTTGCTCAACATAGATTTCCTCTTTTAAAGTACCATTCAGGAATGCAAACTTTACATCCAGCTGAGGCACCTTCCAACCACTTTGTGCAGCTATTGCTAATACTAATCATATAGTATCCAATCTAACAATAGGAGCAAACGTATCAGAATAATCAACTCCAAAAATCTGAGCATATCCCTTGACAACAAGTCTCACTTTATGCTTATTGATAGATCCATCAACATTGAGCTCAGTTCTAAACACCCATTTTACTCCAGTGATTTTTCTATCAGTTGGTTTATCAACTAGCTCCCAAGTCTTGTTTTTCTTAATCATTGTTAACTCTTCCTCCATTGCTTTCTACCATTTTTTATCTTTAATGGCGTCTTCATAACTAGCAAGTTCACAAATGGCAACGCTGCATCTTTGGCGGACATCATGGAGAGGTCTTATTCCACGAACTGGCGGATCATCTTCCATTTCTTCTTGCCACTATTCTAAAGCTTGTTCTTCTCTTGTTTGGATGGACAAGCTCGATTGTTGCTTTGTCACATGTATTTCCTTTGTCTATTCCCAATTTCGCTTTTCATTTTCATTAAAAACCACATCTCTACTTACTACTATTTTTCCAGTTTGAGGTTGATAAATCTTATATGCCTTAGATGAGGAACTGTAGCTTATGAAGATGCCTGGTTCTGATCTTTTGTTTAGCTTATCACACTTAACCTTTGAAACATGAGAGAAACACAAACAACTAAACACTGTAAGAAATTTTAGTGAGATTTTGTAGCCATACCATGCTTCAAAAGTTGTTTTGTCCTTCAATCCTCTAGTAGGTAACCTATTTTGCAAGAAGACCGTCGTACTTGCCACCTCAACCCACAAGTTCTTTGGTAAATCTTTATCATGCAACTTACATCTAGCCATCTCCATTATATATCTATTTCTCCTTTTGCTCACCCCATTTTGCTGTGGAGTGTAAGGAGTAGTGAGATGATGTTAGATGCCCGCTTCTTCACAAAACAAGTTGAATTCTCCTGATGTATATTCTTTTCCATTATCTGATCTTATAGCTTGGATTTTGCAATCACTTTGTTTTTCTACCATTCTCTTGAATTTCCATAACAGGCCAGCTATTTCTGATTTGTATTTTGGGAAGAAAATCCAACACATTCTTCTAAAATCATCAATGAAGATAACATAGTATTGACTACTTGCTAAGGATGGAGTTCTATGAGGACTCGCAACATCTGTGTGGATCACCTGTAGCTTATGAGTAGCTCTCCAAGATGGCTTCGAAATGGTTTCCTGTTTTGCTTACCATATTGAAAAACATTGCATGTCGGTAGGTAACTTCCAAATGTTGGTAGTCCAATTGTGAGCTCCTTTTCCTTCAAGAATTGCATCCTTTTCAAATGGCAGTGACTGAGTCTCTTATGCCATATCTCCGTGTTGCTAGCTTCTATGGTGAAATCTGTAGGTTCTTCTTTGATTAGATCGAAAGAGAAACTTTTCCCTTTCATTCTCACATTCAGAACCTTCTGACCAGTGGCATCAAGAATGTGACAGTAATTATCTTCAAAAACAACTTTGAAGTCGTGTTCTATCAATTGACCTACACTCAACAAGTTTTGGTCAATCTCAAGCACATAAAGAACATCAGAGATGTTCTTTAAACCTTCAGCACCTGATATGATCATTGTCCCTATTCCTTTAACAAAGATGTAATCGCCATTACCAATTTTAACTTTGGTAATGTCAGTTGGCCTCAAATTTTTAAAGAGTTTTTTATCGTTGGTCTTGTGGTTTATACAACTACTATCAATTAACCAACTTTCAGATGAACAACCATTAGCAACACAAGATGCCACGAACAGTTAATCTCCATCCTCTTGTTCAACAACTTGTGCTTCACTCATTTGTTGCTGAATCTTTCTTTTGCGGATGATTGCTTCATGTCTCATTTGATTGCACTTAGAACACTTTGCATCAGGTCTCCTCCAGCATTTAAATGGTAGGTGAGCTTTTCCACAATGATGACATAGAGGATATTTGCCCTTGAAGCTTCCTTTTCTTACTTTGTTGTTGTTCAAAGCAAAGGAAGGATTTCCGTCTTCACCTTTCTTCTTTTTCCATTGGCTTTTATCAACTCCATGGTGTTTAGCAAATAAGGCTCCTTCGATGCTAAAATTTTCCCTCATGTGCCTTCTTTATTCTTACGCCTACAATGAGTGTAGCAATTCTACCAAGGAAGTTTTTGATAAATCCTTGGTATTTTCTAGTGTTGTTATGGTTGCTTCATAGTGTGCAGGTACTATAACAAGAATCTTCTCAACGATCCTTAAGTTGTTAAACTCTGATCCCAATAGTTTGATCTTGTTTGCAATATCAAGAAGTCTATCTGAATACTCTTTAATAGTTTCACATTCCTTCATCTTTTGCAGTTCAAAATCTCTTATCAGATTTAGCACCTTCATTCCTCTGATCCTTTCATCTCCCGCATATTCTTCCTTAAGATACTCCCAAATAGACTTGGCTATCTTACAAGACATGATTCTTGTAAAAATTGTTGATGATACCGTAGCGAATAAGCATGCTTTGGCCTTTGACTTTTTAGTCTTCTTCTCCTTATGCGTTTTGATCTGAGCCATGGTGGGATTTCCTAGAAGTGTAGACAGATCATAGTCTTCTTCCACGGCTTCCTAAAGATCCAAAGCCTCCAGATAGGTCTCCAAGCGGACTGCCCAAATCTGGTAATTTTCTTCGTTGAACATAGGCGAAGCAATTGAAGAAAAACTTGCTTCGGCTTCCATGACGTTTGGAAAGAGCTTCTACATAGATCTCACAAGAAGAGAGCTCTAATACCAATTGTTGTTTCAAAAGCAAAGGAACTGAGGACAAGCTAGGAAGAACAAAATCCAGAAATCTTATTCATTATGTTTTTCAAGCTTCTAAAAATATAGAAGCAACAAACTTGATAAGTTTAACATCCTAAATTGTAGCAAAGTGAACCAAAACAAATTTATTTACTTCCAAAAAATTAAAACTGAATGAAACAAACCAAAAACTAACATATTTGCTGTCCTAACAAGCAATAAACTAACAAATAATAACCATATTGGAATCGATGGCAATGGTCTGATATCCAGGAATTCTAGTCCAGCAGGGTACTATTTGAAAACCACAGGAGTTTTCGAAAACTTGTCCTTAATTAGTGGTCTGCCTATGCAGGTTTGGGTTGACTATGACGGAACTCAGAAACACATTGATGTCACTTTAGCGCCATTTAAAGTGGCCAAACCGAGCATTCCACTATTGTCTTATCACTTGATATTTCCACAATCATCAAGGAGACGATGTATGTTGGCTTTTCATCCTCCACCGGTTCAATGCTAACATCTCATTATGTGTTAGGCTGGAGCTTCAAGGTAAATGGTCAAGCTCAGGCGCTCGCTCTCTCCCAACTACCTAAGCTTCCGAGCATAGGAGAGTAGCCAAAATCTAAACTGTTGACCATGGTTTTGCCCATAATCTCGATGTTTCTTTTTGCAGTGGTGATATTAGGTGTGGGCTATTATATAAGAAGGAAGAGAAAATTTGCGGAAATAATGGAAGATTGGGAACTCGATGATGGTCCACACTGACTCAAGTACAAGGGTTTATATATCGCCACAAAGGGTTTTAGAGACCAGGAATTGCTGGGAACTGGTGGATTTGGCAGGGTCTATAAAGGAGTAATGCCAAAATCAAAGAATGAGATGGCGGTGAAAAGAGTCTCTCATGATTCTAGACAAGGGATGAGACAATTTGTGGCCGAAATCGTCAGTATTGGTCGGCTTAGACACCGTAACTTAGCGACGCTTCTCGGGCATTGCAGGCGTAAAGGAGAACTTCTTTTGGTTTAGGAGTACATGCCGAACGGAAGCCTAGACAAGTACTTGTTTAACGAGCCAAAAGTAACACTCAATTGGAGGCAAAGATTTCACGTCATTAAGGGAGTAGCTTCAGGACTATTATATCTCCATGAAGGATGGGAACAAGTTGTCATTCGCAGAGATATCAAGGCTAGTAATGTTCTTCTAGAAGCGGAATTAAATGGAAGGTTAGGAGATTTCGGTCTAGCAAGGTTATATGACCATGGGACCGATCCTCGAACAACATATGTAGGAGGAACACTTGGATATCTAGTTCCGGAGCACACTAGACTAGGTAAGGCCACACCAAGAGCAGGTGTTTTCGCATTCGGGGCATTTTTACTGGTAGTTGCAACTGGAAGGAGACCGGTAGGGGTTCAAAAGGAGCTGAGGACGTAATATTAGTTGACTGGGTGTTTTCTTGCTGGAAAAGAGGAGAAATTCTTGAGGGAGGAGATCCAAATCTGGGGAGAGAGTTTGTAGCGGAAGAACTCGAGTTGGTTCTGAAATTAGGATTGCTATATTCTCACTCAGAGCCATTGGCAAGACCAAGCATGCGTCAAGTTGCGCAATATTTGGAAGGGGATTTTGCCTTTGCCGGAGTTATCAACTCTGATTTTTCTGCACATGGCTTAGCTTTTGCACAGAGAAAAGGTTTTAGTGATCTTGCCATGTCCTATCCGTCTCCCATGAATATTGCTTTCTCGCACGCATCCTGCATCGCAGACTCACTTCTTACCGAAGGACAATAATGTTTTTGTCGTCCTGTATGGTCCCATTATCAGAGATGCAGGAAGGTAGATTATGATATGAAGAACGATGTAGATACATGTGGCATGTGTCACCTAATAAACCTTTTCTGTATTAACCAAGTATATGTAAGACATTAATAAGTGATTATTACATTAGGTTATATTATATTTTTTTTATATTTAAACTCTTTATAGTTATTGAGAGATGTTATCGTGGTAATATAAGTTTTATTGAAAATAAATATTTGTTTTCTTTTACTAAAGGTCAAAATCTCTTCAAAATTCTTCATCATGATATCATTTCCAATACATGGATGTATGGAATATTTGATTGGTTTAACTCAAATATAAATATATCAAATTTTTCGCAGTGAATATGCATAATGAATAAAGTTAAGCTTTAGTTAGCTGTGAATTTAAGTATTGTAGTTGTCTCGTAATCTAGCCGAAAGAAGAAAAAGCATATACCTTCTTTGGTTTATTGGAAATATGATTTAAATTCCTTAATAATAATTTCACCGTTTAATATTGAAAATATGCTAGAAATTTGATTTTACAGTTGTCCATATTCCTCAAAATCCAAATTCCAATCCTTTCCTTAGCTTATCACTATAAACACTTCATCCTCTTCCTAAATTTTATTTTTCTTTCTCTTCCCTTTATTTTCTTTATATTTATTTCTCCCTCTTGCATATAATTCAATTGTTCACATTAAATTATCTAAACAAACCCTATACATTGTTTATGAATTATCTAACAATAGATCACTCATATTAGTTGTTACTAGGAATTGGTGTAAGAAGTTGAATTCCAAGATTGAAAAAAAAAAAAAAACCCTATAAATTGTGAATAACTAGTCTCTCCTTGAATTATAAAAGATTTAAATTAAGAAAATAATAGGATAATGTTTGAATTATAATTTTTTGGACATGCTAGACATAATAAAACTCATTGTTGATAGGTCATTTCAGCTATAAGCCCAAGCCCATATCCTATTTCTCATAGATAGCTCGATCATGAGCTCCAATGAGATCTCAGCCTTCTTACCCATGGCCTGTTGACCTTATCAACTACAAATAAGACCATTGTAGACCAAGTCATCCACTCTCCCACTACTTGCATACCCCGAACCTATAGCCATAGATGTGCTCCATGTTCTCCAAGAATAACTACACATCGGTATTACCTATAAATACCCAAAACCGTCTACTGATAAAGGGATTGGAACCTTTCAGTCTCTTAACTATTTTTCTAGTTTCTAGTTATCTATCTACTCTCACTAAGCTTTCTAACTTGAACGTCAGAGTGGCAACGCCAAACAGCCTCGACATTCCCATAGCTCATATTTTCCTTGTGCTTTATAGGTCCACTTTCTTCCCTATTGAATCCACAAACAATATTTGGCACCGTCTTTTTGCGAACCATGACCATGACTAGGAGTACTAAATCTAAATCCAAAAATATGGACAATTTGCCTTCCCAAACACTCTACCAAATTAATCCCCCAAACAACAAAACCCCTAGGGCAAAGAAGATAAGTTAGCTCATATAAAGCAAATGCTTGCCAACCTTCATGCTAAAAAACTCAATTTCATGCGCGAATGAATCGGCTACAACAGCAACAACACCATCCTCCATGCACACACCCAAGGGAGTCGAACAACGATTAGTCATCCACCCAATCTCTCTACCGCCCTTCCAATGGTCACCCACAATGCAACACCACTTGCATTGCCACCACCACCTAATTCTGCTACCTCACACAACTGAGCAACACTCCTACCTTAACAACCACAGCCATCTAAGGCGCGTTTCCATTGTTCTCTACATGAAGTCAATGTAAGAGAGTTGGAGGACATGATTTGAAGACTTTCCAACCTATGCAATAACAAGAAATCCGATCTATGGGATCAATACTCATTCACCCAATCTCCATTTAGATAGAAGATTAAGATGAGGTGCTTCCCCCTCACATCCATATCCCAATGTTAGAATTTTACAATAGTACCACCGATCAAGAGATCACCTCAGCTACTTCATGTCTCAAATGCATGTCCTAGGATGGAAAATTGCAATCACTTGCAAAGCTTTCTCATGTGCTTTAAAAAAAGTCGGCTTGAACGGGGTACAACCATTTGAAGATGAGCTCTATCTCCAATTTCAAGGAGCTCATCAAGCAATTCTATTAGCATTTCCTAGCTAGTAAAATGCCAATGAAGGATTCCTCCAACTTTAATTTTATTCGCCAGACACAAGACAAGTCCATTAGAGACTACTTGTCCAGATTCACAACAGCCATACTTAAGATTTCGATCTCAACATGTAGGTTACTCTCAACGCTACCATAATAGGGATGTGCCCCTCATGTCACTTCTTCCTATTCATTTCTAAACACAAGCCCAAAAACTTTGATGAATTTCGCAAACAAGCCGCAAAGTTCATTACCATGGAAGATAATATCAAAGCTCACAAGGAGGCTGACCATACTAGGTTGAATAAAAAGAAAGATGACAAGGACCAACCTACCATAAAAGATCATCTCGGCGCAATAGAAAGCGTACCATCTCGTTTTATATGGACCACATACCCCTCAACCAACCAAAGCCAAATACTTCTTGAAGTGCGTAATAAGGGTATCCTTATGTGGCCAGAAAAACTTAAGGGACCACCTTCTAGAAGGAACTCAAATAATCATTGCTAGTTCCTCAAAAACATAGAATACAACACAAAGAATTGCATCCAATCAAAAAACACTTTGGATGATGGGATCAAAAGGGGGTAATTTCGCGAGTACATCAATAATCATCCTGACAAGGCCAAAAGGCCAACACAAAGGAGGCAAGCTAAGCTAGACAATAGATAGGGTAGTTCTGCCCCCAATTAAGGCAATAAGGCCCTCAACAGTGGGGTCAACACAATTGTCAGGGGACCCTTCCAAGATAAGCAAACAAGTTCCAACAATAAAACCTATGCCCAACCCAACAAGTGATAAACCCACATAATAAGAAGCTCATAGTAGGACAACTCCATTTCCTTTTTAAAGGAAGACTTGGAGGGTATTCAAAGTCCACATGACAATGCACTTATCATATTAGCCTAAATTGGTGGCTTCAAAGTCTAGAAAACACTAATTGACACAAGTAATTTAGTAGACGTCATTTTTTAAGGCAATGTATGATCAAATGAATCCATAGCTCAAGGCAAAATTGTAGTATAACCAGAACTTATGCATTTTCAACAACCAACCTATCTAAACTGTTGGGGTAATTTCCCTCCCCATGGAGCTCGATAATGACAAGAACGTCACCAAACAACACATTGACTTTCTTGTGATTGATTGCTAGTCTCCCTATAATGTCATAATAGGAAGACCGAGCCAAAAAGCTTTCAAGATGGTCCCCTCCATGGTGTATCTGAAAGCCAAGTTCCCTACTTTAACAAAAGTTAGCATATGCCAAGGAGACCAACAATTAACAAGGTTATGTTATTTACAGGCACAAACTAGGGGAGAGGTTCTCACTATTGAAACTGAGCTAAAGGAAAAGTCCGATAATAGAGGAAAACTGACCAAAGAGACCGAGACACTACAAACTTGAACAAACCATGCAGGTGGGAAAGTCGACGTCTACTAAGCTAAAACAATGCCTCATTGACTTCCTCCGGCCCAACAAAGATGTTTTTAACTAGTCTTCATTAAACATGCTAGGCATTCCCTCAAAGATAATCACACACCACCTCAACATTGACCCGATCTTCAAGGTGGTAAAACAGAAAAAATGCCATTTTACCCCCTCAAAGGCAGAAACGATTGAGGAAGAGGTGCAGAAGTTGCTATAAGAAATTTTTATGAGGAGGGAACCATACCCCACTTGGTTGGATAATTGCGTGCTGGTCAAGAAATCTAACGAGAAATGACACATGTACATAAATTTCACCTATTTAAATAAAGCCTACCTAAAAGACTATTTTCCTTTTCCAATGATCAACTAACTAGTCGACTCAACCTTGAGTTATACCCTTCTAAGCTTCATGGACGATGTGCTTAAAAGGGAGTCTAAGCACACAAAACCAGTATTGAAAGACAATTATACAATGTCAATCAAACTAGCTTCCAATTTGCATAAACCCTTTGTCTTATAAACCAATTTCCACAACAAGGACGTAATCAAGATTAAATCCAAGTATGATAAAGCTCTTATACCAAATTATGATATGCTTAAAAGTGAGTCTAAGCACATAAAATCCAATTGAAAGACCAATTACACAATGGAAATACAACTAGTCCTCCAATTGCGTAAATCCCCAATTCTTATAAACCAATTTTCACAACAAGGATGTGATCAAGATTGAATATCCAAGTATGATAAGCTCTGATACCAAAAAGATTATATGCTTAAAAGGGGCTCTAAGCATATGCAAATAAACCAATTGAACAACTCCGAATCACAAGATCAAAACCAGATCAACTTGGAACAAATTGGCATGAACCCTAAAATTTGAATGTGATCCAAATTACAAAATCAATGAGGATTAAAACCACAATGATGATGATGCTCAAATGAATCAAGAACTCAATTCAATATCCAATGAAATCCCAATCACTAACACATACAAATACAACCGTGAACTCCTCCTCAACACAATGGAATTCCACACAAAACAATATATGACAAATTGAAGGCAATATAATGATATAAAACCAATCAATTTGATAAAATAATATGAATGGATTTTGGGGTCACAAATGACGCCAAAATTGAAACAATAAGAACCTACCCTAATCAACCCTAGATATTACACACTAGTGATGAAAAGGAAATCAACTTAAGGAATTGATATAACTCACAATTCACTAGGTTGCAAACTCGCCACAATTCTAATTGGATTAAAATTGATAAGAGTCCTATGAAATCTTAGGAAACCCTAATCTCTTACGAAAATGTTTGCTACAATTTTTAAGTGTATTCTCTCCTCAAAACCCTACTTAAGCAAGTATTTATACTTGCTCCCTTTAGGGTTAAAATGACTAGAAAATCACAACTATGCCACTATAGGGTAAGCAGTCCTAAAACACAAATTACAACCAAATAAAATGTCCCAAAAAACTTACAAAATAAATGGTTCCAAGAAAATAACAAACAAATAAAAATAGTCTTCAACATGCTAATTCTTCAAATCAATTCGTCAGTCCAGCTCATCTTCGGTTTAGGTCGGTCTATGGATAACCCACAAGCTGAGTCTTAGTGAGTTTGTTCATCACATTGTAAAGCCCCATAAGTGTGCCTACTAGAGTACACAATACATAAGTAATAGAAAAGAAGTTAGTATATAAATAATTCTGGGATCGGTTTGTTCAAAGAGGACCCCCATCGCCAATATTTGAAATCCTTTAGCTCTTACCCTAATGATAGGTCTTGTAGAATTCTGATTCCTATCAATGGATGCCTTCTTAAGCTACAACCAAATCAAGATGCATGAACCAAACCAAGTCCACACTTCGTATGTCACCAATTTTGGCACATATTGCTACAATGTCATGCCCTTCAAACTAAAGAATGCAAGGGCAATGTATTAACATTTGGTGACAATGATGTTCAAATCACAAATTGGGAAAAACATGGAATTTTATGTAGATGACATGATCGTCAAGAGCAAAAAGCCTAGCAACCATATTAAAGATCTCTAAGAAACCTTTGACACCCTAAGGGAGTACAACATGGAGTTGAATCCACAAAAATGCATATTCAGGGTTACTTTAGGAAAGTTTTTGGGACACATGGTTACTGTTGGAGGCATAAAGGTGAATCCTAAAAAAAAAAAAAAATCGGACCATCCTAGAAATGTAACCCACAAGAATTGTTATGGACGTCCAACGCCTTATAGGTAAAATTGCCACTCTAAGTAGGTTCATATCCCAGTTAACCAACAGGTGTATGGAGTTCTTCAAAATTCGAAAGACCCCATCAAATTTCCAATAGATTGAGTAGTGCTAAGTGGTATTTGAAGATTTGAAAGCTCTCCTCCGGTATTATCTAAGCTAGTACTTAGGAAATAGTTATACCTATACTTGTCTATAAGCAAACAAGCCCTTTCCTCAGTATTACTCCAGCCTAATAGAAGACAACATAAACCTGTGTACTGTGTAAGTCATGTTCTCCAAGGACCTAAAATAAGATATTCTAAGATAGAAAATTTTTCCTTGGTGGTGGTGGTATTCGCAAGGAAGCTTCAACCATACTTTGAGGCCCATCAAGAGGTTATCCTAATGAATCAACCGCTTTGCCAAATACTACAGAAGCCTAATACTTCTATGAGAATGGTCATATGGTGTCTAATATCAGCCAAGAGAAGCTATTAAAGCACAAGTTTTTGTCAATTTTGTAGCAAAATATACAGCATAAGATAAGGCTACTATCAACTAAGACACGTTGAAGTGGACTCTCCACATTAACGGATCGTCCACCTAAGAGGGTATGGAGTAGGACTAAAGAAGACCATAAGAGACGGAGGTACATTACGCATTGAAGTTTGGGTTCTACACTAGCAACAACAAAGCCGAATATAAGGCCCTCATCATAAGGATAAGGCTAGTGAAAGAGGTTGGAGTTTAGAGGTTAAAAGTCTTCTCAAACTCACAACTAGTGGTTCAATAGGTCAAAGGGGATTATTCAGTCAAAGATGATAGTATGACCAAATATATGGAGGTTATACAAGTGCTTAAAGCAGAGTTCTCAGCTTGGAATATCATGAAAATTTCGCAAGCTGAAAACTCCAAGGTAGATGGGTTGTCTAGAGTCGTCTTAACTAACCTTTCTAAGTTGGATAGGAAGGTGTTCATTAAATACCTGCCCAACAAGAGCATTGATCAACCATAACACCAATGCCTCAAGCTGCTATCCACATTAACCTAACATTGCTACATGTACCCATTCGTTGCATACTTAAAGGATGTCACCGTTCAAGAGGAAAGGAAAGAGGCAAGGAAATTTTTGTGCAAAGTAGCTCGATACCACCTCATTGGGGGCTAGCTCTATCAACGACGATTTAGCCTACCCTACCTTTGATGTTTAATACCAGAAGAAGCCCAGCACATACTAGACAAGCTGCATGCCAACATATGCAACAATCATATCAAGAGTCAAGCCTTATATGTCAAAACTCTTTGTCTCGGTTATTATTAGCCTATGATGAAGAGAGATGCTAAGGAGTTAGTTGAGAAATGTGTCTAATGCTAGAATTATGCCCCCATAGACCAGCTTCCAAGCAGTAATCTTCTACCCATTATGAGCCTTTAACCCTTTTCTTAGTGAGAGAATGACATCCTGGTCCCTTTTCTAAGGCCACCGACCAATGATAGTATATCATCATAGTTGCCA
The DNA here is from genome assembly GCA_037954665.1 of Laguncularia racemosa. Lineage (NCBI taxonomy): Eukaryota > Viridiplantae > Streptophyta > Magnoliopsida > Myrtales > Combretaceae > Laguncularia > Laguncularia racemosa. Next base: position 1,541,228 of record JBBMOL010000036.1, read on the forward strand.
ATTATTTCATTAAATATATGGAAGCAAAAGCAGTGGCTAAAATAACCAAAAGAATCATGGAAAATTTTGTTCTAAACAGCATACTTAGTAGGTTCGACACGCCATATGCCCTAATCACTTATAACAGAAGTCAATTCGATAATGGGAAGTTTAGATAATTCTATTTAGAGAAGGAGATCAACATTCACTACACCTTAGTGGCTCACCCCCAATCTAACAACCAAGTTAAAGTAGTAAACAAGACCATCTTAAATAGTTTAAAGAAAAGGATAGATCATGCAAAAGGTGGATGGACGGACAAGCTCCCCTACATCCACAGGGATATCGAACCACTCACAAAACAGCAATGGGGAAAACACCATTCAAGCTCGCTTTAGATCAGAAGTGGTCCTACTGGTCAAACTAGAACCTTCTAACACACACAAGGCTTTTAAACTTGAAAACCTGGTGTGCAGAAAGTTATAAGCCACAAGGTCATAAGAGGGGCAAGGAAATTTGGCATCTAGTTGGGAAAACCTAGTTAGAATCAAGGAAGAAGCTATCCATGGTGTATATGGACTTGAAAGATTAGACAGGCAACCAATCCTTAAGACTTAGAATACTAGTAACCTGAAATTGTACTTTAAGTGAAACTCATTTGTAAACATGCTATTATGAAATGAAATTTTTATATTTGTCTCCATTTAACGGCTTAGTTTCAAAAAAAAAAATAATGGATTCTTAATATGTATCTAACGAGCTCTTTGAAGCCCCCAGCTTCTTAACTTCATAAAGGGAAAATTATCAACTAAGCCTCCATAACCTCTTTCAAGGAAAAAAACAATTAGCCTTCCTAACCTTTTTCAAGGTCATAGATGACCCAACACTAAAGGGGTGAATGACTTGACCCCATGCAATGATAGGGCATATTGGTCTCGACCAAACTAAGTCTGCCAAGGCAAACGAAACTTAAACACTAAGTCGATTAAGCTTAACCTTGAACATCCAAAATTCTATAAACAAAGATGAGCATTGATAAGTGTTAAAAGAACCTTATTTATAGTATTTATTGAATATAATTTTTTATGAATTTTATGTGATTTTATTAAGAAAAAGGTACTTAAGTGCTTAATATTTGATTTCAGGTTTAAAGAGTGCAAATTAAAGATTTAAAGAAGATTCAAGCGAAAACAAGGCAAAATCTAGCAAAATATGAGAAAATGTGATTTTCACGTATGCACAACCTTTAGCATAGCCGTGCTGATGCTAGTGCTAGAGAGCAAAAGGTAATCAGAATGCATCATGAAATTATGCCTTAGCCATTGCACAAGTGGTGCAAAAAGTCGTGCTGAAGTAAGAAATCTACTCAGAGAAGAAAATGCAAGAATTTCAAAGTGCACAACCCCAAGCACGGCCATATAAGAGGTCATGCAGAAACTAAAACATCAAAATTTTACATTTTTCTAGAGTACACGACCCCGAGCATGGGCGTGCACTAGGCTGTGCATGCTACCATTTTTCTTAGACTATAAATACTTGCTTTATTACGAAAATTAAGGATCTGATTTTATTTTATCTCGTAGCCACTTTAAAAACCCTAAGAGAGAAAAATCACGCATTTGGAGAGCAAAATCGTTGAAGCTTCATCGGAAATCATAAAACAATTATGGGGGGTTTATTCTTTTCATCATGAATTATTATTACTTCTCTAGATTCCTCATGATTACTATAGATTCCATGGAGGAGTAGATTTATATGCCTTACATCTTGTGAAACTCTAAACCATATGATTAAATTACTTATTGATTAATTAAAGGTTTATGTCTTTGTATCTATTCATGTATTTTACTGCCATGTAATTAATTTATGTGCGCAAATTGATTACATGTATAATTCTTGTTAGATAGAGAGAGGTCTCATCAAATATGATAGATCTTCATGAATAGAAAGATTACATATTTTACCTAGAGATAGGAAAACTTCCATTTTCAGCATAAAGATTCAATCTTTATTTAAGAATTGTGAGCTTAATAAAATCTTATAAGGCGATAGTGAGGGCGAGGTCTCCACTATTCCGTATAAGATTATTAATTAATTAACTCGAGGGAGTAATTAGTTTAATTGAGAATTCCTACAATGCAAAGCATAAATAATTAATTAATTAAAATCTTATTATAAGAAAGCCAGGGTTTAAAGTGGATCAAGATGAATGGTATGTCTTTGTAATTGAATTTATTTATTCCAGCGATTATAATTAATCTTAGGGTTATTAAAATAGTTGATTAATAATTTAATTTATTAATCTCACATTAAAAATTAGACTAGATAGTAGAAAACCAGTAATAGTAGTATTTGTTTACAAGATTCTTGAGGATGACACTCATTGTAATCTATACTACATTAGATAGGTACATTTGCCTAGCTAGGTCGTTAGATTTCTTTGGGCTTATAAATTTATAATTTGATACGATCGGCTAAACGACCCATCAAGCTTTTTGACGCCGTTGTCCGGGATCTAATGAAACAATAGTAGGAAAAACCTTATTATCTACTACTTTAGTCATTTTTTTTTTTACTTCTTTCTACTCTCCTTATCTTTAGAATACTCTAACTCGTGGCTATTGCTTTTTCCATGCATGATAAGGACTCTCCCCTCTAACATTCTTGATTTAAACCCTGAGATTAAGAGAACACTACGCAAGATTCGCAAGAATATAGCTGCTAAATCTTCTGGACAATTGGAAATCAAGGGAGAAATGTCTATTATAAATGTCGCAACAGTAGTGAAGGACATGGAATCAACAGTGGAGTTTTTAAATAGTGGGATAAGATTACTGGAGAATATTAAAGAGGAAACACAGGAAACCATGACTGAGGATCCACCTAAGACTAATCTAGATTATGCAAGGCCAACCTTAGATGGAACAGGGCCAACCATTGTGAAGGACCCATTGGGGCTAACAATTTCAAAATAAAGGATGTGGTGATTCAACTCTTGCAACAATATTTCCAATTCGATGGATTACCCGATAAGGACAACCATGCCCACATTTAAATGTTCTTAGAAATCTATGAGACTTTCAAGAATAATGGGGTGACAGACGAAGTTGTACACACTAGATTATTCCCTTTCTCACTAAGGGGGAAGGCAAAAAACTGGCTTCAATCATTGGGTCCTGGAGCTTTAACTACATAGGATGATACGATCAAGCAATTTCTAGATAACTACTCCCCTCCATGCAAGATAGCCAAGCTCTAAAATGACATCGCTTCATTCATCCAACAAGATGGTGAGACCATGTATGATGCTTAGCAAAGATTGATAGAGTTGTTAAGAAAGTGCTCACACCATCAACTACCTACATAGATACAGGTTCAAACCTTTTTGAATGGGCTTAACCAACCACCCGTCAATTGGTAGACGTCGCAGTTGGTAGTACATTAAATTCCAAGACCCTAGAAGAATCTTTGAAACTTTTCGCAGATATGGCTTAAAACAATTATTGGTGGGGCAACAACAAAGGTAAGCAAAAACTGGCAGGAAAGTATGAATTAGATCTCATCACTACTTTAGTGGCAAAGATGGAAGCTCTCAATCACCAAATTTCAACCCTTAAGAATTCTCAAGTATCATAACACCAAGCGGGGGATGCTAGTGAAAATATGGACCTCCATGAGCAATATGAGCAAGTAGATTATCTTGGAAATCAAAATAGGTAGCAATACAACCCATACAGTAACAATTACAACCTTGGCATGACGAAACACCCCAACCTTTCTTATGGCAATCAAAACGCCTAGAGATCTAACTTCCCACCACCAATATTTCAAAAGCAACAAATGCTACCTTATTAGTCTATACCCAATCCACCAATTTAGCCACTGTAGCAAGAAAAGAAAACCAACTTAGAGGATTTGATGAGCCAATTCATTTAAAGTTCTGAGGCAAGACATCGGAACCAAGAGGCTTCTATCCACAACCTTGAAAAGCAAATTGGCCAATTGGCTAAGATGATATCTCAAAGGCAACCGGGTTCCCTTCCTAGTAACACTGAGAATAATCTAAGGGAACAAGTGAACACCAAAACCTTGAGGAGTGGAAAGGAACTGCGAATTGAAAAGGAACCTAAGCAAAAGAAAGAAGATGGTCAATCTTTTGAAAAGGAGAAGGTGGAACCTGAGAACAAAGAACTTGAAAAGAAATCACCACCAGTTATTAAAGAGTATGTGCCAAAAATTCCATATCCAACTCACCTCAATCAAAGCAAAGACAAGGAGCGATTTGGTAAATTCCTTGAACTTTTTAAACAACTGCATATTAATATTCCATTTGTTGAAGCACTTTCGCAGATGCTAAAATATGCCAAGTTCCTAAAGGAACTCCTATCTAATAAGAGGAAATTAGAGGATGTTTCTACAGTAGAAGTCGGAGCAAATCGTTCATCCATCATTCAGAACAAACTCCCTCTAAAGCTAAAGGATCCAGGTAGCTTCATTATTTCGTGTTTAGTTGGTGACATCTTAGTGGATGAAGCCCTGGCCAATCTTAGGGCAGGTGTTAATCCGATGCCATACTCTTTCTTTAAGAAATTGGGTTTAGCTAACCCAAAGCCTACCAAAATGAGTCTATAGCTTGCTAATCAATCCGTGAAAATTCCTAAAGGGATCATTAAGGATGTCCTGGTAAAGGTAGGAAACTTCGTATATCCTGTTGATTTTGTAATTTTTGACATGGATGAGGATAGGGATATGCCCTTAATCTTCGAAAGACCATTTCTTACCATTGTTATGGTGGTGATTGATGTGGAAGAAGGCAAGCTTACACTGAAAATAGGAGATGAAGAGTTGGTAATTAAGATGGTTGCAGCCATGGAACACTCCACGTATGTTGATGATTCATGCTATTCTATCAATGTTGTTAATTCCTCAATAAACGAGCATATTGAAGAAATCCTATGTAAGGATGAGTTATAACTAATCTTGAAATGAGGAGAAGAGAAAGATATGGACAACCTAGAGGTTGAGGCATTCATTGAGCAGCTTAATGCTATAGAAGAAGTTATAATTCAAAGAGATAAGTGGAGAAGGCAAGTATATGAGAATATGAAGAAATATCATTATATGCAAATCTGCCATCCAAGAGAGTTTACAGAAGGGGATCAAGTGTTTTTGTTTAATTCTCGGTCAAGACTTTTTCCCGAAAAATTGAAATCAAGATGGTCTAGTCCTTTGTAGTCAAGAAGGTCTTCCGACATGGCACAATGGAGCTCGAACACCTAGAGCATGATGATTTCAAAGTGAATGGCCATAGATTGAAGTCGTACATAGGAGATGGAAGAGAACATGAATATCAAGATGATTCTATACTCTAAGTACCAAATATTTAGCCAAACAAAGTGAAGGATGTCGAGCCAACGACATTAAAAAAAAGTGCGCTTCTTGAGAGGCAACCCATGAATAATCTAGGTATGTTAAGTTCTTTTTGTTTCATTTTTATTTCACTATCCTAAGTCTTTCTTACTAAAAATTGCATATTTATGGGGGAGTAAGTGAGGTTACTTGAGGAGAATGATAGTTAATCCTTAAGTACGAGGAAGCATCAATGACAAGTAAGAAAATTCAAGCTTTACTTCTCAAGTGTACCTAGTAAGTTATTTTCTTGCTTTGTCACTTATGTCAAGGTATACACTAAACCAACACAAGGATCAAATAGCTTGAAAATTTTTTACTTAATTTCTATACACTTTTTAAGCATTTGTACAACCTTGAGCACAAGCAATGCTCAAAGGAGTGTACACATGAAGAGGAGCTTCTGGACACTTTTTAGAGCCCTGCATGGTCCCGAGCATGGTTGTGTAGAAGCCGAGGCAGAGTTTCCATGTATATATATTTATGTTTTCCTTCCTTCCTCATTCTTTCTTTTATTTCTCCCCTTATTCTATTTTCTACATATAATTTTTAATTAATTGAGCTCCCTTTATGGGAAGACTCTTTATCTGAATTAGCTGCATGTTTATTCTCTTGATAAAGATAGGCTAACTTTTATTTAATTTTTAGTTTGGTGCTTTCATTTTTTTTTTAGGTTTGATAATGCATAACTTTTGCTTTGCTGGAATTCAAACTTGCAAGTGCTAACAATCGAGGAAGTCCTTACTGTCCTTTTTCTTTTATTTCTTAATTTTTCTTTTATCTCTTTTCTTTCCCCTATGTGTGTTTACTTTGGAAAGACATTGCGGAAAATGTCTTAAATAAGTGTGGGGAAGGGATATAAAGATAGAAGAAATTAGGTTCTAAATTATTTATGTATCTTATGCTCTTGTTGATCAAATTTTTCCCATTTACAAGTTTGCAATTAAACTTTAATTTAATTATCTATTATTGAAAAGTGGAAACCTTGAAATCATACTCATGCAAATGTAAAAGTAGCATTCTTATACACACATATGTAAACGTAGTGACTTTGTATGCTTTACTCACCTATTGTTGGGCTTGGTATACTTACCTAGAGTTTTAGGATGAAATCTAAGTGGAGTAAATCTATTTATTTTTTAATAGTTAAATTTAGAGTTATAAAGTAAATGGAAATCCTTAGTTTCGAGTAAACTAGTTACATTTTTAAGCTCACTAGCTAGTATATTTAATATTCAATCATTTTGAGAGCTATTTCAACCTTTTGTGAAAGAGGCATGTGAAATTGTTAACTTGATAATTTTTCTTGAAATGGCCTCTTTAAAAATAATAAATATCAATATTGAGTCCCTATGTGTTAAGGTAAGGGAGGTTCAATGGGGTCCCTTTAAAACTAGTCACCTAAGGTCATATGTCTTGGGATCGACTAACCGATGAAATTACCATAACTTTAAGGGATATATAAAAAAAAAAAAAAGACAATTTTGTCAAGTCTTGTAACTTGAGTAAATAAGCCTATAGGGATGCCCTCCATTAAGAGAATAACGTATGTTAACTCGGTAATGAACCTAAGATTATCGGCTGAAAGCTCGCTACATGGGTTACTTAGTTCTATCCAATTGCAAAAATAAAAATAAAAATAAATAAAAAACTTTTAAAGAGACTTGAAAAAAAAAAGAAAAATAATCCAAGGAAATAATAGATGCCATATACTTTCACTTTTTGTTGTTGTGCTTTGAAAAATAATTGAATGGTTTATATACTTTTTGGTAAGTGGCAAAATGCAACTAAGAAGCTTGGATTTTGTTTAATTTGTTATTTCCTTCGTAACTTTGAAAGCAGTTGCTAAACAGTGAGGATATTTGTTTAACTTACTTGGATTAATCTGAAAAGTCTAATTACTGTATGCCAAGTACACATACAATTATGGTAGATTTGACCAATAGGCACTAATGAGTCACTAAGAATTAATTGAGTAAAGAATGTTGCTTGTGATTTGAAGGTTATAATGAGTATAATTTATTATAGAGTTTTTCTCTTGTTCTTAGGAAAGTGATGCATGAAACCCTAGGTATGTTAAACCTAGAACCCTAACGATGCTAGTTGGTTTCAATTACCCTAAGGATCGTCTTGAATAAGCGATGTGTAACTAGACCCCAATCAAACCCGTTGACTGTAACCTAAGTTATCAAAAGTTATTCCTAGTAATTCAGTTAAGAATCCTATGGAAAAGTTCTTTTGCAAAAGAACAAAAAGAAGTATTTCGTATCTCACGAAAAAGATGTATTTTCATGTCGAGTCTAATTTTGAATTTTCCCATTCCTAATCCGATCTAGACTAGACCCTATGCTCATCTAATATAGATCCTCGACTTGAGTTAGGAACTTCGTTTAATTTTTTGGAGTCGCCACCCAACTGTTGTTGGGAAATATTGAATTAAGACTAAAGGAGCTGATTAGTCTTAATTTGGACCACTAGTCGTCGTTATTTCCCCTTCTCGTTTTTGAAAAGAGGAAAAGGGAAAACCAGAGTTTCTAAGTTCGGGGGTTAACCTATTAAAACCTTACGGTTACCACCTAATCTCCTAAAATTGTTCCTATTTAGAAATGTGTTTTATTTTGTTTCTGTTACTTTTTTTATTTCAAGAAAATGATTTTTTATTTCATTTTATGGGTTGACCCGAATGGGTGCCTACATAGCTGCTACCCAAGATCAAACAAGCCGTAGTTCACTTTTTTGAAAATTTTAAGTGTGTCTGTGAATTTTAATTTTGAAATCTCTTTCGATTTATGTTTTTACCATTTTTGGGATTTTTTTCTAAAAAATCTAAGCCTAAGCTTTAATCTGATTTTTGAAAATGATTTTTAAGGAAAAACATCAATTTTGGATTTATTTGAAGAAAATGATTTTTCTGAGTGATAAAACTCATTTTTTATGATTTTTTTTTTGAATTTTCATGATTTTATGATTTTTATAAATTTTTGTGATTTTATGATTTTTTTTTATGATTTTTATGATTCTTCTACTATTTTTGTAATTTTTCTAAATTTTCATTATTTTTATTGTTTTTTGTTATTTTTATGATTTTTGTTGATTTTTTTATTATTTTGATTTTTTGTTAAAAATTTATTTCCCAAACCGTTATTTATTCTACTTTGAAATCTAAAATTTCATTATTACTTCTTCTAATATTTTTATTATTTATCTATATTTTTATTATTATTTATTTTTATTATTTTATTATTTTTTCTGCATTATTAAATCTTAAAAATCTAATTTCTACATTTTCCTACTTATGGAAATAAAACATAAACAAATAAATAACTAAATAAATAACCAACAAATAAATAATCAAATAATAAATCAAATAAATACAAATAAAATAAATAAAAAAATTCGAAAAAATAAATAAATAAAATCCGAAAAATTCGACTTACCTGGATCCGGGTCGGTGTGCGGGTCGGGTCGGTCGGACACGGCGGCGGAGAGGGCTCGTTCACGGCGTTCTGGCGATCTTTTGCAACGGGTGAGGTGTCGAATCCTAGCTTCTTGAGGGTGCTGAATCCAATGGTAGCGGTGGTTTGCTCCCAAATCGTCTCCTGGTGGTGGTTCAACTCCGGTCGGTGATCGCGCTTTTGGTTCTCCTCCGGTGCTCTCCGATTTGCTCTGTTTTCTCACTTTCTCTCAATTGTGATATGTGATTTAGCTTCCTCTCCTCATCCTCTATTTATAGGCTTTCAAAATCAAGCTGGATAAGCTCGAATTTCCACCGATCGAGGCAAATCGGATCGACGGTTAAATGAACCAACTCTAATTCATGTAAATCCTTCGATTTGTTGAGATTTGATTCCAATTGGATGATGTTTATCTCAATTCTGTTGAAGATCTGTTGGATTTGTGCAAAAAATCGAATCGAAACGGCCGAAATTCCAATTTTTCCCCTCGCCGGCGATCTCGGACCAAGGTTGAAGATGATCACGCGCCTGGCGCGTGCGTTCCCTCCAGCCAATCAAATGCTGCCACGTGTCCTGGGTAAATGAAAAAATCGCAAAACGCGGAAACTGCTTCCCCAGTGTTTCGAACCCGCGACCTCACACCCGTACGCACCCACTTAGCCACGGCTCGGACTAGTTAAGCTAGCCCATTTTCCTGATTTTGTTTATTTCGCAAATTACATATATGCAATGCGATTTTTTTATTTTTTTGTATTTTTTGAAATTTCAAAAATTTGTAAAAATTATTTATTATTTATTATTTCCATTTCTGAAATCATTTTTCAAAATTGATGTTTTTTCCTATTTATTTTTATTTTTTTGAATATTTTTTACTATTTATGCTAAATTAGGGAAAAATTAGAAAAATTGGAAAAAATTAAGAATTGATTATTATCAATTATTATTCATTCCTATGGCAAAAATGGGGTGTTTACATTTCATATATCAAAATTGTCTCTTAACCGGCTCCTAACATGGTATATATAGCACACAAATGCAATAGGGAAAAAAAACCTAACACAATATGGAAATCCTAAGTTACCTATTCTATCATTATTCTTGTGTCACCAAGTAGGCAACTAAATAATATGGAAAACAAACCAACAAATAATAACAAAACCAAATGTATCTTCTAATGTATTGTCCACGCAAATATATAATATTCCTAAAATATTTCATCCTTTCATTGTCATGTGAATCAAGTTGACACATGTATGTTTTCCTTCTGTGTAGCTTGATTCCTTGGCCTGCAAATCCATGACTAGTCCTTGTAGAGCTTCATTCATCCTTTTAGCTCTAGATCGGGTCATCGGGCCTCCAATGCCATGTAATGGATTATAGAATTTTGGCTCCTTCCTTTTTCATGCTAGCTGATCCTCATCAGAAAGTTTGATAAGTGTTAAAAGAACCTAATTTATAGTATTTATTGAATAAGATTTTTTTATGAATTTTGTGTAAATTTATTAAGAAAAAGATACTTAAGTGCTTAATATTTGATTTTAGGGTTAAAGAGTGCAAATTAAAGATTTAAAGAAGATTCAAGCGAAAACATGGAAAAATATGAGAAAAGATGATTTTCACGTGTACACAACCTTCAACATAGTTGTGCTGATACCAGTGCTAGAGAGCAAAAAGTGATCAAAATGCATCGTGAAATTGTGCCCTAGCCACTGCATAAGTGGTACAAAAAGTCGTGTTGAAGTAAGAAATCTACTCAAAGAAGAAAATACAAGAATTTCGGAGTGCACAACCCCGAGCATGGCTGTGTAAGAGGCCGTACAGAAACTAGAACGTCAAAATTTTATGTTTTTCCAGAGTACACGACCTTGAGCATGAGCATGCACTAAGCCGTGTGTGCTACCCTGTTTCTTAGACTATAAATACTTGCTTTATTATGAAAATTAGGAATCTGATTTTATTTTATCTCGTTGCCACTCTAAAAACCCTAGGAGAGAAAAATCACGCATTTGGAGAGTAAAATCGCTGGAGATTCATTGGAAATCACAAAACGATCACTAGAGTTTATTCTTTTCATCATGAATTATTATTACTTCTCTAGATTCCTCATGATTACTATAGATTCCATGGAGGAGTAGATTTATATGTCATACATCTTGTGAAACTCAACCATGTGATTAATTACTTATTAATTAATTAAAAGTTTATGTCTTTGTATCTATTCTTGTATTTTACTGCCATGTAATTAATTTATGCACGTAAATTGATTACATGTATGATTCTTGTTAGATAGAGAGAGGTTTCATCTAATAGAATAGATCTTCATGAATAAAAAGATTACATACTTTACCTAGAGGTAGGAAAACTTCCATTTTCTACATAAAGATTCAATCTTTATTTGGGAATTGTGAACTTAATGAAATCTTATAGGGTGATAGTGAGGAAGAGGTCCCCATTATTCCATATAAGATTATTAATTAATTAACTCGATGGAGTAATTAGTTTAATTGAGAATTTCTGTAGTGCAAAGCATAAACAATTAATTAATCAAAATCTTATTATAAGAAAGCTAGGGTTTGTAGTAGATCAAGATGAAGGGCATGTCTTTGTGATTGAATTTATTTATTCCAGCGACTATAATTAATCTTAGGGTTATTAGAGTAGTTAATTAATAATTTAATTTATTAATCTCACATTAAAAATTAGACTAGATAGTAGAAAATCGGTAATACTATTACTTGTTTCTAAGATCCTTGAGGATAATACCTGTTATAATCTATACTATATTAGATAGGTGCACTTGCCTAACTAGGTCATTAGATTTCTTTGAGTTTATAAATTTATAATTTGATATGATCGGATAAATGACCCATCAAGTGTCCTTAAAATGGTACTAAACCAGCAAGTAAGTGGAACATGCAATAAATCTACAAGTTCAAGCAAACAACAAAATGTATAAAGAACAACAATGGAAGAGACAAATAAAAGAGACATAATATCAAAATGGAAACAATGTCTCCATTCAATGATTTACATGAAAAGGGATCAACATACTAACCTAATAGGTTACAAAAGAAATCCCTACAAACCTAAAAGATAGAAAAAGAAAAGAAAAATTAAGATTGTTGGTCGGAAGCAAAAGCAGGAGGGTCTTCAGAAGCCTCAGCTATTTTCACATCCATGGTTGGCCTAAAGAGTTCAATAAGAACTTCTTAAGGAGGAGCAGGATCCTCTAAAGGATCAAAGCTCAGATATGGGGGGGGGGGGAACCTCATCATCAAGAGTATCCCCTGGCCCTATGTCCACCTTAATGGTGTCATCCACAATGTCAGTAGGGACTTTAGACTCTACAAGAGCGTTATCATCATCTTCCAGCCCATCGAGATTAAGCTTTGGGTAACGCTTGAGGGTGGCTACTTTGGTTGCCTCAAAGCCGTCAGTGTACACCTCCAGCTGTAACTTTACTCATTCATCACTATTCATAATCTTGTCATAGACCTTCATCTTCATTATACCAACCACCTACTCAAATTCTTCAATCTAAGTCTGATGACATTTGAGATCATCCTCCAAGCTTGTGATTTTTCCTTTTTATCCTTTTTCCCCACCCTCAAAAGACTTGACTAGAGGCTTTAACACCATGAACTCACCCTTCACTCCAAACAATTACTTGAAGAGGTTGTTTGATTTCTTTAATAACTCTTCCCTCCCCTTCCGAGTTTTGTTGAGCTCACCCTAAAGAGCGTTATTCTTGCTAATAGCGGCCTTGGTTTGATGTCCCAGTTCATCCATCTAAGCCTAGTTGTTGCTTAACAAGCTCTTCTAAGGCAGCCACCTTTTTCTGACATGAAGCCTCGGCATTCTCTATGTCCTAGGCCTTCCAAAAGAGACCTACAGTCTGATTAAAGTAATATTATTTCTTAACTCAAACATCCTCATAATCTAAGTGAAGAGCACTTACCTTCCTTCTCTCCTCTCGAAGGGCCTAGCAAAGCATAGACATCAAAGTGTTGGTCTACAAAAAAAAAAAAAAAAGAATGTTAGACAAAATCAAAAGATAACATCAAAAAGAGGGAAGATAAGGGAGACAAATCTTATATAGTCAAGTTTACACCAAGGTTTCCACGTGATCATGCATAACCTTGCACCTCGGTGCACCAATCTCGCCTTCATCTAATGAAAGCATTACATGGGACATGATCTGGAGGCATAGCTCAAGGTTTCCTATGGCTTTGTCCTCTATTCACATATCCCAGCTCAGGATTTATACAAAGCCCCTTAACTATTTTGGGCTTAAGGATTGCCCATACGATGTACTGGGCTAAGAAGATGGCTCCCAAAGTCCCCTGCCAATTTGAGCAGTTTGGACTACCATGCTTAAGCTAACTTCTAAGTGAGGTTAGCTAAAGAGTCCTTAGCCACATCCTCTTCAATCAAGACATATCGGCCAACCCTAGTAGTGCCCCCTTTGCCCCTACAACTAGCTACAGCATCTTCCTCCCTCAACCTCTTTTTAGGTTATGGGGGCACAGTAGATCTCACAATCTATTTGCCCTTCCCAACGAGCTCAGCAACAAAACATTTGACATGGACTAACTGTGACTCTCCAATCTTCATCCTTCTTTCCTTTGGTTGGGGAGGGGCGGCCTAGTAATTCTAGCCTTGTCATCCATCCTACTTTTTTTCCATGGCCTTATTTTGGGCTCAAAGCTGGACTATGTTGGCTTTTTTAAGCTACACCTCTGCAAAAGCAAATAACAATAAACCAAGTTGAAAGAATAAACCAAAGAAAATAAAGTCATAGCTAAGGAAAGGACAAGCTCCATGCTAAGTATAAGCCAATAAAAGCCCTTCCCCCACAAAGCAATCAACAAGTAAATCTCTCTAACTCAATCCACATCAGCATGATGGTAGAGGAACAAACAATACCTTCACCATCCTCATCTTCCTTGTCGCCTTCCTCTTTCTCATTAGAAGGAATGTTCTCTCCTATTTCCTCCAAGATGGCCTTGATCCCAAATTGTACAGCAACAATCATTTCAACATTGTAAAATTGTCACAACTCACCCAATTACCTCAACAAAAAATTAGAATCTCATATGTCATTGTCTAAGAGGTCCATGGGCCCCATCTTGATCAGCCCAACCCATCTAATCTAAAAATCAAGGTCGTTGTCTAATTTGATTTTAACAAACTTATCTTTCCATCCATGGACAGAAGAGGCTAGGCTTTCGAACAACTTGCGCTTTAGTCAACAAGTCAAGTAATACCAACTCATCACTGGCTCGTTCCTTTTGATGGTGTAAAAGTACCAAAACAACTTGAGCGTAGGTCATATCCTATGATCTATACACAGAACCCCAAAGGCCACTAAAATTCAAAATGAACTTAGGATAAGCTAAGGCTAGCTTGGTGGTAATTAAAGAATGCCTTCTAGAACTCCAAGAATAGCATCCAAACTCCAAACTCAAAGTGTCTATAGTATATGAAAAACTCCCACTTTGCTACCAAAGTAACCTTATCAAGTGGACTCAACTTAACCACCCACCACCCTTCTAACATAGGCTTAAAGTACAAAGATACATTCTTGATGTCATTATTAGAGATTTTTCTTTGTACACCATTGGGTTTGTCGTCACTGACTACAACGCTATTGTATAACAGCACAAAAGGTCTCTTGCCCTTGCTATCACTATCATAGATGTCCCTTGGCAACTCATCAATAGCCAACTACCTACTTACTTCTGCTATCACCACCATGCCAGTGAACTCAATGATTTGCCATCACTATTTCCGCTTCTGGGGGGGGAATAGCCTTCTCAAGCTCCTATGCTAGTACAAGCCCTTACTCTCTGATGGTATGGGAAGATTTTGATTCGATTTTTGATATACCTAGAGTGAAAATGTGGGTTTAAGAAAGGTGAGAACTGGATTAAAGATAATCAGAGAGCTTCGATGTGAATTGGAGGAGATAGTACACTTTGAATAAGAAAGAAGTAAAGGTACTTCTCTCTCTCTCTCTCTCTCTTTGGTTTAAATATTTATATCAAAGCACGAACACTAAGGAAAGCAAATATTGAAGCGACGCTTACTAAAAGGACCCTAAGTGAGGAGATCTTAGCATATGGTGCCATGCTTAAATGAATGACCAAGATAAGCCAATCATCTTAATGCACTTAAATTCACACGTTTAAAGATAAATTAAATTAAAACTTTCTCGAAAAGCCAATTAATGGACACTTAGATGGCTTCCCCATTATTTCAACTTCTCAAAACAGGTTATACCTCTTCATTCCAAAACGAGGGTAACCAGTGCACCTTAAGGAGGTCGTTCTCGATTCTATGACCTTAGAGTCACACCTCTTCAATCTAGCTCTACGCATGACACAACAGTTTCATTAAAACCATTAGCGCCCTTAAAATAGCTCAAATACCATGCCCGCTCTAGTTTGCAGCTCAAAACCATAAGTCGAACCCCCCAAATCGACTCATACTCCTACATACTTACATCTTAACGGCTCATTTGGTGTATATTCTCTTCATTACCCAACCACCAAAGAGAGTGGGAAGCAAATGTTGATAGGTCATTTTAGCTATAGGTCCAGGTCCGATCCAAGCCCATATTCTATTTTACATAGATAGCTCAGTCATGAGCCTAGCAAGATCTCGAGCTTCTTACCCATGACCCCTTGACCCGTTAACTATAAATAGGACTCGTTACAGACCAAGTCGCCCACTCTCCCATTACTTAAATACTCTGGATGTGTAGCCACAAACATGCCCTACATTCTCTAAGGATAACCGCACATCAGTGTTACCTATAAATACCTAAAGCCATCTACTGATAAAGGGATCGAAACCTCTCAGTCTCTTAACTGTTTTTCAAATGATCTCTCAACTCTTACTAAGCTTTCTAACTAAATGTCCATGTGGTAACATCAAACAACCTCAGCATCCCCATGGCTCATACTTTCCTTGTGCTTTACAAGTTCACTTACTTCCTATTGAATCCACAAACAACACTTATCATATCGTATTTGGTTTGCAAAACAAATTTGGTATTGCATAGAAAACCATCCATATAGCAATAGGAAAATCTAGATTTTTTTTTATTTAATGCTAAAAAAATCTCACAACAATTTTCAAGTAAATTCTCTCCACCAAAACCCCAAACAAACCCTTCTTTTATATTACCACCTCATGCCACCATTACAACTACCACAACCTCATCATCACCACCATAATACTAAGACCAAATCACTACCACCATTGTCAATGCATGTCACCAAAATTGTACTACCAATATGCACACTACCGCTATAAGATAAGCAACACCTACTACTATCTTATCATACCATTGCTCTACACCCCTAAGATGCTAACGCTTTCGCTACAACACCGTTATGGTGGGGTGAGGAGTTGGTAACAATCATAATGTGGCAAGAATGGCGATGCATGATGGTAACATTAATAATGGTGAGACCATAGTCATACAATTGAAAATTAGCTAAAAAGTTATATGTCAATATAAGAGAAATAAGTGAATTGACCTATATAAAAAAATAAATAAATAAGGTTTGGATAAAAATAATTTGGCATATACGATTGTAAAATTATAGCTTTTAGCTGCAATTTTGCTTAGACATTAATCACTCTACATTCATGTAGGGAAGGTGGTCTTCTTTATGAAGAAATCACAATGTGGGGATGCGATTTTGAAATCACATGTTAGAATTGCAATTTTCAAATGGCAATGTTAAGCTACATTTTCCATTGTTGTGCCTCACCGAATTCCTGCTTCACAAAAGAATCCATTAATGGCCATAAAATCAACGAGAATGAGCATGGGGTTAGTGGTAGGAAGTTGCCTACTTCACCGAATGCCCAAACAAATAGGTGGTCTTCCTCTTGAGACATTAGCGTGAGCAACCTCAAAATTGGGTTATGTTCATTTGCAGCAGCACCTACCCTCAATAGAGCTTATCTTATCATATGAGGTATTGAAACGAAATCTAAAAGGGCCTCTTTAGGTTTCAAAGGGGTGTGCTATTGTATACATTGCAAGTAGAGGTCAAGACATATAAATCGCATCTAGAGAATGCAATTTATAAATTGCAAGTCTTGTTTGTAATTTCTTAACAAACATACTCCTCTTTGATCCCAAGCAAAATCACACCTAGAAGCGATTTTGCAATAGTAATAGGCAAAATAATTTTACCTTTACCCTATTTTAAAAAATAGTTTTTCCACAAGGGGCAAACTCACTCCTTTTAGGTATGAATGTCAAAACTATTATTCTTATATAGTACAAGAAGTGCCTTAACAAATAAAACAAAAAATCTTATATTGTATTTAGCATAGCAAATATAGTACAAAAAATGTCTTATGTATTCATTATATGCTATGTTGTATTCCTAGTGCTATATTGTATAGAGATCAAATGATACAATAGAGATTATTGAATTTTCACTTTTAAACATATCGGTTTATCACCAAAAAGAAAGAAGAGGGAAATCAATCTAACTTTGCTTACTTCCTAATCTTTAAACTAATGCTCCCCAAAATAAAAATAAGTTATTGAAAGGAACTTCTAAAAAAAATAATGAAGAAATGCACATTAAGATTGATTTGGTGTGAATATCAATCATGTTAAACCAAATTATAAAATAATAGAGAAATTATTTTTGTCATGACGTACGGTTGTTCCTAAAAGCAAGATAATAATATATGTTTTTAACGGTGCAAATAGATAATTAATGTTAGACATAGTATTTTATTCTAATCATGCTATTAATGTCTTATTAAAACTCCATTAATTTGGACTGCTTATCATAAAATTCTGCATCGATGAGCAAATTCATTTTTTTTTTTTACTTTTTTTTAAGTATATGAATTTTCACTTTCTAACTCCCATTTCCCATTACCACCTTCACTTTAATTATGAAATAGAAATGGATAAAGATAAAATTAAGATTTAAAAAAAAAACATTTTAGATAGTTAAAAAGATCTTGCTAATAGATGCATTTGAAACACCTACCAAAGGGATTCACTTTTTTTAAAGATTGAATTCATGAACACTTAATGTAAAAACAAGTATATGAAAAGAGTAAAAATGTTTCTAATTTGGCCTCTTAACTATTGCATATAAAATATCCATTCACATTTTCAAATGAAATAAAAAGATGGATAGTGCTCCAATTTTCTATTAGTGCCCTTTCAACTTACCAAACTAAAATATAATAATTTCCAAAAAAAAAAGAGAGAGAGAAAGAGCTGTGTGCTTTTTCAATGAGTGGAAATTCAATACAAAAGTATAGCATATATATATATATATAATGTCACAACTCTAAAAAGTTACTTTTACCAATAAATTCCTTCAATTTGAAAAGCATACATTTCATCTCATAAATAGTAAAAGGTCCATTACGATAAATTAGTGCTTCATTTTTTCACTTTGGAAATTATTACTTTTAATTTAGGAAATCTTAGGTAAAGAGACTAAATTTGCAACAAATCATAGTGTAGAAATCAAAAAGATTCTTAACTCTTTTGGTGAAATTTATTTTTAATATACACTATGTCGAGTCTAATTTTTGAATTCTCATTCCTAATCCGATCTAAACTAAATCCTATACTCATCTAATATAGATCATCGACTTGAGTTAGGAATTTTGTTTGATTTTTGGAGTCGCCACCCAACTGTTGTTGGGAAATATTGAATTAAGACTAAAGGAGCGGATTAGTCTTAATTTGGACCACTAGTCGACGTTATTTCCTCTTTTCGTTTTTGTGAAAAGAGGAAAAGGGAAAACCAGAGTTTCTAAGTCCGGAGACTAACCTATTAAAACCTTTACGGTTACCACCTAATCTCCTAAAATTGTTCCTCTTTAGAAATGTGTTTTTATTTTGTTTCTATTATTTTTTATTATGTTTTTGAATTATTTCAAGAAAATGATTTTTCATTCATTTTTATGGGTTAACCCGAATAGGTGCCTACGTATCTACTATTCAGGATCAAACAAGCCGTAGTTCGCTTTTCTGAAAACTTTAAGTTTGTTTGTGAATTTTAATTTTGAAATCTCTTTTGCTTTATGTTCTTACCATTTTTTGGATTTTTTTCTAAAAAAATCTAAGCCTAAGTTTTATTTGATTTTTAGGGAAAAACATCAATTTTGGATTTATTTTTGAGAAAAAATGATTTTTCTAAGTTCTAAAACTCATTCATTTTTTCTTTTTGAATTTTTATTTATTTTTATGATTTTCTATGATTTTTTTTATAATTTTTATGATTTTTTATGATTTTTATAATTTTTTATGATTTTTGTGAAAAAATTTATCCTAAGTTAATATCTATCCTATTTTGAAATCTAAAGTTTTATTGTTATTTTTCCTAATATTTTTTATTATTTTTTCTACATTTTATTATTTTTTTATTTATTATTTTTCTACATTATTAAATTCTAGAAAAAATCTAATTTCTACATTTTCCTATTTATTAAAAATAAAACATAAATAAATATATAAATAAATAACTAACTAAATAACAAATAATAAATAAATAAATAAATTCGGAATAAATAAATAAACAAAATAAATTAATTAAAAAAACCCGGAAAATCCGACTTACCTGAATCCGGGTCGACGCGCGGGTCGGGTCGGTCGGTCGAATCGGTCCGACACGGCGGCGGAGGACGAGGTTCGTTCACGGCATTCCGGCGGTCTTTTGACGCAGGTGAGGTGTCGAATCCTAGCTTCTCGAGGGTGCTGAATCCAATGGTGGCGGTGGTTCACTCCCAGATCGCCTCCTGGTGGTAGTTCAACGCCAGTCGGTGCTCGCGGTTTTGGATCCTTCTCCGATGCTCTCCGATTTGCACTCTTTCCTCACCGCCTCTCAATTGTGATTCGTGTCTTGGCTTCCTCCCCTCCTCCTCTATTTATAGGCGTTCGAAAACCCTCTTGGATAAGCTCAAATCGGCCGATTTGGATAAATCTGAATTTCTTTTGTTTTTAGATTTGATTTTATCCCGGCGATTTGATGTTGATCTCTTGTTTTTCTTTGATTTATCTTATGGATTTGGCTTTATCTTGACAGTAATCTAGAAGATTTGAAAAAAAATGATCGATTCCACCTTCGTCGGACTTGGTCCGGCTTCTCCTCACGTCTGTTCGGGTGAGGAAGACGATCACGCGCAACACGCGTGATTTTCTTCGGCCAATCACACGCTGCCACGTGGCAGCTCCAGGCGAAAGGAAAGAAAAATTTTTGCCGAGCGCACGCGGGGGGATTCGAACTCACGACCTCCAGCCTTCACACGTTCCCTATACGCATGCACGAGCTAGCTGAGCTGGCCCAATTTCTCGATTTTCTTTATATCGCAAAGTGCATATATGCAATGCGATTTTTCCATTTTTTTGTATTTTTTTGAAATTTCAAAAATTTATAAAAATTACTCATCCCTTATTATTACTATTTCTGAAATCATTTTTCAAAATTGATGTGTTTTCCTATTTATTTTTATTTTTTAGATATTTTTATTATTTATGCTAAATTAGGGAAAAATTGGAAAAAATTGAAAATTGATTATTATTTATTATTATTGATTCCTAGGGCAAAAATGGGGTGTTTACACACTATTTGATCTCTTTTGTTTTAGGTACACACATCACGGTGTATGTACGTATATACATGTGTGTGTCGTGAAAATTTATAAAATCTCAAAAATGTTTTCATTTTGACTAATTAATCATTCTTGAGAACTTTTAAAATCTCTATTTTTTTCTAATTGCACACTTATATAACGTTTTATGTAACACAAGCAAAAATATGCATGCAATGCATGTGCAAATTAAAAAATTATATAATTTTTCTAGATATTTTTCCAACTTCTTCAACGAAGCTATATTTTAGTATATTTTTCTCGAAAAAAAATTAATTTTTTTCCTATTATATTACTTTGTATCAATGCATAAAAATTTAATGTGATTATTTGTACTATACTATTTTTATTAAAATACCAGTAATTGTTAATTAATCGTTAATTAGTAATTAATTAGTTGTTAATATATCATTAATTAACATTAAAAATGAATTAGTAAAAAAAAATTTTATTTTTTGTAAATGAAATGTCTTAATTTGTAGCTGTGAAAATCATTGTAAAAGTAATCATTAATGATGAACTAATTAATAGTTAATTAGTCATTAATTAATCATTAAAAAATTAATTAGGAAAAAAATTCTTATTGATTATAATGAATTGCTTTTGTAAAAGTAGTAGTTAAATTAAGTTATTGTTAATTAACGTTAATTAATATTAATTAGTCATTAATATGTCGTTAATTAATTGTTAGAAAATTAATTAGTAAAAAAAAATTATGTTGATTATAAATGTAATATGTTTGTGTGTTTTTGTAAAAGTAGTTATAAATTTAAGTTGTTGTTAATTAACAGTAATTAGTTGTTAATATGTCATTAATTAATTGTTAGAAAATTAACCAATGAAAAATTTTGTATTGATTGTAAATGTAATATGTTTGTGTGTTTTTGTAAAAGTAGTTGTAAATTTAATTTATTGTTAATTAATAGTAATTAGTCATTAATATATCATTAATTAAGTGTTAGAAAATCAATTAGTGAAAAATTTTGTGTTGATTGTAAATATAATATGTTTGTGTGTTTTTGTAAAAGTAGTTGTAAATTTAATTTGTTATTAATTAATCATTAACTAATAGTAATTAGTCGTTAATATATCATTAATTAATTGTTAGAAAATTATTAGTGAAAAATTTTGTGTTGATTGTAAATGTAATATATTTGTGTGTTTTTGTAAAAGTAATTGTAAATTTAAGTTGTTAATTAATAGTTAATTAAAAGTAATTAGTCATTAATGTGTCATTAATTAATTGTTAGAAAATTAATTAATGAAAAAATTTGTGTTAATTGTAAATTTAATATGTTTATCTTTGTATGTTTTTTGTGAAAGCAACTATAAAATTAAGTTGTTATTGATTAACCGTTAATTAACAGTGATTAGTCATTAATATATCATTAATTTATTGTTAAAAATTAATTAGTGAAAAACCTGGGATTAATTGTAAATGTAATATGTTTGTGTATTTTTGTAAAAGGGTTGTAGATTTAAGTTGTTGTTAATTAACTATAATTAGTCGTTAATATGTCATTCACTCATCATCAGAAAATTAATTACTAAAAAATTTAGTATTGATTATAAAAGTAATATCTTTATGTGTTATTATAAAACTAATTATAAAGTTAAGTTTCTATTAATTAACCGCTAATTAGATAGTAAATAGTCGTTGATAAGTCATTAATTAATATTTTGATATTAATGGTAACATTTACTCTCTCTTTTTTTATAATAGATAAAGCCTGCACCCTTCGATCCTTCAATCTTGACACAACAGAAAGGACATCGATCACAAGTCATCTAGGACGGAAAGGTAAACAACCTTTAACTTTTTAATTACTTTGTATTGCATTACAAATAGTATAACATTTCACTTATTATCATATTAGGATCAATCGACCCTTGTCATTCAATGCCATAAGTTGTCACCCCATCACAATGAGTGCATCATCCCTATCGATCCTTGAGTTGAGTCATACTACATTTGGCGAGATTCGCAAGTGCAAGCCGCCTACCATTTGTTCCATTAGATTGGCACATGATAACTGCCTTAGTCGAGCAATGTAAGCTAGAGACGCACACATTTCACATGCCAACATAAGAGTTTACTATCATCCTGTAGGATGTAAAGGTCCAGCTAAGTCTCCCTATTAATGGTAGGCAATTAGAAGAAGTATTTGCCTAGATTAGGGTGAAATATGTGAAAGATTGTTGAGGGCGAAGCCAACATTTAACGGTAAGGGAGCCTCATTAGCATGACATGGCTCTATGATATGTTCTAGATCCTTCTAGAAGGTACTAAAGTAGAGCAAATCCATCGCCATACGCATTCGTATATATTACAATTGCTAAAGGGATTTATCTTTACCGATAAATCCAGCACCCTAGTCCATGCGATGTTTTTGCCTCTACTAGAGCATTTCGACATTATTGAGTCATATAGCTAGGGATCCATGTGTCTAGCTTGGTTATATCGGTAACTTTATGTTACGTCATCACCGTCAGCACACGAGACTGGAAGGGCTACCATTCTCTTACAGGTGTGGACTTAGGATAGATTCCCCACGTAGCACCCCTTAGCCAACATAGATTAATTATAAAAAGTGAAGGTCCCTTAGCTACATGTTGGAATGCGTGAAGAGACACTCAATTTCACACAACCCATGTTGTAAGTGCATATCAAGATGCGTTCGATAGGTAAAACATAACACAGGTATTTTAGTAACCAATTTTTTTTTTCGATTTCATCATATTGATCGTTAACATTGAATATTATTTTCTATCCTTCAGGTCAAATGGGAGTTGTACCTAAGAATCTAATTAATGTCCTACCACATTTCTATAGAAGCAGCATACACATTTGTATCACTCAAGTGCCACTTATATGTTTTCACATAGTTGAGTGGCATAACCCAACCAAGTGGCAAGGTAGTTTAGAGGGTTTTAATATATCCCACATCTAGTGAACACACAACCGAAACTCCATTAAATCAACCTGCGTAAGAGGGTTGATGTAGATTAGCCGATGTAGCATGCTATGTATATAGCCTTATAGGAACACTAGCTAGTTGAATCATTGTATGACCATTTCTTACTTTATTTATGCTTTGTTCTAATATGCAGCTGATACGATTAAGACAAATCTACCTATCATCGGATCTTGACATAGCCGTCAAAATAGCTACTCATGGTCTTCATTTCATACATCATCACAAAGGGTAACGTTGTACCTGCAGGCGTAGTAGCAAAATGCCATAGAGATATAAGGCTGAGGCATAACCGACTAAAGTCTTCCAATCGTAGCTGATTCCTTCACGCCATAGGACCACAAAACATCGACAACCTCGAAACTAAGGTGAGGCACAAGAGAATCCAACACAGAATCAACAGTTCCCAATGGATTCCAATGTGATGTACGATAGCTCAGGCTTGATTTTCAACACATATGTGATGCTACATCATCATTCTGTCAATGGTCCCGTCCCAACATTGCCCATCCCATAGAAGAAACGCTCTGGTAAGCCAATTATATATCAAGGTGAATCATCAAATCATCCTGTAGAATGGAGTCTAGTACTCCCCGAGCATTCAATGATACCCTCCTACAACAACCAACACAGGAGTCACAAGCTCCTCACGCTCCACATCCAAGGTCATCAAGAGAGTCAACTAACACATTTGCCCAGTTGGCTAAACAATTCACCAGGGGGGAAATAGGATGGGATAGAAGTTTATTTTTGTTATTAATTTCATATGTATAACTTCCATTTCAACTTTTAGTTGATAAATTTCTTAACATTATCTAGGGAAATCAGCATTGCCTAATAAAACCAAGTCCATGCCAATACAATTATACTAAAGGCACGGACCTCATTCAAACCTTCAAGCAATTTGCTTAAAGGCGCAAATCCAATCTGTAACTTCAGTTTTGTAAATTTTGAAAAAAAAAAAAAAAAAGTCAGAAACCAATTCATACTTTCAAAACCTTTTTTTGAAATAATTATTGCAGGTACAATATTTATAAATTTTTTTTTTAAAATCACAATATTTAATAATGATCCCTTGCATACTTACTCATTTTTCTCTCTCTTTTTTTTTCCCCTCAATTCTCATGTGGGAACAACTAATAAATCATTAAAAAGTAGGACAGTTGGGTGGTTAAAACATAAATATATTATACAGAGGGATCAATTTTTTTAATTTTTTGTATGATGTTTTTTTCTAAATGGCATGATACAAAAGGTTATCTTATCCTTTATTATTATATATTTACCCTTTAAAAAGTTTTTGAAAAAATGCATGATACCCCCCATAAGCTTTCTAAGTACATAAACCCATGATAATTTTATAAAGGTAGATTTAACTTAATGCATACTAGAGGGATGTAAATCAAAATAATAAAATTTTTTAGGGTCAAAGTAAATTAATTTCACAAGTTTATAGAAGTAATCCGCATAATTTAATAATTTTTTTTTTTCCAATTTTCCTCCTTCCAAATTTTTGCCTTGGTTAATCGAAAAAACGTAATCGATGAAGGAGGTGGAGGTGGAGTCATGCAGTTATGAATTTAATCATGGGCATAGAAAGAGAAGAAATCCCGTCGGTTGTTTTTCTTGAGACGTGTCACACGCTTTAGCAACTCAATTGGAGACAGCCAGGCGCGCACGGGTCCGGACAAAACTGGAAGATAAAAGAGTAAGTAAGTTATCGATCTCGGCCTCAGCTTCAGGACAACTCTCAAAGAACCGCAACCATGGCTGCATCTCTCAACCTCCTTGCATCCTCTTTCATACCCACTAAAGCTTCCACATTTTCTCCTCGAAACCCACAATCTTATGGCCTCCTCGGCAGCGGTTACAGCAGCGTCATCCCCAGAAGGCAAGCCTCTTTAAAGATTCACGCTGCAAAGCTACCTGCTGGGGTATGTATAATACTACATAGTACTATTTTTAGATGTCTGTTCTTTGTTATTGTGTTGTTGGAGAGATTAAGGAAATATGTGGGTGTTTCAATATGTTAGGTGGAACTGCCTAAAGTACAGCCCAAGTTCCAAGCTCCTTTCCTAGGTTTCACTAGAACAGCTGAGATATGGAATTCAAGAGCTTGCATGATTGGCCTCATCGGAATTTTCATTGTGGAACTGGTTAGATATGTCATTATATCGTTGTCCGGAATTTTTCTCATTTTTCAATAATAACTATACGCATTAAATAAAATAAATATATAAAAAACTGAAAATTTTTCTTAATACCATGCCATATATTTTTTCTTTTCTATGCTTCTAATTTTTTATCCCCCCACCAATTATGTTGTGCAGATAATTAACAAAGGGATACTTCAGGTCATTGGCGTGGAAGTGGGCAAAGGTCTTAACCTTCCCCTTTGAGAGCCCTTGTACTTAATTTGAATGTGGATAAATCCTTTGTATTTTTACACGCTAAGCGAAGCAAAGAAGCATACGTTCCTTCTTAGTATCCTATTTTCCCGGAATCAAAGTTATGTTTTTAGGACATCCTTATTGAAGTTCTAGGTACAATTCCTGATTAAGCAACTCAAGTTAAGGAGCTCTAACCAATAAATCAACTCCCTTAATAAGAACAACTTTTTAAGTTGCTTAACGTAGCGTTTAAAGAGGACAACACCTTATGCGGAAATATTCGCTAAATCACTGGAGCAGCCCCTCTACTGGCAAGAAATTAGATCTCTAACTTACTTAAAACAAGTTTGAACTCAAAGCCAAACCTAGCGAGTTGCTCGAGATTGAAATCTGACTAGATTTTATGTAAAAAGATTTAGGTCAAGTACAGCCTCAACCCGGTTAGCTCTAGAATGGCTCCACGTTGAATTCATCGACCATAATCAATTCAATCTGAAGACAGTAAAACGCAAATAAGTTTACATGCAAGTTGATCTTGAACTCACTTATAGTTTACATACGAGAAAGACATCGTTATGGCAATACGCAGCCCTTTATTTTGTAGCTCATGTCTCGTTATTCCTACCGAATATTAAGTATTTAACTAGATAAAAAGAAAAACTAATTAGTGCTAAGCAAATTCATCACATATGGCCGCATTTTACATAATCTCAACAGTAATCTATTTCACAAGCGCCCATCCTGGAAGCTGCATCCTACAGCACCCGGCAGATCCGAGAATCTATAATGGCCACTTTGGGATAAGTCTCTGACCAATCAAGTGCTTCGGACAGGGACATTCGGCGATTCCTCCAAGTAGCTTCAGCCCAGCTCTTCAATTTCTCTCCCTCGCTCTTCCTGTTCTGTTGAACACAAAGTGCTTCTGCATAGCCACCTAACAAAGGACCAACAAATAGATGAAAACATATTGCTTCAAACTTGTAATCTTAGACGCATGAAATAGGCCTGCTCGGGGAAATAATATTTCCAGATGAAATACCAATTGTGTAAAAGAGTGAAAATTCTAGCATGGTCTAGAAGTTAAAAGAAATGCGTACTGATTTTGTTTTGTGTTCTAAGTGGAAGAAGAACATTGCATCCTTAGAAACAACTAGAGCTGTATGATTTAACATTAGGTCAGAGAATCTGATAACAAATTGAATAAGAACATGGTTAGTAACACGAAGCAATGCACATTTGGTGTAGCTAATAGGGGTAGGCGCAAAATTGAAGCAAACTGAAATACTATTCAGTTTCCTCCATCTGATGTAGCTCACAATCCAATTAGAAATGATACTTCTGGTTCATAGTGCAATTCAGATAGTTCAATCGAATCAACTGGAAATTTTCCAACAACAATGGGTACAAAACCCAATAAAATTGCAGGACCAACCAAACTGAATATTTTATCTTTTTTTGGCATCCAGGTCAACTTTTGATCTGGTCCTATATGGGGCTTATAGCTGATGGCTTGGTTTAGGTAGTCAAACTGAACTGAACCATGCTCATCCCAGCAACTAACATCCAATAACCCAGCAGAAATCCAGAAAAGCTGTTGCCAAGAGCAGAAGCTCCCAGGCATCCTCTTCTTCCACATTGCACAGTTACTAATGCATCAACCAACCAAAATCATTTTTAAGCATTAAATATGTCATAAATGAAGAAATCAGCAGGATATGACCCATAAATCCACAAATTGCCGATATAAATAGAAAGAGATCTTGATACTAGAGGTACTGTATTGTAAAACCTATTAGATTTCATGCATACCTCTTGCAAGGGCAACGATATCCCTTCTATTAACCTTTGCTTCAGCCCCTATCCCACCGCAAATTAATTAGATAAAATCATACACTACTCTTGGCATCAAAAGGCAAACAAAGAGTTTCTTAATATACCTTCATCCTCTAATGCTGGAGCCTTCAGCAAATCCATAGCCCTTCTGAAGAGTCCCTATCAAGAAACACCATACAGTCCATCAGAGAATTCAAAATTCAAATTAATCCCCTCATTCCACGTAAAACCCTTGTGTAAACTTGGAAACCACATAATTGCCAATGTTATAACCATCTGCTTTATTTACCTCTTGAACTAAGAGAGAACTTGATCTCTCATGTATTGCTTTCCATCGAAACAGGAGAGCTATGCATGTTAGTATAACACCAACCTTTGGGTGGTTAGATCCTACAATAGTAGGGTTATTGGAGATAATATCACTTCAATTTATTAAAATATTAGCCAAAACATGCAACTCTCTTTGCAGAAAAAAGAAAAAAAAATGAAAGAAAATGAGTCATACCAAAACTCTCCTCTGTTTTGGTTAAAGCCCTTGTCAATATCTCTTCAGCATCAACAAAGTTCCTGAAATATATGATTTGCCCCAATGGTCACAGTAAGTTCGACAGCGAAAAATCAATTAGAGAAAATAAACTCAAAATAATTTTCTCACCCAACATGTGACTCTAGTTGCCCCAAGGCACAGGTGGCTGCCAATGAAACTTCCTCATTTGCCATATTTCCACCTGCCAAGGTGGCATCTGAAACTACTGCATTATCAGATGATCCTTGGATCACCTTTTGGTAAGCTTCCCTTGCTAATGAAAAGTTCCCTAGTGAATGCAAGTATTCTCCATATGACAAGGCAACATTGCCACTCAATATGGCAGCACTGCCTGCATATAACATGGAAAGGATATAACAATTAGTCAAAGAGGCCTAAAACAAAAAGTTTTCATACATCTACTACCACATGCAGCAAACATTTCCAAGCATGGTCTTTATAAATGAGATAAAGGTCCTGTATCCACAATGGTTGTAAAATTCTCAAGTTGATCATAAAGATCCTTTGACCTAATATACAATTTCACTGTCAGCTAATTCTTTAACCTCCTTCTCCCTTTGGTGTGTTGCCTCATATTGATTAAATCAAGAGCCTCCTTTCAATATACAGCCCATCCCTACTTCTCCTTTTCTTGGAAAGATGATTGAAGTTGGCTCCACAAGATTCATCAGATAGTATCTCTTCCATCAATGTGCTTGGTCAAAAAGCAAAGCTAAATATGTGGTCACCAAATTTAGTGTGTGATGGCATTTATCATGCTAAGGGCCTTACCCCAACCAAAATGTCTTTGGTCCCACTTTGGAGTTCCTAACTCCCCTTGTATGTGTTGTCCCATATTGATTGGGCTGAGAGCTCTTTGCAATTTACATCCAAAACCTATTTCTCCTTCTCAGAGAAAATGTTTGGAGTTGGGCTCCATAAGATTCATGAGATGGTATCTCTTTTTCAGGGTAATACATGAGATGGTATCTCTACCAACAATGTGTTCGGTAAAACTCATCATTGCATTGAATAGCTCCATCACAACAAAATGAGATGGATGGACTTTAAGTTGAAAGAAAAGCAGAAGCATGCATGAGGCATGACATCTGATTCATATCTTCAAGCTTGAAATAGTTTTATTATAGCTTATAGGTGGAGGTTTAAAGCATATGCCTAATTATGAACATTATAACAGAATGCACTCAATTTTATCTCCATATTCATGCACATTGCTGAAAAGTTTCTTACAACTATAAAATTGTCTCATACCAAAGGAATTTACAGTTCTTTTTTTAAGAATAGACAAACTACTGTTGAGGTCGTTGCCAATTTGCAGTATAATATGCTGAAGAGCAGGAAAGAATAGTAAAGCACCATGCATAATGATGCTAGCACACAAATGGAAAAGTAAAAATAATGATAGATAATTAAAACCTACCAGTAGAGTCCTTATCACCATTACTTCCTTGAAAATATGGATCAGCTGCATTGAAAAGATAAGCTTTCAGCAAGAAAAACAACCAAAACAACAATGGACTCATATGAACAACTATAGACTCATATGACAAAAGTTTCAATATGCAATACCAGATTGCAGACTACCATGGACAAGCTCAACCAAGCCTTTAACTGCTTTCCCTCGAGCCTTGATCATTGAAAATCCCGTATTACCACTTTCTCCTGCTTCCTTTTCTAATAGGTCTAAGCATTTATCTGCGAGCACTGATGAAGTATCATCCTATATAGGGAGAACCATCTCCATATAAATTGAAACAGAGAGCTAACCACAAAAGAAATCATAAAATGAGTTTAATTACTTACATTTCCCAACTCCAAGTTGAGTCCCACAAGAGCTTCCAAAGCAGCAACTGCAATAATACAATGACAGATTGCTCACAGATTATTCAGAAGCCCCCTTTTCACTAGTTGAAATCTACATACTGGACCTAAAGAGAACTTACTTTTTACTCCAACAAAGGATTCTGTTAATTCTCAACTCTGTGAAGCTTATCAATTGCTTCAGTGTAATTCCCCCTGGTCAATCAAATTCAAGCACCCTGAGGATTCTATATACTAGTAGCTCATCCCTCGACCAAGGAAAGAAAGTGCCAACTAAGAGGGTGGTTGTTTCACACAAAAAAAAAAAAAAACCTTCTCAACCCTTTTTCTTATTGCAATTAGCAACTATAATATAAAGTTTCCGATGTTCAGCTATCACTATAACAATCAAGATAAGATGGGGTTACAAGTAATACCTAAGGATAGGTAGTGGCGGAGAGGGACATTGTCAACCAAAAGATGTCGAAAAAAAAAAAAAGATGCAAATGGAGGCTAATCATCACCTTCCTACCAACATCCACTGCCCAAGCCATCAGTCATCAGTCATCACTAATATTATCATTCGCAATTCGAAAACCAAAGGCCAGTACCAGATAAACTTGATCAAGCATAACCACTCTCTTGATTATCACTGTAATATTTAACTATTACTGCTTCTAGAAAAGAAACAAACTTTCAATCGAAAGTAGATAAATCCAGTAACCTCTCAGCTAACAAAGTAGCCATGGCAAGTAAGACCATTCCCTCGGTGTTTTGCGCTTCTCTGCTTCCTTCACTCGACTGAGTGGACCGGCACTGCTCCAGTACAAGCATGCCTTGTGAATATGACTCATCTACACGCAAACACCAAATTTATGCACATCACTAATCAAACCAAGCAAACCCAACGCTAAGTATATGTGGGTACCTTAAAGAAAATTTTTTAAATACCTGATTTTTGGGACCTGGCATGAGTGAAGGCGTAGTTTATCATTTGAAGAGCAACTAGATTAGAGTTTGGATTGGCATCCCGGCCCTTGACTTCGTTATTGATGAATCTGAACGATGAAGGTAATGAAGTAAGAGAAAGAGAAGAAGGCGTTGTGATGGTTAAACGCCGTTTGAGGAGCTTCGAAGTGACGCGGATCATCGTCAGCGACCAGCGAACAGCAGAGCACAGGGGCAGGATCCTGTGAAAACGTTCATCCAACCTGTTTCTCTCCCTTCCAAAATCAAAAGGAAAGAACACAACGCCAGGCCCTATTCCTACTGGAACCTAGGGGGACAATTGCAAAGAACCCAATAATTATTATTTGGGCCCTACGGCCCATAATTTGGGCATAAGTATTAGGGTTTTGTACGGATTTAAGGTGATTTTAATAAGCAATTGGGAAAAGCACTAAGCAAAAAATAATTGAAAATTTACGGTGGCGGAGGGGAGCAAGAGATAAGCACATCCTTATTCCACCAATTGTTAATAACACCCTTTATTCAAAGTGAGACACATAAAAAATTAAATCAATAATAGAATCATATTCTTATATATCATACATTTAATAAAGAGTATTACTAAAATAGATATATAATACATATATCTTCATATATTGAGAATTTTATACTAAAATTATATATAGTATAAATTTCTTTCATACTAATGTACATATAGTATATATGATTTTGGTGCCCTTCATTTGCAAGTATGTAAATATCAAATAGACATGCATCGATCAAACACAAAATGCAATCCATTAATTTACATCACTTTGCAAATGTAAATATGAAATATAATTCCCTTTAACTACAAACTTCTATATCTAACACAAACTTAATCCTCATACTCCACAAAATGAGCCCCTATATCTAGCATAACCAAACTCCAAACACAAAACAACCATGATATTCCAAAATGCAAATTTCTATATCCAACACAAACTAAAACTCTAAACACAAACATATTCCCCATACCCTATATAGATACTTCAAGTCAAAATCAAGATTGATTGAACAATGTACATAGATGTATGTAATAATAAGATATCCAAAAGTATAATGAATCTTTAAACTTATTGACTCCTTTGAAAATGCATCTCAATACAAATATGTTCATTTACAATAGAATGATAAATATTTACATATCTACTATCCTTCCTACAAAAGTGTAATGGTAGCAAAGAAAAAACTAAAACTTGTTGGCCATGCTATAAGGGTGGCTCAAACTCATGAGGTAGTAGTGGACTCCACTTAGCAAAATGGTGAAGTATGTCCTCCCTTATATACCATTTCTATTAAGTCCAATCGTTTCTTTCAAAGCAAGTGGAGTCAATAGAGGGTTAATGTGAGAATCCAAAGTGGGAGTCAAACCTCATATTTTTCAACTTATAGACCACAATCTCTCTATCAACTCACATCTAACTTAGATTTATCATAATTTAATCTATTGCTAATGCTATTCAATTTACATCAAAGTCACAAATTTAGGATTCTTATCAATTACAATAGTTCCTTTTTGTAATCACTTTTTCATCAAAATTATTCTTCTTCTTTGATTTTTTTTCCTATTAATAAATATGCATTAAACTTGATGAACTTTACTCCAAGATGAATTCATAGATTATAAAATGATTGTTACCTACTTAGACTTAT
This sequence comes from Laguncularia racemosa, assembly GCA_037954665.1. NCBI lineage: Eukaryota > Viridiplantae > Streptophyta > Magnoliopsida > Myrtales > Combretaceae > Laguncularia > Laguncularia racemosa. Next base: position 1,573,914 of record JBBMOL010000036.1, read on the forward strand.
TGAAATAATGTCACTTTACATGACACAAACTCAAACTTATGAAATAATGTCACTTTGCATGACACAATCTCAAATTTCTCCATCTTCTTTAAGGATCTTTAGGAGAGGAGTTTAAAAAAGATAATGGAGGGAAAACTTAAAGAGAAGAGGGATTTGGTTAAACAATCTTATTATTCAAGAAAATGAAGCTTTTGATGACTCAGCACTTATTACCAGCTCTACTTTCCTTTAATAACCTTTTTCTTTAAATTACTAAAATAATCTTGATTTTGGAAAATATTTTCTAGTACTATACAAACAAAAAGAAAAAATAGGTTGTGTATAGAAAAGGGAAAAGTACAATTTCGTTTTTAATATTTATTTTTCTATTTGACTCATTATTATTTTTTTCTTTTATTTAAATCATTAACGTTTACAAAATTTTACAAAAATAAGACATTCATCGAAAACGTCAAATTTTATGCCCATTTTAAGCAAGTATTAACTTCCAATTAGCCTTAAACTAGTTAGTCAACATAGTTAGGATACACATAAGTTTTTTCGACCCAATTTCTTATTTTTAATTATTATTTTTATATGTTTATTATTTTTCTTATATTATTAATTATATATATTCAATATTATTTTTATTATATTATTTATTTTATATATTTAATTATTTTTATTATATTATATAAATAAATACATTTAATATTATCATTTTATTAATATAATTATTATGAACCAATTTGAAGTTAATACATATTATAGATAGGTTGAAAACTTAACATATTTGATAGTGATCTCTTTTTTTTATGAATTTTTAAAAATGTTGAGGGTTTAAATAGATAAATAAAATTAAAGACTTGAATAAAAAAAATTAAAAGGTAAACGATAAGGGATAAAAATGTACTTCCCCCCTAAGAAAAAATTGTGTTGAAAGGATGCATTGCTTGTGAGTTACATAAAGAGTGAAAAGGTCCAACATGAGTGGACAAGCATATTATCAGTGATACTACTTTTCCAAGAAATTAAAGGAGAATATGTTTAGTCCTATTTCATAATTTACATCATTTTGCAAATGTAAATGTGAAATATAATTCCCTTTAACTACAAACTTCTATATCTAACACAAACTTAATCCTCATACTCCACAATATTAACCCCTATATCCAACATAACCAAACTCCAAACACAAAACAACCATGATACTCCAAAATGCAAATTTCTATATCCAACACAAACTAAAACTCTAAACACAAACATATTCCCCATACTCTATATAGATACTTCAAGTCAAAATCAAGATTGATTGAACAAGGTACATAGATGTATGTAATAATAAGATATCCAAAAGTATAATGAATCTTTAAACTTATTGACTCGTTTGAAAATGCATCTCAATACAAATATGTTCATTTACAATAGAACAATAAATATTTACATATCTACTATTCTTCCAACAAAAGTGTAATGGTAGCAAAGAAAAAATTGAAACTTGTTGGTCATGTTATAAAGGTGGCACAAACTCATGAGGTAGAACTGGACTCCACTTAGCAAAATGGTGAAGTATGTCCTCCCTTATATACCATGTCTATTTAGTCCAATCGTCCCTTTCGAAGCAAGTGGAGTCAAAAGAGGGTTAATTGGAGAATCCAAAGTGGGAGTCAAACCTCATATTTTTCAACTTATAGACCATAATCTCTCCATCAACTCACATCTAGCTTAGAATTATCGTAATTTAATCTATCGCTAATGCTATTCAATTTACATCAAAGTCACAAATTTAGGATTCTTATCAATTACAATAGTTCCTTTTCGTAATCACTTTTTGATTAAAATTAATTTTTTTCTTTGATTTTTTTTCTCTATTAGTAAATATGCATTAAACTTGATGAACTTTACTCCAAGATGAATTCATAGATTATAAAATGTTTGTTACCTACTTAGACTTATTGAAATAATGTCACTTTTCATGACACAATCTCATATTTCTCCGTCTTCTTTAAAGATCTTTAGGAGAGCAGTTTAAAAAAGATAATGGAGGGAAAGCTTAAAGAGAAAGAGGGATTTGGTTAGACAATCTTATTATTTAAGAAAATGAAGCTTTAGATGACTCAACACTTATTACTAGCTCTTTTTTTCCTTTAATAGGCCTTTTGCTTTAAAATACTAAGATAACCTTGATTTTGGAAAATATTTTCTAGTACTATACAAACAAAAAGAAAAAATAAGTTGTGTATAGAAAAGGGAAAAGTATAGTTTTGGTTTTTAATATTTATTTATTTCTCTATTAGACTCATTATTATTATTTTCTTTTATTTAAGCCATCAATGTTTACAAAATTTTACAAAAATAAGACTTTCATTGAAAATGTTAAAATTTATGTCCATTTAAAGCAAGTATTAACTTCCAATTAGTCTTGAATAGTTAGTCAACATAGTTAGGGTATACACAAGTTTTTCCAACCCATTTTCTTATTTTTAATTATTATCTATATATTTTTTATTATTTCTCTTATATTATTTATTATATATATTCAATATTATTTTTATTATATTATTTATTATATATATTTAATATTATTTTTATTATATTATGTAAATAAATACATTTAATATTATCATTTTATTAATTTAATTATTATGAACCAATTTAAAGTTAATACATATTGTAAATAGATTTAAAACTTAATAGATTCAATAAAAACCTTTTTTTATATATAAAGTTTTAGGGTTTAATTAAGGACTCAAATAGAAAAAATAGGTAAATGATAAGGAATAAAAATGTGCTTTCCCCACAAGAAAAAATTGTGTTGAAGTGATGCATTGCTTGTGAGTTACAAAAGGAGGGAAAGGTCCAACATGAGTGGACAAGCATATTATTTGTGATACTACTTTTCCAAGAAATTAAAGGAGAATATGTTTAGTCCTGTTTCATAGTTGGTAAGGAAAAAATTGACCACATATCCAAACAATTTTTTTTTTTATCTAACTATTATAGGTTGTAAATTTTAAGAGATGAATCAAATCTAATCATCCTATTGAAAGACCATCAACTACAATGGTTTTGGCCATACTTATATAGAGGAATTTTATAATGCCATTACTTAAAATTACAAACTGTTGTTTGTTGAAAACTTATTTTATTGTTAATAAGCCTTATTTATTATTATTTGAGAATAATTTACTGTTAAAAAATATATATATCGATAAGTTTTTATGAAAATTTTTGATAATTTTTTTTACTATAAATAAATCTTATTTTAAGAGATTTTACCATAATTAGAAAATGATAGCATAGTTTTGGATTTGCTTGTCATACAGGTCTTCCCCAGATTAACCATCATTTTCGCATTTCCGATCATTGAGTGAACTTAAATTGTGTATTTGCTAATTAAAAAATTGTGTGATTGACCTTTTCATTGTTGTCAATAGAGGAAAATGCAAGAAATTGACTTCTATGAAACCGAATGGTAAAAATCAAGCTCATATTTCATCAATAATTGTGTAGGAGATCTGTTGGCGGTACTTTCTTTTTTTGCAAGAACATGTCACGTTTATCTTATTCATTCAGCTTCCGCGCCTGGTGAAAAACGAAGTGCCTCATGCGACAATTCCTTGAAGTAGTGATATTCCAAGTTGAAAACAGTAGGTAGAGAGCAGACTACTAAAGCAAAGCCCTACGCCCCCTGGACAGTGTTGCATCGATAAGGCACTCCTGACTCAACATGCAAGTCGTGCCCACGAAGAAACGCACCTTACCGGGAGTAACAAAACCACGTTATTATAAGAAAAAAAGGGTGATGTATTCATACCAATACCAATAACTCGTGGCATGTCTTCAAGCTTCCTTTTCTCTCCCTCTAACAATATTATCTAGTTAGAACTAATTGTTCAATTCCACATTATATAGTATTAATTTTTTAAAAAAAAGAAAAAAAATGTAAGAAATAATAGTTGGTTATCAATGAAGAATAATGATAATTTTCTTATAGCTTCACTTGAGAATGAAACAAACACATTATAAATCTTGCCAATGTCATTTGGATCTAAAAACAATTAACAAATTTAAAATTTGCATCTTTTATAGTTGTATTTTATGTGAATTTGGTTTCTTTTATTTTAAGACAAAGGCATTATACGGACTGCATCCTTAATAGGTTAAAGGTAATGAAATAGCTTGATCGGAAAACTTATATGTGTTTACTTCCTTTTCACCATTTCTTTAGAACTTTCCAACTTAGAAGGTATTTAATCATATATTATAATGAAAATATACTATATGTCTATATAAGAGTTATCCCACATCTCAAGTAACGGATATATACCCTCTATCCTAGAATCTAGTCAGATAATTGAGCGTAAAAAGAACGAAAAAGTAGAGAGAAGCTCAAAAGTAACGCAGCCACTACGTCCAGTCCAGTCCAGTAGTCCACTACAGTATGCCCTCCAGTTAGTGTGTCTCTTATTAAACCACGTCCCACTTCCCACGTACCAATTACCACTGCATTATCAGTGTCATTTAGTCTCTTATCTTGGCGGATTACTTGGAAACTCAAACTCCGCACTTAATAAATCAGCTTCATTACCGTTACTTCCTAACAATTTTATGTTTCCCCGAAACGCAATCGAAATGTTTCCCAAAATCATCTTCTTCTGCCTATCGATTGCTTTCTCCATGACAAGTAAGTTGTTGTATCCTGTTAATTTTTGCACCTGCTTGGTTTTTCATGTTGTCTATGATGTGTGATTACGTATCATGATTCTTAGATCTCATATTCTCGAGGAGCAGAGGACAATCGCGATACATGTGCCTAAAAAAAACTAGTGTTTATAACGGTCTACATTTCTATATTTTAGGTTGGTCAATTAAGATAGATAGATGATTATGTACCATGACCTATACGACAACTTAGCCATGCCTCATTTTGTACCTTGTTGAGTCGTGTGATTGCAGATGGAGCACAGCTTATACTGGTAAATAACTGTAGGGACAACATTTGGCCTGGTATCCTAGGCGGTGCAGGCCACAAGACCCCTAATGGTGGTGGCTTCCTCCTAAGCGTTGGCCAGGAAGTAGTGATCGATGTCCCAGAAAAATGGTCCGGGAGGATATGGGCCCGGCAGGGCTGTTCGTTCAATCAATTTGGCAAGGGCACATGCGACACGGGCGACTGTGGGGGCCTACTACGCTGCCAGGGCCTAGGAGGCGTGCCCCCTGCGACGGTGGTTGAGATGACACTGGGATCCTCAACTTCGCCCCTGCATTTCTACGATGTTAGCTTGGTGGATGGTTTCAATCTACCGGTGTCAATGAAGCCGGTCGAGGGTGGGATCGGGTGTGGGGTGGCGTCATGCGCGGTGGATTTGAACGTGTGCTGCCCAACCGCATTGGAAGTGAAGAGAGGGAACAGAGTTGTGGGGTGCAAGAGTGCCTGCTTGGCAAAGCAATCGGCTAAGTATTGCTGTACGGGGGAGTATTCAAATCCTAAGACGTGCAAGCCTACGTTGTTCGCTCACCTATTCAAGGCTATATGTCCAAAGGCATATAGTTATGCTTTTGATGACTCTTCAAGTCTCAATCGATGCGGGGCCTCTCGATATGTCATCACATTCTGCCCCCCAAAATGAGGAAATTTGCCAAGTTTAGCTATGATTTGCCTGTGATGTGATAGCACATAGGAGGCTAAAGTTAAAATGTCTCATTTTCATTTAATTTATTAGGTGCTTGTTTTTCTTTCTTCATACTAGCTTTACAAGTTCGGTTAAGATCTATCGGACACCCAAACACCATTATGAAAAAATTACGGTTATTTTGAATTTTGCAAATGGGCATATAGATATTACTACGGTTGGTGTTTCCGAATTAGACGTTTTACAAGGCAAAACTCGATAAACAATATAATATTACGTATGATAGGTACTAAAACTATTAAATTCCATAATGGAAGCACCTATAGATAAAGAGTGCATTTCGTAGAATGCTTTAAAGAGAATGTTTTGCTTAATTCTTAAGCATTTGCTGGTTTAATTATGCTTCTATGCAGGGGAAAAAAAAGGGAAAGTAAAGAAAAATAGTTGCATCTCTTCATCCTATTGGGAGGGAAAAAAAAAGAGCAGAAAAATCCTTGAGACAAATCGAAAAGAAGAAAATAAAATTGTTATGGTTGAAATTCCAGTATATTGCATTTGATTTTTAGCATAATACTATAAAAGAAGAACGGCATGGTAAAACATAATACAAGAAGAACGATAACAGATGCCCCATGTATTAATGTGTTAGTACATTTAAGCACAACAAATAAATTTATTCAACTAAATTATTGCCATGTTATTTATAATGCCCCGAACCCAGACCGCACTACTGCCCATTACGTGTTCTTGTCTCACAAGAATATATTAAAGCTCTGAGTCAACTCTGATACACTTTAACATATAGTTCTTATATAAAAGCATTTCATATATCCTCAAAATTTAAATAATAACTTAAACCATATCAAATATCTAATGCAGCGGAAGTCTTTAAATACCCAAACAACACTCTCTAAAGATATTGTTTATTACAATTAAATAACATAATCTCCTAAATCTTAATCACAATAATAATAATGATAATCTCCATCTTCCTTTCTCTGGCTCACCTAAATCCAAGCCATCTTCTATGTTCTCATCTCCCTCAATACCTGCATATAAAAATAAGTTCCCCGAAGGATGAGCTAATACCCAGTACGTATAACACAAACACATATGCATGAACAACATGAACAAGTGCCACACACGTTATGCAATACTTAAATACAAACAACCATTTCATATAACAATTTATGTCCACAAGCAACAATAAGGTACTTATAACCCCCTTAACACACAGAAGCATGATTTGGTGATGGGAACTGCCACTACGGGCCCCACACCCATAAACACTTAACCATTTAATCAACATTCAACTCAGATCATTTCCAAGCACGACTCCACCTAGGACAACGTTACACAAAGATCATTTGAGTGCTCCCTAAGGATCTGCCACTACGGGCCCTTAGGTCAAGCCAAGTACATACAAAATACAACTTAAACACTTAAGTCAAATAGTTCAACTTAATCAATTTCAACACATATACTAACTTAAGCAAACACAAAACAACATACAAGTTACACGTACCTTGAATCCTAGCCTTAAGCATTTCCCAGTCTTGGACTTAATCTAATTGGAACTTTGTAGACATCAACAAGCTTTTCTTAGTATTCCATCTTAGATCAATATCATTTTTAATTTTCTTAATCATAGTCATTTAATTTCTCTAAGGCCTTATTAGCTATTTAGGTTACATAAAAATTAGTTTAATTTGAAGTTAAATAACTATGTAATTACTTTATACTTTATTCAACACAGCCATGTTGAGGACTATATTGCTCAACACAACAAGAGCACGACCATGTTAGGGGTAATGTATCTTTCGATGTAAAACTTGGTTTCAACATGGTCTAAACACGACTGTGTTAGGAAGCCGTGTTACCCTTGACTCAACGTGGTCGAAACATAACCGTGTTAAGAGGCTATATATCTCTCGGTGTAACTTTCACACTCAACACGATCTAAACACGACCGTGTTAGGAGGCCATGTATCTGTTAATGTACCTTTCAAATTCAATATAGTCGAAACACAACCATGTTGGTAAGCTATGTTACCCTCAGCAATTTCCACGAACTCTTAATCCTTCATTCCAATTTCTCCTAAACCCAATCATTTCTATTTCTAAGCTTGATTACATCTTTAAAACATGTAATTATAAATAAATTACACGGATTAGATTACTTACTTCAAAAATTCCACAATCGTATCCTTGACTCGTTGATTCTCCATTCTCATACCATCCCTTCACACCTTTCGTGTTCCTTTTGTCTTTGAAAGTTGATCGTCCCTTTTTCCTTTCGTCTCTAGGGTTCTTGTCAAGGGCATTTGTGTTGTCTACTATGTTACTGTAAGGGAGTGAAAAGGAGGAACATTAGGTCATATGGAATTAAATACTCCTCATCACGAAATGTCCAAATTGCCCCTTCAAACATTTGTAAAATTTCATCCTTATCCCTGACTTTTTGTGATAATACATATTTTCGAATAAATAAATAACTAAAATTTTTAGGTATTACATTCTCCTCCCCTTATAAAAACTTTCGTCCTCGAAAATACCTTATTCTAGAAGAGTTTTGAATACTTCTTCCTCATTTCTACTTCTAGTTCTTACATCGCTTCCCTTTCCGTTTGGTTTGTCTATTGTACTTTAACGTAAGGGATTGTTTTCCGTCTTAGCACCCTTTCCTTAGTGTCAAAAATTCTAATTGGTCTTTCTAAATACGTTAGATTTAGTTATACATTCAGTGTTTCTAAAGCCACTATCTTATTTAGGTTAAGTACATATTTCCTCAACATTGATACATGGAATACATCATGTACCCCAGCCAAATTCGGTGGAAAAGCTAACTTGTAAGCCACCATGCCTATTTTTTCCAATATCTCAAACGAGCTTATATACCTTGGGTTTAGCTTTTCCCTCTACCCAAATCTGATCACTCCATTGGTTGGAGAAATCCTCAATAATACCTTATCTCCCACTTGGAATTCTAAAGGACGCCTTCTCTTATCTGCATAGCTCTTTTGTCTAGATTGAGCCATCTGAATTCTCTATCTTATGAGTTTCATTTTATCTACTACTTCTTATACTAATGTTGGCCCTATCATCTGTCTTTATCCCACTTCATCCTAATGTAGTGGGGATCTACACCTTCTTTCATAAAGAGCTTCATATGGTGCCATCCAAATGGTTGCCTAGTAATTGTTATTATAAGCAAACTCCACTAGAGGTATATGCTCATTCCAATTACCTCCAAAGTCTAATGCATATGCCCTAAGCAAATCTTCTAATATTTATATAGTTCTTTTAAACTGACCATCTGTTGTGGGTGGAATGTTGTACTGAACTGCAGTTTAGTACCCAATGTCTTGTGTAGGTTGCTCCAAAATCTACTCACAAACCTTATGTCTCTATCAAAAGTGATTGTCACTAGCACTCCATACAGTCTGACTATCTCTTACATATATATCTGAGCCAATTTCTCCAATTTATATCCTATTCTGATAAGTATAAAATGAGCAAACTTTGTCAATTTGTCCATTATAACCTAAACTGCATCCTACTTTTCCCTAGTGTTTGGGAAGACTGTAACAAAGTCCATTATCACATGCTCCCATTTCCACTCTGGCATTGGAAGAGGCTATAATTTTCCAACTAGTCTTTGATATTTTATTCTAATTTGCTGGCATGCGAGGCATCCAGCTACATATTCTACTATTTCTCTTTTCATGCTTCTCCACTAATAACAGCTCTTCACGTCTTTGTATATTTTATTACTTCAAGGATTTATCGTGTAGGTGGAGTAATGTGCTTCTTTCATTATCTCTCTCTTCAATTCTACATCATTTGGCACACATAACCTCATTTTGTACCTTAAGGTCCCTTCTATATCTAAGTTGAATTCCAGTGCCTTGCCTTGTTCCATTCTACTCTTGATCTCTTGAATATCCTTATGTTCCATTTGACCCAATTTAATTCTGTCCATTATGGTTTGCTAAATCCTTAAAATAGCCATTTTTGCTCCCACTTCTAGTGTTAAAACTTCTAGCTCCATTTTGCGCATGTCTTCCAATAACTCCTTCTGCGAAGTGATAAGAGTAGCTACATTGCCTTGTTTCTTTCTACTAAGAGCGTCTGCCACCACATTGGCTTTTCCCGGATGGTATTGTATCTCTAGGTTGTAATTTTTAATTAACTCCAACCATCTCCTCTGTCTCATATTCAACTCTTTCTACGTAAATATGTACTTCAGACTTCTATGATCAATGAAGATTTTGCACCTTTCTTTATATAAGTAATACTTCCATAGCTTCAAAGCTAGTACTACAGTTGCCAATTCTAAGTCATAAGTTAGGTAGTTCTTTTCATACAACTTCAATTGTTGAGATGCATAAGCTATTATTTGACCACCTTGCATTAACACACACCTCAACCCTTGAACTGAGGCATCATTATACACTATAAACTCTTCTCCACTCTTAGGTAAATTAGCGCCAACACCAATTTCACTTCGAACATTTGAAAACTGGTTTCATTACTATCATCTCATTCGAATTTCACATGCTTCTTTGTCATTTTGGTGAGAAAAGTTGCTATTTTGGAAAACCCTTCTACAAATCTCCTATAGTAGCCTATTAGACTTAGGAAGCTTCTTACTTCTATTACTGTTTTCGTTATGTACCAGCCTACTATCACTCTTACCTTTTCTAGGTCCACAAATATCCCATCCCTATCAACCACATGACCTAAGAAGACTACTTGTTCTAACTAGAATTCACATTTACTGAATTTGACATACAACTTCTCATCTTGTAGCCTGCCCAATACTAGTCTCAAGTGTTCTTCATGCTCCTCAGTACTTTTAGAGTATATCAGGATATCATTTATAAAGACAATTACAAACTTATTTAGGAAATCTCTAAATACTTTATTCATTAAATCCATGAATGCAGCTGACGCATTCGTTAGTCTAAAGGGTATCACCAGAAACTTGTAGTGTCCATATGTAGTCTTGAATACTGTTTTCTAGATGTCCTCTTCTTGATTCTTAATTGATGGTAGCTTGATCTCAGGTCTACTTTGGAGAACACTTGAGCTCCCTACAACTAATCAAATAAGTCATCTATCTTAGGAAGAGGATATTTGTTCTTAATTGTGACCTTGTTTAACTCCCTATAGTCTATACAAAGTCTCATACTTTCATCTTTCTTCTTCACAAACAAGACCGGTGCACCCCAAGGAGAGACACTGGGTCTTATTAAACCGTTATTTTGTAATTCCTGTAATTGTTTCCTTAATTCTTCCAATTCTACTAATGACATCCTATAGACCGGTTTTGATATAAGTACTGTACCCTATACTAAGTTGATGTTGAATTCTATTTCCCTGGCCGGGGGTAAACCAGGAAGATCTTCTAGACACACATCAAGAAATTGTCTCACTATCGATACTTCTTCCATCCTAACTTCTTCACTAGCTTTAACAAATATGGTTGCCAGTACACTTTTTCCCCACATCTCATTGGTAGGCAATCTAGTGGGTCTTTGCACTTCTAGCTTGTATTCAAAATATCTATCCCCAAATGTATTAAACTATACAATAATGTTATGACAGTCAATGTTTGCATGATATTTTGCATGATATTTTGATAGCCAGTTGACACTCAAAATAATGTCAAACTTTATCATCTCTAATACCAAGAGGTCTGCTGGCATCACCCTACCGTGTATTTCTATTCTCACTCCTTTGCATATCTTACTTATTCTTTCTCTTACTCCCAAAGGAGTACTAACAGCCAAGCAGTCATTTATATTTTTAACATCCAAAACACATGCACAGATAAAATTCTCAAACACACAGGATACAGATGCACCGGTATCAAATAGCACATATGCATTGCAGGAGTGTACTGGAAGCATACCTACAATGTTGCCCACATTTGGGATATCCTAGTGCTGCTACTGATGAATGGCAAACACCTTGGTAGGAACTCTTTGTCTAGGACCTCTTGCTTGTAGTCTACCTCTCCATGCTCTCACTGGAGGTCTAGCTGCCTGTTAAGATGGCCCTACTTGGTTTCTAATTTGTCCTTAAGGCCAGGTGACTGCCTTGTGTCCCCCCTGATTGCATACATGCCAAAAGATTAGGGGAATTGACCTTTCAGTGCAATGTCTGCTAATGTGCCCCATTTTCCCACAAGAGAAATATGCCCCATCTAGCCATCTATACTCTCTTAACTCATGAGGTCTGTAACATCTGGGACATTTAGCATTTATGCCTGTTGCAGTGAGCGCCAAGGCACTTGCTTGATATAGAGAAGAGGTGCTACAGCTCTGGGTGTTCTACTTTGTAGCAAGTGATGTCTTTTACCTTTGTCTTGTCCCATTCTACTAAAGGCAGGTCTTTTTCCTAGAGCTATTGTTGCTTTGTGGCTTCTCTATTCTTCTATAATTTTCTTATTCTGCATAAGGTACTTCACTTTGTCTACCATTTCAGCATATGTATTTAGCTAAAAGGCCCCTACTACAAGTTGTAGGTTTAATTATAATCCTCTCAGGAACCTTCTGGCTCAGGACCTATAATCATTACATACATTTTCGAGAAGGAACTGAATGAGGCGATTCAACTCTGCTTGATATTCTTCAATTGTTCAGTTGCCCTGTTCACAGTTGTAGTAATCATTCTCCTTTATGTCTCTAGAGCTACTGGGGAAATATCTCTGATAAAATAGCTCCTTAAATACTACCTAGTTCATGTACTCCTCTGCAAGTCTAAGGATCAAAGCTCATCATTTTGCTGTAGTTCCCTTCAGCATGAATGCAGCATAATTCACCTTCCTATCTTCTGGTATCTGGAAGGCAGCAAAGGTCTTCTCAATTTCCTGTACCTAATCTTCAGCCTCGATTAGACCATCTACTCCAGGGTTAAATTCCTTAGCTACTCTTATGAACCTATCAAAGTCGATGAGTTCATTGGCATTCCTACGTTGTGGGGCATTAGGGGCTTTGTGTTGTTGTGCTAATAGTCCCACCAGGTGGTTCACGGTATACAGTAGCTACACTATCTCTTCAGCCATTTGACCTATTTCCCTTTGTAGCTATGGGTTCTAATTTTCCTCCTCATTGGGTTATCATACCTAGGACCCATTCTAATTCTCGATCCGATAATTCTTCTTAGAGGCATTCTGTTTAAGAAAAGACAACCGGAACTACTTATGTTAGTATCGGTCATGGCCAGTTTCAAAGTTTATAGATATATACACACATATCACTACACATAGGTCTATTCATATATAAAGCTTAACAGTTAAAAGAATATAAGTAAAATAATAATACAGGAAAATAATTATATAATTAAGTAAACATCCCATATTTTATCCACTCTTTTCATGTCTCACTATCTTACATATCCAATGCTTAATCCTTCTAAAAATCATATCTTAGACTCTATTGTTTAAAACTTATGTCTATTGATCATCACTTAGTGCTAAGGATTATTACCTAAGCTCTCTAGGATCAACAACCTATACTCTATAGATCAAAACTTAATTCATAAGGATCATGAACTTATTCTTTATAGATTCAAACTTATGTCTCTAAAGATCATAAAACCTAGAGCTCTGTTACCACCTGAGCTGTAATGCCCCAAAACCCGAGCCACGCTACTGCCCATCACGTGTCCTTATCTTATAAGAATACATTAAGGCTCTAAGTCAACTCTAATATACTTTAACATGTAGTTCCTATATAAAAACATTTCATATATTCTTAAAATTCAAATAATAACTTAAACCATATCAAACATCTAATACAGCAGAAGTCTTTAAACACCAAAGTAACACTCTCTAAAAATATTCTCTATTACAATTAAATAACATAATCTCCTAAATCTTAATCACCATAATAATAATGGTAATCTTCGCCTTCCTCTCTCTGTAGCTTACCTAAACCCAAGTAATCTTCTAGGTTCTCATCTCCCTCAACACCTGCATCTAAAAATAAGTTCCCCGAATAGTGAGCTAATGCCCAATATATATAATACAAACACACACACATGAACAAGTGTCATACAAGTTATGCAATACTTAAACATAAACAACCATTTCATATGACAATTTATGTCCACAAGCAGCAACAGGATACTCATGACTCCCTTAATACACTTAACATACTGGAGCATGATTTGGTAATGAAAACTACCACTATGGGCCCCACACCCATGTACACTTAACCACTTAATCAACATTCAACCTAGATCATTTCCAAGTATGACTCCACTAGGGATAACGTACATAAGGATCATCGGGGTACTCCCTAGGGATCTGCCACTACGAGCCCCTAAGCCGAGCCAAACACATACAACATGCAATTAAAACACTTAAGCTAAATCATTCAACTTATTCAATTTCAATACATATACTAACTTAAGTAAACACATAACAGCATACAAGTTATATATACCTTGAATCCTAGCCTTAAGCATTTCCCAGTCTTTGACTTAATCTAATTGGAACTCTGTACACATCAACAAGCTTTTCTTAGTATTCCATCTAAGATCAATATCATTCTTAATTTTCTCAATCCTATTCATTTAATTTCTCTAAGGCCTTACTAGCTATCTAGGTTACGTAGAAACTAGTTTAATTTGAAGTTAAATAAATATGCAATTACTTTATACTCTGTATTGCTCAACATGGCCATGTTGGGGACTGTATTGCTCAACACAGCGAGAGCATGACCATGTTAGGGGTCGTGTATCTTTCGGTGTAAAACTTGGTTTCAACACGGTCTAAACACGACCGTGTTACCATTAACTCAACACAGTCGAAACATGATCATGTTAAGAGGTCATGTATCTCTTGGTGCAACTTTTACACTCAACATGGTCTAAACACGATCGTGTTGGGAGGTCGTGTTACCCTTAACTCAACACAGTCAAAACACGGTCGTATTGGGAGGCCGTGTATCTCTTGGAGTATCTTTCAAATTCAACACGGTCAAAACACGACCATGTTGGTAGGCCGTATTAACCTCAGTAATTTCCACGAACTCTTAATCCTTCATTCCAATTTCTCCTAAACCCAATCCTCTCTATTCTTAAGCTCGATTACATCTCTAAAACATGTAATTATAAATAGATTACACATATTAGATACTTACTTCAAAACTTCCACAATCGTATCCTTGACTCGTTGATTCTCCGTTCTCATACCGCCCTTCACACCCTTTGTGTTCCTTTTGTTTTTGAAATTTGATCGTCCCTTTTTCCTTTCATCACTAGGGCTCTTGTCAAGAGCGTTTGTGTTGTCTGCTATGTTATTGTGGGGGAGTGAAAAGGAGGAACTTAGGTCATATGGGATTAAATACTCCCCATCGCGAAATGTCCAAATTGCCCCTTTAAACTTTATAAAATTTTATCATTGTCTCTAACTCTTTGTGATAATACATATTTTAAAATAAATAAATAGCTAAAACTTTCAGTTATTACATTATCACCATCTCACTACTATCATCTTGATCAGTCATTGCCTACCCCCCTTGGGACTTCGGCATTGTACCTCCACTAATACTACATTAAACTACCATCATCCAAGATAATGTTTTTATGGTTATAGCAATGGTGCGTAAGTAGTACCGATGGTGATGATGAGGTGGTTCTTATGTCAAGATGGTGATAGTAGGCAATGCTTGTGGTCATGAAGTTTTAGTAAGGTAAAAGTATATTTTTAATCATCAATATTTCATCAGTGTTTTTCTATTTGAGTTCTAAACTTATTTTTTTTTTCATCAAGCTTACTATTATTTTGTAACGCATGATAACCTCTAATTAGTCTAACTAGAATGACCATTGTAAAAATGTGGATCGCAACCTAAGCTCAACTTGATTAAGTTTTACGTAATTTTTTTTCTTAAAAAAAAAAGATAATTACTATTGAAATGGTTTAACTACTAATAAGTTGTATGATCCACTTTTTTTAAAGTGTTTGTTTTGGCCATCGGTTGGATTGATTATATAGCTAATAAAAAGACATTTATTTTGGATTGATTATAAGGTAGCCATCAAAAAGCAGCATATATATACATATATGTATTAGGATCTTTATTGATAACGTTGAATGAACTTTTGCTTTTCATTTAAGCATCGTTCGAAGCCTCCTATGTTGTGCGGATCAGGTTGTCCAAGTACACTTCATTTGCTCCATGCAAATAACAAATGAGTAAAGTTGTTTCCTTGTTCTGGTATTTAAATGTATAATTTCGTTGGGTTCGGTGATTAACGTCTGGAACACGACTATGAAATTCAACTTTTACTTTTCAGAGCCATCTTATTCCAGCTTTTACTTTAACTTCATTATTTATGTACTTGATAATAAGTTAAATGGTAAATAATATGCTTTATTATCTCAGAATCTAGGCGCTATTTATTCGGGAAGCGTGAATGTGAAATGAAATCATACAACAGAAGTTGATTGTTGTAATATTTTATGGAAATTTCTTTTTTTTTTTTTGCTGTGTTTTATGTAAGATTGATTAAAATTTTAATTTTATTGTTAATTTATATATTATTAATAAAAATTTAATATATATAATTATATAATAAAATTAAAAAGTGAACAAATCGTTAAAATAACAAGTGGATACGAATGAATTGTATCTAATACTAAAAATGTGGGATAGACCAAAAAAATTTGGCCCAGAAGATATGCGAGCTGTTTTGGCCTACCTTACATGACTTGTGGGTTGGAAGAAGCCAACTCGTTCCAGATGTGAGTTAGCCCGCACGACCTAAAAAAAAAAACCAAAAAAGAAACAAAAAAGGAAATGACTATTCGTCACTATTGTCAGTGTCACTTTTTGACTTTCTAATCTCAAATTTTCACTTTCTTTTGTTCTCTCTTCTTGATCTCTAATCTCTCCCATTCTCATCTCACATTCTCACTCTATCTATCGAGCCATCACAGTGTCACCATTAGTCATCGATCATGATTGTTGTCATCATCATCATCGTCAATCTTTAATCGTCACCGTAATTGTCATCGCCATCGTTGTCATCCTCTTGTCATGCATGGCGAGTCGCTGAGTTTTGAACTTCTAATGCAATTGCGTGTTTTTTTTTTTTTTAGCCAAAGAGCCAACCCATTGTTTTAAGTTTCACACAAAATTGTTCTATTGACCATTTAGTTTTGTACTTTATCACATAGAAGTTAATCTAGGTATCCGAGTTATTGCATAATACTAAAAAAAAAATTATTCATATTAGATTTATCTTGATTTGAATTTTATTTCTCTAGATTTTTTTTTCTATTTTGAGCTTAATCTTGAATATATCTAATTAGTTTTCTAAAGTCCATTGTAATCTATACATGATTTCAATTCAATTTTAATAAAAAAAATAAAAGAAAAAAGATAAATAAGTCGAATTAAAATTTGCTCCATATCCTGTATTATTTTTTCTAGATCAACATATGCTAGTTATTTTATCAATAAGTCTTCACAGCTATGATAATTAATTTATTAGTTGAAATGGATTTATTATATTTCTGTATTGCTAAGTTTTTTATTATAATTTTGTAAAATAAAAAAAAAATCATTTTGTGCGGATTGGTGAGCCAATTTATATTAGCTCACGAGGCAAGCCCAATTGGCTTTCTCGGTCCATCTAATGTACGGACATCATGGGTTGGTCCACTTGGACCCACGTGTCGGTGTGAGTGAGGCAGACTATTTCGTTCGGTTCGCATTTTCACCCTTAACTGTATCCTCCTTGTGAAGCATTTCTCCGATTTTTTTTTTAAGGTGTTAATATTGTAGGACTCATGCTTATCCACAAAACAGCAGAAATCAAGAGTTTGTGACGTGTCCTTATCCATCCAATCCTCCGAACTGCAGCTCGAAAACCAAACCAGTCCAGTTCCACGAACTCTAATCCAAAGTCATCCCCATAAAGCTCATCACTTTGCCACTTTCAGGAAATCAAAACCGACCCAAAAACACAGCAACAATGGCGCTAACCTTCCCTTCTTCGCATGCCATTTTTGCGTCAAATTCACTGAAGCAATCATTAGGAAATCAGAGACCTCGCGTCTTGTCCACAGAAGGTGTGCCATATTGTGCGCATGCATGTACGACTCAGAAGCGGAAGAAGAAGAGATGTCTGACGGTGGTAGCAGCGGTTGGAGACGTGTCGCCTGATGGCACAACCTATCTCCTTGCTGGTGCAGCTACGATCGCTCTCCTTGGAACAGCCTTCCCTATTCTCTTCGCTAGAAAAGACACGTACTTTTGCCCATTTCCTTTCGCATTAATCCTACAATCCTTGCAGCTTAGTTACCCTATACCTTGTCTATGTTGTGTTGATTTAACTGTCCGTCTTTTCTTCTATATAGGTGTCCAGAATGCGATGGCGCTGGCTTTGTTCGAAAATCGGGGGCGGCGTTGAGAGCAAATGCAGCGAGGAAGGACGAGGCTCAGATTGTGTGCACTACATGCAACGGCCTAGGCAAGCTTAACCAAATCGACAAATAGATCAGCCCAATGACCCTCACAATACAGTGGTTTCTGCTTGTAGTGGTACTACCTTGTAAAACGTTGTCCAGATACATAAACAGAGCTCCTCTGAAATTTTCACGTTTTGGGTCGATGGCTTTTTCATTTCAAGTATACATTGTATAATATAATTTGCGACCATGGTATTCTATGATGTTGCCTGTTTTGTCCTCTTCCTTCATCTTATTCTAAGCAATCTCCATTTTGGCTCATAAATTTCAAATTTTGGTTCGGCATTGAGAGGAGTCTATAACACAGCCAACAGGTTGAACCCAATAGTCATCGAGCTATGCAAGAAGCTAAATACTTCGATTAGGTGCAACTAAGGATGGCTATAGTTTATTGGGTTGGCTTGGGGTACTCTAAGACTGTCGACTTTGCTTAGCAGGTTCTGATCAGGCTCTGCTATTGAATTCATGGCTCTTTTCTTCTTTATTTATTTATTTGTTTGTTTGGTTTTCAAACTGCTGGTTATTATTATAAGCCTAATTCATCATGCTTATTGATATTTAACACAATCCAATATTCACACTCCAAATCCAATTGCACGCTTCAACTAATTGTGTGTACGTCCTTGTTTTCTAATAAGCATATGTAAGACTAATATATTTCGACGCCCTCTTTTTCTTCTTCAATTCAATTTATATGTATCTGAGAAGTCTTGAAACAAGTCCCTGCTGAGAGTCATAACTAGAATCCAAATGCCATATCCATAATTGAGAGCTATAACGAGAATAAAATACAAGTAATTGTCACATCTTACTTTTATCAATCCGTATCCTGACATCAGAAGTTCATTTCACAACCCACGACTTCTTGTGATGCCTTTTTCTTTTCAAACTTTGCTACAAACTCTTTGATATACCCCGAAACTTGGATGACGAGTAATGCTGAACTTCTGACGACGATCCCCATAACTTATTGTGGACCAATTATTCAACAACCCGCTTATACATAGCGTGGCATCAGCACCAAAAATGTCTAGCTCGATCGGTTAAGAACATCGATCCGACACTACCAATTCCTCATGATTGCTATCAAGAGTCCATATTTAATTATTATTGTTAATTCACTAAGCAAGACGGATAAACAACTCAAACAAGGTAGATGCTCAGCAAGGTTAATAGTTGACACCGGAAGCCTAATTTTATCCAAGTAGTCGTGATTTTAGGGTTTATACGGAAGCACAGAAACGAAGACGTTTTTAACAGTGAATTTCCAAATCTTTTGTCAATGCTAGAAAGGATTCAGTCATCTTTTATTGGAATCGCCATTTTATAGCAAGCTACAAGTTTTCGTGACATGCAAGTTAACCCCAGCTGTATATCCTCCATCCATTTATAGCAAGAGATTTCATATTAGAGTGATTTGTAAGATAGAGGGCTTATGTTCTATTGAAAGAGTTATGATGGCTTTTAAGGTTTCCTTATTTAAAAACATTAGGGTTTCCTATTTTAAAAATTAAATAATGTGGCATTTTAATTTCTCGATTACTATTATCTTCTAATTCTATCTTTATTTATCTATGTTCCATTTTTATTTTTTATTGAATTTTTGCAGCATTTAATAAGTGACTACCAAGTTCGACTTAGCTAATTGTCATTTTCTTTTCTTTTTTTTGTTTTTTTCCTTCCTCTATTCAGCTTATTTGTATCTTTTATATATTTACATTGTGTTTAACAGATTTATTTATGCTCATGTTTGGTGTTTGGAAAACTATTTGATATGCATGTAATTCATTTTGGTTTTAAACTATGAACATTTGTACTATAGTGAATGTAAATGAAAGAATTCGATTCGAGAATAATTTGAACAAAGATGAAAAGTATACTTTATTTCTTAGTATTTTGGAAAACTTGAAATAGAAATGTAATACAGTTGCTATTCATAGTATCCCAACAATATTAAATACCTTTCTATTTTAATATTGCCTTATGACACAATCTAATATTGCCACTTAACACAACCTTAGATCTGCCCAAAGATGCAACTTAGAAGACAAATGAAGAAATTGAGGTTGATGAATAGACTTAGTAAGTATATCTGCAACTTGATTTGAAGAAGAAACATGTTAAGGTTGCAATAAATCGGATTTGACATGATCTATACAAAATGAATATCTATATCAACAAGTTTGGTTCATTTATGCAAACATTGATTAGATGCAATCACTAAAGCTAAGCAATTATCATAAAATAATTGGATTAGCAAAGGAGTTAGTAACTTCAAATCTCTTATAATGTAGGAAATCCAAAGAAGTTCTGTAGTTGTCACAGCCATGCTTCGATATTCTGCTTCAGTTGTCAACGTCAAAACTATTGACTGTGTCTTAGTCTTCTAAGAAACCAACAAGTTGCTAAGGAAAATGTAGTAACTAGAAATAGATTTGCGATCAACAACATTAGAGGCCCAATTTGAATCAAACTATCCATATAAATTCAAAGAAGACATTACATAATAGAATAAACCAGTGGAAAATATTCCTTTGAGATATCTGAGTAGATGGAATAGAGCAACAAGATGTGGAGTTTATGGTTGTGAAAGAAACTGACTTAAACAGTGAACACCAAAGCTTATATCTAGTCTAGTAAGAGTGATGTATAACAATTTCTGACAAGTCTTCGATAAAATGTTGAATTATCCAATACATCCCCAAACATATTATCAACTTTAAATCCACTTGGCAAAGGTGTTCGTGTTGGTTTTACAGTAGACAAACCAACTGAACCGATAATGTCAAGAATGAAATTTTGCTGATTGATCAATGTACCTTGTTCTATTTTGTAGATTTCTAGACCAAGGAAGGAGCATGCGAGACCAAGATCTTTAATAGAAAACTCATAATCTAGAGCTTGTTTGAGATCAAAATGCCCTTTTTCATGTGTACTTGCAATCAACATATCATCCACATACAAAAGCACTATGACAGTTCCAACATCAAAGGTCAAAACGAATAAGGAATGATCATGTTTGGATTAATTAAATCCTCATCCAATTAAAAATTTTGAAATTTCAATATTCCATTGCCTAAATGCTTACTTTAATCCATAAAGTTACTTCTTGAGTTTGCACACTTGGTTTAAAGTTGCTTTCTCATATCCTTTTGGAGTAGTCATATAGATTTCCTTATCAATATGCTTGAGTAAAAACGCATTTTTGATGTCTATCTGATGGAGATTCCAATTTTTAGTAGTAGCAACAACTAGTAGAACTCTGATAATGATAAGCTTGGCCACAAGAGAAAACGTCTCATTATAATCTTGTCCTTCCATTTGAGTAAATCCCTTTACAACCAGCTTGGCTTTATATCTTTCAATAATACTACCATTTGCCCTATATTTTATTTAGTAAATCCACTTAAATCTAATAACTTTCTTACCATTGGGCAAACATGTTAAGTTCGAAGTGTCATTCATTTCTAATGTAATAAGTTCATCACACATTGCATCTATCGATTCTTTATGTTTAATAGCCTCTAAATAATGAGTGGGCTCTCAAAATGCAAGTACATTAGCCAACGAAGCAACATAATCATGTGGAAAGGAAGAAAAATTATTTTGTTCAATCAGAAGATAAAGAACAAAAGAAGATTTATGATTATCTGATATATAGTTGTAGACTGTATGAACAAAATCATTAAGCCAAAAAGGAGTTTTATGATTTTTAGTTGATCTTCTTGAGGATGCAGTAGTAGCTATATATGATCCAAGGGAAATATTATCAGTATCATTAGTAAGATAATTCTCATTGATTGGGCAATTAATAGGTTGAGAGGTTAAAAAAGCAACATGATCAACAAGAATATTAGAATCACATGAAACAAGTTAAAGATCAAAATCTTTGTAAGGGAATATGTTTTCAAAGGATTGAACATCACGACTTACTAAAATTCATTGATTATCTATGTCAAACACTTTATAACCTTTTTGTCTAAATTCATATCCTAAGAACACACAGCAAATTCCTTTGCAATCAAATTTATCTTCACTAGGTAGATTGTTATGAGCATAACAAACACATCCTAATACTTTTAGATTATTATATGAAGGAAGTTTGCCAAAAAGTTTTTCAAATGGAGTTTTCCATTTCATATTTACCATTGGCATCCTATTTACAAGATAAATAGTTGTTAGAATACATTTACACTATAATTTCTTAAGAAAATGTGCATGAATTCGTAATGCTCTAGAAATGTCCAATAGATGTCTATGTTTTCTTTCTTCTTTCCTATTTTGTTGTGGTATGTACACCATACTACGCTGATGAACAATTCTTAGATTCTAAAATAAGCTTTGACAAACACTTGAGATAAACTCTGTTCCATTATTTGTTCTAACTTTCTTTAAAACAATATCAAATTGATTAGAATCATATTTGAAGTATTGTGTTAGAACTGTAGGTACTTGCGACTTATGATGAAGCAAATATGTCCGAGTGGATCTTGAATAATCATCCACTAAAGTTAAAAAATATCTAGCTCCAGTTATGGAATGAGTATTATATGCTCCCTAAACATCTAAATGAAGTAATTGGAATGAAAAAGTAGACAGGTTAACACTTCTTTGGAATGGAAATCTATGGAATTTCGCTTCTTGACATGTATGACAAAAGAAATTATTGAAATTTTCATGCTTAGAAACATCTAAATGTTGTAGTATTGAAGTAGAAACATGTCCTTACCAAGCATGTAAGAGGTCCATATGATTTTTATCAGTAGATAAAGTCTTATTACAATGTGCTAACAATCTTGAAGAATTAACTAAATCTACAACCAACTTATGGCTTTCTAATTGAAGAATATACAGTCCGGTTAGCAGCTTTACTTTGACAACTACTTGTTTTTCATTCTGGTCCTGAAATTCACATTAGAATTGATCAATTTTAACTATTAAAGATTGATCATTGATAAGTTTACAAACTAACAATAGGTTGTGTGAAAACTGAGGTACAAAGAATATGTGTTTAAGCATAAGTGTTGGCATGACATTGACGAATCTAACTCTGTCAACATGTATCGTTCTTCCATATGGTAGCTTAATTGGTATAGGTTTTGCTAAATGGTTGACATTATGTAGTATTTCAATATAAGGACTCATATGATCTATTCCACCAGTGTCTACAACCCAATAAGCCGACTAATTACCCAAAATGCTATAATAGGAAGAAAGAACAGGTGTACTTGCAAGTTGAACTTCCACACAAATATTACTAATCAATTCTCTATTCATATTTCTAGATTGTTCAAATGCATTTGTATCATCAAATGGTGTTTCTAGTATTTGGTTTGATTTATTTTGAGAAACCAAGTTTGCTTGCTTTATTTTCCTAATTCGTTTTCCCTTAAACCACTTAGGTTATACTACCAATTGGAAGCAATTTTCGATCAAATGTCCTTCCTTTATACAATACTTGCAAAAACTTTTCTTATTTTTTTGCTTACATTAATTCCTCTATTCTCTGTTCTATTTGGATTAAACCTGCTCATATTCTGCATCTATTTCTCGACTTGTAGCACTATATAAAATGCCTTGTTGAGTGTAGGCAATGGATTTGTAGACAAGATTTGATTTTACACTCCCTCATAAGCTTCGTTTAATCCCATCAAGAACTGAATCAATTTATTATGTGATTTAAAGTTTTGAACTCTTTCCCTAAGATTACAAGCACAACCAACCATTCTTCTTCACGTACATAAAGGATAGGCATACAACGCATTGAGTTCATCCCAGCATCACTTGAGTTTATTAAATACACAATCACTGACTAATTTTCTTGTCTTTGATTGTAGTTTTTGTGTTGTAGTTGAAAGATCAATGAACCACTCACAATTCCATATTGTTCAACAATTTCTTTCCATAAATCTTAAACTGACTGTGTATATAGAAAATTATGTGCAAGATCATTCGACATAGGATTCAACATCTAACACCTAACCATATAATTGCATCTAATCCACCTAATATGATTAGGGTCATTTTCTTCTAGTTTTGGGACTATTCCATCAAGAAAACCAAGTTTTAACTTTGCTCCCAATGCTATCTTGATTGATAAGCTCCAAGTAAGAAAGTTATTTCCGTTAAATACTAAGCTTCCTACACTCACCCTAAGATTGTCTACACCAGATAGAAACAAAGGATCTATTATGGATTAATCAACCGAATTCATTTTGCAAACAATAGAAAATTTTTCGACTACAAGTTCAAGTATTGCAAAATTAAAACATGGAAGGAAACACTATCTTCGTAATGGAATTAGCCCTAAGTTGCTTTGATACCATTTGAGCATTTGATCCTAGAAGTTCTATTGTGAATGTAAATGAGAGAATTAGGTTCAAGAACAATTGGAACAAAGATGAAGAATACACTCTATTTCTTGATATTTTGGAAAACTTGAAATAGAAATGTAATACAGTTGCTATTTATAGTATCCCAACAATATTAACTACCTTTTTATTCTAATATTGCCACATGGCCCAATCTAATATCGCCACTTAGCATAATCTTGACTACAAACATTAATTATAACT
Source organism: Laguncularia racemosa (assembly GCA_037954665.1). Taxonomy (NCBI): domain Eukaryota; kingdom Viridiplantae; phylum Streptophyta; class Magnoliopsida; order Myrtales; family Combretaceae; genus Laguncularia; species Laguncularia racemosa. The sequence goes on from JBBMOL010000036.1 coordinate 1,598,597, forward strand.
TCACATAAACCCATTATTTAGATAACTTATCCTTTGTATCTTATCAATACATGGAGGTTCAATAGATAAAAGCTAGAATGTGAAGATTTGCTCATTTTGAAAATAGATAGTTAATTTGATTATTATAAATGCATGGGATTTGATGTATCACATGCATGAAGTAATCTTAGAGAAGTAATGAAACTTAAGAGAATAATTTTCAAGTTAAATGGATCAAAGAAGATCTAATGAGAAAGATCAGGCAACCTCAGCAGGCTTTCACGCTTATTTATAACTGAAGGAGCTATTTCATCGTTCTTGCTATTCTTAACTCTGATGTTTGAAGCTTAATTCTTAGAAGCTTAACCTCTAAATGAAATTTTGCTAAGGATGGAAAACGATAAGACTTGGTAATAAATAATCACATTAGATCATACTGATGATGAATGGGTGAGGTCCTCCCATTTTCTTATGCTTATCCAACTGCATCCTTTTGGATGAACCTGGTGGATATATTGTCTATCGAATATATAAGCTATTGAGAAAAGTTATAACTAATCGGACTAGTCTTAATAAACCATATTTTAAGACTAACATATCAAAACTATCTTAGATATTCCAATTATGGACCTAATTATTTGGATTATTATTTAAATTATTATTGAAAAGTAATGTTTTAAAATATACTGAAGCAAATGTATTTGCTTAGACTAATATATAAGATTTTTTCTAAAATTACTCTTTCTAGTTTTTTGCTATGATTAATGCCTTCTGAAAATTTTCCATCATTATAAGATATGGGGTTCACTCTTTCTTTCTTTTTTTCCCTCAAAATCTCTTCTGTCATGTTCCGTGTTACCAATATCAGAAAGACAAAGAAAAACCAATGTCAATTTTGATACGTTTATCTTAACTTCTTGGGCTTTCCATATTTCCTCGTGCGTATCTACATTTCCCTTCTATGAAAAATTACATTTTTAAATATATTGAAACAAATGTATTCCTTAGGCTAAATAATTGAAAAAATATATATATTTTACTTATTCTAATTCCTTATATTGTTGATGTTTTTCTAGTCTTTTCCCATCAATATACACTTTGATAAAATAATACTACTAACAAACAAATATGTCTTTCTCTAATTTAGGATCACTTTCTTTCTTCTTTTTTCTTTTTTTTGCATATTCTGTTACAATGATTAAAATTTATATGTTCATGTGAGAATGAAATATGAAAACGAACGATAGATAGTTTTGGTTTCATGTATTTGTTTTTTGAATATGCACGTCTTCATAAATTGGCTAGTAAATAAGAACAAAACTCCTTTCTTCTCTTTTTTATTGATTAATTGAGACTAAATTCATGCACTACATTAGACATACGAAAAAGCATGATTTTAGCTATCCAATGCATCCAAGAGAACACATTATTATAAAAAAAAATTGCTATCCCATTCTTGCTCTCAAAAAAGGCTTTAACCGTATTTGCCCATCAATAATTTATTTATAATACATAATTCTAAAAGAAAGGATATATCCTTTTACATATTTCGAAAGTTTTCTTTATATATAATTATATCTTTTCGATTTAACTTTTCAAAAATAATAGCTATCTAAAAAATACTATTAGTTATTTACTTTTTTCTAAAAGATATTTTTTCATAAATATATATATATTCAAAAATAATAAAAACTAAAAAGTACTTCTTCATGAATATATATATTTGGAAACAATAAGAGCTTTTTCATTGTTATGTTTATTATATGACAATAAAGATTGAGGAGTTGAGAGTAGAAATTGTAATTTTTAATTAATAAAATATGTGAAAGAAAAGAAGATTTAATGATTTGATTAGTTTACTTTACTTAATAGTTTAGTATAGTTAGTCTTTGTATGGTGAAAGGAAAGTAATTAAATCAGTTTGTAAAATAGTATAAGGCTGCTTTAAAATTTAATCGAGTTTAGTTTTATTGTTATAACTATATACTTCATCTTATTTGAGTTTTTAACTTTGGTTCCATTTCTATGATATATATGTATATGTATGCATAGAAGTATAAATCTATATCAATAACTTTTATATCTATATTATAATATAATCAAGTGAAAACTCATATATTCAACTCTATATCTCATTTTTATGGCTTTAAGCAATATTATCATTTTTCATGTTCTATGACTTGCACCTCTTTATTTGTCACAACCTTCTACCAATTGTAATTTTTTTCATCTTTGTGACTTTACGCCTTTCCATCATGTTTACATTTTTTATAATGCAAAATGACATAATTCATGTTGCATTTTCATAGTTTAAATAATAATATGTCTTTGTAAAAAACTTATTTCATATGGACATGGAAAGATTATTAATAGTCATATTTAACTTATACCTTTTTATTAGCAATTCCTTTTAGCTAATTATAAAATTTTGTTTTCATTAATTTATATTTTTACATTACTTATATCTTTTGGTTATTGACCATTCTTTTCATTTTCCTTTCTATTATGTATATAATGAACATATCCTATGCAAATGTAGTACTTATAGAGAGTTGTAACATTTTCATACTTAAATACAAATGTATAATTGGTAAATTGAAGACAGTTTTTTTATAGTAAATATGAATACATATAAATGGTTTTTTACAAACAAATAATAAAATATAAAATTTATCGAATTTTGCTTTTTTGATACCACGCAAAGCAAAGACCATAAATAACAAAATTTTTATAATAGTTTTTGCATATAAGGTTCAACAAAGTTTTTTCCTTTTACACCGTCTTATTGTTAATACCTTTTGGTAAGACATGTGTTCTTTATTGATAGTAGAAACAGCTTTTCAATAGTATCAAGAGATATATCCCTTTACATAAAAATTGATATATATAAATAAATTGCAACCTTTACATGAAATGTTGTAGCCTTTACTTGATTTAATAAGAAAGAATGCAAATTTGAACACATGATTTTACATTTTCATAATTTGAAGAGTTATAACTTTTTCTAATGGTATAATTTCTATTAGAAATATGTAAAAACACTTAGCAATCATATTAAACCAACAAATAATATATCTTTTAGTATAATAAAATTTCACACCATATTTATAACAATATATGAATATACATTGTTAAAAATGTTGATTACAATAATTTTTTTAAAGTACATTTATTATTTTCCTTTAACTTGTATATATTCTAAAGAAGACACATTCATAGCATAAGGCTTTAACTAGTAATATATGATTTCGAAAGAAAAAACATGTTATTTATGCATTTTTTTTTAATAACTGCAACTTTAACATAATTTAATATAAAATAAATATAACCTTTCGCTTGAGATGATAAATTTTCTAAATAGCTATAAATTTTAAACAATCTAATATAACAAAATACAACTCTTCACATAAAATGATATTTTATTCTATATTTTGAAAAATAATAACTCTTTCTAAATGGCATATAATTTTATTTAAAATTATTCGATAGTCACATAATATATTATAAACATAAACATATATTATTAATATGTTAATTGTAGGAACCTTCTACAATCCCGCTAACCATTTTAATAAGATCAATTCAATATTTAATTTCATTATTAATTTACATATATTAAATCTTCATCATTGATTATCATTAAATTTCCACCGTTAATACAAAAATTAATGATGAGATTAAAAATGAGACCATCAAAAACATGGATAAGATCTAAATAAATTTATTGTTTTTTTCATTTAGTATACTTTAAACTAAAATCCTCATGGCGCAAGGGTTTAACTAATTAATAGTATTTACAAGACATGAATTGTCAACGTCCTTATATTTCAATGACAACAAAACTTGCCTTTTTCAATGAAATTGATCGGATTCAATTCTCTATCCTCACATATATAATAATAGTAAGCAAATAAATAAATAAATGCCCATCATCACCACCATAGTTTGAACATGATTGTCATTCATGTGCATTCTAATTAAAAGTGGGCACACATACGTGTGGTGTCAATAAAAAGGGGATTCCTCATAATATTCCTTTCAATTGGTAATTTCTTAAAAAATAACATTAATTTGGTCTCTTTGAAACTAACCAAAAGTATTATAATTTGCAATAGGATTGTTTATAAATGTAGTTTTAAAATGGTGACTTTTAGTAAGGTACTTATAATTTTAAAATAGCAATTTTTAATAATCGAAAATTTAAAAATCTTTCCTTGAAATTACAAATATTTGAGCATGCAACTTAGTGAATACTAAGCATAATATAAGAGGAAGAGAGAAAGAGAGAATATAGGTCAAGTTTTCCATTTTACCTTAAATATACTTAAGTTGATTATTATGATGTATACACTTCAATTGTTGTGTTGAACATTTTAAGGGATAAAATTGAAATGGAAGGATGTAGAGACCAAAAGAAGTAGTATTAGCTTAATAATATAAATTCTCTCCAAAGTAACTTATAGATTTTCTCTAATCAGAAATTAAAAAAAAAAAAAAGAAAAGAAAGAAAGAAAGAAACACACACAAGGGCAAAATTAGCATTCTCCAATTTCTACTCTTTTTTTTCTCTCGCTATTTGTTCCCCAAGATTAGTTTGACAAATGGAGGGCCATATCTTACGGTTACGGCCTGGATAATGATTTAAGCAAATTTGTTCTTTGATTTGATACATCGTATATTTAACGTAAGATAAAAACCGAAATTAGATAGATTAGGTTAAGATGTATCTCAATCTCATTCCCTATATAAATATAAATGCTACTTCCAAAATTAAAATCTGATTATAATTAGCCAATGTACATATAAAGCTTATATATAAAACGCTTGCATGAGATGCAATGCAAACGGAGCAACTATCGCTGCCATCTCCAAATCTTTCGGGTCCAGAATCAGTCTTTAAATTGTCAGACGACTTCCTCTTCAACAACCTTAATATCTGCCAAAAATCATCGTCGCTTTTCTCTCTCTGAATTTTTCCATCTTATTTAATAAACTCTTATCATACAGGATTCAAATTGAAAGAAAGTAGTAAAACAGTTACAAAATACAGATGATGAAGCTAGACGAGGAGGACAAGGGACCTTATCGTGAGGATGAGTTTCAAACTGATGATGAAGAAAACCAGGCTAAAAGAGACCGTGATAGTGATGATGACGACGACGACGACGACGACGACGACTCCGACAGCCATTCTGATTTGCGGAGGAATTCTGAGAATAATGACGGTCCCACTCCAACATGGCCTCAGAGTTACAGGTTCTTATATTTTGTCCATGATTCTCTTCTCCTTTTCTTTTCTTTTCTTTCTGCTCTTATGGCTTATCAGTTATATATTGTTTGATTTTTCATTGATTACATCTTTCTTTCAATTGAATTTCATTGTATCCCGTCAAAAAGGATGTGTCTGTTAGGCCAGTTTTTTTTTTTTTTGGAACTTCTTTTAATATTTGTTATAATCAAAGTTTTAAAATTTTCAAATATTATAACGATAACCTTTGAAAGTTACATGTTATAGTGGCATGTAAAGGTAAGTGATATTGGAAAATAAAGACACTTGTAACTAGTAGTGATTAGTAATAATGGAAAATACTAATGAAAACGAGGAAAACGATTTCCTTCCCCATTTGTCATTGATATTTTCTGCTGTGGTCAGCCACTACCATTGGCGATCGGTTTCAACCTTGCCTCCCGCCATTAACTGCCATTAAAAGCAACTACTAATCAGAGCCACTTGTTGCGATTAAATCTAACAAGTCTGTGACTTTCACTGTAACAAAAATTGAAAAGAAGTCTGCAAAATATTTTCAGTGAAACAAACACTAAAGTTATCTCGGAAAGCCCATCATTACATTGCAATTTGAAGGTGATGTTACGTGCAGAAAGTCGATGGGCATGTTGACAAGCGTGACTCCTCCCCCCATGAGTTTCTTAAAGGATGTATTCTCCACGGCTCGAAGAAGATCAGTAACTTCAACATCTAATTCTTCCTTAACTCAACCACTCACTTCATCCACGGAGTTAGACAGCGAAGCGCAGCTGTCTAAGGTTTCTTCTTACTCATCTGGGTCTTCCTCCCCGCAGCTCACTGCCAGCGAATTGCCACCACCCAAAGAAGAGTGCTCATTTGGTCAAGCCACTCTTAATGGTACTCAACATCACTTGTGATCCTATCATTATATTACTGGACAGTAGAATTCCTACAACTCAAAAAAAGAAGAATGTTGGAAAATTATATCTTTTAAGACAATGAAGCTCTTGAATTGTGGTTTTACTCTAAAAAACTGTTAGATAATTCTTCATTTATGTTCATAAACATCGATATTAGTTAGTAGCTTCTATTTTAAAGTGCATAATTTGACTTAAATTACCTCATTGTTCGTAACAATCCTACATTTTGTGAAATGGTTGTAAAATCATAATTTTGCCCGAAGATTTGCAACATCGATCTTTTTTTGCATACTTATAAGGGAAATTACTTCAAAACAATACTTCAAACTTCATTATTGTCTTTACTTTCATGATTTTGCAATTCGCTTGTAATTCTTCACAAATACCTCGAGAATTCCTAACTCTTCAAAGGTACAACAACATTCTTAATCTGTAGGTGATTTTCATGTTTAGTTGTATGCACTTCAAAGAAAAACGTTCCAGAAATTAAGTTTGATGATTGGTCCACTAAATGATTGGAATGATTATACGTTTTCTTCCTTTCTTTTCTCCTAAGATTCCCTGCATATTAACTTTACTGCTGCATTACCCAGGAGTTAATGTTCTATGCGGCATAGGACTTCTCACGGTTCCTTACGCAATCAATGAAGGAGGATGGCTAAGTCTCTCATTGCTTGTGCTCTTTAGTGTTATAGCTTGCTATACAGGCGTCTTGATGAAACGGTGTTTAGATAGGTGTCCAGGAAGCCAAACCTTCCCCGATATTGGACAGGCGTCTTTTGGATCAGCTGGACGACTTGCTATAGCTGTATGTCAACTTGCAACAATAGGTTCTTTTTTCCATGATTTTTATACTTTGTTCTCTTGTAGCAATCTATCTTCTGACTGAAAAGATGCTGACAATTTGCTTTTTTCCCTCACGCAGATAATTCTATATTTAGAATTATATGTAAGTATTGACAAATTTAGTTTAGTATATACATTGTTGTTACTCGATTGCTCAATGTAATTTGTCTTCTAATTCCACTAAGAGGATTCATCTTGGTTCTACCAGGCTTCTTGTGTGGAGTATGTAATCATGATGAGTGATAACTTGGCAGCACTGTTACCAAATACTACCATGGATATTGGTGGCATATCTCTGAACTCACATCAGACATTTGCTATTGTGACAACTCTTATTGTTCTTCCATCTGTTTGGCTTCGGGACCTGGGTTGGCTTGCCTATCTTTCAAGTTAGTGACTTTTTATCTACGTGAGATCAGTGCTCATGATAAGCTTCATTATTTGAGAAAACCACATTATTTTCATCTATGTTCAGGGTCAAAGCCAAACAATTAATGGAGTCTAAATAAGTTCTAGATGTTGCTAAAGCTAGTTAATTAACTTGTTAATGCTGTTTATGTACCAGTGCTTGAAATGAGTTCTAAGTTAACCAGATAAGTAGTTTAAAGATAACGCATATGACTCAGATTAGAATGTAGAGGCCAGAGGGCTTTTTTTTGTTGACGTTTTAAGTGTTATTATTTTCTTTTTCTTTGTATTTGGATTAGTATCTCCTAATCCCTTAAACAATGTCTTCAGTTGGAGGAGTTGCTGGATCAATCATTCTAGTGCTTTGCCTGTTCTGGGTTGGAGTTGTGGATGGAGTTGGATTCCACCCAGGTGGAAGGTTTGTGGACCTTGCAAACATACCTTTCACCCTTGGAATATATGGTTTCTGTTACTCTGGCCATGCAGTTTTTCCAAACATTTATACCTCAATGAAAGATAGATCACAATTCCCTGCAGTAGCAGTGGTCAGGTAAACTCTTATGAGCCATGTTCCCTTGATCTGCGCCTATTAAATATGCTCCTATTGGTTTAGCCTATATGTTAACCAATCATGTGATGTTATGCAGCTTCCTCTTTTGTTTGACCATATATGCTGGGGTTTCTGTTTGTGGCTATTTGATGTTCGGTGATGCAGTGCAATCTCAATTTACTTTAAACATGCCTAAAAAATTTGCAGCGAGTAAAATAGCAATCTTGACAACGGTTCGTCACCAGATTCAGTTAATTTCTTAACAAAATCTAGCTCAACATGGTCAACCACTTATCAACTTTTAAACTTTCAGGTGGTGAACCCAATGACAAAGTATGCATTGACATTAACACCTGTTGCATTGAGCATAGAAGAACTCTTGCCTACATCCCAGGGTAAATCTTATATGGTGGCAGTAATCATTAGAACGATTTTAACACTTTCAACTTTGGTGGTTGCTCTAACAGTCCCATTTTTCGGTAGGAAAACTTTAATTTACTCCTTTGAAACTTACTTTTAATCACTACAAGGAAGTCATAACAAATTTACTTCAAAGGGAATACGCCTAATGAAATATCATTTTGTGCTAAGGTTTTGTTATGGCATTAATGGGATCCCTCCTTGCGATGTTGGTGGTATGTTTCCTCCGTAAAAACAGCACTACAAATTTTTACAAACAGCGTATGTGAAACTAATAAAACTCTTTGTTGCATCTTAACAGGCTTTCATCTTGCCCTGCGCATGTTATCTAAGACTCCTAAGGGGTAGATTGCCTAAGTGGGAGGTAAACAACTGCTTCTTCTGAAAGCAATCAATCTAGCTTTGCCTTCCAAGTGAGCAATCATGTTTACCTTCATAAGGCTCTTCTACATTAATACATTTAACTTTTCCGGTTGCAGATTGCGGCTTGCTATTTCACCATAGTGTTTGGCATCTTATGTGCTTTTGTTGGCACATATTCAGCGTTTAGGAGCCTAGGTGATGAGTTGTCCTAAAGGGTTCTTCGGGTCTGGGGCTGCTGCCAAGTGTTGCAAGGACCAACAGTCTAGACTATAGATGTAAGCCGATAGGTCCAGAAGACAAGGAGAGGAAGTGGATTTTTGCATGAGTTTTTGTAAAAAGTTCCTGTAAAGAAAATTTCAGGCCTTATTCTCGTCTCTGTAAACAATGCTAATGCGTAGTTAGCGTTTATTTTTTGGTTGCAAGGCCTGGAGCCTCGAGTTCAAGTGCGTTTGCAGGAGTCAAAATTTGGGTAAATTACTGCAATAATCCCAATCCTGAATTTTTTAAATACATTATTCGTACTCTTGATATATAAGTTAATACTGGAAAATTTTTCTTCCAATATGGTACGAAGTCAATCTTTTACATTCGTCTTATTATTCAATTTTCCTTGTATTGACCAATAAATTATATAAATCAAGTCAAGAACACCTTAAATCAGATGATGAATTAGCCTAACCATAATTGCAATTGTATATATGAAAAAAACTGACTCAATATTGCTTTGGGAGGAGACATCATCCGATGTAAAGGGTATAAATATAATGTTTTAGAAATTAGGAATCATTTCATAATTTTAACAGTTTTCCGGAGTTCCATTGTAGCTTCTTTCATAGGCAATTCCTTTTTCAATCTCCATTTTCTCTTTTCCCTTTTGCTAGCTGTTTTCCTGCCGGACTTTGGATTACTGGGCATTAATTTTGGTACAAAGGTGAGATTATAGTTTCTGTCTGATTTGTCAAAGTTGAACGAGGGTGCCTTAAAGTGAACTCAAAAAACTAAGTTTTAATTCATTTTTATAAAATTCACATTACACGATATGAGAAATTTTCTAGTTTTGCCTTAATCTCTGCGTGTAAAAAGTTCTTTAAGCGAGACTGAGAGGGAGAGAGAGCAAGGGAATTAGCAATACATAGAAGAGAAGGTGAAGATGAGTTGTCATTGGAAGTGCCAGTGTCTTCATTTCAATGTATGGCAATAACAAAGGTGTATCCTGGACATGGAAGGTTGGGAATGCCTAAAAGAAATCCGGAATCTTTACTTATAGTCGCGTGAAGTGTATCTTCAATGCTTATCTGGTATCGCAGTATCTGGAGATCTTCACTGTGTCCCAATAGCCATGGCCTCCAATGATTCTTTTATTAACTATCATGCTCCCTTAAATCTCACTGAATCTATTATGTTTGGCATCATCTGTTTTTTTCCTATAAGCCCCTTTGTATTTGTCCTTGACTAGCTTCAGAACTTTGCCAAAGTTTGCTCCTTTCCTGGATTCGTTGTCACTCTGACGTATTATTCTTATGACATTGTTTGCCGTGCTCCGGTGATCTAGCTCCGTTCTTTCTTTGATCTAGTGGTCTTAGCCTTGTTTCAGCATGATTAAGAGTTTCTTAATCAATATGTTCTTTTATTTATTTTAAGAGGGGGAGGAACACCAGCTATTGATACTTATCAAGATTTGGTTGTTCTTGTAAATGTCATTTGTCCATGGTCATGTACGTACTGAGACCATGCATGTGGAACTTAGTCAACCGACTACCCAGAAAGTTGTCAATAATCAAACAATAGTACTTTGTAAGTGTGGACCAGATAAATGGCGATGGTTCCACTTTATCAAATCAGGATCCGAGTCGCTATGAATGAGAAATAAATGGCTAGAAGTCTACAAGTGCTTTCTAAATCTCTTCAAAAGGATTAGTTTTCGGGTTTAGGAAGTCGTGTCATAATCAATATTTCAAATGTAAGATATATCTTTAAAATCCTCCTTCAACTCAATTTATAATTTCCTTTTCCCCCTCAATTTCAGTAAGCTCCGCTCCCTACTCATAAATATTCTGAAGCAGTCCTGCTCCAACCGGGTTGATGCTGAAGGTGTCTTTTGAAATATGTGATACTTGAAGGGTGATTCACCTGTTCTTGTTTTTCTGTAGCAATCTTATTCAAAGTATTTATTTATTTTTTGCCTGCCTATCGGCTTTAATTTGTGATTTGTGAAAATAATTTACTAAAGTTACTTTTTCTATATTTTCTTAAATTTACATCCTTAAGATAATCTCACATATAGCAATGGTTAATTTGTTATCTTATGTTATTGTAATGACCGACGTTGTCGACTGTGGTGAAGAGATTGTACCTTCTCCAGTATTGGAGTTTACGGTACACCGACTCGGGATTCGTTGCGAGATCCAATTTTCCTTTTGAGTCCATTTTCCAGAGAAGCAATACTTTTCTTCTCATCTCAAATTCCCTCTTTATTGGTAGACATGTTATCAAAGTCCCCACAGACGACCACTTTTCATCAGAAGTTTCATGCTTTAGGATTCCTTTGAAAAGGACAGTAAAAAAAGAGTGACGTTGAAGAATCCGATTCCGTAGCCAATCATATTTCTCTAAGATTTTTGAAATCCCATTATTTTCTACCATATTTAAGGATTTCATTTCCTAAAATACCTCTATTGCCATTTCTCATTATTTATAATTGTAATGTTCACATCTAATCAATAGCATTCCAAGGTTTTTTTTTTTTTTGATAAATTACCAAACAATGGAATTACAATCAAATTTCACAGAAATTGGATTATAAGTATTGAATTTTAAGAATTAAACTCCAAGAATGCAAACCAAATTAAACTTAAGTAGATATAAAGTATTATGTGAAATCATGTTAGTTTTTTTAGAATTTTTGAAAATTTTAGTCAACGTTTGGATTATAATACTAAATAGTATAAAAAAAATTGAACTATTAACAATAAAAATAAATAAATAGTATGAGTTTTTTATATCATATTTGGTGTGTATAGTATTAAATAAAGATTTTTATGATGTTTAATATTTAAATAGTATAACAAATAAGTATTTTTTTTTTGTACGTTACGATCGTTTTTATTTGATAATTAAAAAAATATATAAACCAAATAAATAACAAAATATTTTATCCAGTCTAATACTATTAATTTTTTATAATTAAACATATCTTATACCTTATTTTTCTCTTCTGCCGGCATATTTGTTATAACACATAAATTAAAACTTTAAGGTTCGTAGAAATGAATAAAACTGCGTTCGTACGATAATGGTGTTACTCAAAGAAAATAAAACAACGAAAGGAAGCACAGAATTCCCCATGCAAAATGGAAAGGACATAAAAAGCAATTCTTTTGGATGAAAAATCCGATTTAAAGTTCCCTGCCTCCCAGCAATGGGGCATGAGGAAAAATATTTTGGGCATTACCCAATGAAGCATATGGTGAACTCAAAATCATCAAGCACTGCATGTGCAATTCCTCGACCATGATGTGTTCATGGGACCTCGTCCTACAGTGCAAACGGCACATGATCGGTTGCAGGAAAAGAAGGTGAATACTTGAAACCTTGGTATGTCTTGCCATTCCTGGTTTTCTCCTGGCACGCTTCCACGTATTCATAAATAATATATGGAAATCATCCATTGATTGATCTGTAAATTGAGAGGGTGAAACGTTAGCGTAAATGCGATCATGCCCCAGTCCGACGAGATCCTTTCAAAACAATCCCCCGCGTAGGGGATAGACAGACACAGAAGGACACGATTATGAAATCCTAACTAACAGCTAAATCCCAAGACAAGCCTGTTAAATGCCTTTGTCAGGAGTGTCCCATCACATTACACCTTAGACATCATAATAGATCTCATTCCCTCACCTCACCTCCTCTCTTGGACCTATCGTGACTTCCTCTACTCCATTGCCATAAATTCTCTTCACAAAAATATCGTCTCTCTCCTCTTCATTACAACACTCTGTTTCTATCTACGCTCTTACTTACTCCCATGAAAACCTACACAGAACCATTCGTTACAATCCAAACCATCATCTTCTTCCTCTTCTTTCAATCTCATTTATACTCCTCTCGATCACAGTCTCTTGTTTTGCCACTGGACACCCGGGAAACCCCATTCGGGTCTGTTCCTAGATCCCCCAACAAGCTTCCCTTCCGCCACAACGTCAGCCTCACCGTATCTCTTTCCATCGGTACACCGCCGCAGAATGCCACCATGGTGATCGACACTGGAAGTGAGCTCTCCTGGCTCCGTTGCAACAAAACACAGAATTACCCGACAGCTTTCGACCCGAACCGATCCAGCTCTTATTCTCCCATCCCCTGCTTCTCGTCCACCTGCACGACCCGGACCCGGGACTTCACCATACCCGCTTCATGTGACTCCAGCCAACATTGCCATGCCACGCTCTCCTACGCCGACGCCACCTCCAGTGAAGGAAACCTTGCCGCGGAGACTTTCTCTATCTGGTCGACCCGGATTCCAGGTCTCGTTTTCGGATGCATGGATTCGGGTGTGAGCACTAGCCCGGATGAGGACTCGAAGAGTACCGGGTTGATGGGTATGAACCGTGGATCTCTCTCGTTTATTTCCCAAATGGATTTTCCTAAATTTTCCTATTGCATTTCAAGTTCTGATTTTTCGGGAATTTTACTATTTGGGGAAGCAAATTTCTCATGGCTTACACCGCTAAACTATACGCCCTTAGTCGAAATTTCGACCCGGTTACCCTATTTTGATAGATTGGCGTACACGGTTAGACTTGAAGGGATTAAGGTGTCAACTAAGTTGCTTTCATTACCCAGATCCATATTTGTGCCGGATCATACGGGTGCGGGTCAGACCATGGTTGATTCGGGTACTCAATTCACTTTTCTTCTAGGACCCGCTTATACGGCGCTTAGATCCGAATTTTTAAACCAAACAAATGGAACTTTGAGACTGTTAGAAGAACCAAATTTTTCATTTCAATTTGCTATGGATTTGTGTTATTTGGTCCCTATGAGCCAAACAAAATTGCCTCCACTGCCTTCGGTGAGTATGGTGTTTGAAGGGGCTGAAATAATGGTGCCGGGTGATCGGGTCTTATATCGGGTTCCGGGCGAAGTAAGGGGTAGCGATTCCATATGTTGCTTGTCATTTGGGAACTCCGATTTACTAGGTGTTGAAGCTTATGTGATTGGTCATCACCATCAGCAAAATGTTTGGATGGAGTTCGATCTTGAAAAATCTAGGATCGGTTTGGCACACGTACAATGCGATTTGGCTGGTCAGAAGCTTGGCGCTATCTAGGCGTATAGAATCCACTCGTGAGAATTATATGGTCGGTGAAGTTAGATACCGTGCCGTTACTGTTTGATTACTCTACAATTTTATTTTTTTTTAAATATCCTCACAATTTTATGGTGCTATTTATGTTAGTCTTTTGCAATAATTTGAAAAAAATTTATGTAATGAAATAGTAACAGCACGGATAATATTATTAAAATTTTCCTCATGTAGTGTAAACAGCAAGTTTAGAAACAATATCTATCTTTTCAACTTTCTCTATTACAAGTATGACTGATTATATAGGAAGATAGTCTCATAACGGGGAAAGTTGTTGACTTCCTACCTTTTACTCTAGATCTGGTTATTATTGTAATATAGGATTTTGTTGAATTTAATTTATTATTATTTTCAATCAAAATTTGATGGAGAATACAAGGGATGCTGCAAGAGTATGGTTTCAAGGTTTACGGATCCTGGAAAGAGAGAAGAAATGTTTGGAAGATTCCATGAGTAATGAATAATCATCATGAAAGTTTTGCAAAAAGAAAAAAAAACAAACGAATAAAATATTAATAAAAGCATAATTAGCTATACACATGGCTGGAAATGGTAAGATCAAGTTGACTTTCATGATTTTTTCCATGCAATGTTTTGACCCAGAAATCATTTCCCTTTTATATCCTTTCGTTGTACTCCTGCCAAATTTTTATTAAATAAATGATAATAAATCAGAATTAATAGTGTTTTTTTTAAAAAAAAAAAAAATGGGGATCTACAAAAAGTGTTTTGCCAATTGCTATTGCAAAAAGCTACGATTTTGCTTGCTCCTTATTTTCCCCAAGTCGCATGTAAGTAGAGTGGAGATTAATATAAACCCCTGCAATGAAAAAGCTAACACAATCAGCCTAAAAAAAAATTTAGCCAACCATGATAAACAAACTAGAAAACTGAACTCTAAACACATGTACAAGAACAGCATCAAAAATCTAAACTTCGAAATTGAAAAGTTGATTTACAACTCTATATTATAACTACATTTGTACTTCAAAAAATAAAAAAAAACTATATCTTTAAAGCTTCACCACCAATTTTTTTTTTTTTTTTGAACTTTGATACAGACATAAGATAAGCTACTCTATACAGAAAATGCTCAAACTCAATACAATCCTTTAATGGGGTTACATATAGAATGACAACTTATCTCATATAATATGACATTGGTCAACCTATGCAATGTCATCTCTCATACTAAATGCAACTAGATGGCAATGCCTCTATAAAGCAAGTGGAGTGAGTGTAATAGTGGAATGTAGATTAAAATCAATGCTTGATATGATGTGGAAGCCGATGGCATTTAAAGAGCAATAGTGGCACTGGAGCAAAATGCCCTAATGATGAATAAGCTACTGGATATGACTCAATGAGTGGTGAATCTAAAGGAGGAAAAGAAGATTGATCTAATGATGAGTTATGATCGCAACCCCTACTCTGGCCTTACCCTCTCTTCAAAATTGCACGAGCTACATGAATACAAGACGAATCCTGATAATTTGAAGGGAAAAATGTCATACCTCCATGACCCTAAAGGAGATGCCACCCAACTGCTGCAATAGGCCATGATTATTGTAGAGTATTGGCTTATTTAATAAGGTTAAATGTATTAGCCTAAATAAAAAAATGAAGTAAATTAAATTAATACACATCCTAGTTATATCGAAAAAGGATAAAATAATATGATTCATATATTTTATTAGGATTCCTACCATTACTCCAATGCATCTGATATAACGTCCAATGATGCTGTGGTATCACATATAATACTCAGGATCAATTAAATCTATCAATGCATTATTGTCATTGTATTATGGTATTTCATTAAATGAGATGTCACATTGACGTATCCCTAAATTGTAAGTAGTCTACTTGTGATTTTTTTTTTTAAAAAAATAAAATATCCACTTATTGGGCCTTTCTAGTCATGATTTTGCTACAATATTTGGCAAATTGGTTTTGTTAGCTCTCTAATTAAAAAAATAGTTTGCCCCACCTATTTCTCCAGTTTTGTCAATGAAACCTATTACAGTAAAATCGAGAAGTATTTAAGCGAACTAGAACTTGGTTTATATAGGCAGTTTCTACACATAGGTATAGACTTTCTTGTGGATGTACAGACATAGCCTAGGAGTTCTATATGATATATAAAATATATTATTTTCGATCATCCAAGCAACAATCTTTCTTTTTAGCATATGAATTTATTTATTCGACATGTTTGATATGCGTTACAACCATTTTTAGATGCCAAAGTCAGGAGTTAAAATATATCTATTTATAATATCATAGTACCTTTTTCTTGGAAGTTGAGGTAGTTAAAGGAAAACTTACTTTTATTCAAAATGCGGCCTTTATGAAAAAACCAATGGGTTAGTTTATAATATGAAACATTGAGCAAGCAGGCAATTTTTGTATGCGTTTTAATGATAGGTTTATATTCATATATTTATATTGATTTAAAATTAACATAAGAGATTTCTTTTATAACTTTTTTTTACCTGTATTACATTGCTTTGTGTATATATGTATGTATGTATGTGTATGAGCACGTGTGTGTAATGGTCAACGTCCAACCTTATTTGTCAAGGATTTTTTAGTCTAATTGGTATTGACTACTCCTTCTTCACGGAGTCGGAACAAATTTGAACCCTTCCTTCCTCATAAATCGTATAATATATATTTAGCCAAAAGGAAATCGTTTAGCCTGATTAATTAATATTAAAGAAAGTGAATGAATGAATGATGTATAATGGAGTTTTTTTTTTTTTTTTGGTTTTTTCCCCTCTTGATCAAGAGTCTAATACATTATTCATCAACCTTTATCAAGTGTACAAGATTGTCGTGGATTGACCAAGTGAACAAACGGTATAGTTTATCTCAAGTGTCTCGAAAAGGGTAGATAGGGTGTTCAACCATGAATCCATCACACATATCTTTCTCCTACAATTGTTCAATACTAATTTACAACAGTATTAATGTTTCTTTTGATATGTCTAAAGTCTATACACCACTAAACCCATTGTAGCCATTTTGGTCTTTAATTTCTTTGATGACTAATGATGAAGGCCAATGAACTACATTAAAAATCTAAGGTTAAAACTTTAAGTACGTTCAAATAATCCATTTTAGGTATAATGTTTCTCCAATCACTTTCTTGGCATTATTATAGCATTGATATACTTTACCTTCAAAGTATATTTAAAATTAGCAAGTCCATTAAGTTGTGTATTTAATAGTAAACCACAAAGATTAGGTCATTCCTTTAAGGATTGATCTATGAGCTTTGATCTATATTAATACTATTCATATCATGGAAATCAATATTTTGATTTTCAAAATATAATTCTAAAATAAACTTGTTGCAACAAATATCAATGCCTAATGGATAAATCAATAAGCTAACAATTAAAGCATAAATAAGGATATTAATGACTATTAAATCCACCATATTTGATTACATGATTCTTGATGGTATTAGATTATTAACTTTTACTTCACATTTGAGTTGTCAAAGTTTAAGCCTAGTAATTTATAATCATATTATGTCGTATCAACTCATCCACCATGTCTTAGGGTTTGCAAGGTAGATAACAAAGAAGAGACAAGGATAAGTATGGTATGTAAAGTTAACTATAAACAATAGAAATCTTAATATTAAATGGGATGGTAAGCTAGTTGAGTACCTGTAGACAACCTATTTATTTAATAGGTTTCTAAGTGAGTTTAGGTGCTAAACTAAAATCTCACCTAAACAGATTTGTTCGGTCTTTAATTATGTCAAGTTTTATTTAAAAAAAACTATTTTTAATTGTATTATATCGTATTTAGGTTGACAAATAGGTTTCCAATTACTAGCCATTCCATACTTAACTTTGTTTTTTTTTTAATAAACATTTTTACAATTTTTTTAATTAAAAAATTGAAAATTGCACCACTCCATGCCAATAGATTTGTAGTTCAACTAATTAAGTGAAGAACATTACAATGGGTCTTTGACAATTCATTAGTCAAACATTTATTGGCCTCAATAGTTCAATTTGGTTCTAGTAGAACTGATCATGCAAATAGGCAAGATGCATTATTGCATTTTTATATAATATATAATTTCGGAAATTTTTTTATTGTACCTTTTTTTTATTCTCACATTTCATGAGAAGTCCTTATATTAATGCTACCTTTCACTAGAAACAAAAATATCTACTTATGTATGTTGAAAATAATCTATAAATCTATGTAAAACACTACTCCTTGCTTCTTTAATATTTTTTACACTTTTAAATATTTCCCCAAAAGCTTTTATAATTTGCCTTTTTTTTTCATTTACAATATTTTTTACTATTTTTGTTATCCATACCCTTTTTCCATTATCAAAGAGATACACTTTTTATATAGAAAATGATATTTGTAGAAAAATTGTAGATTTTATATACTAGATAAGAAATGATACAATTCTTGATTTATAATATTGTACTTTTCATAATTTAAACAATGATAACTTATTTCAAATATTATAACATTTTATATAACTATTAATAGTAGCATAAATTGCAATATATAAAATATAGTTATATAATTTAATAGTAATTTTTAGTGTTTACGCATTATTTTAAATATGAATAGACATTATCTATATATTAACTATAATTACCTTTTCTATAAACATATTATTTACATTATGAAGTTTGTATTAAGCAATAGGTATAGGTATGATTTGGTTCAATTTTTTTTCTAAATTAAATCTAATCCTACGTAGGTATTAAATTTTCAAACATGAAAAAAAGGGTTAGGTTTGGTTCGGTTTGATACGTGGTTTGAACTATTATTATATGTATTATTAATTTTTTTAATGTATAAATTAATAAGTTATGAACATAAAAAAATATAATTGATTATTATTTTTTTAGTATCTTTAATCATTTTTTATACCCATTTAATATATTTAAAGATGTTTCTCTTTAGGTAATTTCGATAATCAATTAATAAACAAAATATATAATTAAAAAAATAGCAAGTTAGTTAATAAAAAGTAAAAAAAATAAGTATTATTTTTATTTTACATTCTCTAAATTTTACCATCATTTTTTCTTTGTATATTTCATAATTCAGTTTAATTTATAACTTTTTCGAGCATAGATATTTGATTTGATTTATAATTATTTTAATCTAAAAAACGGTTTATACCTCATTTATAGATTGCATTGGGCAAGCTTGGACTAGTTCTTTATTCAAGAATAAAGCTTACCCAGCTAGATGGAGCTCCGGTCCAGAAGTGAACACCCTCGGAAAACGTGGTTTGTAAAACTGTATTCTGAAAAGTAAAAACCCTCTCAAACTAAAACCTAAAGATTCACACTCTCAACTCTCTCTCAAACCCAACTCTCAAGCAGACTCTCAAACAAGGTGAAACTTTTACCTCTAACTCTCTTTGTGTATGGCCAACGCAGATTGCTGCGTTCTCTCTCTCTGTTTTTGCCTCTTATTTTTTATTTTTTGGAATTCGGTTTAGCTCAAATGATTTTTGATACAACTTTTCAAGTGAACTTTTATATTTGATCCAAGTAAAGAACCGACCTTGTAATGTTAAAGTAGCATTTGATTTAGCTAGAAAGTTGAAATTCCCTTATATACACAATGCGTTTGATGAAATTCCCAATGAAATTCTGTTCTTGTTTCAAATAAAAAGATATACTTTAGTTTCTACCGAGATTGCTTTGCTATAAATTGTCTATATTATGTTATGGTATCCTGATTTGGACATTACCTTGCTATTAATTATGAGTACCATAATATTTTCTGCCAACATTACTTTATGTTATGGTATTATGTCAAGTTATGTTATGACTTATATTTTGATTTTTTAATTAACCCCGGTCCATAAACCCTAGACATCCAGCCCCTAGTAACCTTGGAAGCCACCTGTAGAAGGACTTGGCTTCATCCAAGCTGCCACTCACACCGGCCACTACCCACATTTCTTCCTGCGCAGACGATACTGCAGCAATGGCCTTGGCAGCCTTCAGTGCTGTTCGGTTGGACTCCATATGCTTTTGGAAGGTTCCCTTTCTATAATCTACTATTTCTGTTTTCTGAGTGACTAGTAAACTCTGCACATGAAGTAATATTCCGTCTTCATACTACTAATGATAGGATCACTCATTAATGTGAAATGTTAACTTGAAGCTCTGATTCTGGCGATGCTAAAAATGTGTTATTAAATTTGAAGGAACAAAGATTCTCGAAGTTGAAGAAGCAGAATGGAAATGGAAACAACTTCCAAATAAATTCATGTGGGAAAAATACTGACAAGATACAGAAAGATGTCCGTGTGGCAGTTCTTGGAGCGAGTGGTTACACCGGATCTGAGGTACTACTCATACATTAGACAGTTCTTGATATTTTCTCTCTGTAAACGATTAGTTTCTGTGGAAATGGCAAATCATGATTCTTTCTAATGCGTAAAAGAATAACATTATTATAAAGGTTTTGGTTATTTTCTTTCATAAGCAGCTGCTATGTATGCTTATTTGCAGATTGTCAGGCTCCTGGCGCATCATCCTCATTTTGGTATCTCATTGATGACAGCTGACAGAAAGGCTGGTCAATCGCTTGGATCAGTTTTTCCTCATCTAATTACACTAGTATGATTTCCTCATCCCTTAGCGATTCTGACCAAAATTTTATCCATGCCCTTGACTTTTTACAACTTCTCCTGCAACCTAATTCTAAAGTATAGAAACCTAACTTATTATGTCTTTCCAGTTGGGGTGCAATTTCTTGGAAGCAAACAATTTTGGTCATGTTCATTACTGGTCATTATCCATAAAGTCATGTTGGGTTTTCTCTCATCATAGTGGGAGGATGGAGATTAGGATAAACAAACTTTGGGTGCATTTGTTTTGCAGAAAATGTTTTGCTTTCTTGAATGTTTGCTATAATCAAAGGTATACAAATGTCATATTTTCCTGTAGCAAGCTCAATATGTTGTATTGACTATTGACTATTGGCATCGGTAATGGGTGGTTTTGATTAGGGCAATGCTAGTGAAAAATGAGGTAAATGATTTCCTTGGAAATTATTCTTCTCATTTTCCATCGACAAATTCATGGTACCAAGGCAGCTGCTATTGCCACCTTTCACCACCATTTCCCTGTAAAAGCCACTAGTCTCCGCATCTTACTGTGATAGTATTTGACAGTTGCAAAAAGTAAAATTCAATAAATAGAAAGTGTACTTGGAAAAGTTCTCTCTGAAATCTTATCCAAAAAGTTCTCTCTGAAACAAATTACTTAAAGCTCCGTAGTGATTCTAGGCTTTTCTTTAATATATATGTCAACTTAGTTATTAAGTTGGTCTAACTTCCTTTTTCTAAATTCTTGACCCTTTAGTAAAATAGATATATTGACAAGCCTATTTTTTAGGATCTGCCACATATGGTTGCTCTCAAGGATGCAGATTTTTCTAATGTGGATGCAGTATTTTGTTGCTTACCACATGGGACAACACAGGTACTCATTGCTTTTGGTTTTCGAAGTATCTAAAAGAATAAAAGTTGCTTGATGAAAATTATTCCTATGGGCCTTTCTTTGTTTTTGTAATGATTGCAGGATATCATAAGAAATCTTCCAAAAAACTTGAAGATTGTTGATCTTTCTGCTGTATGTTCTTTTCGTTTGGTTACTTTCATTTCCTTTTCTCAATGTGCTATCATTCTTCAATGGCCATGCTTTTAACTTGCATGAGGTTCCACTTGATATATGATTTTGCATCACTCTTTTAAGTTGGCAGGATTTCCGACTCAGAGATGTGATGGAGTATGAAGAGTGGTATGGTCAGCCACATAGAGCACCTGGACTGCAGGTGGTTTTCCTTTTTATCTGTTACTACATCTTTATTTGGTAGATTGCTGATAAATTTCCTTTAATGGCCTGTTGTTCATATAGCTAATTATTGCATCTTTAATCATGTAATAAAAAGATATTCAACTATAACTTAAGAACCTTTTTCTTCAATCTGTTGTAACCCTCATTTCTTCTTGTTTATGCTTTCTAGGAAACTCCAATCTCTATGAATTATTATTTGTATTTTCTGAACTTCTTTTCTGTGGATGTTGATGTAAACTTGTGGGTTCTAAATTTTGTTCTTTCCAACATGTTTTGCATGTCAATCCATCAACTATATATATTCTTATTGATGACAAGGGTGTTAATGTGACATTTCACCCAAAGAAAGACAAGGGTGTCAGGGTTATTTGTGCACCCTTATGATCATTGAGGCCATGATTAAGTTAATCTTCCCTTTTCTTTAAGTTTTTTCTAAGTTGAAATATCAACATAAATAATTTTGTCTACTGACACTTATCCAAAAAAAATTTTGTCTACTGACTTGGCTTATTATCTCATAATAAACTGCTTCTTGTAAAAAAAACAGGAGAAAATTTCTCCCTTTATCAAGCATGATGGAATTTTGTGGGTTGTATGTGTATAAATCATCATACATTAGCCATAGCTTTTCCCTTATGATTGATAATTCTTTGCTCTTACCTTCTTGCCTTCAACTAGGAAGAAGCTGTTTACGGTTTGACTGAGATTCATCGAGAGAAAGTACGAGATGCTCGTCTAGTTGCTAACCCTGGTTGCTACCCAACATCCATTCAACTTCCTCTTCTTCCTTTAATAAAGGTAATTTTGTATTGTCTTTGTGTTTTTCTTTATTATGAAGATTGAAATTTGTTCTAGTTCAGTAATTTAATAATTTTATGTGTTTTCTCATGTAACTGTTGCTTCCAGTGACCCTAATAGAAGCTGAGTTGTCATTTTAAGCATATTAAAATTGTAACAATCAAGGAGGATTTTTGTATATTCTTTGCCTTCAAATAAATTTTTGAAGTACAATGCCAAAAGTGTAGATGTGCAAATCACATTTAGGTGGTTGCTTCCTTTCTTGTAGAGTTAGCACTCGTATGACAATTCATCAATGAAAAGTTAATGGTGGTGTAGTCATGTACAACATGCACCTGACCATACATCAAACTTCTCTAGCCACATCTAGTGCTCTCCTTATGTCTGACTACAATGTCTCTATGGATTCTTCTTCAGTACATATTAGGTTATTAGCTTCCCCAGTCAAAATATTTAACTATAAATATAAAGCGAATAAAAGATTGTCTGAATATACTAGTTGTAATGTGCAATGCCTTTAGGCTATCGTTGTAAGGTGTTCTTTTTTGATTCAATATAGTCTTTATTCTTGCAGGCTAATTTCATTGAGTTAACAAATATTATTATTGACTCAAAATCTGGCGTGAGTGGTGCAGGTTAGAAATTTCTCTCTCTCTCTCTCTCTCTCTCATATGCTCTAATACGCATAGTTGCTGTTAAATTATACATGTGTGCAATTGAACAAGCTTTGTACATAACATTGGTGGAGAAATTTTCAGGAGGAATTTGGATAATAGCTTCTGTTTCTCATAAAATCAAGAATCTTTGCAGGACGTGGTGCTAAAGAGGCTAATTTGTATACTGAAATTGCTGAAGGCATTTATTCTTATGGTGTCACGCGACACCGTCATGGTTAGTTCTCTCCTTTTGGGAAACTATTGTGATTTGTGATATATATGGATTATATCTTGTTTTCTATAGTTGAAAACAAGAATAGTTTTATGAAGCTGCTTTCATTCTGACTTAACTAAATTGTTGTTTAAAACTACTGGCCATAGGAGTAGTGATGCACATCAATAGAAAAGCAGTCTAATGGGTTGTCTTATGTGAAATAATACACAATTCACCTGATTATGGATATTGAATAAACTCTTTTTTTTGGGTCAGAATGGACAATCAACTTGGTTAATTATTACATTTTTCTGGATAAGAGATCCAATTGTAAAGCTACATATTTCTTTGACCTTCGCATGACTTTATATGCTCGCACAATATAGAGGTGGAGATTGCACATTTTTCTGACACGAGTACCAGGACTGCAATATCAGGTTTGCAGTCTTTGAAATGGGTCATAATGAATTATTACACTGCTTTACTTACCAAAGAAAGAAAGACAATCACACCAGTAAGCAAACTAATCCTGGTGTAATCTTCACACTATACATCATAGCAACTGTACCAAAGTTTTAATTGAAAATTTAACTATTTTTCTAACAGTTTTCTTTATGAAAATGAATATCACATTTGTCTTTAGAGAAAGGAGTATTTGAAAGAGTTGTGGGCATGAATCAATGGAAATTACAAGTGCTGAAATGGAATCCAGATATATAAAGGAAAAATTTGTAGACAATATCACCATTTAAAAAACAAAAGAAAAAGATTCCAGAGGGTGGGGTAAACTGCAAAGAGCTGGTATTGAGGAGAGAAAAGAAGAGTAGGAGGGGGAAGAGAGGAGAAATGGGAATATACAGCTGTATCTTTGATAATTTATGTCTTTTTTCAATCCCAATGCCAATCTATGTATAGGAAATAACCAGTCAAGTTAAAATGCAAACAAAGGGAAATGAAATGAAACGAGTCAGGCAGATCTTATATTATGATTATATTGTAATCAAATACCCTAAAAATCCAATAAGTATTTGTATCCGTAGTTTCTATAAGAAACCCCTGGAAT
The DNA here is from genome assembly GCA_037954665.1 of Laguncularia racemosa. Classification (NCBI taxonomy): domain Eukaryota; kingdom Viridiplantae; phylum Streptophyta; class Magnoliopsida; order Myrtales; family Combretaceae; genus Laguncularia; species Laguncularia racemosa. The sequence continues at coordinate 1,623,304 of JBBMOL010000036.1, forward strand.
TTCAGTTATTGGAGCGGCAATATATGGAGATGGCAGCTATCATAAGAATAACCACGCACTTATTTTCTTGAATTTATGGCTCAACAGATGAGGCTTGTACCTGTCCACTGTATCTTAATGTTTGTGTTAGGTTAATGATTTATAGATTTCAAGGTTTGTAAAATTCCCAATTTGTTTTTTCCTTGTATAAGTGAAATTGTCTTTTGGCATATGCTGATGTACTTCTAGCTTATTTTATCCATTTTCAGTTCCGGAGATTGAGCAGGGACTATCTGATGCTGCTAATTCAAAAGTTACCGTCAGCTTTACTCCCCATTTGATGCCAATGGTTGTAAACTGAACTAAACTCGACTTTGAGCTCCTTTTGGAAGTTATGGTTTTTCCTGTTAATTAATTGGCTTTTGTATTCTTCCAGAGTCGTGGTATGCAATCTACTATTTATGTAAAAATGGCCTCTGGAGTTACTGTTGATGACCTGTACCACCAATTAAAAATTGCATATGAGGTAATCTTGTAGCTGTCTTTGATATTCTTCTACTTGCTGTACCTTATTTGATGAAATAGCTAATATGCGGGTGCAGATATGCTAGTTCTCTGGTAATAAGTTTATAACCAATCGGGTGAGACTGTAAAGGGCTGCTTGCTTGTATATTAAACCCTGTAACGTTTGGAACAAATTATCTGCATTTTCTGACCTAATAATTTTAAAAAATTTCTTAAGCCTTTTAGAGTTTGTTGGTTTGCTCCTAAATCTTTTTTACTTAATTATGTATAGAACTTTTTTGCAGTTGTCTGATCCCATTTAATTTTTCCCATTTGTCACTAATTTGTTTTATTTTTTAGGCTACACAGTGCACTTGTGACATTGACGCATTATTAAACTTCTCAGCCCTATCCCAATCTTCTATGGACATAGAATCAGAGCACCTAACCATATTGGTTTACTCCTAGAAACGAATATGTATTGCCCATTACTCTCTTTCTCTTGAACAAAAAAGCGATTCATGGCTTGTTTGTAGGTTTCAATTGAAGGAACCATGGTATTCCATAGGATCTGATGCATAAGATCAAGGATGTATTGGTATGCCTATTTAGCACTGGTTGGTGAAGGGCAAACCTTTTGTATTTGGTGGATGTTGAACAATAGTGATGGTTGCTGTGTTCATGGTTCTGGATCTAGGCTTTTAACGTGGGTGACTTAGGATGGTGATTGGTTGTGTTTGGTGGTGGATTTTGTTCCCAAATGGCTTCTCAGCTTCCGATGGGTGCAGCTGCAGCTGTTTTAAGCACTGGTAAGTGGGATGTAGGGATGTTGATTGCTGATGGGTTTTCTTTCATTTGGTTTAGGTAATGGTTTATTTCAGGGGTTTGGGTCTTCAAGAGGAAAGGAGATGGCATTGTCTAGTGGTTTCAAGTAGGGATGGCAATTCGTGTTAGCAGATTATGCTTCGTGTCTGCATCTAAATGGGTTTATGTTGGAAAACCTCAACTCATAAAGCAATTCATTTATTAATTGTGTTTCAAGAAAAAAAAAAGAAAAAGAAAAGAAGAACACATAACTTGACTTATTTAATAAATGTGTTTCTTGTTCAAGTTGAATGCTTTTATCAATGAAAAAAGTTGTAAAATAAATCCGAAAAATAGATACCAATGTGTTTTTGATATTGTCGTCAATTTACTAAATGCTTATAATGAAGACTATATCAAAAACTTTGAAAATAATTGTAGATAGAGCTTCCTATTCTAGCTTAAATGCAATAGACAAGAATAGTAAAGTAAAAAATTTAACCATTTATTTGTAGTTTGAGTGCTCTTTGACTAACTTAGACAAGAATTTGTGGCATTTTAATTTTAAGCAGTTGCTCTATGGGGTCAATGCATAGAATGTTATATTAACTTAATCAAATGTTGATTTGGACATCCAACTCAGTTATTCTTAATAATGCCAAGTGGTTTTTCTAACAAGATTGGGGTTTGAACAATGTATGTCTCATATATGGGTTTGCATACAAAAGTGGAGCTTGAAATTACTTCACTTACATATAATATAATCCTTTTGTTTTGTTTACCAAAAAAAATATAATCCTTTTGTTTTAGAATGTTTAGAACTAGTGTAGACGAAAATCAAAAGCTAAGAGTGTTGTCGTACTAGATGCTAGATAGAAAAGGAAAAGGATGATGGGGAGAGTGAGAATGATGATAATAAGTGACATAGGTGGTGGAGTGAAAGCAGGATGATGAGAGGGAGGGGGAGGCGGACACTGTAGTAAGTAAATATTAGAATGTAAAATTAAATTAAAAACATTACTTATTAAAGGATTTTCAGGTTGGACCCAAACATGTTTGTGAGCCTTGTTTGTTGAATGGGTTTGTAAATGAGGTTAAGTATCAAACTAGAAGCTGGACATAATATTTCAAATGGGTTTGACCCATTTATTAATTTTCTCAAGTTTTACTAATTTGAACACACTATATCATGTTGGCTTATTTTCAGGTCTGCTGATTGTATGCTAAACCGCTAGCCCTAGTTGCAAGTGTGTCTCTCTTGACGAAGGTGTTAAGAGCTGACCACACTGTGAAGAGGCTAAGTTGGGTTTGAGCTTAGCAAAATTCACCTAGCATTTTTTATTGGTGTGCTCCTGCTCCTCCAGTCATGGGTTTGGCTTGGTGGTTCCACCAAACATGTGAAGGCTTTCTGTGATGGGCATTCAGCAAATGGGTTGTAGTTACCAGTCAGATGGCTCAAACGGTTGTTGGTGTGTCTTTGGAGGGTTGTGTCATGGTTGGCATTCATAGACGTGTGAATGAGACAACAGTGCATATGTGTTGGTGAAAGGAGGGGAGGGATTGGGAGGAGGATAGATCTGAGGGGGGAGGGGAAGTTGGGAGCTTGGATGATGTGGCAGTGGCTTGTGACCTAAAAAAATTGAAAAAATGATACTTAAGGCACATTTTACAGAGTGGGGGGAGGGTGAGTTGAGAGGTTGGATGATGTGGCAGTGACATTGACCTAAAAAGATTGAAAAAATGATACTTAGGCCACATTTTATAGAGTGGACATCATAAGATATGTTTGAATCTTGATTGAGGACTGCAGATGCATTTCTCCTAGATGTTTGAAATTCATCCTTCATTTGTTTGTCCTTTTATACTTTTTTTCTTGTTTGGCTTCTCTTTTTTTATAACTTGTGATGCTCTTCCTTTTTGGGATTTTTTCCTATGGAGGATGATATAGTAAGCTAAGGTCATTTGTCAATTAGTTTAGCATGGATGTTTGTGGTTTGTAAAAGTTTGGAGGTTCTACAGTCTTCATCATCTCCCCAATCTCCTTGGGATTGGTCCCAGCAGACTGCGTTCAAATGCATCAACCTGTTTGTTAATTTTAGAGTGATAAAGTTTGATTCTCTTGTTCTTTCCTTTTGACATTTCAGGATGAGGAATTTGTTGTTCTACTAGATAAAGGAATTGTTCCTCACACCCAACATGTTAGGGGTTCTAATTATTGTTTAATGAATGTTTTCCCTGATCGCATCTCAGGGAGAGCAATATTGATCTCAGTGGTAAGGTCATATCTATTATTTTTCATGTATATTGGTGTTTTTGACTGAATTTGACTTGCGGTAGGCATTTGCTAAGTTGTTATATGTTAACCCTCAAATGTAGATTGATAACCTTGTGAAAGGAGCTTCTGGTCAGGCAGTGCAGAATCTCAATTTGATGATGGGGTTTCAAGAACCAACAGGGCTTACTGATCTTCCACTGTTTCCGTAAAAGAGTAATTTAGCAATATCAGACTGTAAGATTACTCAGTTTGCTTAAAGCTTTTATTGTTATATATTTTCCCTTAGGATGTGGCTTGTAACTGTGTGCACTGAGATAGGAGATGTATAGTGAGCCCATATAGTGGGAATAAGTCTTGATTGTTGTTGTAATATACCTTTAACCTTTTCTTTTTGTTTATATGTTATTGATATTGATAATAAAACCAACACGGCCTGATATAAAGTAGGTAGGGTATAATAATGCCAATGTCCTGGTTTTCTTCCTTTTTGATCTAAAACCTATTGACTCATGGGACTGATACTTGCCAAACATATGTGTTCATGCTGTTAAATATGCCACTTGCTTTTGAAGGTTAGGCATTAAAATCCATGAACATATTCCCTTTCTAAGAATGCACTGTTGCATGATCTCAATTTTTGGCAAGGATAAATATGTAGAGAAATCTCATTACGGAAGTGTCCTTGACACTGGACATTTTTCGTTCATGACTCATTAAAATTTTCTTCTTCTTCTATCTCCCTCTCTCTCTCTCTCTCTTTTTTTCCTTTTTACTGTGAAAGGGGATGTCTATGGAAAAAAAAGAAGATGAGGATGTCTATCTATACAGTGTTTGTCCTTGCAGTCTTCACTTCGGAGTCTATTGGCATCTGGAACTTCCAACATCACCATGTTTTATGTTTTGTTTCTAGGTCATATGGACATATTTATGATTAGTTCAATTGTATGTGTTTTAAGCAGAAACTTCCCTCGAAGTTGCTTTGGTTTTTCAAATCTTAGCGACAGTTGACAATTGAAGGAATATACTAAATTTCAGTTAACCTCTGACTTCTTTCTTCTATGTGCACCCACAAGCCCAGTTTTTCAGCTTCTGCAGGTACTGGGAGCTGAGTGATTTAAAAGGCCCTTGGCCTTGTTATGAAAGTTTCCAAGTATCAAAGATCGGGAATATATTGGCAGAAGGAAGTGTTGGGACTTCTACCTTTGTTTCAGGTCATGACAGAGAAAATATATGCAATAATTATTGCTAAAACAGGATCTCTGATCATCTTGTGTGCTGTGAGATAAATAAGATTTTAGCTAATTTTGTTAGGGTAAGTAATAAGAGTTTAGTTTCTCTTGAGAGGAACTGCAAAATGTACAATTTGATGTCTTTTATTGGAGATGGCTTTTTCCCCCTTGTTGTCTGATGTGAAATGCTGAGACACTCTTGTAGGAATCTCAGGGAAGCAGCAAGTGAATTTTTTGCTTCTCCTGAGCAACTTTTGACGCACATGTGAACATCCTGGAACTGACATGGAGCGTACTACATTAGGAAATAAATTGACTTCTGGTTTGGTATATATATTGTCTATTGAAAGTTCCTCCAAAGTTTTGGATCCTACCTAATATGAAATCGAAACCAAACGAAAATCCTTCCTAACTGGAATTTAGAAAATTTCCTCCATCTAAATATTAATGCGGGAGTGGATTGTATGTTTTTGTCCGTATCTTATATATATTTAATCCGTGTCTATTTAAAATGGGATGTTTGAGTAATTGATTGTTGTTTCTGTTTTAGTAAGGAGTTAGTATTTTAATGAAGATATATGTGTAATTTTAATCTTTTATTTATTTTTATTTGTTTTGAGAACATCCAAATTCAAGACAGATGTAAAACTAATAAGAAAAAGATAAGGCAAATGCACCCATAGTATCTGAACTCTGTGCCTCATTAATGCTTGCTGTAGTGACAATGTCAACTTATGCACACTTTCTGTTATTTTTACACGTCAAAATAACATCATACCCGGCACCTTGACTACCAACCAATGATAACGGTTTGCAATTTGTGGACGTGGATCTCGGATTTGTAAATGAAGTATCCTGCAGTGTGTTGCTCTCGATAAGGAATACCCCGGAGCATGCAATTAATGGATTGTGACTACTGTGATATTCGATGGTCGCTAGTTTCAGACTTGTCGGTTGCCAAAAGGATGTATGTATGACGCAGCGAGGAAAGCGTAATTATACGAGATCAATTCTAGGATTGGAACTCATGAATAAACAAAGAGAAATCTGTATTTATTCCTTGATAAATCTCAATTGTGCATAATCGAGAACGCAGAGAAACTTTTCTTTAAAAAGTATGTATTGAATAATGAATAATAACTAATCCTAAAATGACCTAACAACTATATATACTTCATAAGAAAATACGTAAAAAAGAAAATATATATGTACACGTGGAAATAAATATAAGTATACACATCTATCATCTGTCATGTACACGACCGTGTAGGCTTTTGGGCATATTTTTGACATAATACACGGTTGTATCCAATGGCCGTGCATGAAGACCGTGCATGTTTCTGGGAGATATCTTGAAAGAACACACGATCGTCATTCTCTCCCACCAATGAAGAACTCGACCCCGAGTTCTCTTCTAGATATAGAGGTTCGTCATCTGCATAGAATGGGGATAAGTTAGCTACATTGAAGGTTTTGGAGATTTTCATGCTTTTTGAGAGCCCAACCACATAGGCATTATCATTGATCTTGGCGACAATCTTGTAGGGGGCCACACTTCTTTGGTTGCCACTTACTATACGTGCCCACTGGAAAACGTTCCTTCCTTAAGAACATCATCATTTGATCTCCTACCTCGAACAGTTGCTTCCTCCGATGCTTGTCGCGGCTTTCTTATACTGCTCATTAACTCTCTCGATTCTTTCTTTCATGTCAGATGCCACCGTGTGGTATTGTTCCGCTAGGTGTTTAGCAACAACATTGGTTTCAACACTCTTGGGCAAAGAAGCTAAATCCAAGGCGTGAGACGGCGCTTTGGTATAAACCACTGAAAAAGGCGATTTCCCAGTAGTTCTATGGATGGAACTGTTGTAAGCAAACTCGGCTTGAGAAAGTGCCAAGTCCCATTGTTTCGACTTCTCTCTACAGATGCTTCGTATCAAATTGCCAAGGGTCCTATTCGTCACCTCTGTCTGCCCATCGGTTTGAGGGTAGACTGTGCTGCTAAAATTGAGGGAAGAATTAAACATGTACCATAGCGTCCTCTAAAAGTGGCTAAGAAACCGGGTATCTCTATTAGAAGTAATTGAGTTGGGAACCCCGTGCAACCTGACCACCTCCTTAAAGAATAACTTGGCAATGCCCTGTGCATCAGCCGTCTTCCTGCAAGGGATGAAGTGAGCCATCTTGGAGAACCTGTCTACAACCACAAAAACAGTGTCAACACCTCGTTGGGTACAAGGCAAACCTAACACGAAGTCCATAGATAGATCCTCCCAGATATTCTCAGGTACTGGTAGCGGAGTGTACAACCTTGTATTCTGAGAATGCCCTTTAGATGTCTGGCAGATATAGCACCTTTGCACGATTCTCCCTACATCTCTTCTCAGCTGAGGCTAATGATATCTTGCAACCACTACTGCTAGTGTCTTGTCACGCCCCAGATGTCCGGCTAGTCCCCCTCCATGTAGGTCCCTAATCAATTTCTCCCTCAAGGATGATTCGGGAATACAGAGTTGGTTACCCCTCATTAAGTAACCCTCTAGGATGTAGTAACTGTCATTAGGTTCCTGATTGGTACATTTACTCCATATAGTTCTGAAATCCGCGTCTTCTTTATATAATTCCTTCAACTGCTCAAAGCCTACCACCTCAGCCCTCATGGTGACCAACAAATCCGCCCTTTTACTTAATGCGTCTGCCACCTTATTTTTGACCCCGAATTTGTGCATTAGGCGAAATGAAAACTTTTGCAGAAATTGTATCCATCTTGCATGCATATCTTTGTAGATGCGGGTTTGATTACTCAGGTGTTTCAGGGTAACACAATCCAAGTATAGGATAAACTCTTTTCCAACCAAGTAGTGCTCTCACATCCTTAGAGCTCTAACCACATAATAGAACTCTTTATCGTAAGTGAACCGGTTTCTCCTGGCTTCACAGAGTTTCTCACTATGGAAAGGCATGGGTCTCTTCTCTTGAGATAACACCGCGCCAATGCCCACGCCACTGGCATCACAGTCGACTTCGAATAGTTTGTCGAAGTCTGGTAAGGCCAACACCGTCGCACTACACAATCTCTCTTTGAGCATAGCAAACCTAGACTCAACTTCCCCATCCCAACCAAACTTCCTTTTCTTCAGGCATTCAGTCAGTAGGGCAACAATCGTACTAAAATGCCGTATGAAACGTCTATAAAATCCTGCCAACCTTAGAAAGCTTCTCAACTCGGTAATTGTTTTGGAAGTGGGCCAATCTCTAATGGTCCTTACTTTGTCTTCATCCACTGTTATACCCTCACCGCTTACTACAAAACCCAAGAACAACAGTTTTTGTGACATGAATATGTACTTCTTGAGATTAGCGTACAGCTTATTTTCTTTCAGCACAGTCAATACGCTCTTCAAATGCACTAAATGCTCATCCTTAGTCTTGCTATATATCCTGTACCTCATCCCAATCACTTCCAATCTTCGTAACTCTATCTTACACATTGCAATGCTTGTTTAAACCTATCTTTCAAGTATCATCGCTCATTCCTACACCACTCTTGATAAAATATATGATAAATTATATTGACACCCCTGCAGGATTTTACATCTACATTTGCATTAGAACAAATAAATAATTTATATCTATATCCATTCTCCTTATCAAGCTGGCACGATATACTAATTTCTCATCAGTGCCCGATGATATAGCTCGTTAGATCTTTATGATCATACTAGCTAACAATTCAAAAATTAGTGTTTTTCTTTTTAAAACTCCGTTAAACAATTTTGCATGGGCCCATGAGATTTTCTTACGTTGATTTGGTAAACATCAAATATATTATTGATGACCGAGCTTCTCATAACTGGCTTGATTACTATTCTCCCACTCAAACAGAGTAAAGTCAGACTTTCCTTTCTTTTGTAATGTATATCTAATTATTAAAAAAAGAGATTTCTTTTCTTGGTCATTAAACTTGTTGCCTAATTAATAGATCACACCTGGACAATCAAGTGTACAACTGGAATTTGGAATGGATTACTAATTTAAAACTTTATAGGAGTAGTGATATACCCCGAATAAATATTCTAAACTAAGGGGCATTTCCGTAATTTTCCTTGCCTTTCAATTTAAACGATGTCCTTTACTTTTATATTTCTTTCAAAATCGGATCACATCCTTTCATGTTAACAAATGCATCGCTTGTAAAAATAACGTTTCTACTCCCTTTCCTTTATATCTACCTTCAAACAAACATATCCCTCATTCTCTCTCTTCTCACTTTATCTTTTTCCAGGTAGTTTTGAGAGCAAACCCTATTCTCTAGGGAAGTTTTAACGCTCTAAGTTGGGTTTTCTTATTGAATTGTTGAAAGAAAATAATTTAATTGTGGTATTTTGTTATGTAAGATGAAATGTGATTTTGTGAAAAGTAATTGTTGGAAAATCGATAAATCTCATTCTAAGTAAAAGTAAAGGTAATTCTATTGTTTGTACTTTTGAATTTGAGCGATTTCATGTCTAAAGTTTTATTATTATTATTATTATTATTATTATTATTATTTATATATAATTTAGTGTCTATACTTTAAAATAAGGTATGGTTTAGTTATCCGTTAGGTACTAAATTGCAAAAGAATACAATTTTAGATACTAAATTACCCAAATCCAAAAGTATAAATATTAAAATTTCCTTGATTCCTTCTAAATGTTTCTAAACACTTTGATTAAAGACTAACACGAATTCTTAGATGAAGGAAACGGACACTAAAATGCTTTGAGTTTACGATGCAGTCTTCTTCCAACATTAGGTTTCATTGTGTTCAACTTGAGCTTTTGTTAAAGAAGAGGAAACTTTTTTTTAAGGATGGTCAATCGATTAGATAAAATGGCCAATTGCTTACCCCCTTGGCAAAGCCACTTAGTCAACTAGCTACCCCTCCATTTACCCCTAGTTGATTGTAATTATTTATAGGTCCATTAATCTAACCCCAAGGAGTGCCCCTTTTGACATATTTAGGTCCTAAACAACCTATTTAGGTGTAAAATCAACAATAGATGTAGTGATGTTAGATTTTTAATTAAAATAAGTGTTTGACTTATTATTTCTTTTATTTTAGTTAAGAAGTGGAGTATTTCTTTAAGCTTTCAAACTTGGAAGAGCTTGCTTGCTTGTGCTCGTAAGATTGGTATTTAAAATGAATCTAAAATCATCAAAATTATAATTGTGTGCTAATTGTGCTTACTCTATGCTAGGATAAGCAGGAATTCATCAAAAGTGGAGGTTGCAAATCAATAGCTCTATCATCTTACAAAGGTAGTAAGTTGGGGCAATAGGATGGTAGGTTAAGCAATGAACCACTAAGTGCAGAGAAGTGGGTTGTGGATTGGCTAACTATCGTGACACGAGTTGTCTTTTGAAATGAAGTAAGGATATTGGTCTATCCTCTTTCTATAAATAAGTATATTTATCGATTTTATAATATAGTGGATAACAATATCAAATGTCAATTTCGTAGAGACTATGATTACTAATAATTATCTTCTTTTCCTATTATCTAATTGTCAATACTAAATGAGAAGACTTAAAAAGTAAATTAAAAAAATAACAATCTATGAAAACATATTTGGATATTGAATCCCCATAGAATTACTAATGCAATTAACTAATTATTATTCAATTTTGTTATTGTATTTTTGGATAATGAGAATTCTTAAATTGAACTAATAGCTCTCTCTCGAGTCTATTAATTCTTAATTTTAGCTTGATCGATTGGAATTTTTTCCTAATTAAAACTCCTAAAGTCATATTACCTTTGATTTGTAGATTCCGCTATTAGATTTGATCTTAATCTTATCCTATTTTTTAGGATTGCGTACAACTCCTATGTTGGATCTATTCAAATATATGATCTCTTGGTCTCCATAAATGAAATCAAACTTCAAATTAATACACTAGCAATATTATTTTGAAAACAATAGAGCACACACAATTGGATCGTAAGCATATCAATAACTTCATTGAATAATAAATAAAAAATTATATGTTCATTGTAGGGTTTATCATACTCAAGTATCCAAAAAAAAAAAAAGGGTAGTATCATATTGAAATTAAAAACAACAATGTAAAAATAGTGTATAAAAAAAACATCAACCAAGCGATAATAACAGTAAAAATCTATAACCACTGTAATACTAACTTTAAAACTCTACATAATTCTATCTTAAAAAGCTTAGACTCTACCCCTTTTTATATTTGATCAGACACCTTCTGTCTAGGAAAGCAATAGTTTTCTAAACTAGAATTGGAATCTCTATAAATGAGGAAACTAAGCTTCAACAAATGGGAAATTGTGTCTTCATGAATTAGGAAACTTAGCATCATAAGGAGAAAATTGAATCTTTTGGATTAAACACTTTTCAATGAATTAATTTTTAGTTTGAGAAATTGATTTAGAGAGTAGAAACTTTATTAAATAGGAAATTTGTCCCCAACATGCAAGAAATTGCATCTTCAATATTATTTATAAATGAGGAAAGGAAATTTCAACAACTATGATTGATTAAGAAAGTGAATTTCTTTATGACACAATTGTATAATTGCCCCTATATCTCTTGGTGAAAAATCTTGCATGGTCATATATCCTTGCTTGTTAATAAATTCATTTTCTATAGATACATGGGTACTAACATGGTCATGTACATAACCATGTACTTGACTATGTATTTTCCAAAATTACGTTACTTGTTCGCATGAACTCCAAATTGCGTGAAACTTGTGTAATTTATTTTCTTTAATCTAAAATTGCTTTAAATGACCTAAAATCAAAATATGAACAAAATCATCATAATGTTTAATAAAATCTGTTCATAAAATAAATCAAAACTATATAAAAACCAAATAATAATAAATGTAATTATACACTTATTAGCAACTGAGTTGCACTAGTGGAATGTGATGCCCTTATAGATGGTTGTCGTTGACTAGTTGCATTAATAGCCTATACCAGCAATGAACTTAAGATGAGACGACTTTAGGGATATAGTTTTATACATGTATATTTTGTTACATTGTGTACTAGGGAGTTTATGATACTCCAAGTATTGGGATGCAAAGACTATTGTTTGTCATACCTAAACAAGATAATAATTGGTTATTGCATTAATATCATGTATGCATGTGTTGTGTTCTTCTATCATGTGCATCCATTTGTGGTGGATATAGTACATGGCTTCGAATAACTCTTTTGTAGGATTTTTTTTTTCAAGTAATATTGATAAAGGATTATGTGTAGTTTAATTATCAAACATAGGAATATGATCGATGATAACATAAAAAAAAATGGATTTATTATATAGGTTGCTTTCAAGCAGGATTATGTAATTAAGGGTTTGTTTTATCTTTATCTTTTTTTTCCCCTATCATTTTGGTATCTTTTTAGCATCTATTTAAACGGTATGTAAACAGTATGTTTGCCAAGAATAAAATACCCAAAAGATGGAAATATAAATACATATATACCCCTTTTATAAATCAAATACCTAATAAATTTATATAAAGTTGGACTTTCCTCTCCTTTCATTTATTTATTTTTACAAATATACCAATCAAAATTTTCTCTTCTAAAACATAAAATATATTTTTAAAATATTTTTCTTAAAAGTATGTGAAATTTAAATTTTTAATTTACATATCCTAATCACCACTTTTATGATAATTATGAAATAAAAACAAATAGGATACGATAATTTTTCAATTACTAGATTTTAAACAAATATAAATACAAAAAGGACAATATGAATAAGCCTTAAATTTCTTTGTAGATTTATAACCATGAGGTAAATTTTATACACAAAAAATAATGTTGTGAAAAATAGAAGATTATACATGATATTAGAAATTTTTTGTTGTAATAAATTTTGTGCTTTTGCATTTTTGTACCGTGGTATTAATACATGGCGAATTATTCATATTCCTTAGCTTTGGGACTTGACAAGTACCTGGATTGAGCGAGGTCAGGTGGGGATTAGGGTTGTAAGGTCGAAACCCCATTTTATACCTATTTTATAAGTAACGTTATAAAAGATTTCAAATTATAACCGATCATTTAATCTTTTAGAACTATTTTAAAACTTTTACTCTATAAAATCTATAGGTTTTAGGTATACTATAGAATATGTTATTATTTTTTTTGTTTAAACTTATATAAATGCAATGAATTAAAAAAAAAAACCACAAAATAATAATGAAATATAATATACAAACTAAGTGTTGTCTTAATTTGAAGATATAATACAAGTTTAATTGTTCAATTAAATGTTGATCTAAAATAATGAATTATGAAAAAAACTAATTGGCTGGAACTTCTTCTTTTTTCTTTTTCTTTTTTTTTTTTGAAACTTACTTATAGTATTAGCCATATTTTAGAGGTGGAGTACAGGGTAACCAACACAATATTAAAAAATTATAGGATATTATATAACATGATATACATTTTGCAGGAGTTCCGGGGTGGGTGGATACGTATCAGCATACCTTGTACTCCCATCTATGAGTGCAGATGATTTAGAAGCGAAACCTACTCTACGTATATAATACCCACCTTGAAAATTTACACAACAAATAATTTTTACAATAAATTCTAAGGTACAACAGGTTCCATGTTCAGCCCAAGTAATGTCAATATAATTCTAACTCTTAACTATTTGAATCCATAAGCTCTCAAATATCTTTTTTATTTTTCCATATTAAGCCCTCTAAATTATCTAAAACTCCACTTTCTTACTGTTAAAGACATCAAACATAATTATAGTACATAGACATTAGTAGACACGTACCAGTCATGTGTATCAATAAAACAATTAATTAATCCATATTGTATATTATCAATTTAACCTACCATCATTTAAAGTATTTGCACCATTTTTAATTGCAATTTCAATGCATCAACAAGAAGGATGGTGGGTTAAGGAGAAGCCACGAATATTAAGCTAAAACTACAGACGTGTAACGTCAGGGCGTTGTTGGTTGGTTATGTACTACTGTTCAAAGCAACCGACAATGTCACCAAGATTTGTTAACACCTTCCATTAGTCCCTTTATTAGCAAGTATTTACGCTAGGAGGTTGAAGACAACTAAACAACCACGGCAATCAAAGCCCTAAATTGTTGAATCTCCTTCACTATTTTTATTTAGAATGTAATCCACTCACGAAATTTCCTTTTATATTATTATTACATCAATTAATAACCTTTGACATTTTATATCATTTCCCCCAACCCCCCCCAATAAATACTATATCCTAGAAGACCAACATTATCATTGCAATTAGAATGGTGTCAACAATGATTTGCAAATGTGAATAAAAGACTGCTAGAAAATCAATTCTTTTGCTTTTTCTTTGAAACTTTTTTTTTTTTTTTCTTGGGCCACTTACGCTTTGTTTATATGATAGTTACCATTTATCAAGGAAGAGAGCAAATATAGGCCATTACTATATATAAAATGTCTTCCGGTATTGTTAGTTATCATAATGCTTTGAGATTAATATGATATTAAATAGACACGCACCCGTAATGCAATATATTAGAAGAATAAAGAAGTTTGAAACTGTTATGATAATGAAATAAAAGTTAATATTTTTATTTTATTTTTGCATGCAAGCATGGCCTTTTTCAAATAAGAAATGAGGTTAACACAAAAATTATCCCTTATACTTTGTAAGTCCCCAGTTTTAGCCGTAAAAGCATCCAATATTGTACAAGTTATTTGAAAGTAAAGTCAAATAACACATATTAGCTTAATAATTGTATAATAAATTTTAAAATTGGATAGTACTTTGAAGAAAGTGATAGCATTCAGTTTCTTTTGAGACATGAGAGAACCACTTCAACATGGGTAAAAAAGCCATTTTCAGGGGTAAGTCACTCATTTCCACCTCAGACACGTAATTTGACAAAACTCTTACATGACTTGCAAAAAAACATTGGAAATTCAGATAGAAACCGTTAAGAGATTTTATCAATAAAACTAGCTTGGAAATCACTCTAAAGTAAAACATGACCAGCTAGCTACCTGCTAGCTATGTTGCTGACCCGAAGCCACCGTGTGCAAATTGTTTCTCAAGGTATTTGCTTATCTGCTACATGAATTTTCTTCTCAATCACCTAATTATCGAACAAACCAATATATCAAATCCCTATATATATACCACACCTTTCCTCTGTTCCATCATCAAAAACCAGTATCTGAATTCCTTTTCTTGACTCCTCCTCCTCACAGTAAGTGAAGGAACATTCGTTCATTCCAATAGGAAGAGAAACAGAGCAAGCGAGATGGCTTCTGGTTTTCATTTATCCTCATGCATTTTTACTGCAATAATGTTTTCGCTTTGGGTTTTGCCGAATTCGGCACTAGGAAAGCATTCAGGTGTCACCAGACACTACAAGTTCGATGTAAGTGTAATTTCTACGTATGAAGTGTGCAACTTTCTGTTTACTATATATTGTACTTAGCAGCCAGGTTATGTGTTCCTTGAATCTATGCAGATAAAAATGCAAACCGTGACGAGATTGTGTCAAACAAAGAGCATTGTCACCGTGAATGGCCAATTTCCTGGACCTAGAATCATTGCTAGGGAAGGTGACAGGGTAGTGATCAAAGTGGTTAATCATGTCCAATACAATGTCACTATCCATTGGTAAATATGCACCACCCCTGAAAGTCCAAACAGCAATTATCGTCTGTTTATTCGAATTAATCTTGGATTGAATGCGATGACAGGCATGGTGTGCGGCAGCTGAGGAGCGGATGGGCGGATGGTCCTGCATACATTGCACAATGTCCAATCCAGACTGGGCAGAGTTATGTGTATAACTTCACAATTACGGGTCAGCGAGGAACGTTGTTCTGGCATGCGCACATCACATGGCTAAGAGCGACAGTCTATGGACCGATTGTCATCCTTCCAAAGAAACATTCTCCCTATCCATTTCCACAACCTTTCAAGGAAGTTCCAATGGTTTTTGGTCAGTCGAACTTTTTTGTAGAAGAATCAAAAACATCTTTCATCGATCATCTCTAAGAGTATTTCCCGTAGTCTGAATCCTTTTGGTAAACTTTTGTAGGGGAGTGGTGGAAAGCAGACACAGAAACCATCATAAACCAAGCTTTGCAAACAGGGGCTGCGCCAAATCTTTCCGATGCTTACACCATTAATGGTCTCCCAGGACCCCTGTACAATTGCTCTGCTAAAGGTATCTGCCAAAATACTCGTAGCATACGACGTGAATTGGCTTGTTATCATTTATGTTTTTGAAAGAAAACATCCTGCAGAACTAAAATTTCTTCAATTTTTTTGCAGATACATTTAAGCTTAAAGTGAAGACAGGAAAGACATACCTCTTGCGTCTAATCAATGCTGCACTTAATGATGACCTCTTCTTTAGCGTAGCCAACCATACACTCACTGTTGTAGAAGCGGATGCAGTGTATGTGAAACCATTCAAAACCAACATTGTTTTGATTACCCCTGGACAGACCGCCAATGTCCTACTTAAGACCAAACACAAGACCCCGAATGCCACTTTCGCCATGGCAGCAAGGCCTTATGCCACTGGAATTGCAGCGTTTGACAATACCACAACCATTGGACTCCTCGAGTACGATAAAACTAAATCTTCCACTGTCTCAAAAACAAAGAACATTCCTCTTCTGAAGCCAAAACTTCCCAAGTTCAACGACACGACTTTTGCAATGAACTTCAATAAGAAATTCCGCAGCTTGGCCACTTCCAAATTCCCAGCAAAAGTACCACAAAAAGTCGATAAGCGATTCTTCTTCACCGTGGGGTTAGGACTAATCCCATGCCCTAATAACCAAACATGCCAGGGTCCTAACAACACCAAATTGGCAGCCTCCGTCAATAATATATCTTTTGTGCTACCAAATATAGCTTTACTCCAAGCCCATTTCTTCAAAAAATCGAACGGTGTTTACACGACAGATTTTCCTGTCAATCCACCATTCAAATTCAACTACACGGGCACTCCTCCCAACAACAGTATGGTAGTTACTGCCACCAAAGTTGTGGCGCTGCCGTTTAATTCTAGTGTGGAACTGGTGATGCAAGACACTGGCGTAATTAGTGCGGAGAGCCACCCTCTTCATCTACATGGATTCAACTTTTTCGTAGTAGGACAAGGAAATGGAAACTTTGATTCAAAGAAGGATCCCGCCAAATTCAATCTAGTAGACCCCGCAGAGAGGAATACAGTGGGCGTGCCATCCGGGGGCTGGGTCGCAATCCGGTTCCTTGCAGACAATCCAGGTAAATGCCATTAACAGATAGCAAAATCACCAAAAGGAGAGAAAGAGTATTGTTAGCTATAATTGGAAAACATCTGCCGATTTGTGGTACTCCATATAGAAGACGAGAGTTGTAACTTACACGAAACATGTTCCATACTCATTAGCTATTGAAACAGGACAATGTTTTTCTATTCTTTACTAGGTGATGAATAATAGAAAATATTAACAGTACCCAAAAATACTTGTTAATAAATAAAACAATTTTTTAATTTGTTATGCATTTACTATCTCATAAAAGGCGTAATCAATATTGAAATATATAAAAATTTTCATTTTTAAACCTTTAATATAATAAATACCCTAAAACATCCGTTACAAATCTCTAATAATAATGCTTATTAGTGACAAATTTCTATCTATGCAGGGGTGTGGTTCATGCATTGCCACTTAGAAGTTCACACTAGCTGGGGATTGAAGATGGCATGGGTGGTCAATGATGGGAAGGGCAAGAAGCAGAAATTGCCACCACCACCCTCTGATCTTCCCAAATGTTGACAATTTTTATTTTCATTTTTTTTTTGGGTTTTATCAAAGTATTTTTTGTATCATTAGTCTCTTTTGTTCGATGATTCTTTCTCATATATTGTATTTTTCGTCTTATAATTGCAAAATGTACTGTTGAGGCTAAAAGCCCAAATGAAATCAATTTCTTCAGTTCTTCATGATAGCGTCTCTTTAATATGGACAAGTAGAAGTCACTCCTCTTTTGCCAAAATGTAGGTGAACACAAGGACAAAAAGGAATAGTTCCAAGGTTGGACTTGGTTTTAGAGAATTTATGACAACTTTAATGTTCCATCAGAAAACGAAAGAAAAGCTTGCTATCAAGACCATGTTTTCAAATTATTCCCAACAACTAAGAAGAATAATATTTATTTATTTTTAAATATATATGTATATATACATGAAGTAGAATCTTCTAACTATGGAAATTGGATGATTATTTATTTTCTGAATTTTAGAAAATAAAAGAGTTAGATACACTTTAAATAGCCCTAATAATAACCCTTCACGTACTTTTAAAATTGCTATTTCTAATCTAAACATAGATTCGTAAAGTCAATAACTTATTGAAAATAGCATTTTATATTAAAAAATATATATTTTGTTTCAAATATTAAATGCAACATTTTTTATGCTTATCGTTAGGAAATATCAGGGGAATGGGAATAAAGATTAAGATAATTCATTTTAAAGGTGATCACCATGAAGTTATCTCAATTGCTCAGTGCTATTATCTAATAGCTTTAACATTAACTTTAACATATTTAGATAATTTCATGATAATACGTAACAATTCTAAATGTAGTTGTATTTTTATGTCTTCTTAAAATCCCATTTTATGTCCTAATACCGAGCATTTCAAAGTATATATTTGACATTTATAGCCAAACATAGCAATTCTTGTTCATGGTTAAAACTCTAGAGGCCATTGCACCATCCACAATGTATCATGTATGCAAAAATATTTTGCAATGCTTTAGAAATTATAATGCTATAATTCGCTTTGTGCTATTACTATCTAGTGATACGTAAAGACTCATCTTCACATTTATAAATTCTAAATTTGTTCAACTTTAACCTTAAATTTAACCATAACAACTTCAAATAACAAAAAAAATTACTTATAGGTGAGTCAATCTAACTACAATTATAATTAAAAGTAAACTATAGTCTAGCTACTACTATAATTATTAAATTACTTAAAAAGAGCTCAATAGGCTTGTCAAAATCTCTCCACATAACAAATCAACTAAACCCACTAAGAACATAGGATTAATCTACGATCTCCATATCTGAAACTCATCAGTTAAATGTAAACTCCACAATATTGATTATCATTATAGTAGTAATACAAGCCAACACTCTCCCCATCTAGGTAATAGTAATAAACATTTCTTGAATAATCATAGTCGACATATTCATTATACATTCTTGTAGCTGAAAAAAAAATTAAAGGGTGAGTCTAAGCCCAATACATGAGTACCACATAAACATGCGCGTGCTATAATAATCACAATTTATACGTGTAATACAATAGATAAATCACAAGCCATCAAATTATTTATTTTTAATTTAGTTCAACAAACAACACATGAGTACTTATGATCTAACCACACTATAATATATATATATATATATATATATATATATATATATATATATATATATATTCTAAATTGGGAACCGTTACCTCCAACCCCAACTTTCAAATTGAGAACCGGTACATCTAGCCCTAATATCCCTAAAATTTATCTTAGATCATTTCGGCACATAATTTCACTAGGGACAATATTACATATTGATCATCGGGTTAAACCCTAATGATCTACCGCTTTTGGCCCCTAGGCTGAGCTACACACAAGCAATATAAAATTAGGTTCGATATATGTTAAGTTTATTTATCATTCTAAGCTATCAAGTGTAGGTAGCAAACAAGATAAATACATACTTGGAGTTACACTATACGTTCTATAAAAAATTTTACTTAAATGGATACCCAATCAAGAATTACATGAATATTAATTCAGAACTCTAACTAGTAATAATCTAATGTATAATTATTCTATAGTGGTTAGGAAAAGCATTGGGAAAACAATGAAAGATAAAAGATATAAGAAAATGTCATTTTAAGGAAGTAGTGGGGTTCATGAGTAAGTTTACAATCAGGTTGCGTAAACTAAGCTCACAAATAGGATCATGGGCGTGTTCATGGGTGTGAATCTCTCTATGATGAAAAGAGAAAAAGTAGTGAGGCTTATAGGTAGGTTTGTGGTCAAGTTCATGGGCATGAACTAGGTTTACGAGCAGGATTGCGGGCTTATTCATGGTCATGAATCTCTTAGGTCAATTCATGTTTTAGATTGTGTTGTGTGTTCTAAAAGAGCATGGGTAAGATTATGACCATGATCATACCTGTGATCACCCCTATTTCCCCCAAAATGTATGAAACCCTAATTTTTTTCCCTATAACACCTCATTCTCTAGCGATCTAAGCACCAAAACATGAAAAGTACGTATAAAATTCACAACTTACCTTCTTAGATTGTCTTAACAACGGTAATTGTTCTTGAATCCTTTAAGAATCTTGCAGCAATTTTGTACCAAAACCCTCAAATGAAAATCAAAACCCATTGGAATGATAAGGCATATTGATAAATTAATCAATTTGAGTACTTACCTTGTGGATTTGTGTCAAAAGGTATGATTTAGCAGTATGTGTTTACAAATTAAGATTTTTTTTTCTTTTATTAGAGAGAGACAAAGAGGTTTTTCTTAGAAGAGATTAAGTAACTAAAAAGAATAGAAAATAAATAGATATTGTATTTATAGCCCTTTCGTAAAAGTCCAAATTACTCATATCATTAAAAACCTTAGCCTTTTCGTAAAAGTCCAAATTACTCATATCATTAAAAACCTTATTACTTTGCTTGCCATTATCTTTTTATTTTATCCCTTTATTTCTTAGGTATTACATATTTGGAGTTGCTTGATTTGCTTTCTCACTTTATTCTTCTTCGGGATGCCTTTAAATTGATTTAGATATAAACATATACAAAAAATGATACAAGTCTATCTAGAAAACATGATGGGCTGTGAAGAAAATTTAACTTCCACTTGAAATTGCTAAGTTTGGAAAATATTCTTATTCGTTTTTCATCGGTCTCGCGTTCGTCTTTGTGCAATCAAGACATAATTACAGTGTTAAGATTTTATTTTATCTTTATTTAAGTGAAGAAGTGGAATGACAATCACAATTTGGTGCAAGAGTTAAAAAAACAATATATTGTATATATTTATGGGCCCAAAAACTTCACGGTCCAGTCCAAGAGATACGCGCTGCAGAGTTTAGTGGAGATGCCTGCTACCCAAATCCACCAGTACGCAGGATATTATATTCCTTTTGTGATACTTTAAATGTATATTTAAAGGATGGTGTTTATATTATTAAATTATAAAAAATTATATAATCTTATATACGATTATTTTTGGAATTTTGTATCTATATTTAATTTACACCACTACCAGGTATATGTACAATTTTTTAATTTTACTTCAAAGGTCTTCCAATATAAAAACAGAAAATAAACTAAAAAATTTACCTCCACAAAAATTTCACAATCAAACCATATGGTGACCAACCGCAGACAGCCGACAGCCACAAACCTATTGGCTAGGAATTAAAAAAAAAAAAAGTTGAAACTAGAAAGCATAGACGGTCGTGCTGTGAACGCGCCATAAAGTGGGACAAGCGAAGCGAGACTCATTTCTTTCTAGAAAGGAAAATGTACGCATAGAGAGAATCGACAGAGGACGAGGAACAGGTTGCTAAAACCCCGAATCTTCATTGTCTCAAAAGTCGGATTCCCATTCCTTCCCGATTGTTTTGTCTTCTCATGGATGAAGAATGCAATGGCCCATCTCCAACTTCCAGGTTCATTGCAGCTTTTGCTGAATTTCCAGCTCTTTGTTTTGATTTCTGGTTTATGCGTACTATTTTTTCGGCTCATGCACTGCTGAAACTTACCTCAATCTCTTAGAACTGATGTCTTTGATAGTTTCTGTCTGGAAGAATAAAAAAGGAATGAACTTTTGATCTTCGTCTGGTTCTGTAAAATTTGCTTTTTGGTGGCAAGAGGTCGAACTGTGCCTTCTCGCTGAGTAATTTCGGTTCTTGTTTCAGAAGCTTGAGTTGATTTCATGCAGCTAATGTACCTTATATGCACTTCACAATTTTTGTTTCATATCCCTACCAAGCTTTCGGTGTTTACAAGGATGAACAAATTGTTGACCTTTTGCTATGGAACTAATCAAACTAGGCCATAATCCTGGAAGGGTGTTGGCTTACCACAGCAGTCCTATGAAGATGGACAAAAGTTCATGCATTAGAGTCGGACAGGACAAATGCTAAATCAGCACAGGATGGGTTCGAAAAAGCTCGTTCCTTAGTGATCTTTTTCATAAATGGAATCTGTCATGGGTTTGTAAAAAAGTTTCCCATGTTGGAAAATAAGCTCAATAAACCCTTGCCCTTTGTGCAATTGGCTATGAATTTCTTTTGTTTCCAACATCAGTCACTTGAGTTATTGCAAGTGTTGTTTGGACTGGGTTTCAGATTTCCTGACCATCTTAGATGGGTTTTTCATCCAATATTTAAAGTTGGTAACTCGGTCCCTACGGAAGTGTTTAGTTTTTCGTGCCTGCTTAGTCACTTCATTTAAATTGTTGAGTTATTTATGCTTTCTTAGTCTTTTTACATATGCCCCCTTCCTCTGTAAAGGAAAATTTACAGAATCCTAGTGGTTGATCTGCCATTACTTGTATTCGGAGAACTGGTTGTTATTAACTCTTCTTTCAGCTTGATCTTTGCCTTATTTTTGAGATGAGCTTGACAAGGCTGTAATTCAGTCATTAGGACAGTGAATCATAATGTTACTGAACAAAGATTCTTCGCAATGTCTTTTTTTGTCATTAGGAGAATGAATCGTAGTGTTACTGAACAAAAATTCATTGCAATTTCTTTTTTGTCATTCAATATTATTTAGAGTTGATGTGTCCAAATCTCATCTATTGTTTCTCCTTTTGATATTGCATCACCCAGCTTTCAAGACAGTATAGCATTCAATGGAAACATTGCTGACCTTGACAAGAAAAGGAAGTTGCCAACTGAACAGTTAGATTTGCCTGAACCGAAACACAAGTGCTGGAATCATGATTGTTATCCCAATTCTCTCTCAGCATTTGATGTAAAGCCGGAAATCATTTATCTGTCTAAGTGCAAGGATAAAACTGAGATAGAGAACAGCAATGATGCATTACAACCTGAGTCAGCAAAAGACAGCAACAGCTACTCTGAAGATTCTGATACTGCTATATCCATACACAGCAAAGCTAGAATATTGTCTGATAATGCTGCTAAAGAAACTTCAATAGCTGGAGAAGGACTATATTATCTTCCCCACTATGACAGTGAAGCAAATATGTCCGAGACACTGGAAGAACAGCTCCTAGAATTTGGAGGCTACATGGATTATGACTTTTCAGAAGATGTGAAGGACTGCTTTGGGGAAAATGCTGATCAGGAAGTAAAAGACAGTAGAAAGTCAAACGCACTAAATCCAGACAATTACATTCTTTCGTCAGGAAGATGGATTTTCAAACGAGGTATATTTGTGCTGCCACAGAATCATCCTATGAGATGATGGTTATCATTGTGCTTTTGAGCAACTCGCTTTACAATTGAAGTTTTCTTATCATTCTTTCGTGCTTTTTTATGTATTAGTACTCTTGCTTCTAACCATATTCTCCATTTTTCCTGTTCTAATGCCCTGCTAATTTACCCTGCATGAATATAGAGACTCAAAGTGATGCTAAACCACCGACAATTGATCAAGAATTTGAGGAATACTTTTCTACCCTCATATGATGTAGTGGAGCTCAATGACGTGCTTTAAATTTCAATGATGCTACTGGTATTTTGCACCACTGACTCGCTAGTTGACATTTGCATTGCTTCTAACTCATATATGTGTATCATACTGCTTAGTTCATTTTATGTTTCTGTAAATAACTAGTGGAGGTTTCCATAATGAGATGAAATTGCAAAACCTCAATTTATCCGCTGAGGCTCAGAACAATTTGTGCCCCCATTGGCTCAACCTGTGGCGAGGGGATGTCTGGATTTTCCCATTTAATTACATGATGCAACTGTAAGTGCTTTTATTTTGTGTGGCTTCATAAGCGGAATGAGACGCTGCTGGTGGTTTGATTCATGACTATAATCATCGGGTTATTGGATTATCCATACTTGGAGGGAAATCTCATGCTGCACTTGATCTGAAAAGTGGGAAAATGGAATTAAGTCATATCAATCTCTAGGATCTCAAGGACCGAGGTTTAAGTATGGCAATGATATTTGTATTCAGTACTTAAAATTGAAACGATTTGTGTACATAGGATTTCTGTTAAGCTATTATTTAGGACTTTGCTTCCATCCTTTGCACAAGTGCAAGTAACTTCTATATCTTGTTCCGTCTACATCATTTTTGCTGCTTTCTTAAAGGATAATTATGTTTCAAATCATAATTTTTATACTCTGTAGAGGCGTTCTATAGTTTTCTTTTCCCCCTTCACGGTAGGGCCTTAATAAGTATGCATATTATGGCTAGATTTACTACCTTGTGAATTGCATGAATTAACAGCATGTTTGAAGAAATTATGCATTTTTTCTTTGTTGATTCTGCATGGAATATCCTAGTTAAAAGAAATCCCCCCATGTTTTGGAATAGCTGGATTGAGCTTTGAAGAACAGAAATTTCCCTTAATTCTATTCGTGTTACATTTGCTCAGTTGAAGTTGCAGAATATTTTCACAAAAATTGCTACTATGATTGTTGACAATGAATCCCAAGCGATATCATGCAGGAAAGGTTATGGTTGCTGATTGGAGTTCAAAGTTTGTCGCATTTTTGTGAACACTTTTGACAAGAAACTGTTCTTAGTTAGTACTATTGACGAGGTTTTAGGATATCTTAGTAGTAGTTCGGGTGAAAAATGCATATTTTCAAGAACTATAAAGCATAGCTTCATAAGTTTGGAGGTTGTTTTGGCACAAAATGAAATAATATGAGGCAGCTCTATTATGTATATGAACCTTAAGTCTCTAAATAATAGTAATATTTAATCATATATTTTTAACTGTTTATAAATAGATGATGTTGACGTATTAATTATAGTCGCTAACTTAACATTATTTTGCTTTTAGTAGTGTTAACTAGGGAGTAACACATTTTTTTTCCCTTTTATGATGCTTTTGTGGTACAAATTTTTGTCCCATTGTATTTTTTTTTTCTCATTTGCTTTTTTTTTAAAAGCTATTTCACATGTGTTGTAGCTTTAGAAACTTTTCAAAGTATGCTATTTGTATCTTCAACTTTTTGAGATAGAAAGAATTCGTTCTCAAGCTTTTCCATTCCTAGCTATTGAACTGAAAAAGGAAAAAAAAAAAAAAAGTTACTACCTACACCGTATCTAGGGAAATACATTTCAATTATTGGCCATTCGAAAATCGAACATGTATGTACTTGATTTTCATGAGATTTCACACTTACCAACATATACAATTTTCGTGATGTTATATAGCCTTGGATAAATCCAATCATTGTAGTTTTATGTTGAAGTTCACATCTAATTGTTAAGTTATGATATAAGCGTTACCAAATACCATTTTTTTTTTGCTATGTTTGCATTTTTTTTTTTGACAATTCCTTTTCAAATATCATGTATACTTTCCTAAATGCACCTTTAGTGATGTTTATTCATAATAATTTTAGAAAGATTTTTGTAACACATATGATTATAATGTCATAAGTATTTACTTCAAATTGGGCCAAATAGAGTAAGATCATAGTTAATAAATTTGAGAATAACAATAATAAGAAGATGAGCACATGGAAAACCTCTAAATGATTTTAGGGTAAAAACTATGGGTAATGATAGAAGATTTTCACTATGAAAAATAATTAAAAATTATAGTCTCTATATCATAAGGAGAAGCAATTAAAATACTTCTTTATACATTAAGAGAAACGCACACCCACACCCACATACACATGAAGATAATTTGAAATTAATAGGAAGTGGGACATAGATTGGCTTATCATCTTGCATTTTGAAGCGTAGCAAGATCTTCTTTAAATAATTCTTCTAGGATAGCCAAATCTTCCTATTATTTTTATCTCGGTGAATTTACATTCCTAGAATCTTTTTTGCTAGTCCTAAGTCCTTTGTGATTCCCTAACCTATTGTACCTTCAATTCCTTAATAGATCTTTGTTGAGACCTGATATTAACATATTATCTACATATAATGGTAGGATGACAAAATCATTCTCTCTTTTCCATTTTCTTCAAATCTTTCTAGTTGAAGCATATAAATTTCCTCTTCTAAGTTACATTGAAGAAAAGTTGTTTTTACATTTAACTACTCCAAATGTAAATCAAATATAGCACACATTGCAAAGACTATCCAAACTATTGTGATTCGAATCATGGGGCAAAGTATTTCATAAAAATCAATCCCTTCCTTTTGAGCATATCCTTTTACCACTAATCTTGCACGATACTAGTCCACTTGATCATCACTATTTCTCTTAGTCTTACAAACCTATTTATTTCCAATGGGATTTCTTTCTTGTGATAATAGCACAAGCTCCCAAGTCTTATTCTTATGAAGAGCTTCAATTTCTTCTTGCATTGTTGTCATCCACTAAGATGCATTTGAACTTCTCATTACTTCTTAGGAAGTTGATGGCTCTCCATCCTCAATTAGAAGACAGTATGCAACATTGCTCTCGATAACATAATAAGAATGCCAATTTGGTGCTTATGAGATTTGACTTCTACATTCTTGGAGCTTCAAGATTATTTGCTTCTTATTCCTTGTGCTCTAGTGTTGCTTGAAAGGAATCATTTTGTTTAAACTCCTTTTCCAACTACATAGTTGTAGTCTCTAAATTTTTCATTGAAGTGCTATCCTTTTCTTTTGTACTTTGTAACTTATCTTCCGTAAAGATAACATCCATAAACTTGTGGGCAATGGGGTCTCACAAGCAATACTCCTTTACTCTAGCAGCATACCCTAAGAATAAATGTTTCTTGGATTTTGGATCCAACTTAATAGTTTCTTGAGCTTTGTACATCACATACACTAGACTTCTAAATATATGGAGGTTTATATGGTTAATTGGCATACCGGTCCACATCTCCATCGGTGTCGTCAACTCAATTGCTATTGATGGGACCCAATTTATGAAATAAAAGGTGGTATTAACAGCTTTTACCCAAAATGCTTTGTCTATGCTTCTAGCTCCTAACATTACTCTTGTTCTTTCTAACAGAGTTTTATTCATCCACTCTACCACTCCATTTTGTTAAGAAGTGTATATTGTAGTAAACTGTCTTTTGATACCTTTTTGTTTGTAGAATTTATCAAATTCATCTCCAATATATTTACTTCCATTATCCTTAAACACTTGATCTTATTTCTAGATTCAAGTTCAACTTACACTTTGAAGACTTTAAAGACTCAAAACACATTTGCTTTTTCTCTTAATATGATACACCTAGCATCTCCTAGAATAATCATCAATGAGGGATACAAAATACTTTGCTCCTCCCAAAGATGGAACCGGTGTTTGCTAAACATCAAAGTAAACCAATTCTAGAATAATTTTGCTTCTAGAATTTGATGTGTTAAATTTCAAGCAATGCTGCTTACTAGTAACATAATCCTCATAGAAAGGTAATGAAACTTTTGTAAGACTAGGAAGTAAATTTTTCTCAACAAGAACTCTCATTCCTTGCTTGGATATGTGTTCATGTTTTTGATGCCACATCATTGAAGATCTTTCACTTGAACTGCTTGAAGCAACTGATGTTACTACTTCTTATAAAATCTCTCCCTTTAACATGTACAAATTTGCAGCTATATTTTCTTCCTTCATAAATATAAGAGCCCCTTTGACTAATTTTATGATCTTGTTCTCAATCTCAAACTTATATCCAAGATCATCTAATTGTTCTAAAGACAATAAATTCTTCTTGAGGCCGTCCACATATCGCACTTCTTGAATAGTGTGAGTTGTATCATCATAAATCTTTAACTTTATGCTCCCAATACCAATAATCTTTAAAGCATGGTCGTTACAACTATACATGGATCTTCTTGAGATAGGTTCATACTAATAGAACTATAGTTGTCAAAATCACAATTTTACCTATACGATTTTACAAGTTTACAATTTTAGGAGGCTTTTTCGAATTAACTCATGTGTAAAATCCATTTTATATAAATTCGTAGTAGAATCACGAGTTTACACATAAAATCAATAAAATCTTATGTTTTTAACTGAATTTACTTGTTCTACTTATTTAAACCGAATGAGCTAAAAATTAGAAAATACAACTTGGTTTTTATAAGATATGAATATTATTAGTTCTTGGAAAGAATTGAAATTAAAATATAAGGATATTATTAATAGTAATACCAATAATGATGTTGACAATGACAATGAAGACAAAGACGATGATGGTGATGGTAAGGAGAGAGCTGACGATGATTTTGACTTTTGATGATGAAAAGGGAGTTTATGATTTTTTTAGCATTTTATTTTATTATTATAATTTACATTGTAATGCATTTTATGTTGTTATTATTGTTTATATCATAGTTTTATACATTAGCTTAACAATTTGTATAATTTATTTATAATATAAATATATTACTTTTATTATAAATTACGGCTAAAATTTACATTAAAGTTCTTTATTTCAACTTATATTTTATGTTTTTTTTATATAAATATATTAAACATATCTATAAATTTTTAAAGTTATTTTACATAAGTTGTAGAAATTTACGTTTTTACGTTTTGATTCTATGTTCCGATTTTATAAAACTCTTGACAATTCTACATAAAATCGTGAATTTAACAACCTTGAATAGAACCATTCTCTTCAAGGGGTCATGTGAAAACTCTTGAATCAAAAAGCTAAATATTAGCAAATCTTTTACTACTTTCAGTTGTCTTTGTTACTTCACAACATGGAGCATTTTGCATCATCTGAAGTGTTTGCCATGTTTCCCTTGAGGATTGGAATTTTTCTTATTTAAATTCCAAGAATCCTTTTTTAGGTGACCTTTCTTGCCACAATTGTAGCATTTTAAATTCCCTCTATTTCTTGACTTCAATCTACCATAAATTTGGCTCCCATTTGAGCCATGTTCCATTGATCTCCCTCACATCACCGTTATGGCCTCTACTTGTAGTGCACTTATTTGCCTCTCTTCTTTATTTTTGCGCCAACTCTTTTCTTCAAGAATAGTAGCTACAATGTCATCAAAGACTAGCTTATTTGTAAGAACATTGTTTGTTAAGTTGATGATGAGTTGACCATATGAATTAGGTAGACTTTGAAGTAGAAGCTCAACACGCTCACTCGACTTATTTTGTAACCCAATGATGTGAGTTGGGAAGATAAAGTGTTGATTGTATTGACGTGCTCTATCATCAAAATGGATTATAACATTCAAAGAGTATATAGTTTCCTCTTAAATAAAATTTTATTATGAAGTGATTTGGCCCCATATAATTTGGTGATATGTTCTTAAATCTCCTTTGCAATCTTCTTCTCCTCTATACTTGACAATACGTCATCTGCTAGTCCCAGATGAAGATTTACAATAGCATTCCCGTCCATTTCATTCCACTTGGTTTCATTTAGGAAATTCACTAGCTTTTTGTTGATAGTTGCTAAGCAATTATCTTTGCACAAAATTGTCTTCATCTTCAATTTCCATAATGAGAAATTACTCCAATTATTTTTTTTTTAATCTTAAATTTCACTGCCATTGCTTCTATTATAATTGCTTTGATACCACTTATTATAAACATTGACTTCGAATAGGGCCGAATAGAGCAAGATCACAACTAATAAATTTGAGAATAATAATAAGAAGAAGATGAACACATAGATTTTATGTGGAAAACCCCTAAATAATTTTAGGTTAAAAACTATGGGTAAGGACAAAAGATTTTTACTATGAGAAATAATTAGAAATTACAACCTCTCATTGATCTCTCTATTACATAAATCAAGCCATCATTTTTGTTGTCAACTTTGCAAATGAGTTGTCTACCTTTTTAGGATGCTAATTTATCTCCTTTGACGCTGTCAAGGATCTTCATTGTATTGACATATTAGATGTCAATAATGCACAATTTTCTTATAGTGTACAAAGAATATTTAGGTTAAGCTTGAACACACCAATCAAACCCTAAGTAGATCTTGATTTCTAAGTAGTATCTACATGCCAATTTTATGTGTCTTGTTTTGTCTAAAATCACATTCAATCTAACAACACCGCAATTAATGAAACTATTATGGTTTGTTCACTTGGGGGGAATGGATCATTCCTCCCTTATTCTTTGAATGAGTTTTATTACATTATTCACTTTCCAAAATTACAATTTTTAAAAATCATGAATTACCATTTCTTTCCCCCAACTTAAGAATTGCAATTCCAAATAGAAAATACCCTCACTACCCCTTATGTTCTTCTCTTCTTTCTTTCTAACATAGCACCACCACCATCACCCACTCAACATAGCACCACTACTATCACCTACCCACCATTCACCCATCATCATCACACACCCAACACATCACTACCATCATCACCCACTTAACACAGATAGATATCCACCATTGTCACCTGCACGCCATAGCACCACCACTATCACTTACCCACCACCTTCACCCACCCACCACAGTACCATCATTGTCACCCACTCAACACAAAGACACCATCGTCACCTATCTACTATCATCACTTACCTACATCGTCATTCACTCACATTGTTGTCTAACCACCAATTAGTAAAAAAAGAGAAAGTGAAAGAGAGGTAAGGAATGAGAGCAATAAAGAGAGGATGGGTGAGATTGAGAGAGAAAAAGAGAAAGAGAGGTTAGGGATAGATAGAAAACGTCTGAGACTAAGAAAGTGAAAGTGATAGTGAAAGAATAAGAAAATTAAAAACAGAGAAAGAGAGAGAAGTGAAGGATGAGAGGAATAGAGAGAGAATAAGTAGATAGAAAAAACTATCTAAAGAAGAAGAGAAAGGATAATATGATCTTTTAAGTTTTATTATAGGTTTATTTTTTATTACTCTTTTTATTTTAATGTAACAGTTATTCTTTATTTATTTATTTTATTTTATAGTAATTACAATTCCATTATCCTCTTATTCCATTTAACGAAGTGAAGGAGTTAGTTTTCAAACCATGCATTCTCCACACAAATGGTCAGAATGTGCTGTTGTTGCTCCCATCGTTGTCAGGCCATGCATCATAACAATTCCACTAGTGGATGCTTCTAAATGCATCTCGAGTGTCATAAGCAACTGTACACCCCATGCACCAAACGCACCATTAATTCAAAAGATGTCCCTTTTTGTCCTGTTATAGATTGAAATATGTATTTCCCCAATTATAACTAGTTTGCAGGCTCCTGGTACAGCCTCTTCTTATATTAGTGAAATGCGTGCAATTTCATGAATGGCATTTGAAACTAGTCAGTAGGAGCACCAACATATTTACCCTAATTCAATCTGAAATGCTATTGGGTGCAGCTGGATCTCGACTATTTTTTGAATTTTTAGTCGAGCCGATTTTAAACTTCGAAATATTTAGTTCTATAAAATTACAAGCATAATCGTCCCTAAATAACTTTTGTTCGTAGTGTTATTAGGTCTAGGATCATTTTAATTAAAAGGGATGCAATTTTTCTAAACAAATGAGTTCAATTAAGCTTGTTGAATGAGAACTGGAGACAAACTTAGAGCACAATAACGCAGCATTTGAACTCGACTCGGTTACATCCCTTTAAGCTCTTACTCATGCATAAGTTTCTACTATTAACAGGCACATCAACTTTAGAAGAACGAAAGGTATCGACAACATGAAAGTCAAAGCAGAATTGAATAAGTAGAGCCATCAATCCTGATGCATGTCTAGCTATATATATATATGCTCCTGACACTACAGCAAAAGAACTTGCAAAAACAAGGAATTCGAATAACAAAATCTAATGGCAATAATAATACTTCTGCTCCCAAGAATAAACAATAATTTTTTTTTTTTTTTTTTGTACAGAATCCTTGCAGCAACACCTAGCTAGACCTACCCGAAAAATAAAACAGACGAAAATAGAATACCATAACTGAGGTAATTAGCTAGACACACGATGACTTCGTCATCGTCCTCGACGCCCCAGAAAACACCGTATCTATGTCGGGCGGCTGGAAGTATCCGTTCTTTGGTTTTTCTCGCCTTCCAACCACCGGCTTCTTCCTGGGCGGTGGAGGACAGACGTCTGGCGGCGGAATCCGGCAGCTCGGGCTCCTTGGCGTCTCACAACCTGACCCGTTCACTACTAGGTCATACTCGTCTCCCATGATAAAACAGAACAATCGTATTCTAGGAATTGTCTCTGTTTCTGTTTCTGATTGTAAACGTTCGAATTTTCACTCTGGGTCTTAATACCTATATCTACTGCTGGGGGAGAATTTGAATGCTTGATTTTAATGTGTAGAAAGGGGAAGGCGGTGGTGGCATGCTGTTGCAATATCATGTGGTAAAGGAAGAGGCTTGACAGCTAAGTGTTGGGTGGAAGATAGATGAGGTGGCGTGATGTGATTGGGTGAGAAGCTACGTGGTGTGGTGGGGTCGCCCACGTTGAACCGCGTTTTACTAATAAGGCATTTTTCAAAGGTGACGGCGCCTGCCTTTTTTGAGGTCTGAGTCTGATTCAAGAATTCAGAGTGAGATCGTGCTTGCGCGGGAAAATTTTGCACTTTTAAATCTGCGCTACGTGCACGTGGTGATGTTAGTGGTGGGTCGACTGCAATGGTTTGCTGAGACTCATGATAGGAATAGGAATATTCTTGCATACTATTTAATTGGGTAGAGGCTTACAGCACAATCATTAGGAGTGCTTCGTGTAAATTTCCATGTCTTGCGTCTATATTCCATTAATTAAATGCAAGCAACTTAAGTTCCTTAGAAAGACCCCGTTACTCTTCACTTTCTTTTTCTTTTCCTAAAGTCTGTCAAAAGTCAAACATAGTTTTGCTCCGCAAAGCACTCAGTTGTAATAAATTCCTTAGGCCTTAAGTCAAATCTATTGAGTTTTATGTCAAATTTTTTTCTTCTCTTTTTATTTCAAATGTTTTCCACCTTAATTCAATCTCAAATCCAAATGTCAAGTTCCAAGTTACAATTCCTATTACTTATTTATTCCATAGCCTACTATCTTTAACAACCTTTATATAATCAATAGCCTAAGTTAACTACAATATCAATTCCTATCCAGCATCTACTCTAAAATTATGGTTTAAGCCTATTAGTGTTGAGATTTTTTCTAGGTTTTCTATCTAAATGGAATGGTGCTTATCTTAACATGGATTGGAGCTACCTCTGTAGGTTTTATCATACAATCCTTTTGTAATAGCTCCTAATTGAATTTGCCTTTCAATCCAATATTAATATATAACGGTGGCTAAAATCCCATGTAATCTCACAATATCATGAATATATAATTGTTCTAGCATCTCTAGTGAATACCCAATTTTCAATATTATAAAATGAGATAATTTAAAAATTATTTAATCAACTTATCAATAATAACTCATATCGATTCATGTCTTATTACTTTCTTAGGAAGTGCTATTACAAAGTTCATTGTTATGTATTCCCATTTCTAATTAGCTATGAACAATGGTTATAATTCACTAGTAGGTCTTTGGTTTTCAAATCAAATTTGTTGGTAGGTGAGGCACATAGGTACATTACTATCTCACTTTCCAATTAGGTATGTACATTTTTGTACCTCTAGGTCGTACAGAACAACTCAATTATTGTGCTTCCTTCAATATTCCTTTCTTTAATGTTGAGTTTCCTAGCACGCATAATTAGTTTTCATAAAGTAAAACTCCTTTTGAGTAATTCTAAATTCTTTACTGTTGCCTTTGATATTAACTACTTGATCTTGTGGAGCTCAAGGTCTCCTTCGTGATCCATTTTGATCTAGTGGCTAGCTGAGTTTCAACTAGATGAGTTAGAGCCTCCGATCCATGTCCATTGATTTTTTTTTTTTTTTCAATCACAACATATTACAATTATCGAGAAAAGGGAGATCCAATTTGGTCCAATCCATATATTTATATCACTAGGCCACTAAATCTAACCAATAGCATAGATGTATATTTTCAATTCAAAAAATATATAAATAAATTAAATGAACAAATCAATCTCGCAAGCACAAAATATATTTCCGTTTCGGCCACCCATTTCCTCTTTTAATTCAGTGAATTGAATTCATAATGAGGAAATTTTCATGGCTCACAATTGAATTATTAAGATGGCACAAAACATAGGTTAAATGTATCGTAATTTCTCCACATTTTTTTTTTTCAATGTAGTCCTAGGAAGTGTCGGTCGATCTATCGCACCGTGTTGCTTGCGTGGTGAACATCCATAGACATTTCGTTATGGCCAGAACGTTTTACTGATATACATGTGCTCAATTGGCAGGCCAAGGTTGTCGATAGGTTGGTCAAGGCTGTCAACGGGGTCCACGGTCCACCTTTCACAGTGCCGGACGGGGCTGCTGATTGCTGCCGTCTTCTTTCCTTTTTCATCCGCCTTTCTAGGAAAATTCGTGTGCATACTTATCAGAACCGTGGCGGCAGGATGATAATTATTATTATATAGATTTTTATTTGATAATATTATTATCTACTTTTTACATATGAATTATATTCGATTTTATTATTGGTTCTTATTTGATTATATTTAAAACTTATTGAGTTTTATAACCAAATTTATTGGTTGTATTTCTAGGATATTGAATCTTATTACTTTCATTTTTATTAATTTTCTTAGTAGAAAGAATTATTTTATAGTTATTAGATATAGTCTAGATGGAATGGACAATAGTTGTTATTGGTATGTAGAAATACTTTTTGTTGTTAGTATTTTTCAGATGAATTATGTAATATCCAAAAAAAAATAATAAAATAAAATAAGGTCATGAAGACAAGGGTAAATAAAATATTAATATAGTCAATCTCTCATTTTCTTTTTTCTCTACAAACACTCATTCTTTAATAGACAAACCCTAATATGTAGATCCTTATCATGAGATCCTTCTTTTTTTTTTTTTATGTAAAACCGCTCAACTTAACACAATTCACAAGGTAAGGACTCTAAGTGGATCATTGGTATTTTTCCTGGTTGCAATGGAGTTAAATCACATTTAAAGGTTTTAATGTAGAAGGAATGCAACATTTTAAAAGGATTTGAGCAAAACTTTGATCATTAAAATGACTTGAACAGGAAATTAGTTGAATTTAATACGAATCTGATACAAATTAGCATTCAACGATGCTGTAGCTGATACAAAATTCGACATAAAAGTGTTAGATTGCAATTAAGGTTGAAGAGGGATTGAATTTGGTGTTTGGAAAGATAATTCAAAGAGGAATTGATAGGTACATGGTTAGGTACATGCTCGTGTGCCCACTCGTGTTGTGTTGGAAGAAGAAAATGTGAGTTTGGGGTTCACAATTAGGAACATGCCTCATGTACCCGTACATGGCCTGTGTACTTAGGCATTCTGTGAAACAAATTTGTTCAAAGGGTACATGGCCATGTTCCCCACCCGTGTTCTTTTACACAACCTTATATACAACCGTGTTTCTTGGAAACCTTCATTTAACGTTTTTATTTCCTCTTTTTTATCTTTTGTTTATATTAATCCACTTTTAAAGCTATAGTAACGCAACCTAAGTAGGGTTAATGATCTGATTCTTTAGGATAACTTAGATAATGCCCTTGGATGGTTCTAAGTTTAATTGTTCTATATATTGATAGGTTTCAATAAGAATACTAGTTGTGACAAAGTTAAGTTTGAAATCGCTCTTCTAAGTACGTGTAATCTTGTGTGTTGGTTATACTTGTTAAGTTAGTTAAGGAACTAGAATTAATAAAATATTGGGTTTGCGTAAGTTGTTTGCTGATTTTGCTGAGCTTAGTTTAAGAACTCGTAGTAGTACATTCATAAAGGGCACCCATTGATCGATATGTGATGATATCTCTAGTGAAGTTGTATACTAAGATTATTCGGTAGATTTAGTGATTCATAGGTATTGGGGCTCATAATAACAGTTTTAAACACCGTACATTATATATATATATATAATGTAGCAAAGTCATGTACCCTTTGTTGTTTGAGGACTAAATAAGATAATAACTAGTTATTTGATTATTTTGTTGTTGCATTGGTGCATGCAATTTAAGTTATACTTGATCATGTGTGTGTTGTTTATGAATTATACGTATTGGGTATTAGCTTATCCTTCAAAAACTTTCTTCTTTAGTTATAGGTATTGATAATAGTTTAGCATTTATACTATTTCTAGCTTATCATATGTTGATGTATTAAGATAATCTTAGAAGTAGTTTGTGAATTATTAAATGAGACTCGGCTGAGCCATTTTATTAAAGATGTCAATTGATTTATTTAATTGTGGTTAACTGTGATTGCAAGTTCGGAAGATTTAGAATGTTTAAGAGCCTTTAACTTGTTTTTACTCTGTAAAAACACATGGTGAGTTGTAACGTCATAAGTTTTAGAGTGATACAAATTAATTCAAAAGTTGATGAGATTGTTCTCTTAAATTGGTATAACACTATATTGTGTTTTGATACCTATAAAATACAGAAGTGATATGCGAGAATTTGGGTCCTCTAAAATTTTCTAAATTTATCCCTTTGATATGTTGCTATGTGTATTAATAGTTGAGATTACAAAAAGAAAATAACATGATGATGTCACAAGAAATTTAAAAAATCTGGATAATTTCAATTGTTGATTTATAAATTTAAGAAAATTTGTAGAAAATAACTTTAGAGATCAATTTCCATATGAGACCATTAAGAAATCTTATGATAGTATGGGAACATTGTCATGAGTGAATTGAGAGGGGGGTTAATAAGGGCCTTTGCTCCCCTAAGCTAAAAAAAAATGTCAATTGTTAAATTGATATATATATATAAATGAAAACTACATATTATGTATGTTTTTTTTAAAAGAAAAGTTTAATAAAATATTAAGATATTTAAGTGGTTAGAAACTTAGATGTGTGGTTTTGTTAATATGAGATCCTTGGTTCAAAACTTATAGCAATTATTTTATTTATTTCAAATATGCATTTATTTTATATTACTTAAATGGTTATCTTTTTCTTTTATATATATATATATATATATATAATAATTAATAACATTGAATGACAATATTATATTTTTCAACCAATAATTGTCTTAATGCAGCCCCTTTCACTTTATATTTTTCATTCTTTTCTTTATTCTTCTCCCATTTTCGCTTCAACTTTATGTTTTCCATTCTTTTCCCTTTTCTTGTTCATTTATTAAGTAGTAAAATCACATAAATTTGAAATAATTAAGGCAGATTTTTTTTAAAATTTTTTGCTGAATTTATAACCGTTTTATAGGTTTTTCATATAAGGAATTTATAATATTATTGTAAATTACTTTTTTTTTTTAATATCATGTAAATTTAAAATCTATCATAAAAAATGCAAAATTTACAGGTTTTACAAGGTATCATATACCATGTAGGTTTTATAAGGTATAGATTCTAGAGTGATTTTAAAGTGTTATGTGGTAGGCTCTAATTTTAAATTTTGGGAATTTATACTTTATAAGATAGAGTATAAGTAGAATCTCACATCCTGCCTATCTTATACTTGTTCATCCCTAGTTTTTATGTTCTTGAAGTTTCCATATAACCTAAATTTTTGCACTTTTTTCACTTCATGTATTTTTTTAGTTACATTATTTAAGTTTTCACACCATATTAGACACACACTCATGTTATTATTTTTTTAAAATATATAAAGCTAATTACATCAAACCTTATCATAGTTATTGTGTTTTCATGTTCTTGTTATGCTCTTCTATTATAAATGATGGTGATTGAGTTGATGTTATATAATTTAAAAGAAATAATAATATATGTTTATAAATTGAAAAAGCAAGATAATTTAGGTTATATAACTGAAAAAAGAAACAACACAAGTACACAAAATTAAGAAGTATAAAAAGTTCAAGTTGAATAACTAACAAAAAAAGAAAGAAAGAAAGAGAGAAACAAAACATATATATAAAGTGAAAAATGCAAAAAAATTAGATATATTAACTTATAATTTTTGTCATAGAATACACCATAGACGTAGACGTGATTTGCAATTTCGTAGCTTTGCTTCGTTTGGTGAATTGTGTTCTAAGGGGACATGTGAGAGTGCTATTCGAGTGGATGGTGATTTGATTTGATTTTAAAATTACTAGACTTGCCCATGGCCATGGATGCTATACTTTCATATGACATACGTGGGCTTAAACATAGGGCCAGTTAGAAATTGGCCCAGAACCGGTTTGGAATTGCCAGGTTAAGGGCTAAGTCGGTTCCCTAGACTCGACGGTTTATGGGCTGATTTGGGCCCTGAACTAGCCCTAAAAGGTTTTTTTTTTTATCCATTTTTTTTATGTTTGTAATTTATAGCCGACCCAACCCACCAGTTCAATCCATACATGAATCGGTAGGCTGAATTGATGGGTTTCGGGCTAGTTTAGGCCCGCAGGTTAGCCGAGTTGGATAATGCAACTCGGCCTTCAAACCATCTAGCCAATTCCAGCTTTGGGTTGGTTCAAGGGTCTGAACCGGCTGGGTCAGTTTGAACTAATTCAGGGGCTAGAACTGACCCTCTCCTTTGTCTACGTGGGCTTGATGGAAAGAATTCTCTTGTGCTACTTGGGTCTTGGTGGATGCTTCCGGGAATTAGCCTCCTTTCTTCTTACTTGAGGCTATTTATAGTATTTTTTTTTTTTTGGGAGTGAAAAGAAAAAAATGAATAGAAATACAATGAATTGTAATATTGATTTTGTGTTTGGAAATATTAAAAAAAATGAAAGAAAATAAAAAGAAAAGTTTTC
This sequence comes from Laguncularia racemosa, assembly GCA_037954665.1. Taxonomy (NCBI): domain Eukaryota; kingdom Viridiplantae; phylum Streptophyta; class Magnoliopsida; order Myrtales; family Combretaceae; genus Laguncularia; species Laguncularia racemosa. The sequence continues at coordinate 1,662,089 of JBBMOL010000036.1, forward strand.
ATTTTCATTGTTTGGCTTGTTTTAATAAAAGAAAAGAAGGAAATTGAGTTAGTATTAGATAAAATTATTTTTATTTTATTTTGATGAATATTATTATAAAAAATAATTTTATAATTATATTTATTTCTATCCATCTATGAAAGAAAATGATGAGACTCCAAATTGGAAATGTTTTCATTCATTTTTTTTCTTTATTTTAAGTTGTCAAATACATCACTTCTTTCTACCAATCCAAACACATAGGTGTTTGACATTCATTGTGGTGATTATTAACATATTTTTATGATTGTTGCTTAATTTTGTTTTCTTATTTAATTTCTGTCTTCTCGCACATTGTGTCATTTGACTTTGATTAATTACTTCCAATATCTTTTTTTTTTCCCTTTTCTTTTATTTTTATTTTTTAAATATGTCAACGCCTAGATTTGATGTTCTCTTATCAGACCACCGAAAAGACTTAAAAAAGAGAGGGAAAGAGTTAAAAAAAAAAAAAAAAGACTCCATTTATTTCTAGCCAAAAATATCTCTTTAAAAATATCCAACATTGAAAAATAAGAAGGGGTATCATTTTTAGAGAGCCCTTGGATAGAAAAAGCTTCATTAAATCGATCGCTAAACTTATGTCTACCTCTAGATACTAAATATGATCCATGGAGTTGTACGATAAAATTCTTTGCAGGTCCCATCAACGATTTAGAAGTAATAAGGCTGTGTATCGGTGTAAATGAGAATGTCCAAACTGTAATCCAAGCCCAACATAGGAATGTCGATAAAATTTATATTGGCTTAAAATAATATGCTCAATTTCCTAGGTTCAAGACAAACCTTAAGTATTTATATTGGCTTAAAATAATAGTATTTAGATAATGAAGATTATGAAGATCATTTAGTTATGTTTGTGAAGAGGGTGCCGGTGATCTTAAGGTATTGTTTCATCGTAAAAGATTTATAATATAAGATTAAATAAAATATTTTAGTATTTATATATATATATTTTTTATTATTGAACAAAACAGATCCCAAAATGTTGGACAAGTGTCGATATTTTATACTATTTAAAATATTATACAAAATTCAAAATCATAATACAAAAATAAAAATATTTTTGTATGTCCAAAATGCCCTCCACCCACCGTCCTCTTCACTCCTTTCTCTGTATAGCAATATCTTAAATCCTTCACTCCTTCATAGACATGGTCAGGGGGTGAAATCATCTCAAACCCAAACCCGAAATTAGCGGTTCCAAGTTCCAAAAACCAAGAGCCAGCCCCGAAACCCTAGGACCCGATTCTAGGTCAGCTCCAAAGGACTCATCAATTCACAAGTTGGACCCTGAATCATCCTTTTTTTTTTTAAATTAAAAAATATATATATTTTGAAATTAAAAAAAAAAACCTATGAGCCTAAAAATTTTAATATTATTTAGTTGATTTTGCAAAAACTTCAAACAAAAATATTTATTTATATAGAATGATATTCAAGTAGAATTATTATCTTAATAATATGAAATAAAAGTCTACAATAAAAAATAAAAAATAATAGTTGGTTTTAGTCCTACATTATTAAGGAATGATGGTTTTCTTTTAATGAATTATATAAATATCCAATTACACATGCTTTTTTAGTATATTCATTTTTTGTATTGTTAACAATAATATATTAAATATTATGAATAGGAATTGATTTTTTCTATTTCACATGAAAATATTTTAATATTATTTTAATTTTAATTTTTAAATTGTTTTTCTTTAATTTTTTTTTTGAAACGGGTCAGACCCAGCGGGTATAGTGGTTGATCATCGAGTCCCATGGCAATTTTGGAACCATCCATATGGGTCCAGTTTTGGGTTTTGATCTATCAGTCCGATTCTCAGGCCAAGTTCGCTTCGGATCGGCCCGTGACAATGTCTACTCCTTCACTTCTTCACAAACAGTCTTCGCTCCTTCACTTCTTCATGGCAAGCAAGTACTCTCTCTCTCTCTATGTGCGCGCACGCGCGTGTGATGTCAATTTATAATAATGACTAATTAGCATTATAGTTATTGAATATTAAGACAAATTATTGTAATTTAAATATGTATTAATTTATTGTAATATCAATTTAATTAATATTGTGGCTATTAAATATAAGACAAATTATTGTAATTTATAATATGAATAATTATTTTTTTTAATTACATAGCAAATTTATGGATTTATATTTATTATTTTATATAATTTGTTCAATTATATGAATTGAATAATCTCTTCAAATAGTATTTTTTTAATAATATAAAAATATAATTAAATAATCATGATATTATACAAAGAGCATAATTATCAAAATATTATATTTAGTATAATATTTTGTATACATTAAATAGTAGATATTACAAAAATTCTCATCTAATATTATATATTCTAAATACATTACAAGAAAGTTGTTTTATCTTGTTTTTCTTATTCTGTAGTATCTAGTACTCCGTACTATTCAGTACTATAAACCAAATGTTATTCGTAAAGAGTGTATAGAACAAATAACCCCTTAAACTTTGAATACAGTACATATATAATCTTAAAATTTTGAAAGCGTGCTTTAATAATCCTAAACTCCAATAAATTGGTAAATAACTTTGAAAAGTTGCAAATAACTCCCTTAAATATTAACATTGGTATAAAAATATCTCTTGAACTTATTAAAGTTTACTTTAATACCTTCTTAAAACTTTCACCTCGATTTTATTTATTTATTTTTTAATTGAAAAGTAAATATTTTTTATGTTACCAACTTATTAAAATTTAGGAAATATATTTAAGGAATATTAAAGCATATTTTTAAAATTTAGGATTATATTTGTATTGAGATCAAACTTTAAGAAGTTATTTATAAAATTTACTAAAAATTAATTAAGGAAATAAATTATATTAGTTTGTTATAGATGCTCATCATAGGATCAAGCTTATCAAGTGGCAAATATGGTCATTGCAAAAAGCATCATGGTGCCAACTTTCAAAAACTAGCTATAATAATTCACTTCTTATACCGTCATTGACATGCGTGTGCTCTACTATTAAAAAAAGAAAAAAAGAAGAAGGAAGAGATTCAAGGCATCATTGATGACCGTAACATATTTACCATATTGAATGTGAGATTATTTATTTATCAAAAAATTTGGATAATCCACTTTAATGAGATGTATGGATCATTGCTATAGATTTTATTTTATTTTATCATCATATCTTAGTTATAATTTATATTTGAAGGAGCTTTGTTCTAGTTTGCTTATTTCTAGGGCACTTACTTTTATAATGAGTTTTTGATATATTAGTTAACTTATTAGAACTATTATCAAAACGAATCATAGTTATCTTGCCTTGATAATGATCTAACTTTTGCAATACTCACTTTAACCAAACTGCTTAGCATGCATAAGAAGCAGTAGCTATAAATTTTGGCTTTATAATAGATAAACTCACTACTAGCTTCTTTTTTTTGACTAATATATAGCTTTAGAACTCAACCAAAACACATAACCTAATGTGCTTTTCCTATCTTTCAAATCCCCAGCATAATCACTGTTTGTGTAAGCAACAAGTTCATAATCTCCTTCCTTCCTATAAAAGATTCCAAACTCAATTGTTCCCTTCAAATATCTCGATACCCTTTTTGGCACTTGCAAATGAAGCTCAGTAGGATTCTCCATATACCTACAAATAAGACTTACCATAAACATCGTATTTGGTTGAGTTACTGTGAGAAGCATGAGGCTACCTACAATCTGTTTATAATATATCTTGTCTACCTTCACTCCACCTGCATCTTTCATGAGCTTGAAGCCTGGAAAAATTGGGTTATGAATAGAGTTAATTTTATCCATCCCAAATCTTTGCAAAACCTCCAATGCATACTTCTTTTTGCTGATAAAAATTCCACCAGATCTTTGTAAGACTTTCAAACCAAGGAAATACCTCATCTTTCCAAGATCTGTCATGTCAAACTCAAGCTTCATGGAATTTTTGAATTCTATAGACACTAGATCATCATTACCAATAAAAATGAAATCGTCGATATATAGACTTACAATTAATTCTTTGCCACCTTTGCTTGTTTTGATGAACAAAGTATGCTCATAGCCACACTTTTCAACACCTTCCTTCATGAATATGCTTCCATACAACTATACTAAGCATGTGGTGCTTACTTAAGCCCATAAAGTGCTTTCTTTAACTTATAGACCTTATGTTCATCTCTCTTTTGCACATAACCATAAGACTGTTCCACAAAAAACATTTCCTTGCAATTTCCTGTTCAACAATGCATATTTCACATCTAGTTGGTATATAGGCCATCTTTGTTGAGCCACAAGTGCTATCACTAATTGAATTGTCTCCTTACATGCCACAAGTGCAAATACTTTAGTGTAGTCTACCCCATGTTGTTAAGCATACTCCTTTGTTACAAGCCTAGCCTTATATTTATTTACTTCTCCATTTTCATGAAGCTTAGTCTTATAGATCCATTTGACTCCAATTGTTTTTCCTCCTTCAAGTAATTCCATCAATTCCTACGTACCATTCTTCTCTATTGCTTCAATTTTTACATCCATGGCTTGCCTCCATTTTTCAATTTTCATGGCATCCTCAAAACGAGTAGCTTTTGTAGCTATGAACATGACATTATAAGCTTCCTCTTCAAAAAGTCCTTCACCTAGTTCATAGTCTCTCATTTAAACTAGTGGTACCCTAAGCCTCCTTTTTTTTTTTTTTAAACTAGAAGAATTTTCTTCAATAAAAGAGTTAGAAGGTAGATTTTTCTCCAGTTCTTCTTCACCATTAAGATCAAATTCATTTTTGTCTTCATCCTTAAAACCAATAGCTGCTTCATCTTCATAATTACCCCACTCCAAATTGCACCAGATGACCTCTTCATACTTCTTATTCCAATCCCAACTCTTATCTTCTTCAAACATAACATCTCTACTTATTATAATTTTTTGTGAGATTGGATCATAAAGTCTATATGCCTTTGACTCCTCACTAACTCCTAGCAAGATACAATATAAACTTTTATCGTCCAACTTAGTTCTTTTATTGTGTACCTGAGCATGAGAAATATAGCCAAAAACTCTTAAATATTCAACAGAAGGCTTGACTCCACTCCATACTTCCTTTGGTGTCTCATCTTTTACTACCAATGTGGGACTTCGATTTAGGACATGTACTATCCAATTAATTACTTCAGGGCAGAAAGTTTTGTGAATTTTCTTCTCTGAGAGCATGCTATGAACCATATTCATAATGGTTCTATTCTTTCACTCCGTGACTTCGTTTTGTTGCAGTGTACATATAGTTGTCAATTGTCTTTTTATGCCATTCTCATCACAAAAACTAGTGAACTCATGGGATGTAAACTTTTCACTTGGATTTGTGCATAAACTTTTGTTTCTGTTCCAACACGAATCTTAAATCTCTTTAAAACAGTAAAGGCTTTTAATTTCTCTATCGACAAGTATTATAAATGAAAGTGATTAGATACCTCTTTTCGCTGTTTGAAATAGGCTTGAGCGGTCCACAATTATTAGCATGTATTAACTGAAGAATCTGTGAGGCTCACCAATTAATCGTCTTTGAAAATGAATCCTCTTGCTGCTTGCCTACCAAAGAATCCTTACATAGCTTCAAAGTACACTTGATGTAATATATGGTTCAAATATATATAAATATATATATATATATATATATTCATAATTATTAAACAATAATATAATATCATATAATATAATATAATATATAACTAAGGTCAATTAATTAAATAAGATTAATTGACCAGGACAATTCGGTCTTTTCCTGGTTAGACTATAAAAGCCTACTTAACCTAGGGCTCTCTCTTTTCTTCATTTGTAACTGTAACTAGAATCTTAAGATAGACTTTACAGAGATCGCAAGTGACCTAAAGGAGAACTATAAGATCAATTCAAATCTATTAGGTAAGGGTAGTAATTATCGAGATTGTTCATGTTGATGACAAACTAGTGAATTTATAAACCAACTTATTAACTCACTGTTAGGTTACGGAACAAGACGAAAAAGGACATGGAAGTTTAATGAATTGGGAGTTTCAATTGAAATCCTAACCAAGTAAGTGTACAAGAACTGATTTTGCATTAGAATTAGTGAATACATTGATTAATTAGGCTTAGAATCATAGTAATTAGGTTTATGAATAAATTTGGAGAAAAGGGAATAAGGGTTTGTGAAGAATAAGGTGTACATGGTTAACTATACACTTGTGTATTTGCCTGTGTAGAAACACGAGTGTGTACAATAAGGTACACGGATGAAGGATATGCCCATGTACTTGGGCGTGTCAAAATTATAAAGTCCATAGAAAGGTACACGGTCAGATACATAACCGTATACCCAAGCGTGTTGAATTAACATTTTATATAAAAAGATACATGGTTATTAACACGATCGTGCTCTAGCTCGTGTTCCTCTACATGGACTCTCACATGACCATGTTGCTTAATTCTTAATTGATTCTATTTTATTATATTTTAATTCTAAACTATGTGTTAAGTATAACCAAACATTAGGAAATGGAATTATACAATTAGAATATACCTAATCCATTAGTAAACCTAGATTACTTGTAAAATAGAACTAAGTGTAGTTCTTTATAATTGAATAGGCTTACACACTTTTCTTAAAGATGCAATGGACTATAATAGGAACATCCTTCTAAGTACGTGTTTACCTTGTTTGTTGCTTGTGATTGCTAGTTTAGTAACCTAATGAATTTAATTGAATATTGAAGTTAATTGTATATTTTGCTTGTACTTAGCTCGACCTAGGGGCTCGCAGTGGCAAATCCCTAGGGAGTACCTCAATGATTGGTATGCCGTGTTGTTTTTAGTGGATCCGTGTATCGAAATGATCTGAGGTAGATTAGGGTTAGATGGAGCTCACAGTAGCAATTCCTATTAGGACTCTATATATATATATGTAAATATTGTATATGTATCGGGGTTATGAGTACCCTTTTGTTATATGTTGATTAATAAGATAAACAACTTAATGAACTAATGCATGGATACTATTGTTGCATTTATGCATGTGATGTTGTAATTTTGTGGCATGCATATGTTGTTGTGGTATTCACATATTGAGCTTAAGCTCATCCCTCTTTATATATATTTTTAGTTACAGGTAAGAACGATGAACACATTAACTACAATGAAAATGGGAGTTTGGTGGGACCTCACATGAATGAATACGGGAGAGAACATTATTATTATGTGGATGAAGAGTGATGGAAAATTAAGGAAGAATTGTAATTAGAACTTTAAGTTGTTGAGCTAAGAATATAGAGATAGTACTAGATTATAAAATTATGTAAGTATTATATGAGGTTATATGCTTACCTTGAATTTTAATTTGGGATTATTTGTATAATTTAAATTAATGATGATTGGAATGATTTACTTGAGAGTCATTTGTTTTTGTTATTGGTTTATGTTGTTATGAATGGTATATGGAGATGAATAGGTTTAAAATGGTATGGAGATTTAGGGCCTTAGCGTGTCACTATGTAGTAGTGACATGTGGAAAGTTGTGATGTCCTAGGTTCTGGAGCTTAACACTTGAATAATGGTAAGCCACACACTATATATATATATTTTGAAGAGAACTTAAACCTTTAAAGCTCAAATGGCCATAACAACAATGCCAAAGTTGCCCTATATCTTCTATAATTGTGTTAAAACAAGTAGATGCTGTAGGATGAGATACAAATGCAATTTGAACATTCGGTTTGTAGACATCATTGAATCCATAATTAAACCTCTATCAAGATGGAATACCTTACACTTATTATGTTAATATTGAATAGAAAGCCCCCTTTCTTGTAACTGCCCCATATTTAGCAGATTATTCTTCAATTCCAGTATATAAAATATGCTTGTGATGATTTGCGTTGTTCCATTCATCTGTAACCTTACATTGCCTTTTCCTAATATAGCTAACCTTGAATTGTTACATAATTTCATAGAATCTCTAAAACTTTCATCAAAATTTGAGAAGTATTCCTCCTTTTCATACATATGATTGCTATATCTCAAGTATAGGAACCATATATCTTCTTTATTGACATCTGTATCTTTATATGCCATTAATAACATCTCTTCTTAAGTGTCTGCATAGTTGGTCATTTTCTCCTTCCTCAGGCATTCCCATTGAAAGTGCCTGAGTATGTGACAATTATAGCACTCCACCGTTGTCTTCTTTTGCCTTCCATGATCTATTCCATTACCTTGAACCCTTCCTATAGAGTAATCTCCATTAGAAATCTTTAAGGCATGCTCTTCTTCAACATGAGAATTCATGTATTATTCATGCACAAGCAGACTGCTTTGTAGCTCATCAATGGTTAATGTACTTGTATCCTTGGACTCCTCAATGGGACACACAAAAATCTTTTCAATAATAGCAACATCTCTCATATCCTCACCATTTGCTTTCATCTTGTTAGCAATGGGAAGACTTCGAGCAAAGTACTCATCCACTATTTCTCTTGCTTTCATGTGAAGAACTTCAAACTCTTTTCCAAAAGCTTGCAAACTTGCACGCTTGACTTGTGTTGTACCTTGATATTTTTGCTTCATAAAATCCCATATGTCTTTTGCAGTATCCTTTTTAAGGATTGTTTCCAAGACAGAATGATCTAGTGCCTGAAATAAATAGTTCTTTGCTTTCAAGTCTTTTAGCTTTTGATCTTCAATATTTTTCCTTTATGCATCTGACAAAACAACACCTTTTGCTATTGCAGGAATTCCATTTTCCACCAAGCCTTAGTACTCCTTTGAATGCAGAAAATTTTCCATAAGCATTGCCTAGTGATCATAGTGCCTATCAAATTTTGGCACTACTGGTTGCACAAAAGGATTTTCTGTTGTCATATTTGATTGTAAAACACTTTGAAGAGTGCTGCTTCAATATTAACTCTAATACCAAATGTTAAATCTTATGAAAGATAAAAGAAATATGGAAATAAATCTACATATTAATCAAAGCTAAAGAACCATAGCTATATATATAACCATACATAATAGACTAAACTAAAAATAATAAGCCTATCAAGGACTAAAATGGATAAATATGAATCCCATAAAATAGAGATATTTATTTATAGAGTATTTAAACTAACAAACATATCCTAACATGTATAAAAAAATTTTCTTTATTTTTTTTCAGATTTTTACTTTTTATTTCATGATGATCATGAATATTTTAAAATTTGATGGGATAGTTTTCTCTCAAATCGGTGAAGTCATAGTGTAATGCCACGCAAAATTATTTGGTGGTGTGAGACTATGAAGGAGGTATGTGGCTATTATCCATTGGTGTGAAGCCATGATATTATCTGGCTTTTAGAGGAAATGGATTCTCTTAATGTTTTACACATTCTCTCTCTCTTTCTTTTTTCTTTTTCTTTTTTAATTTATGAATGAATGGTTCAATAATGAAATTTAAATAATTTTATGATATTATTATTAAGTTATTTATTTATTTTATAATTTTAACTATTGATTATACATAATAATATTTTAACAAAGTAAATTAAGAAAAATTCAAAAAAAGTGAAAATGCGGATGGAACTTTTCTCATGCAGACATGTTTGCTGTCTAACATTGCTCCTATTGTTTGTGGCGATATTAGCATAGTTATATAATTATTGCTTTGAGTTTGCTTTTTCCTTATGATTTACGCCGTCTTGGAGATTGCATATCGTTTGCGTTGGATAATTTACTTAAGCCGTCTTCTATCAGGACTAGATTTGTTTAAAGGGTTGACTCACAAGTTAATTGACACGTGGAGTGTTGTTAGTCAAGATTTATGGTCAACAGTTTTTACGTATTGCTCTTATGAAATGTGTCATGCAGCTTGTGATACCAATCATAAAAACCTAGCCTGCACACGTAATGTCTTTAGGGTAAATTATATTTTGTATAGTTTACCGTATATATACGTGTGTTTTTATCATTTATTACTTTTGTACTAATTATATTTTTGTTTTTATACTTATATGTCTGCGTTTCATATTTTTGATAATTAGTATTTGATGGTGGATATGTGTCGGCTAGGGACGGATGCCAGATTGAAAGGCTATGGGGCCAACAATAACATCAAAAAAATCATTTTCATGTTATTATTATTATTATTATTATATAAAGAAAAAGGTACAACCTCAAATTGTACAAAAAAAAAAAAAAAAAGAAAAAAAATAGTGAAGTCTAACTCGTTACTTTTTTATGTCATAAAATTTATTTATGATGGAATCCGTATCAATTTTCTAGACAATACTTTTTTCTATGTAAATCAAAAAATAATTGGCAAAAAAATCATCATCCATCTTATTTCATAACTTGTTCTTTACGATATTCATGCTAAAAAAAGAATGTTCCGTTATTATGAGTAATACAATGCATAATACATATTATGTTTTTGTCTCCAATAATAGAATGCATAAAACACACGTTATGAGTAGTACATATTATTAATTATATGGTTTGGGTGTCATATATTATAAATTATATATATATAATAGAACTCCATCTGTAAGATAACACAATTAATGATATTCAATTATTTATATTAATACTATAAAAACAAATTATACAATGAAAAGAATAGTCACAATTGAAATAAGACATAACATATTATACATAATAAAGATTTTTAACCTTATTGTAGATTAGAGCAATGATAGTAATGTCCATGTTTGTGTAACGATGATGGGAAAATGTAGTGTTTCAATGCGAAAGAAAACTTATAATATTTGATTGTGACTTGTGCTCTTAGAAAGGATATTTTTGCAATTCAATATTTGATAATTTAACTTATAAAAGTTATACAATATTTATGATTGATTATTTACCATATTAGAGAGAGAGAATCAATAAAAAAGTTACTTTCTTTTTTTACCAACAAATTAGGCAAATCATTGAAACATTTAATAATATATAAATATGGTAAATCATAATTTTGAAATTGGAACTTATAAATTCAAATATAAAAAATTATTTATTTTTATTAATTAAAAAAATGAAATTTAAAACACACCAACCAATTTTAAATTTACTTACTACAAACCAGGGTAACACTCTTAAATATTGTATTTTTTTAAAAAATATTCCACAAATATTATTCCTAAAATAATTATTCCAAAAATAGGTTTTGAAGGCATAGATGCAGCTTGCATCTTCGTAAATTTGTATTAAAAGCGTGGACACCACTCGTGCCTTCAGTTTAATTTTTGTTTTGAATGTGTGGATGCCACCCACGTTTTCAATACAAAAAAAAAAAAAAATTACATCGAAAATACGGGTGGCATCCACGCCTTCAGTGTAAATTTTTTTTTGGAACTAAAGGTACGGATGCTGTATATATCTCCATAATCTATTTTTGAAATAATTTTTTTGAGTATAATATTTATGAAATATTTTTTTAAAAAGTACTATATTTAAGAGTATTATGCTACAAACCAATTAGAGTAGTACTGGTCATTAGGCATCGTTAAAAAAAAGTAGACACAAAGAAAGCACTAGCTAGTCATGACGAAAGATGAATCAAGCTACCTCCAATATAGAAGTAGGAAAAGATTAGCTTCAACATCCTTGTAAGATAGTGAAGTGCCACAACCAGCAAATGTGGAAAACCAACACGAGCCTAGATTGTTTGGGACAAGGTCCTTCTGTGACTCTGTTCTAACCAATATCCCAGGAGCATATGAGAAATATTTTGACTTAGGAGAAAAGTCAGGAAAAGACATGGAATGTGATAAAGAAATGATGGAGGAGGAGGAGATATCGGCTGAGGAATTGAAGGAGGGAGTTCGCTAGTTACACTTCACCAGAGAGGAAAAAGAAATGATTTGTGCACTATGGCGGAACACTCTCATAGTTAGAATAGTAGGGGCAAACCTAGGCTTCAAAATGATGTAGTACAAATTAAAACGAATAAGGGGCACAATAAATAAATTCCAAATGGTAGCTGCTAGGTTAGACTTCTTCTTGGTCTCATTTGAATCAAATGAAGATATTGGATGGGTCATTAACAATGGCCCTTAATTTGTTATCAAATATTTCTTAGCCATAAAAACGTGGGAGCCAGATGTCTAGGCACAGGAAGATGATATGAATGCTATCGCGGTATGGATACGAATCCAAGGGATGCCAATGGAATATTACACACCGATAGCTATAAAAAAAATTTTATAGACTGGTTCCAAAATTTGACTCATATATAGCCGGCTTAGAAAGGGGCCGTTTTGCTCGTGTCTCTGTGCAAGGGGGCACAAAGGTTCCTCCGATATACACGATAATCATAAATAAGAAATCTTACGAAGTTCAGCATGGGGGTCTACCACATCTCATTCTTTCCTACAGGTCTATAGGACACACAAAGATGGCTTGCCTGTAGAGAGAGAACAAAGAAGATTCAAAAGCAATGGAGGAGGGGTACCTCACTGGAGAAGCTGGAGTGTCACATATGAGAAGGGAAAAGGAAGCTGAAAAGATGAGTGAAATGACGAGAGCTGACAAGGATGGGATTGCGGAAAAGGCGAGTGAAGAAGATGGGGAGAATACCGAGGATAAGAAGAATTTGTGCAAAGGAGTCAATGGAGAGGGAAACGGGGGGGTCAAATTATGGAGACTGGATACAGGTACAAAGGAAGAGAAACCCATTGAGAAGGAAAAAGAATCAAGAAAATAACAATAGTAATGACAAGAATAAACCAGGAGGATCCCGAACACCTGGGAACCAAAAAGCTTTTTTGAGAAAATGCAAATGCACTAGACAAAACCCATAGAGGTGAAGAGACAAGAATTAAATGCCCACATTGGCATAAAGGAGGAAAATAAAGGGGAACAAAAGAGCGAGAACCAGAACGTTACGTTCCAAGCATCAGAAATACCATTGCCAAAAAAAAAAGAAGAGGTGGGGGGGGGGGGGGGGGTGGTGTGCACAGAGAGAGAAAGAAGAGTCTCCATCAAACAATTAGCAAAAAGAAATGGAGCCAGTATTCGAGATCGAGATCCTTTTGAAAATGATACACCATCAACCTCGAGTACCATGGATAAATATAAACTTAAGCGGCTAAGCCTATGGTGGGTGTAGATCAAGATGTATAAAGCAAGAGTGGTAGCCAAGCTAATACGAAAATTAAGAAAAGGGGAAGAATGGAGTGACACAGGGTGCCGGAAATTACGTTCCAATCAACATACTCGAGTGGAAGAATATACGGCACAAGAATGGGGCCAATCACGACAGCTTGCGAAGGAATAATACTGACAAGCATACCAATGGGAAACCCAGACATAGAGGTGACGAAGATACTAGAGAAGCTAGAGTTGACGTGCAAGAATGTAGTGGAACAGATAATAATGAGATCTTGGACACCGATGGAAGAATAGAGGGTTCCTCTTGTGAAGACCATTCAAGAGGGCTAGGTGAAACAAATGTTAATCCCAACATGGGATGGCACAACAGTGGTAATAAGGACTTCGGTCAGACCATGTTGGTGGATGACGCGAGTCCATCAATCAAGGTTAGATAGGGCTTGGGCTAATTTTGAATGGAGGGAACTTTATCCAGATACCAAGGTTATACCCTTACAGAACCACTAGTCAGACCATTGCCCAATTCTGCTAACTACCCACCCAAAATGAAGAGGAGGCCTGAAGAAGCTCAGGCCCTTAGATTTCAACCTATGTGGCTTTAGAACCTCATTAAAGAGAATTGGAACTGTAGGAACTTCAGGTTACTAGAAGACTTGGAGCGGTTTGTGAATTGATTAAGACTTTGGAACAAAAAAGTCTTCGGTTTAGTTCATGTCAAGTAAAAAGCCATTGCTGCCCGAATGGAGGAAGTTCGAAGTCATTTAAGAATAGAACCTAATTAGGAACTAATTAACCGAAACAACTGAGGAAATGAGGTAGAGACCAATTTGAGGTAAGAAGATAAACTATGGGCAGCGAAAACGAGAGCAAAGTTGATAATTGAGGGGGATAGAAACACTAGATTCTTGCATGCTCTTGCAATTGTAAGGAGATCAAAAACAAGGATTTGTAGATTGTATGATAATGAAGGATAGTAGGTAGAAGAACAGGAGAAAAATCAAAGAAATCATAAATAAGTTCTTTTGTAATTTGTACCCATCACAAAAGGAAGTGTGTATAGACTATGAATGGGTTTTAAGGGAAATGGGGATCATAGAAAAGCAAAAAGAGGGACCGGGAAGAGAGGTAACAAATAGAGAAATAAAGAAGGTTTTATAGTGTACAAAAAGTATAAAAATGCCAAGGTTAGATGGATTTCATGCAAAATTTTATAAGGAATGTTAGGATGTGGTGAGATATTCGGTTTGTGAAATTGCAAGAAAGATAATGTAGATAAAGTATTTGCCAAAGGAAGTCAATAAAACTTTGATCGTTTTGATCTTAAAAAGGGTAGGGGCTAATAAAATAAAGGAATTTAGACCCATTAGCACATGTACCATATTGTATAAAGTAGTGGGTAAAATCCTTGAGAACCGATTGAGACCCATCCTAAATGAAATCATAAGCCTAGAACAATTGAGTTTTATCCCTAGTAAGACAATGGGAGACAATCTTATCATCTTCTAAAGATTGCTCCACTAGCTAGCTAAGAAGAAAGGGAGAAAAAAAATGGATGATAGTGAAGCTGGATTTAGAAAAAACATATGATCATGTGGAGTGAAACTTTTTGAAGCATACAATCAAGTGCTTTAACTTACTAGAAAATTGGATAAGTTTAATTAGCTCATGCTTAGCTACCGTTAGTTTCCAAGTGCTCATGAATGGTGCAACCATGCCACCCATAATCTCAAGTAGAGGATTAAGATTGGAGAATCGATGTCCTTCGATCTGTTCATCATGGTTATGGACATGTTGAGTAGAACAATACATGTTTTAGTGGAGAGTGGGATATAGAAGCCATTGAAATTGAAAGGAACGAATCTAAAGTTTTTACATCTATTTTTTGCAATGGCATTTTGTTGACTAGGGAGGCATTAGAGGAAAATGCATGGGTAATGATGAATACAAAGTAAGACACTTGGTAAACTTTTTGGGCAAAAAGTAAACCTGGACATGTCACGTATAATTCTATCAAAGAATGCAGATGAGTTATTAAGGGAAAGGGTGAGTAACGTACTAAGGTTAAACTCACAAACGACATGGGTAAATATCTTGGAATTTTGGTGAAAGAAGGGGGATAGTGAAAAAAAAAAATGCAAACTTCAATTTTTTGCTAGAGAAAGTAAAAAACAAACTAACTAGATGGAAGGTAAAGATGCTCAGCACAGAAGGTAGAAGAGTAGTCATTTCCTTGGTGATTGAGAGTATGTGTAACTACTACTTCCAAGTGCTGCCAATATTGATGGGAGTGCTAAAGAAGATAGAAAAGGTTAACAAGGATTTCTTGTGGGGGGAAGAGGAAGGAAAGGAGAGTGTATATTAGATAGCATGGGATAAGATAAAGAAAACAAAGAGGGATAGTAGACTAGGCTTAGTAAACTAAGGGATGCGACATAATGTGAACTTTGTCAAACTTATGTGGAAAGGTAGAAGGAAAAGCCGCTTGTAAACAAAGTTAATTAAGCAAAAATATAAATTATAGGAAGAAGGGTTCAAGAAGAGGAAGGGCTCCATATGGCATAGGAAGCTAAAGAGGATGAATACATGGCTAGAGGAACACTTAATACTAAGTGCCAAAAGTGGAAGAGACACAGATTTTTGGGATGGTAAATGGAACTCGAGTCTTCTTGGGAGAGATGGAGATTGACTAAAGTTCGTAGAGGTGTATAAGGGAGTAGGCGCTTGGAAAGAGGAGAAAATTGGCTTCTTAATAGATCAAAAGATTAAAAGGATGCTGGGGAATATCTATCTACAAGAGGAAGTGGAAGAAGAAAAAAATAAGGTTTGGTTATATGATAGTTGTCGAGTCTAATTTTTGAATTCTCATTCCTAATCCGATCTAAACTAAACCCTATGCTCATCTAATCTAGATCCTCGACTTGAGTTAGGAATTTCGTTTGATTTTTGGAGTCGCCACCCAACTGTTGTTGGGAAAAAGTGAATTAAGACTAAAGGAGCGGATTAGTCTTAATTTGGACTACTAGTCGTCGTTATTTCCTCTTCTCGTTTTTGTGAGAAGAGAAAAAGGGAAAACCAGAGTTTCTAAGTCCGGAGGCTAACCTATTAAAACCTATACGGTTACCACCTAATCTCCTAAAACTGTTCATCTTTAGAAATGTGTTTCATTGTATTTCTGTTAATTTTGGTTATGTCTTTAAATTTATTTCAGAAAAAGGATTTTTCATTTATTTTATGGGTTGACCCGAATGGGTGCCTACGTACCTGCTACTTAAGATCAAACAAGCCGTAGTTCGCTTTTCTGAAAATCTTTAATGTATTGGTGAATTTTAATTTTGAAATTTCTTTCGATTTATGTTCTTATCATTTTTGGGATTTTCCCTAAAAACTCTAAGCCTAAGCTTGATTTCATTTTGAAAATGATTTTGTAGGGAAAACATCAATTTTGATTTATTTGACGAAAATGATTTTTCTAAGTGCTAAAACTTATTTATTTTATTAATTTTTATGATTTTTTATGATTTTCTTGTTATTTTTGTGATTTTTGATTTTTGTTGAAAATTTTATCCTAAGTTTATTATCTATCCTATTTTGAAATCTAAAACTTTACTATTATTGTCCTAATATTTTTATTGTTTTTTCTTCATTTTATTATTTTTATTATTTTTTTATTTTATTTTATTTTTTATTTTTTATTTTACATTATTAAATCCTAACAAACCTAATTTCTACATTTTCCTATTTATTGAAAATAGAAGTAAATAAATAACTAATAACTAAACAAATAACAAAAATAAAAAAAAATAACAATAATAAATTTAGAATAAATAAACAAACAAAATAAATAAAAAAATCTGGAAAATCCGACTCACCTGGATCCGGGTCGGGTCAGTCGGGTCGAATCGGGTCGGGTCGGATCGGTCGGACACGGCGGCGGGGTTGGCTCGTTCACGGCGTTCCGGCGGTCCTTTGCGGCGGATGAAGTGTCGAATCCTAGCTTCTTGAGGGTGCTGAATCCGATGGTGGTGGCGGTTTACTCCCAGAACGTCTCCTTGCGGTGGCTCAACTCCGATCGCTGGTCGCAACTTTGGGTTTCCTCCGATCTACACTCTTTTCTCTCTCTCTCGCAATTCTGATCTGTGTTCTTGCTTCCTCATCTCCTCCTCTATTTATAGGCGCTTGAAACCGAGCTGGATAAGCTCGGATTTCCTCCGATTAAAGCTGATCGGATTTTCGGTTGAAAAACCAACTCCGATTCGTGCCCATCCAACGATTTGTTGCGATTTGATTTTAATTAGATAATGTTTATCTTATTTTTGTTGAAGATCTATTGGATTTGTGAAAAAAAATCGAATCAAAACGGCCGAAATACGAATTTTTTCTTCGCCGGCGATCTCGGGCTCGAGGTAGGAGACGATCACGCGCCCGGCGCGTGCGTTTCTTCCAGCCAATCAGATGCTGCCACGTGTCCTGGATAAGTCGAAAAATTGCAAAATGCGGAAACTGCTTCCTCCGCGATTCGAACGTCTGACCGAGCCCCCCTGCGCGCGTGCCTAGCCATGGTTCGGACCAGCTGAGCTAGCCCACTTTCCTGATTTTTCTAATTTCGCAAATTGCATATATGCAATGCGATTTTTCTATTTTTTTGTATTTTTTGAAATTTCAAAAATTTGTAAAAATTGTTTATTATTCATTATTGCTATTTCCGAAATCATTTTTCAAAATTGAAGTGTTTTCCTATTTATTTTTATTTTTTGAACATTTTTATTATTTTATGCTAAATTAGGGAAAAATTAGGAAAAATTGAAAATTGATTATTATTGAAAATTATTGACTCCTAGGGCAAAAATGGGGTGTTTACAATAGTGATGAAGAGGTATCAGTGGAAACATCATGATGAAAACAAGTGATAATAGGGAAGAGAGGAAGGATTTGAGTTGGATATGAAAGATACTAGCAATACCTAAAATAAAACTTCCAATATGGAGAATCCTATTCAATAGGCTACCGGTAAAGGTGGAAATGTAGAAGCAAGGATTAAGAAGACTAGGACGCATAACAAAATGCTCTTTTTGTGGGGAAGTGGAGGAATTTGCTCAACGCTTTAGAGAATGCAAGGTGATAAAACAAATATAAAAAAAGTATAATCCCCTAGCAGACTTCCATAGAGAAAATACTTCGTCTGAGGAGTGGATATACATGAATGTAAGCGCTAGAAGATTGAAGTGAAAAGAAAGGAGACCTTGGCAAACCACTTTTGCATATATGATATGAGAAATATGGAATGAAAGAAATAAGAGAATATTTAGGGAAGAGGAACAAAACTTAGAATGGTTGAATCAAGTCTTAGTAAGAGTAAGTGATTGGTGGGCTTACACATGCAAGGAGAAGAGGGAAAGCAATAGATGTTAGATGATGAAATGGAAGAAGCTGGGAACTTGATGGTATAAATTCAATTGTGATGCAGCAATGAGTGAGGAGGGAAATAGAATAGGTATAGGAGGAGTGTGTAAAATGACAAAGGGAAGGCAACTTGTCAATTTGCAAAACAAATTGCCCCATTGTCTCCCACATAGGTGAAGATGTAGAGTTGTGCAACGGCATTAAGTATGGTAAGAAATCTAGGTTTAAGCAAAATCATTATCAAAACTAATTCTGCTGAAGTGGTTAAATGGCTAAATGAGGGAAATGTTGATTTTAATTTATATATCCCAACTCTTGCTTGCTATTTAGAGTTGGCCAAAAACTTCACCAACATTATTTTTTGCAAAGTATGGCATGAAGCAATTTAAGTGGCAAATTCATTAGCAAAAATATACATGGAATAGCAACAGAAGTTGCAATATTGTTTCTAGCCCCTAGAAAACATTATGTCATTGTTAAACTCAGATTTGCTAGAAAATGAATGTAACCTCCTTATTAGTAAGATAGAGCTTGGTTAAGAGACTCATGGCTTTTTGATGCGTGTTTGTTTGCAGACTGTGTAGTTGTTTTCGTTTTTGACTAGTAATAATAATATTTTGGGATTTACTAAAAAAAAAAACTTACTACAATTAAGATATTTTAAAATTTAAAATCTCAAAAAAAGATCCATTTACTTAAATGTTATTAAGGTAATACAATACAACATGAATGAAAAAAAAGGAAAGAAATCAATAGGGATAAAAAAAAATTGAAATATCTTAAAAAGCATTAGTGTTGTTAGGTTCACGCTAAGTGTTTTAATAATAACAAAATGAGCTAAATAATTCTAATAAGTTTAGTAAGTATACATGAATGATTATGTTTATAATAACTTGATTAAAAGTTGGAAATTAGAAGTTGAATGAAGAAAAATTAAGTGGGCTTTAACGACTTAGAAGATAACTTAGAAGATGCCAAGTGTAAAGAAAAATAGGAATTGAGAGAGTAAGTTAGAAGGTACTATTGATATAAGCTAAGAAAAATATAACAGATTTGATACATAATTTAAGTTGAATAATTATCAAATTTGAAGGTCCAACTCCACTTATTATGTATATTTGGGTAATATGTTCGATGCCTTCTACTAAAGTAAGACAAATATCCATGGGGATTCAAGTAATTATTTTGAATCAAGAAAATTTATAAATTCATGAAAAATTGATATCATCAAGTTCAAGTTGGTTTTGAAGATATATTTATGTTATGGGAAGATTGGCATTGAAAAGGTTTATATCAAATATATTGGAAGTTATAGGTATTGAAATTCAAAATCAAAATAAAAGATAAGAGAAGAGGTTGTTCCACAAAATTAGTAGGAAGTTGAAGACTATCCAAATTATTTTTAGTTTGACTTCATCAATGAGATTTCATGTAGATAGTATGTATCTCGAGAAAGAAATGTATCTAGACAATAAGTGACAATTTTTTTTTTCTAATAATTAGAGGTTTAATCTTTCAAGAAGATAATCTGATAGAGTAATAATATTTTTTTTCAAATTATTTTCCTTATGTCCAAATAAGAAAAGTTTGTGGGTATTTATAGAGATTCAATCGTTGATAACGTCTGTTAGATTATGTTAGTCATCAATGATTTAGATAAGCTCTCACCTTAAAAGAAGTATACATAGGTAACTAGGCCTACTAAATAGCTTTCCTTAGGTGTGAAAGCCTTATGAAAAAAATTAATAATAAATAGTCAATTCTAATGAGTCCTACACTAAGATTGTTATACCAAATCTCTTCTAATCATCTCAATATTATGGACTTAATTCTCTAGACTTTATTCCCTTAATTCAATGAATCAAATCCAATTGATTAATGGATATAAAATCCTAAATTGCATCTAACCTCCTACACTTGTCCTAATATGTTTCCTTGGGTTGATGATGGTGCAACACTAAACACCGCAACTTCCTATGAAAACTGCCAAATCTCCACCGTATACTTCTCGAGAGATATGGACGTTTAGGTAGGGCATGGGGGACCAATCTCCGTCGAACCGCTCCATTTATTTTCTCGACACAACACCCAGGAACACATGGACACACAGAGATCATTCGACTATTGGATAGTGTTTTCAAATAATGGAGAGTTGACTTCTTATCGCAGAGACACACGAGGTTTGGAGTCACATGATTCTCATTTTACTTGCGCCCACTCAAACCTCATCTCACCCGCCTCCAAACCTAAACCCACTCGGACTCTGACAGCCAACAGGCCTTGTCGTTACTGCATTGGATTATAGGGCATTCACCCTCGCACGTCTACGAGAACTTTCGACGTAAAAGGTCAAAGCCTTGTGCAAACAAAAACATTGCCTCGGTTTGGAATAACTACTGCTACAAGTAGATTCTCTTCTCATGATTAAGGAACTACTCAAGCGTACTTGCTTACATAAGGCTTTGGTTCATTCGTAAATGCACGCCGATAATTATTTTTGCATTGTGGTTGGGTAAATTTTATATATTTCTTCCTTTTCTAAAGAATTATATAAAATTGATTAGATATGCTAAGTAGTATGTTGATATTCATGAACAAGTGTAATCCATGGACGTGAATGAAAATTCGAATTTTTAGAGTTCGCGTTTATGAGTAGTGTTGGGGAATGTATCTTACTGCTTTTGAACATGAGGAAGGATCCATAAACGGTATAATTATATTTAATTGGACAGGCCAATTGATTAGCCCTTCTAAAATCCCCTCTTCAAGAATGTCTTGAGGAACCAATTCTTGAGTTTGTGTGCCTCTTCTTAATGTCATGACAAGAATATAACAGACAAAAATATATTTTTAGTATTTAATATTTATTTATTTTTATTTGAGTCTTTAATTTTTTATTTGTTTATTTAAATCCTTAATGTTTTCAAATACTTAAAAAAAAAAAACTTTCATCAAATTCACTAAATTTTTTATCTATCCGTAATAATATTAAATATATTCAATTATATAAAATAATAAGATTAACAAAAAAATATTAAAAATAAGAAAAAAGGGGGTTGAAAATTTTTTTGCAAACCCTAATCATCTAAACCGACTACCACAAGGCCAATAAGAAGTTAATACATGCACAAGATGAATGAACAATTTAACGAAAATCCTATTTTTGTAAGTTTATGAAAATATTAAGAACTTAAATAAAGAGAAAAAAATATTGAGGACTTAAATAAAAAAAAATAGAAAAGTGAGTTAACATTAAAAACTAAAAGTATGCTTTTTCAATATAATAAATGAAGGAAGCTAATTTTCCGGTATTAATAATCTAACATTCTTTGAAAAAGGATGGAACTACTTATCTTTTATTTTCTCTAATGATCCTAGTCTTAGTGCAATCCTATGATCACCCCATCCTCCTAACTATCCCCTCTTACTTCATCCCTATAGATTTGTAGATCTACCATCATGGATCCTCATATATTCTTAGATCTCTCATTTCCAAGAAAAAGATCCACAATTCTACCTTCCACCACCGCAAATTTGTCATTTTGGCACATACGTTACCACAAAACCATCTGGTCGGGTTTTCGATTGAGATTGTTATCTTTATACACTCTTATTAACAGCATTTTCTTTCAAAGAATAGGTCGTACTTTCAACTGTGCTCTATGTGTGCTATTCTATTTCCCAACCTATCCCCATGTGTGATTGTCTTATCCTCCTCCATTGTATACGACTTGTTGTAGTCATCATTAAGCTGAATTTTGTTCTCTTAATGGATGATTTATAAATACGCGTATTTTCAAAAAGCTCTATTGTGTTCTCTTAACAATATGTATGCATTATTTTGATGGCCAAATAAGGGAAAGAAGCATTTGATTTCGTTCTAACACTCTTAGTCACACTAACATCGCGATAAATAAGAATGCTAGATTATATTTATAAACCTATATGCAAAATAATGAATTTGGATCCTCTTCATTTAATTTGTCTTTTTTATTTTTATTTTGGAAAATTATATTGAAGATTTTCAATTTACAAGTTTTGATCCTTCCTTTGTTCTTTTTGTTGATTTCCACCATATCAGCTTCAATTTGTATTTCAATTGCTATCGTAATGCCAAATAACATATTCCGTTTTATTTGTTGAAAGAACAAATGGAAGTGACAAAACTACCAAAATTATATTTCTCATAAAGTTTAAACACATTTTTTTTTTTTGGAAATTTTAACAATTTTGAGATTCAATTCACATTGAATTTAAACGATACGGACTTAGCAGTAAATCTTTAGAAATTTTAAGCGTATTCTTCCCATTGAACATACATACACCCTGAGGCCTATTGTTCTATCTGTTGCGGCCACGTCCTCCCGGGGGTTACAGAAATTTGCACGTAATTCCTGATTACTAATTTGAACAGCTTCTCTTTAATGGAAAAAAGATATGAAGTAAGCTCGAATATTAAGTTGCCATTGAAGGCATTATCATTAATACAATTCGAGTGGCAATCACGCAATTTGGCTGATTCTCGATCTACTGAAATCTCTGGAGTGCTGTCTCCTCAACGTTAACAAAAAGAAGGGGTTCTTTTCTAAATCAAAAGTATATGCATACGTTATTATGTAATAACATACATGGATAATCTGAATCCTTATTCACATAGAAATAGCTCTATCTAATCATTCCTGA
Organism: Laguncularia racemosa; assembly: GCA_037954665.1. Classification (NCBI taxonomy): domain Eukaryota; kingdom Viridiplantae; phylum Streptophyta; class Magnoliopsida; order Myrtales; family Combretaceae; genus Laguncularia; species Laguncularia racemosa. Next base: position 1,685,333 of record JBBMOL010000036.1, read on the forward strand.
CACGGTACAACAATACAAAATATAAATTCGACATTGCTTAAAAACACAACTAGAGAAACAAGAGACGAAACTAATACCATGTAAAATATAAACGAATAAAACTCAGCTATAGTATGAACTGGTTTTATGTGATCTTTATTCTGTTTAAGGGGGAATTCGATTCTGTTTTAAGGAATAATTACTTAAATAACTCTTTAATGTCATTAATATATATTCATTATATTCATAAATTAAAAGTATATATTTTTTTTATATAAATAACATATTCATCTATTCAATTGCATTCTATAAATGTTTTTAAATATAAAAATGGACTTAACATTTTCTTATTGATTTCATTATGTGTTAAAGATAGTAATAGGTTTCTTTTCTAAAAATTTAAAGCATGCATCGTATCTACATAATAAAAATCTATGTATTATACCTACCCATTATTTGTGACACAATTAAATACCCTTTCAAATCGCATGCTAAAGATATCTTCTGGAGGACGACGGCCGGGCTGCCTTTTGTCGGTGAGTCAGATTCGGCGTATCGTCTACTAAGCTTAAATCCACCTAAAAAGCCCCCCTCGGCTTTAGTCCAAATCCTTTATCTGGATATTGTGTTAAGCGCAATGGAAACGTATATATGCAAATATAGGCAAAATCAAACCAAATATAAAACTAATTAATCGCCCACTTTGTGCTTGCCAGCACTCTGTTACATTATACATATAAATACACACACGCATATATGTAGATATTGCAACTCTTGTCCATGACATTAAGTTTATGTAAGGATCGTTTGGGCTGGACAATTCAACCAAAAGCCAAAAATCAAAGCAAATTAAACTAATACTCTCTGTCTTTGGTTTTAACATTCGCTATAGGTTAGGAGAATTAACGTGAAATTTTGTCTCTGAGTGAGTTTGGGATATTTGTAAAGCAAAAATTTAAATTAAATTGAAAATTTATGTATTACATGTACATTTATATGGGTTTTGATATTGACTGTATTGGGTATTAGCCAAGATTCTAAAAAGAAAGCTTGTTACGCTTTATAATATCAATTATGTACTTTACAAAAAAAGTAGATGTATAAAAAGAAAAGGTTTTTTTAGTTGGCAGTACTCCTTAGGTATGTTTTCCTATTTATATTATGTAAATACATATTTAAAGGGAAAAAAAAGTTTATTATAAATTCAAAAAACATACATAGTTGAGAAGAATATGAACCTTACCTCATTATATTTATCTGTTATTACCTACGAACATGTGTCAATTTCTAACAAATCCATAATAATTTATTTACAAATTAATACTATTGCATATTAATTAAATAGTTAAAAAAATAAAAATAGAAAAAATTAAAAGCATTAGGGTGTTGACCTTAAGATAGGCAACCATACTAATGTGAGGAGGTGGATCGTCAGGTTGCCTAACCTCATTATCTAACCTAACATGCTTTTATGATATTTTTCCCTTCTTTTTATTTTGGGGTAAACGGTTGTGCACCCAAATAACTTGATATAGGCTTCTCAATTACTACGTAGGTAGTCATCCACTATCTTAGGAGGGTTGGTTGACCTCGCCAAATGGTGGCTAGCTTCCCTTTAGCTTTGAGGTGGTTGATTGTTTACTTTAGGTTTTTAGTTTTTTTTTTCATCTTTTTAATTTTCTATAGTTTTTTTTTATATTGAATTATTTAATCAAATATATTTGATTATATTATTTTGTAAAATTAATTAAGGTAAATTGTATGGATCACCCCTTAAAAACTATTATAATTGTACGGACATCCCTTGTTTTTAAAATTGAACAATTACACCTCTAAAAATAAATGCAAGGCTTTTCTTTTTTTTTTTTTTTTAAGAAAAAATTAAGTAGGAGTTTACGTATATAATCTGTTAATGAAGAAAATATTATATAACAAATAATTCATCACATCATCTAAATGTTGGCATGGCACACACATAATTAAATTATTTAATTTCAATAGTACTTTTCAAATAATTTATTTAGAGAAAATAATAAGATTTGTTTCAAAAACCTTATTAAGAATATATAAGAAAAAAAATGAAAATATCAGTGTTTAATTTGCTAACTTTAAGATTTTTTTTAATGAATTGTTTAACCTATTTTATAAAGCTTATTAACTAAATAAATTTACTAATAGAATCATTTTTTTCTTAATACATTATCAATAAAAACATAAGATTTTTTTTTAATTAAAAATTCCGCCTACTATATTCTTACTGCACATTGAAATAAAATTGGTTTTCAAATTTTTGATGTTTTGGTTAATAAAATTGACCATGTGATGCTAAATCCAAGAAGAAAGGATCAAAGAGAGACTGCTCCTAATACTAGACTTAATCCTTCACTTAAGGAATTATATGATTGTTTAATGGAAGAAGGATCTTACTTTGAGAAAGATTGGTGATGGATTTGGAAAAACATGCTTTTGCTTAAAATAAAGGTTTTTCTATGGCGTTTAATGCATAATAGCCTCTCCACAACCACCAACTTGTGTAGAAGGCACACAAAATATGATGCTCACTTTCCAAACTATTGTGAGTTAGAGGAGGATTTAGAACATGTGTTTAGAAACTGCCTTGCAATTAAAGATATATTGCAACTTTTCTCTAGTTATAATAATGAGGAAGGGCAAATGGGTGTAACGTTTTATGATTGGGTGAGAAGAAATTACAGCTTTAGGAAAAAAGATTTTTGTAGTACTCATCCACCATCTGCTAATCTATTTGCTTTCATTGTAAAACTTGCATATAGAAGCTTAATCATATGCAACAGCGGAAGCAAAATAGATACTTTACATACCTCCAGTCATTGCAAAGCAAATAGGTGTCCTGTTCGGTGGAGTATGATGTTGCGCCTCGGTTACGGTTGGTGCTTCTAAACCTTAACTCACTCAATATAGATGGTGCATTTTCTGTAGTGGTGAGCAGGATTAAGGACCCCGTAGTACTCCTATTTATAACTCATTCCATCAATGAGTTGTTCCACAAAATTAGGAATTATTTGGAACATATCTTTCCTGATTTAGTGGGATATATTATTGTTCCCGATTTAGTAGGACAATATTGTTCCTTTATTATGGGATTCATGGACCATATCTAGAGGTTATTTGTTTCCAATCAAAAAGGAAAGAGAATAACCAACATTCTCCCACTTGGTCCATATATTCCATAATTTATCTTAATGAGAGACAAAATTCATGAATCATGGTGATAGGTCCTCTAATGACGAGTATTATCTCCTATGTATTACAATGCATTGTGCTTCTCAATCTCATAGAACTTGATGAATAAACCCGATGTTTATTCTGGGTCCAAACTTAATGATATTTCTCAAAATAAATGAATAAACAAACGTGTACACAAGGCTAAATGAGAAAACATCAACTGAATAAGAGTTTCATTAACATTAAACATAATAAAAAATTACATTATGGAACCAAGTCCCATTCTCATCACATGATCCTTAAAACTCTTTAGTTGCATGCCTTTAGTTAAAGGATCAGCTATCATTAACTCAGTGCTAATGTGCTCGATGACCACTTTCTTTTCCTTAACACGTTCTCTTATGGCTAAGTACTTGATGTCGATATGTTTACTTCGACTACCACTCTTATTTTTCTTAGCCATAAATACAGAAGCTAAGTTATCACAGTATAATCTTAATGGCCTAAAAATAGAGTCGACAATACTAAGGCCATATATATAACTCTTTAACCATACACCATGTGAGGTAGCTTCAAAACAAGATATGAACTCGGCCTCCATCGTGGAAGTAGCAGTCAAGGTCTGCTTTGCATTTCTCCAAGATACGGCCCCACTGGCAAACATGAAAACATAACCAGATGTTGATTTACGTGAATCAACACAGCCAGCAAAATCTGCATCGGAGTACCCAACAACCTCTAGATTATCAGTTCGTCTATATATGAGCATATAACTCTTTGTCCCTTGAAGGTACCTCATTACCTTCTTTGCAGCTCTCCAGTGGTCAATACTTGGGTTACTCTGATATCTTCCTAGTATCCCAACAGCAAATGCAATGTCAGGTCTGGTATAGACCTGAGCATACATCAGGCTTTCAACAGCTGAAGCATATGGGATGTTTCTCATTTGTTCCTACTCAAGCTCATTTTTGGGACATTGACTTAAGCTGAATTTATCACCCTTTATAATGGGTGCTACACTTGGTGAACAATCTTTCATCCGAAATCTCTCTAAAACTTTATTGATATAGGTTTCTTGAGACAAACCTAAAATGCCTTGAGATCTATCCCTATGGATTTTAATGCCAATGACATAAGATGCCTCACCTATATCCTTCATATCAAAGTTCTTTGAGAGAAATTGTTTCACCTCATATAGCAAACCCTTATTATTGGTTGCAAGTAAAATATCATCCACATATAGCACAAGAAAACAAATTTTACTCCCACTGACCCTTTGGTATATACATTGATCCATCATGTTTTCTTCAAAACCAAATGAAGTGATGATATCATGGAATTTCAAATACCATTGACGGGGAGGCTTGTTTTAATCCATATATGGATTTATTAAGCTTGCAAACCAAGTGCTTACCTTCACTAGAAGAGAATCCTTCAGGTTATTTCATGTAAACCTCTTCCTCTAGATCTCCATTAAGGAAAGCCATTTTCACATCCATTTGGTGCAACTCCAAATCAAAGTGTGCAACCAAAGCCATCATTATTCGAAGGGAATCTTTCTTAGACACAGGAGAAAATGTCTCTGTGTAATCAATTCCTTCCCTTTGAGTGAATCCTTTAGCAACGAGTCTTGCTTTATGTCTCTCAATGTTGCCTTGTGAGTCTTTCTTAGTTTTGAAGACCCATTTACATCTAATGGCTTTTACACCATTAGGCAACTTGACGAGATTCCAGACTCCGTTAGATGCCATCGAATCTATCTCATCTTTCATGGCATTATGCCACAAGTTCGAATCCTTAGAACTCATGGCCTGTGAAAACGACTCAGGATCATTTTCGGCTCCAATATTGTAGTCACACTCTTGTAGATATACAACATAGTCACTAGGAATTGCTGATTTCCTTACTCTAGTAGATCTTCTCAATGCTGTATCAACAGTCTCTTGAGGGGCAGGATCACATTGTTCAGCTGGTTGTTTAACAGCTTCGGGTATCTGTTGAACTTCAACATCTACTGAATCAGGATTGACAGCTTGTGGTACCTCGGGGACTGAATTTTCAACACGCATTTGTGCTGGAGGCGTGTTGTTAACAACAATAATCAGTCCATTGCCCGAGGTGTCATACTGGGCATCTGAATGGTCTTTCTCAAAACCAATGTCTTGAGATCGATCGCTCCCACTGATCAAGTCATTCTCAAGAAATTTTGCATTTCTTGATTCCACAAACCTAGTACTATGAGATGGACAATAAAATCTGTATCCCTTAGACCTTTCGGCATATCCTACGACCACTAATAGTCCATAGGTCCAACTTCTTCTCATGTGGATTGTAGACTCTTACTTCAGACGGACATCCCCAAACGCGTACATGTCGCAAACTCGGTTTTCACCCTTTGAATAATTCAAATGGCGTCCCTTGGACAGCCTTGGTTGGAACTTGGTTCAATATGTACACAGCCGTTTTAAGAGCTTCATTCCATAAGAAGTCAGGAAGCTTGGAGTTTGCAAGCATACTCCGCACCATGTCCAATAATGTTCGGTTTCTCCTTTCAGCTACTCCATTCTGGTCTGGAGAGCCAGGTAAACTGTATTGGGCAACAATCTCATTCTCTTGAAGAAACCTCGCAAATGGACCAGTCGCTTGTCCATTCTCTATGTATCTACCATAGTATTCTCCGCCTCTATCAGATCTCACGATTTTAATATGTTTTCCACATTATTTTTCTACTTCAGCTTTAAATATCTTAAAAGCATCTAGTGCTTTATTCTTGTTATTAAGCAAGTAGAGATACATATATCGTGAGTAATCATCTATAAAAGAGACGAAGTACTTGTTACGGTACGCATCCATGTCTGGACTACAAATGTCTGTATGTATGATTTCCAATAATTCAGAACTCCTTTTGGCACCCTTCTTCGACTTGTTAGTTTGTTTTCCCTTAATACAACTTATACAAGTCTCAAAATCAGTAAAATCTAAAGCACTAAGTACCCCATTATTTACCAACCTTTTAATTCTTTCAATGGAGATATGACCTAATCTCCGATGCCATAACATAAAGGATTCCTCATTCACAACACATCATTTAGTGCCAATCCTTTCATGAACATGCATAATAGTATGGTTATCATCATTTTGTAAACTAAGAAGAAAAAGACCATCAGACAAAGTACCACATCCAATAACATCAGATTTATAAAACAAATTAAATCCTGAATCCAAAAAGTTAAAGGAATAACCATCTGATACAAGTCTGGAAACTGAAATTAAATTCCTAGAGTACCTAGGAATATAAAATGTCCTTTTCAATTGCAAAATGTAACCACTACTTAAAACTAAGCTGCACGTCCCAACAGCTTCCACATGTGAGGACATCTTATTGCCTGAATAGATGCTACACTCACTTCCCACTGGATTCCGCAGGTTTCTTAAATCCTGCAATGAATTGGTCACATGGATTGTAGAACCAGAATCAATCCACCATGTGTCATGATTAACATCAATCATATTGGTTTCATAACAAACAAGTGAAAGTTGAGTACCTTTCTTATCAAGCCACTGCATGAACTTGGTGCACTGTTTCTTCATGTGCCCTTTCTTTTTACAGAAAAAGCACACAACTTCCTTCTTAATGTCCTTTATGGGAGGGATTTTTCCTTTCCCTTTGTCCTTGGCTTGATCCCTCCTTTTGCTCTTCCCATGAGTAGTAAAGTTCACATTCTCCTTTTCCTTTTCCTCCATAAGCAGTCTGCCCTCTTCCTGAACACACATGGTCAACAATTCATTAATTGACCATTTATCCTTATGTGTGTTATAGGATATCTTGAATGGGCCATACTGTTGAGGTAAAGTGCAAAGAATGTAGTGAATAAGGAAGGATTCTGATAACTCAACCTCCAATGCCTTCAATTAGGCCGCAATATCCCTCATGCGCATGATATGATCACGCACACCCTTAAAATTGGTGAGTCTTAGAGTTGAAAGCTCTATAATTAGGGTGCTGGCCATTACCTTGTCTGAAGTAGCAAATTGCTCATCAATGGCCTTCAGCAAATCTTGTACCCTTTGATATTACTCGACAGAGCCCCTAATACCAGCAGAAATTTTAGTCTTTATGAACATAATTGATAAGCGATTAGATCGCTCCCATTTTTCATAAAGACTTATCGCATCTGGAGTGCTGGTTTCTATTACTGCAGGGGGCTCTTCTTTCCTTATAGCATAATCAATGTCCATCCATCCCAAATGAAGGAGAACCCTCTCCTTCCAAACCTTATAGTTATCCCCTTTGAGCTCGGGAACATCACATCGCATATCAGAAAAATTGACAGGTTGAATTGCTGCAATAATTAAATGAACATGCTCAAAATTCGAGGCTGATCAATATATGACATGCTTTTACCAATGTAAAATCATGAAAAATATGAATCTAGTGACATAAAACTTACCTATGGGCTAAAGTTTTAATTTAATTAGATTCATCTTAATGCTTACAATAAAACTATTAAATGTAAAATCATGATAGAATATGAATCTAGTGACATAAAACTTGCCTGTGGGCTAAAGTTCTAATTCAATTAGATTCTTCTTAAGACTTATTATCATGATAGAATATGAATCTAGTGACATAAAACTTGCCTGTGGGCTAAAGTTCTAATTCAATTAGATTCATCTTAAGACTTATAATAAAACTATCAAATTATGTTCCCTTTTTCTAATTCCTGTGGGTAAATTAGAAAATATAATTTGACATTTTGTCCACACAATATTTATTTTCAATATGTGATCCTAAATAATCCTTAATATATATAATTTTAATCAATTAAGGATGCTGTGGCTACTCCCTAATCATTAAAATTATATGGATCACTTAATCATTAACTAAATCCTTAGGCTAAATCATTGCATACAACTAATGCGGACATCGTAGGCCAGAAACCTATACGGCTAAGAGGCACGGCTAGGAGGCACGGCCGTGTCTCCAGTCAGACTCTCTCCCAGAAACACACACGGCTCCAGGCACGGTCGTGTGTTACAACAGATATGTTTCCAGAAGGTTACACGGCTCCAAGCACGCCTCCAGGCACAGCCGTGTGTTACAACAGATATGTTTCCAGAAGGTTACATGGCTCCAGGCACGACTCCAGCCAGACGTGTATATTTATTTATTTCCACGCGTGTATCAAAACCATAAGCAATATACTATGAATTTAATTATAATATTCTTATATTGTCTAATCAACATTTCATAATAAAGCATGTATAATGATAAACCATAAATTACACACTTAAAATAACATAAGCATGCAACATTACAAATTAAGTTCATAGCATGCTAAAGGGATTAATTCCCTTTAATAAATTTCATTCATTGACAAATGCAAATAATTTTAATATAAAATTATTATGCTAAATGCCATACTTACTCCTTGCAACAACAAGTACATACAGATTAAAAATTAAAAATTTTTAATTGCTCTCGAGACATTATTTTAACGCTCATCCATCGAAAAACATGCCAGTATGCTAAGGGAAGCTAAAAGTTGAACATGTTACAAGGTCTTTTTCGCACCCAAACAGCATTAAAGGCCATGAGAAATAAAATTTCATCACTTAACGATTTCTAATATCCATTAATCACCAGAAAATTAAAAACACTGCTAAGCAGACAAATAAAAACCAAAGCCAAACTCCACATGATTCAATAGGGCAAGGCAGAGGCGTCAAGGGCTCTGATACCAAATGTAAAACTTGCATATAGAAGCTTAATCATATGCAACAGCGGAAGCAAAATAGATCCTTTACATACCTCCAGCCATTGCAAAGCAAATAGGTGTCCTGTTCGGTGGAGAATGATGTTGCGCCTCGGTTACAGTTGGTGCTTCTAAACCTTAACTCACTCAATATAGATGGTGTATTTTCTGTAGTGGTGAGCAGGATTAGGAACCCCGTAGTACTCCTATTTATAACTCATTCCATTAATGAGTTGTTCCACAAAATTAGGAATTATTTGGAACATATCTTTCCTGATTTAGTGGGATATATTATTATTCCTGATTTAGTGGGATTTATTGTTCCCAATTTAGTATGATAATATTGTTCCTTTATTATGGGATTCATGGACCATATCTAGAGGTTATTTGTTTCCAATAAAAAAGGAAATAGAATAACCAACATTCATGTCATGGAAAATTTGGCTTTATAGGAACTAGAAAATTTTCAAATCAAATGAAAATTTGGAACCTTTGATGCAAAACATTAGATAAGGAGCTCATCAACTTTAGGTTCATTTTAGTAAAAAAAATAGAAGCTTTGAAAATAGAATGGATTAACCTTAATTAGACAACTCCAGGAGGAGGATGGATAAGGCTTAATACGGATGGGTCCGCGTACATTGATATAGGGAAAGCATCTACAACAAGAGTATTGAAAGATGATAGAGGAAGATGGATTTGCGAAAAAAAATTGGTTGTGTAGACTAATGGGGTGTATCTTATTACTATACACTAGGATACCAAAAAGTAGAAATTTGTGTGGATTCTCAAGTTGTTGTAAATATATTACAACATTGCAAAAATCTAAAGTTTAAATTTTATAATGTAATTGTTGTTTGCAAGGAAAAGATATCTCTTCTTTGAAAGACAAAAATTGATGCAATTCCACCAGAACTCAGTTGTGTTATGAGTAGGCCAACAGTCATATGTCAACAACAACAACAAGAAGATCTCTATTTTGCTCATCCTCTAATGGATATTTTGAATGTAATGTTATTGTTATCTAATGAATGTTATTCACCTGAAAAAAAAAAAAAAAACAGAATGTATGTACTTATGTTAACGTACTACAACCCTCATCAAATAAGTGTTGTGCAGATTGATGGCATGTAACAAGTAATACTAGTGAATGAATTGAATCCTATGTGTCAGGATCAAATACAGGGAAAAAGGTAAGCAACAGCTGAAGCATGTCTAACTATTGTTTATTTTATCAAAATAAATTGAGGCAATAATGTAAAATTTAAGATTAAATGCTAAATTATGAGTTGTGCTATTAACTAATGGATTAAAATGATGAAATAAAAGGGTGATTAATGATCACTACAAGAATTATTACAAAATGTGAGGATTTTTTTCCATGCAAAAGCTTTAAAAATCATCTCAATAGGCCTATTACGAGAATTCACACTCCTGTAAAGAAATTGTCAAGCCCCATCAACTTTAGGATATTGTGAGAAAGGATTTCTAACAAGCCATTTGCAAGTAATGGAAAAATTGCTGGAATAGGTATAACATTTGTGAGAAATATAATTCTCTCTATGTGATAAATATTTACGAGAAAAGCAATGTCAAAAGAGGTTGACAATGTCAGAAAATCAAAAAGGCATTTGCGAAGAATCAAATTGTGGCAATAAAGCATTTGTGAGAAATCAAATTGTGACAATAAGGCATTTGTGAGGAATCAAAATGTAGCAATAAGGCATTTGCGAGGAATCGAAATGTGGCAATAAGGCACTTGAGAGGATTCAAATTGTGGCAAGGAATCAAATTATGGCAATAAGGCATTTGTGAGGAATCAAATTATGGCATTAAGGCATTTTGCGATGAGTCAAATTGTGGCATTAAGGAATTTGTGAGGAATCAAATTGTGGCATTAAGGCATTTGTGAAGAATTAAATTGTGGCAATAAGTTTATGAGAAGTTAATTATCGAAAATGTGGGAATTCATGAGGAAAAAATTCTAGCAATACATATTTACGAGAAATGATTATGGCAAAGGTAAATACATTTGTCATAATAGCCAATATTTACAAGAAATGAATTGTTGCAAAATGTAATTTTTCCCCACCCCCTAATTCGATTGGTTTTACACATTTTTTACAAAAAAACCTGTGATACGATATACATTCTTCATTAGCCCAATTGTTGGTGTACCTTATCCCAATCGGCCATTACTTCTTGCTCTAATACCAATTTGTTAGCAGTTGTGGTTTGCTGACGTGTGTGTAATTGGTGGGGCTCACTAGAGGATGCCTTAGCCGTAGAGCTAGCTTTGTGTCTGAGCTTTCCTATGGTGACTTATTTGTTAGGCTCTGTAAACACCCCATTTTCGCCCTAGGAATCGATAATTCTAAAAAATAATCAATTTTCAAATTTTCCCAATTTTTTCCTATTTTTCTCTAATTTACCAAAAATAATAAAAATATTCAAAAAAATTTAAAAATAAATAGGAAAACACATCAATTTTGAAAAATGATTTCAGAAATAGTAATAATAAGGGATAAATAATTTTTACAAATTTTAGAAATTTAAAAAAAATCCAAAAAAATGGAAACACCGCATTGCATATATGCAATTTGCGATACAAAGAAAATCGGGAAAATGGGCCAGCTCAGCTAGTTCGTGTATGTGCCTGGAACGTGTGAAAACGCCTGAGGTCCCGAGTTCAAATCCCCCCCGCGCGCTCGGAAAATTTTTTCTTTCTTTTCCCTAGAGCTGCCACGTGGCAGCATGCGATTGGCCGAGAGAAAACGCGTGCGTTGCGCGTGATCGTCTTCCTCACCCGGACAAACGCGAGGAGAAGCCGGAGCAGATCCGATGAAGGCGAAATCGGCCGTTTTTCCTCAAATCTTTTGGATTGCTATCAAGATAAAGCCAAACCCATCAGATAAATCAAAGAAAAACAAGAGATCAACATCAAATCGCCAGGATAAAATCGAATACAAAAACGGAAAAATGTGGGTTTATCCAAATCGAAGGATTTGAGATTATCCAGAGTAGATTTGAGATGCCTATAAATAGAGAAGAACAGGAGGAAGCTAGGGCACGAAGAAAAAGTGAGAGAAAGAGAGAGAAAGGAGCGAATCGGAGTACGCCGGAGAAGCTTGAAGCCGAAACCACCGACCGGAGCTAGAGCCACCGCAAGGAGACGTTCTGGGAGTGAACCACCGCCACCATTGGATTCAACAACCTCAAGAAGCTAGGATTCGACACCTCACCAGCTGCAAAAGGCCACCGGAACGCCGTGAACGAGCCTTCCCCGCCGCCGTGTCCGATCGATCCGACTCGACCCGATTCGACTCAACTCGCGCACCGACCCGAATCTAGGTAAATCGGGTTTTCCAGATTTATTTATTTATTTATTTATTCCGAATTTATTTATTATTTGTTATTTATTATTTTGTTATTTCTTTAGCCATTTATTTATTTGTTAATTTAGGTTTTATTTTCAATAAATAGGAAAATGTAGAAATTAGGTTTTTTTTTAGGATTTAATAATGTAAAATAAATAATAAAATATAGAAAAATAATAAAAATATTAGGAAAATAATAATAAGATTTTAGATGTCAAAATAGGATAGATAATAAACCAAAAATCACGAAAATCAATAAAAATTCCCAAAAATCCCAAAAATCACAAAAAATTCCCAAAAATCACGAAAATCAACAAAAATCCCAAAAATCACAAAAATCCACAAAATTCTTAGAAATCACAAAAATAACAAAAAAAATCACAAAGATCATAAAAATCATAAAAAAATTTCAAAAATTATAAAAGAATAATAAAAAATGAGTTTTAGCACTTAGAAAAATCCTTTTCTTCAAATAAATCCAAAATTGATGTTTTTTCCTAAAATCATTTTCAAAATAAAATTAAAGCTTAAGCTTAGATTTTTTTTGAAAAAAAATCCCAAAAAATGGTAAGAACATAAAGCAAAAGAGATTTCAAAATTAAAATTCATAAACAAACTTAAAGTTTTCAGAAAAGCGAACTACGACTTGTTTGATCCTGAGTAGCAGGTACGTAGGCACCCATTCGGGTCAACCCATAAAATGAATGAAAAATCATTTTCTTAAAATAATTCAAAAACATAATAAAAAGTAACAGAAACAAAATAGAAACACATTTCTAAAGAGAAACAATTTCAAGAGATTATGTGGTAATCGTAAAGGTTTTAATAGGTTAGCCTCTAGACTTAGAAACTCTGGTTTTCCCTTTTCCTCTTTTCACAAAAACGAGAAGAGGAAATAACGACGACTAGTAGTCCAAATTAAGAATAATCCGCTCCTTTAGTCTTAATTCAATTTTCCCAACAACAGTTGGGTGGCGACTCCAAAAATCAAACGAAATTCCTAATTCAAGTCGAGGATCTACATTAGATGAGCATAGGGTCTAGTCTAGATCGGATTAGGAATGGGAATTCAAAAATTAGACTCGACATGATGGCGACTCCACTGGGGAAGCATGTCAGTAGGCTAGCCACCTGAATCTCTTCGAATTGTTCTCTTTAAGAAATGTGTTTCAATTATTACTCTGTTACTAACTTTTCAGGGATTAGTTAGATTTTGAATTTTCTTTACTATGGGGGTTTGCATGCATACATATGTTTGTGTGAGTAGATGCGGTCGAACCCGGACCGTCCTAGAAACCTAAGACGGGGAGCCGTTGTGTAGGTTTCGGGCGAAGTGAGTTAATTCACCGTTCGAGACCGATTAGGCTACCCCACCTTATGCTTCGATATGGCTTGAGATCCATTTCTTCGAGAATGTAGGAGGCTATAGAGCTCGGGAACCAATTAGAACCAGCCTACTTGCATACATAACATCATAAGGGGTTGACAATTGAATGACAATGTAATGGTTTGTTATTTTGTCCTTGGAGTTCAGGACCATTTCCCTGTAATGTTTTCGTAGTTCTGTTTGTAACTAGGCTATTTCTTATTGTAATAGATGGCTAGCAGTGCAGTCGACCGTCTCCTCCGCAAAGAAATACGGGTGTACAAACCTTTGGACCCGAAGTTGGTATTGGGCCATTGGTTTACTTTGTACAACCCGAAGGAGCAGACCTTCATCTAGCAAAAGATCGGCCCCATACTCTCATTGACAAAGATAGAGGTGAATTTGCCTTTAATCCGGACCATGCTCCAATTATGGGAAATCGAGCCCATTGCTTTCTTTATCGGACCGCATGAGATCACCCCTACCTTGGAGGAGTACACCCAGTTGCTACAGGCTCCAGCACTAACCGATCAGATCTACATTCCAGACCTAGAGGCCGGGCCAGCCGGTACCTTCAGCAGATTATTAGGTATCTGTAAGACAGTAGTCAACAAAGCCTTGGCAGACTGTAATGGATATTGTATACGGATGGATGATTTAGAAGCATGGTTCATCACCCGAGAGGACAATGGGGATAGAAAGGACGTCCTGAGTAGGGACCCCAAGACTTACAGACAGAGAAGGGTGAACGCTTTCATCTTGACAGCCTTCGCCACCATACCGTTCCCCACCGGGACCTTCTATATTCACTACAGGGTTGCAGAGCTGGTGACCCAATTCCTGGAGGGAAGATCCTACATCCCGGCTCTACTGGCTGAACAGATCCGGAATTTAAACTTCCTCAAGAAGAAAGGCCATGGGATCCTTCGCTCCAGTCTCAACCTTCTGCTAATATGGTTTGTAAGCCACCTCAAGTGTTTCGGGTTGAACATGGTCAGGAAAACCCTAGCCCAGCAGGTGGATCTGGTGGATTCATGTGTAGAAAAAGGTAAAGCTACCCGACGACCTTACCAGCAACAGTTGGGTAGAGTTGCTTAGGAGCTTCAGTGCCGAAGATATTCTATGGACAGCCAGGTGGAGTTGCTGTAACAAAATCATCTTGACCTGCAGAAACTTCCAAGCAGTGCCTTTAATCGGAATCAGCGGATGTATCAGATATCACCCAAACTCAGTGGTCCGCCAGTTCGGCACTATCCAATACATAGTTTATCGACCCTCGGTACAAGCAGTTACCTTTGATTATCAAGATCTGAACCTGTTAGTAGCTGAGAAGTTTGTAAAGCTAACAGAGGTCAAAGCACTTTGGGAAGCCATAATTGAAAGCCCGAATGTGGACCTCGGGGAATTAGATGGCGAAGTGGGAAAGCACCGAGCCACCAGAGAATTTGTAATCCACCAGCTATACCAAACAGGGGAAAGAGCATATCAGGTTCCAGACGTCACCCAACCAAGACCAGACAAGATCAATCCAGAGACAGAAGTATACTTTGAACAGGTCAGGGCCCGAATGGAGGTATACTTTGAAGCTGCGGATCATAAGAAAGACATCTGGAAGGGACGTTTCAAAGAATCCGATCAAAGGAACAAGGCCTTAGAAGCACAATTGGAGAAATGCCAAGCCAAAGTCAAGGAATTGGAAGCCGTCATCAGTGGGAAATATGAGCCTCCACAACAAAGGACTAAAAGAACTAGGAAGTAGATCTTTATTTGTAATATTTCATTTTGAACTCCAGAATTCTCAATATTAATAAAAGTAAAACAAAATGCGAATCCAGGTATCAAAATAGCTTCCAAACAATCGAACCCTCCTCGAAGCCCAGTTCTCACGCGCTCAAGAACAAAAATGGCCAATAGCAGTAACAACCGCAACAACACCAATGCTGAAGCTGCCTCGGACTCTAGGATCATGTCCCTAGAACAAACAGTCCAACAACTGGCTGCCCAGGTTCACCTCTTAACTGAAAGCATTGGCCTCCTGCGCAACACTCAGCTAACCCAGGAAGAGTATTCAGGGGCCAGAAAGGGGAAAGCAGTGGAGGGACAGCCTCCGGAATATGAAGAGATCAATTCCCACCTTAACCCGACCTTTGAATATGAGCCAAAGGTCAACCAGGGGCCGAACTCTGATGACCTGAAAAAGGAGATGGGAGAGAGGCAGAAGGAGATTGAGAAACGACTCTTCCAGCAGCTCCATGACAAGATGAGAACCATTGAGGGCCCTGACGGTTTTGAACAGGCCGGAATCACCAAACTGCCAGCATACAGAGAAGAGGCATACCCCGAGAAGTTCAAGACCCCAGAGTTCGAAAAGTATGATGAGACCGGCTGCCCCAAAATGCATACCAGGCTATATGCCCGGAAAATGAGCAAGTATGCTCAATACGACCAGCTCATGCTTCAGACATTCCAAGACAGCCTCACAGGCCTTGCACTGGTCTGGTATGCCCACCTGGACTTCAACATTGTCAACACTTGGGAGAAGCTAGCCCGGGCGTTTTATGACCAATATAAGTTCAATATTGAAGTCGCCCCATCTGTAATCGACCTGGGAAGTCTTCGGAAGAGACATGTTAAGTCGTTCAAGTAATATGCTCAGCGCTGGAGAGCCCAGGCCGCTAAGGTAGCAACCCCGATGTCAGAGAAGGAATTGACATCCATATTTGTCAATACCCTGGACAAGACCTACTTTTCACATCTAGTAGGCCAAACCTCCTCCAGTTTTGCAGAGTTGGTAGCTGCGGGCTGTAGGATTGAGAACGCCATCACCACCGGTAGACTCCAAACAATGGAGCCTCCTAGGGTCACACCGACACAAAGGCCTGTGGGAGGAAACAGAGCTAAAGAGTCCACTGTCAGCACGGTCCACTCCGGTAAAGTAGAAAAGGCCGGGACTCGTGTTACATTTCAGACCACGAGTACCCCAGTCCAGCAACCCATGACGAGTCAAACTCCGACTGTCAGGGTCCCAAGGCAGTTCACTCCAATCCCCATCCCACTCAGTCAAGTCTTCGCTCGGTTGAGGGCAGACAACTTGATTAGTTTTGAGATCCCCAACGACCGGTACAAGCCCAAGAACTTTAACTCAAATCTCAAGTGTGACTACCACATGGGTCAGGAGGGGCATTCCACAGATAGGTGCTGGAGGCTCCGACACAAAATCCAAGATTTAATTGATGCAGGAATCATACAATTGGATTTCGTGAACACCCCAGCACCCAATGTCAACACCAACCCCCTGCCCAATCACAGGCCCGCCATTAATATGATTACATCTGAGGAGTCGGTTCCCAAAGAAGCCCTGAAGACCGAGCTACAAAAGAAGCAATCCCGCCAAGCTCTAGAAGAGACTCCAAAAACACACATTAAAAGAAGGTGGTCAGCTGGAGACCCAATGGTCGGCACTTTGGGGGAATCACACAGGAGATTTCAGTACTTAGTGAATTATTCTTACACCCCGACTGAGCAAGGGCCACCTAGCAGATGGGGATTGGAGTTTGAGAAGGAGGACAACCCGGCAAAGGAAGAGGGGAAGACTGTCTACATGATCAACTCTCATCAGAAGCCCAGGGTTATACAGTGCTATAAGGGACAATCAACCGAGGTACAAATCCCAAGAAAAAGATATGTATTCAATGTCCCGATACCGGCAGAGAATTACAAGGCTGCACCGTTCGACTATCGGGCCCTCGAACAAGAGCGACCTCCTATAGTGGGAGGCATCACCCGCTCTGGGAGATTATATGATCCAAAGTATAAGAGCCCGACTGAAGAGCCCACCGTGGAAAAAGGGGAAGAAGAGGAAGAGGGACTTTCTACGTTTACGAAGATGGTTAAGGCCAGTGAATACAAGATCATGGAACAATTAAATAAAGTTCCAGCGCAGATATCGCCCATGGGCCTTCTCACAACATCCGAACCTCACAGGGAAGCACTCTTTAAAGTGCTGAAAAAGATTCAGGTCCCGGAAGGTATCGCTACAGACAAATTGGGTCACGTGACGGACTCCATCTTTGCAATGGACCAAATATCCTTCTCTCTGGAAGAGCTAGGGGAAGAGGGAGACCAACATACCAAACCACTATTCGTAGTGGTCAGGTGCAATGACACCATTGTCTCCCGGGTACTTATCGATAACGGATCATCTCTCAACGTTTGCCCATTGGCAACGCTCGACTTATTGGGGGTCAATCCAAGCAATATAAAACCCAGCTTCACAGTGGTCAGAGCTTTTGACGGGTCCAAAACAGACATAATAGGGGAGGTGAGCCTACCGGTGGAAATCGGTCCACAAACATTCCACATCTCCTTCCAGGTCCTCGATATCCCAAGATCTTTTAATTTGCTCTTGGGACGACCTTGGATACATGCTGCTGGAGCCATCCCCTCTAGTCTCCACCAAAGGGTCAAATTCATCACAAACGGGCAGATAGTCACTGTACTGGGCGAGCAGGATTACGCCATATACAAAGAGACTGCCATACCTTATATTGGGGAAGAAGGTTCAGAAGACCTGGGGTTGCAGATTTTCAATGAAGTAAACATGGTGACCAGCAAGGAGGGCCATCAGTTTAAAGAGGGGCAGCATGGGACGTTTGGACTAGGGTACATTCCTACGGCCGCAGAAGAAGCGCAAACAAAAGGTGCCAAAGGCAGAATAAGGGAGAAGCTGACCGACACCCAGATGTGCATCCTACCTCTCCAACAATCTTTCCGAAGGGCAAACGTCATTCAAGAGCTTCGGATAAATGAAGAGGACGACAACAAAGGGAAATCAACTCCCCGCACGTCTAACCAGCATCCGACTCTCAACAATTGGTTTTGTTATCCTATCAGTAGTGCTAGGTTAGCTCAAGAGTAGAGAAAGATTATTAAACAAATTTTATTGAGACTCTTTATCAAGTTCAATTACAGTTTGTTTTTTCGCTTACACATATATATGCTTTCATTTTACTCAGATCTCCTACCATCGAACATCAGGGATATTTCGCGCAGGTAGAAAGTAAAAACGCTGATATCGTTTCCAACGCTGCTGGGTCAGTTGTTGAAGGCGATATTTTAGACCACGAAATAATACAAGAAAATTAGCTAAAGCATGAACAAGGCGGAATCTCGATCGACGAGCCTATGGAGACAGTAAATCTAGGAAGCATGGAAAACCCTAAGAACCTCAAAATTGGGACCAGTTTGAGTGCCGAACAAAAACGTGAGATAACCGAGCTATTAACAGAATATGCAGATGTGTTTGCCTGGTCGTATGGTGACATGTCAGGGCTAGACCAGTCAATAGTAGTTCACAGGCTTCCCATAAGGGAAGATGTCAAACCTAAAAAGCAAAAACTGAGAAGATTTAGGCCAGACATCTTACTGAAAATCAAAGAAGAAGTCAAGAAATTGCTAGAAGTAGGGTTCATTGAAGTATCCGACTACCCATAGTGGGTAGCAAATGTAGTCCCTGTCATGAAAAAGAATGGAAAAGTACGCGTATGCGTAGACTTCCGGGACTTAAACCAAGCCACGCCAAAGGATAACTTCCCCCTACGTCACATTGATGTTCTAGTAGACAATACTGCGGGAAACCATCTCTTCTCATTCATGGACGGTTTCTCAGGATATAATCAAATAAAAATGGCTGAGGAAGATAAAACCAAAACGACCTTCATCACAACATGGGGGACTTTCTGTTACAAAGTCATGCCCTTCGATTTGAAAAACGTCGGGGCGACGTATCAGAGAGCCATGGTCGCTATACTTCACGATATGATGCATCGAGAGGTTGAAGTATATGTCGACGACATGATAGCCAAATCCAAAAAAGGAGAAAACCATATGGATATCCTGAGGAAATTGTTTAAACGGTTGAGAAAGTTCCAGCTCAAGTTAAACCCAGAAAAATGTACTTTCGGGGTTACAACGAGGAAATTGTTAGGGTTTGTCATAAGCCAGGAAGGCATTAAAATCGACCCTGACAAGGTAAAATCCATGTTAGAATTACCTTCCCCACTCTCCGTTAAAGAAGTAAGAAGCTTACTGGGAAGATTAAATTACATAGCTCGTTTTATCTCACAGCTCACCGACAAATGCCGGCCATTATTCCGTCTGTTGAAGAAGAACACCACAATAGAATGGGACGACGAATGCGAAGAGGCATTCGAAACAATCAAAGACTATCTTACAAAACCTCCGGTCTTGATAGTCCCGAAACAAGGAAAGCCATTATTCTTATACCTCACTATACTCCCTGAATCCATGGGATGTGTGCTGGGGCAGAAAGATGACGAGGGAAGAGAGCGTTCCATATATTATCTGAGCAAGAAGTTCACAGATGGGGAACAGAGGTACTCAGAGGTGGAGAAGACGTGTTGTGCTTTAATCTGGGTCATGCATCGACTAAGGCAATACACCCTTTACTACCATATTGAACTGTTGACAAGACATGAACCCTTGAAATACTTGGTAGAGAAACCAGCCTTGATAGGGAGAATCTCTAAGTGGCAAATGCTCCTATCCGAGTTTGACATCACATACGTAAATCAAAACTCGATAAAAGGGCAAGCCTTAGTCGACCAGTTGGCGGAACACCCTGTCGAGACAGATTCCCAAGAACTACAGGCCCAATTTCCAGATGAGAATATATTATCAGTGGAAGATAGGCCGGTAGAAGACTTTGGGACAAAGCAGAACCCGAAATGGAAACTGTTTTTCGATGGAGCTGCCAACGTATTCGGTTGTGGGGTTGGGGCAGTATTGATATCCCCGGACGACACTCAATTCCCTGCAGCGACGAGACTTACATTTCCCTATACCAATAATATCGTAGAATATGAAGCATGTATTCTTGGCCTCAAAATGGCCTGCCAAATGGGAATCCGCGAATTAGAGGTATATGGGGATTCGTCGCTCATCATACTACAGACAAGAGGGGAATACAAGACTAAAGACCCCAAACTGGTACCATATCATCAACACTTGACAGAGCTAATTGAAGAATTCAAAGCAATCACTTTCACATACATCCCGAGAACTTAGAATCAGTTCGCAGATGCCCTAGCCACAGTAGCATCCATGATCCAAATAACAGGGGGAGCTGAAGTTCAAACAATGAAAATAGACATCGAAAGTCGGCCCGCCTACCGTTTAACAATTGAAAAGATACAAGATAACAAACCCTGGTATCACGATATCAAGACCTTTCTCCAAGAAGGTAAATACCCCGAAATGGCTAACAAGAATGACCAAAGGACACTCAGAAGGTTAGCAAGCCATTTCCTATTAAGTGGGTCCATACTTTACAAGAGATCATCTGATACCACCCTGTTGAGATGTGTGGACAAAGATGAAGCATGCGAACTGATGAAAGAAGTACATGAAGGAGTATGTGGACCTCATATGAATGGCTACATGTTGGCCCAAAAAATCATGAGGTTAGGATATTATTGGTTGACTATGGAATCAGATTACATAAAATATGTCAAGCATTGTCATTTGTGTCAAGTCTATGCGAACCAGATCAATGCTCTACCCAACGAGCTACATTTGTTATTAGCACCATGGCCATTCTCCATGTGGGGAATCGACATAATTGGCCCTATCACTCCAACAGCATCTAACGGCCACAGATTTATACTGGTAGCGATCGATTACTTCACCAAGTGGGTAGAAGCTTCATCATACACCAATGTCACAAAAGGAGTAATAGTCCGCTTCTTAAAAAGGGACATAATAGCCCGATATGGAGTTCCTGAGTCCATCATCACCGACAACGGTACCAATCTTAACAACAAATCGATGACAAGTTTATGTCAACAATTCCACATAAACCACAGAAATTCAGCTCCCTACCGACCTCAAATAAACGGGGCAGTAGAAGCAGCTAACAAAAATATCAAGAAGATCATCGAGAAAATGACAACAACTTACAAAGATTGGCATGAAATGTTACCGTTTGCTCTTATGGCTTACAGGACTTCAATAAGAACATCTACAGGAGCTAGCCCATATTCATTGGTATATGGTACTGAAGCAGTGCTACCAGTTGAAGTTGAGATACCATCATTCAGAATCTTATCAGAAACTCAGTTAACCGAATCAGACTGGGTAAAGAAGAGGCTTGATCAGCTGAATCTGATTGATGAAAGAAGACTTACCGCATTATGTCATGGCCAGTGTTACCAACAAAGAATGGCTCGAGCATTTAACAAGAAGATGAGACCTCGGTACTTTAAAGAGGGGGATCTGGTGTTAAGGAAGGTTCTCCTGAACGTGTAAGACTCCAGAGGAAAATTCACCCCAAACTATGAGGGTCTATATGTGGTAAAAAAGGTTCTGTCAGGAGGTGCTCTGATATTGACTCAAATGGATGGTCCAGAATTGAGAGACCCCATTAACACAGATGCTGTAAAGATGTACTATCCTTAGGCAAGGGAATTGAAATTTTGCCAATGTTTATGAAAGCCAATGTTCGATGTAAATTTTGTTGAGTCAAGTTTTTACTTTTTACAAGCAAAGTTAATATCCCTGAATGATCAACAATTAATTCGCACCATAACAAATATTCTTAAATACATTACCCACCATTTCACCAATGAAAGATAAACACTAAAATGATAATGAATCTTAATATGGTTTGTGATATAATCCTATCTATCTTTGAGCATTAAAACTGAGCGCGTTATTAGGATAACATTACCGTCAAAAGAGCCATATGCAAAAAGAAAGGGAGCAAATCAAAATTTTCAACCTCGTGTCAAGATAAGAAGAAATGAAACAGAAGCGAACCAGCACAAAGTTTCGGTTGTTTGGTTGCTATCCATGATAAACTGGCAAGCATATTAAAATAAATAACTATCATATCATCACATCATTTAGTTTAGGCTGTAGAAAGCATATTCAAAAGCACAAAATGAGTCAGCCCATAGTGGGGCATTTGTCTAAACATTCCCCTTAATAGGGTAGTCAGCCCAAAAAGGAGCACTTCCCTAGATCCCTTCTAAAGTCAGTCTATAAAGGCACCTTTCTAGATATCATATTAGGTTAGTCAGCCCATAGGGGGCACTTTCCTAAAAATTTGTTCTCATGGTTAGCCCATAGGGGGCACTTTTTGAGACAATTCAACTCCGGGTTAGTCAGCCCATAGGGGGCACTTTCCTAAAACTTTGTTCTCATGGTTAGCCCATAGGGAGCACTTTTTGAGACAATTCAATTCCAGGTTAGTCAGCCCATAGGGGGCACTTTCCTAAAAACCTTGTTCTCATGGTTAGCTCATAAGGGGCACTTTTTGAGACAATTCAACTCCGGGTTAGTCAGCCCATAGGGGGCACTTTCCTAAAAACTTTGTCTTCATGGTCAGCCCATAGGGGGCACTTTTTGAGGCAAATTCAATTCCAGGTTAGTCAGCCCATATGGGGCACTTTCCTAAAAACCTTGTTCTCATGGTTAGCCCATAGGGGGCACTTTTTGAGACAATTCAATTCCAGGTTAGTCAGCCCATAGGGGGCACTTTCTTAAAAACCTTGTTCTCATGGTTAGCCCATAGGGGGCACTTCTTGAGACAATTCAACTCCAAGTTAGTCAGCCCATACGGGGCACTTTCCTAAAACTTTGTTCTCATGGTTAACCCATAGGGGGCACTTTTTGAGACAATTCAACTCCGGGTTAGTCAGCCCATAGGGGGCACTTTCCTAAAAACTTTGTTCTCATGGTCAGCCCATAGGGGGCACTTTTTGAGACAATTCGATTCCAGGTTAGTCAGCCCATAGGGGGCACTTTCCTAAAAACTTTGTTCTCATGGTTAGCCCATAGGGGGCACTTTTTGAGACAATTCAATTCCAGGTTAGTCAGCCCATAGGGGGCACTTTCCTAAAAACCTTGTTCTCATGGTTAGCCCATAGGGGGCACTTTTTGAGACAAGTTCAATTCCAGGTTAGTCAGCCCATAGGGGGCACTTTCCTAAAAATCTGTTATCATGGTTAGCCCATGGGGGGGGGGCACTTTTTGAGACAATCCCATCAAAGGTTAGTTAGCCCATAGGGGGCACTTTCCTAAAAATCTACCTCAAGGTTAGCTCATAGGGGGGCACTTCCTGAGGCATTCCACCCAAGGTTAGCCAGCCCATGAGGGGCACTTTCCTAAACCATACCGATTAGTCAGCTCTCGGGGCACTTTTCGGAAATATTCCTCTAAACAGTTGCTAGTCTAACAAGACGCTTCTGTTGACAGGTAGCCAGCTCATAAGGACGCTTCCTGAGTAAATTTTCTTTCCAAGGTTGCAAGTCTGATAAGACGCTTCCTATCATCATTTCTCATACATTCCTACACAAGGATGGAGACGTGTCCCATCGCCAAGGAACATTACCTTGAATTGTTAGGAACATCTTCAATCGTAGGATTATTAGCTCTTGGAGCATTTTCCTACCAAAATCCATTCAAGAGGCCAAAAATGGTGTCTTTTGTTTGTCTTTGTAGTTAAGTTTTTCAAACTTTACCACAAAGAGGGGCAGTTGTAAACACCTCATTTTTGCCCTAGGAATAGATAATTCTCAAAAATAATCAATTTTCAATTTTTCCCAATTTTTTCCAATTTTTCTCTAATTTACCAAAAATAATAAAAATAAATAGGAAAACACATCAATTTTGAAAAATGATTTCAGAAATAGTAATAATAAGGGATAAATAATTTTTACAAATTTTAGAAATTAAAAAAAAATCCAAAAAAATGGAAACACTGCATTGCATATATGCAATTTGCGATACAAAGAAAATCGGGAAAATGGGCCAGCTCAGCTGGTTCGTGTGTGTGCCTGGAACGTGTGAAAACGCCTGAGGTCCCGAGTTCGAATCCCCCCCGCGTGCTCGAAAAATTCTTTCTTTCTTTTCCCTGGAGCTGCCACGTGGCAGCATGCGATTGGCCAAGAGAAAATGCGTGCGTCGCGCGTGATCGTCTTCCTCACCCGGACAAACGCGAAGAGAAGCCGGAGTAGATGCGATGAAGGCGAAATCGGCCGTTTTTCCTCAAATCTTTTGGATTGCTGTCAAGATAAAGCCAAATCCATCAGATAAATCAAAGAAAAACAAGAGATCAACATCAAATCACCGGGATAAAATCGAATCCAAAAACGGAAAAATATGGGTTTATCCAAATCGGAGGATTTGAGATTATCCGGAGTAGATTTGAGATGCCTATAAATAGAGAAGAACAGGAGGAAGTTAGGGCACGAAGAAAAAGTGAGAGAAAGAGAGAGAAAGGAGCGAATCGGAGTACGCCGGAGAAGCTTGAAGCCGAAACCACCGACGGGAGCTAGAGCCACCGCAAGGAGACGTTCTGGGAGTGAACCACCGCCACCATTGGATTCAGCAACCTCGAGAAGCTAGGATTCGACACCTCACCAGCAGCAAAAGGCCACCGGAACGCCGTGAACGAGCCTTCCCCGCCGCTGTGTCCGATCGATCTGACCCGACCCGATTCGACCCGACTCGCGCACCGACCCGAATCTAGGTAAATCGGGTTTTCCAGATTTATTTATTTATTTATTTATTCCGAATTTATTTATTATATTTTATTTATTATTTTGTTATTTCTTTAGCCATTTATTTATTTGTTGATTTAGGTTTTATTTTCAATAAATAGGAAAATGTAGAAATTAGGTTTTTTTTTAGGATTTAATAATGTAAAATAAATAATAAAATATTGAAAAATAATAAAAATATTAGGAAAATAATAATAAGATTTTAGATGTCAAAATAGGATAGATAATAAACCAAAAATCACGAAAATCAATAAAAATTCCCAAAAATCACAAAAAATTCCCAAAAATCCACAAAATTCTTAGAAATCACAAAAATAACAAAAAAAAAATCACAAAGATCATAAAAATCATAAAAAAATTTCAAAAATTATAAAAGAATCATAAAAAATGAGTTTTAGCACTTAGAAAAATCATTTTCTTCAAATAAATCCAAAATTGATGTTTTTCCCTAAAATCATTTTCAAAATAAAATTAAAGCTTAAGCTTAGAATTTTTTTGAAAAAAAATCCCAAAAAATGGTAAGAACATAAAGCAAAAGAAATTTCAAAATTAAAATTCACAAACAAACTTAAAGTTTTCAGAAAAGCGAACTACGGCTTGTTTGATCCTGAGTAGCAGGTACGTAGGCACCCATTCGGGTCAACCCATAAAATGAATGAAAAATCATTTTCTTGAAATAATTCAAAAACATAATAAAAAGTAACAAAAACAAAATAGAAACACATTTCTAAAGAGAAACAATTTCATGAGATTATGTGGTAACCGTAAAGGTTTTAATAGGTTAGCCTCTGGACTTAGAAACTCTGGTTTTCCCTTTTCCTCTTTTCACAAAAATGAGAAGAGGAAATAACGACGACTAGTAGTCCAAATTAAGACTAATCCGCTCCTTTAGTCTTAATTCAATTTTCCCAACAACAGTTGGGTGGCGACTCCAAAAATCAAACGAAATTCCTAATTCAAGTCAAGGATCTACATTAGATGAGCATAGGGTCTAGTCTAGATCGGATTAGGAATGGGAATTCAAAAATTAGACTCGACAGGCTCGTTAAGAGAGAACCTAAGATCTCAAGGGAAATTCTTTTGTTTAAACTTGATCCCATTCCTTTCATTTCCATACATATATATAACCAAAGTTACATGATTTTCCCTCCCCTTTCTTCCTAGCTTTCCTATTTTGGAACTTCCACCCACTATCCCACTACGTTTATTCTTCGTCTGCCCTTGCCCCTACGTGTGCCGCCCCCATGACCTATTTGTTCGAGTTGCCTTCCCCACGATCTCCACTACTACCTACGTCCTCTTGGTGGTCATCCTGGTCTTTAGTGCTGGTGAATTCGGCCCGATGTTTGTGGTACACGTGTACGTAGGTTGTGATTACTAACATGGGATGTGTAACACATTCACTCACTCAAAATTAAGACCAACTAGAACGACAATCAAGACTTCAACCCCTATTGACTCAATACTAAGGAATACAGAGGAACACAAACAACAAGGAAACCTAAAGAAAATATAGAATGTATGACAAAAAAAGGGGAGGCGGGGGAGGGGGGGAGACAATAAGGAGAAGTTACACACTTAAGAAAATTAAACAAGAACGATAACATAAGAGAAATAACAAACAAAGGAAGAAAAAGGAAGGAAAACAATAATGGAAAGTCAAACGACTATTTGAGAGAGAGACGAACCAGTGATAACGATTGAAGGATTGAAAGAAGCTCCCCAACCTGTTTATGTGCCTTCTTCACGTCCCCCGATTCCCTATTACTCGATCTCAGTCTCTTTCTTGCTGAGTTCTAGGCATTTTCTATATAAAAAAAAAAAACTAACGTCCTTCATTCACAATAGAGACACAAAGGAAAAAAAAAATGAGGAAGGAAAGGAGAAGTTGATGAAGAGACAAGAACAAAAAAAAAAAAAGAAAAAGAATATATATATTGAGATTGCACATAAAGTTTTCAATAATATTCTATTATTTACAATCTTTCAAAAAAAAAAAAAACGACGAACCAATTCAAGTCAAGTTTATTGATCATTAAAGAAGCTATCATTTATACATCCACTCTATGCTCTGTGGTATTCAGGAATGATGCAATCTCATTTAGCCAAAGCTATGCGCGTGATCAAATGATATTACGTATTTGTACGATAAGAAAAACTTAAATTACTTCATAAGCACCAATGCTAGGCTTTAATGCTATATAAGTGTAAACGGCAGTAGTGCAGCTATTCTACAAACGCACGTGTGCTAAGTAATTTCCTAGCCATGACAAAGGCTTATCTAATGCCCAAGTCCCTTCGAGCTCACTCAAAGGACTTTGGCCAGGAAGCAAAATGTAGGGGTACTGAATCTAATTCATGGGCTTACGCCCTATTATTTTAATGGATTTAACTCTTTGGGCCGAGGTGACAAGGCCCAAAAAACAAAGTTCATGTTTTGAGATGATCAAGGGAGATTTAGTATGGTAGGCTTGAAATAGGACCCGTTGGATCGTCTGCTCGATTTAACCTTTCTTAAATAAGACTCACACACACACATTAAAGGCCTTTGGTGAGCCTAAACTCATACAAAGCCCATATGAGGCCTCATTTGCTAGGAACCATTGATCACCATAACCATCCAAATGATGAGGTTTATAATCAAATACTATAAATACCTTAGGTCTCATCACTAAAAAGGGGCTTCTTTTGGAAAAATGGTGGTTACTCTACTGAATTCTCTCCAGAAGACTCAAATTATCACTTACCCATATTTATATCATAAAGTATACACCCATTACCATAGAGTCGGGCCTTGTTTAAGACTGGTTACTCCTCCTCCCACCTCAATCACCCCCTGATCATCCTCACACGTATCACTTCCTCGTTAGGTCACGTATAGTGCGCTTACACATAATACCCACGTGACCTCGCATTTGAGCCAAACCCCCATAGAATTCTACAATGCATTCATCCTCGAAATAAATTTTGCATTATATTGACATGATGATAGTAAAACTTGAAGTAAACTTTGAACCGTAATCTCCAAAATACACTCAATTTAAAAAATTTTTACTTCTCCAATACCCAATAAAAAACCCTAAATTATATAGAAAATTAGATCAATTATATTTACAGTAGAAATTGCAAGAGAATGAGAATACATACATTCACGAGATAACCACACACATAACATGCTAGAGGCCAAAACTTTTCGAGTTTTAAATCCTTTGCACACAACAAAGAACCACAAAAAATTAGTTGGACTTCTGGAAAAACAAAATCAAGAAAGTAGATAAGAGAGGAGCAAAGTTTGAGAGATAGGGACAAAGTGAGTGAGAGCAATCGAAGACAGTGAAGCTACTACAGAGCTTGTGGAATTAGACGACAGAAGGGACAATGGAAACATAGTGTTGAGGATATATGTATTTTGCAAGAAAGAGATAGGGAAAAAGTGCGACTACGGGGAAAACAAGAGGAAAAAAGGAGGTAAAAAAGAATTGGGCAAAATGTGCAAATTCGAGGGAAAAAAGAGTAAAAAAGAGGGAAAAGAGAATGGGTGAAAATTTCTTATGTGGCATGAAAGTGGCAATGTAATTGTCGCAAATAGTATTTGTGGGGATTCTTTTCCCAAAATAAGCTTTTTTTCATTTGTGAGAATTTACTTCTTATCAAATAATTTATTGCTTTTATCTTTTTTTTTTGTCATGTAGATATAGAGTCTATACTTGAAATAGTTGTAAACATTATGATTTTATGAAAAGTATTTAACAAATAATTTAAATGTTTTCAAATTTTCATTATCCCTCTTAAGATAGTGATCATATTTAACACGATTATTAACAAAATAGTAAATACATTAAGATGCTAAAAACATAAGATTGCACATATCAAACTTAGTACTTATGTAAATGCACTTTGTGATGCCAATATGTGGTACGTAAGTGCGGGTAGCAATATTGGTTGGGAAAAATAAAGGCATAGTAATCATTTAAGCTCTATCATTGACTGATGCCTTAAGAGCTTTTTTGTCTAATTGATACAATCTTATTATATTTTTAATAAATAATCATTTTATTCCGTGAAATGAACAGAATATCAGTATATTAAATATTTTGATCGCTAGATGTTGGTGGGAAAGTGGTTGATTCATGGGGATTCCATAATAGTCTAGGCTTGAATTATTCTCTGGTGGGTTCGGGATCTGTTAGGCTTTGAAAAGAATAATAACGGGGAATTTAGAAGAAATACTTTGATTTGAATTCTATAATAAAGAGCATATAATATATATTAGTTGATTAAGGGGTTGACTCTTCTTTTGGTTGAACTGGGTCCCAAGAGTGAGTTAGATAGGGTCCACCTAAGTGCTTCTTTGCCATGGCAGACAGAATAAAGAGACAAAGGCGGCACTAAAATCAATGCTTCGACTCTGAGAAAAGTAGCATTATTATTAAAATGGGTCAGTGAAGATCACCGTGACTTTATATGTAGATGCCTTAATTACTATCGAGATTAAAAACTCCATTGTCTAATGAACATCCAGAACATACATCTTTTACTTCAATGGATTTGTTTATATTTACAAATAAAGAAATTACCTTTCTCATAAGTAATAATTAATATAATTTCTTTAATCAGTAAACACAATTAATATAATGAATATTTATAACCTTTTAAACATTTTATAGAGATAATATAGATTCAATTTGTTTTTTATTTTTAATCACCGGAAAAATATTTAAACGTAATAAATAAATCGGACCGGTATAAATTTCGTCAAAGATCTTTTATCTACTATATACTTTAACAGCATTTTCACATGATTTAATCAATTCTATATATGTATATATATAATTTAAGTTGTTGATTTGCCCATTGGTTTTGTAGACTTGTGGTCTCCTTTTGGGCATGGTACGTGAACATGATAAGCCCTTGTCTAGACTGGGCAGGCTTAAAATTTAAAAACAACGTTTATAGCAAAATGTATATTTTGCCACAACGTTTATACATAAACTCTAATTTCACCTGTTCCTAAATTATATATATTATGAAGGCGAAAAATGGAATAATAATGCTGGAGACAATAATGCAAGCTTTTTAGAGATAAACAAGTTACTAATTAGGGCATATAAATAGGTCGTGGAATGAGTCATGTGTGACTAAAAATGATGTAGTGAGCCGACAGATTTTGGATGTCATAGGATTTTGCTCAATTTACTAGTTTTGTGTAGAGAGAGTCCACGTATATGCATACATATATATCTATACATTGCTAATACGTTCATCTTTGTAATTGCTTGGCAAACATGTCATTACGATATTAAGAAACTATTATAGTAATATGGGAGTAGGATGCAATGATCTTTCTCGCCATGAATCGTATGAAGTGTTCGATGCTTAACAACACCATAACTCACTCGTCATCACGTGCTGTCCCAAAAAGGGCAAAAAAAAAACAATCTACATAGCCTAGTTAATTCCATAAATTAACTTTACTATTTCAGTAAATCTCATCAAATTACCCTAATCTCTCTCAATCTTTCAACTCCAATCATCTTTTTTTATTTACTAAACACATAGCACATTAGTGCTGATAAATCCTCTCTTTTTTTTAATTTTTTCGTATACATATCTACCAACATTCATCTACATAGTTATCAATACAAGTTACCAATATTAACTCTTTAGCAGACCTGTGAGATATATGTATCGAAATTGAAAGTTGCATGTAGTTAGGTTTGCAATTGATAGTGATAAACTGATAATGTAGCCAGTGATGATGGGCAGACATAATCGGACTCCATCACGGGCAACAGCACATACATTGTCCCCATTTCACAGTTAAATCAACCAGACATTTTTAACAGTTGACATGCGTGGAACTCTCGAACAAGTCAAAGTAGGATACTTACAAATCTCTATTAATATTGTTTGCCTTTACGTTAAAAAGTCAAACGCAAAACACACGTCGAGACATCACCTAAAAAATATTAAAACCCTAGCATCTTCATCTGCTCCACTACAAACCAAACTTCTCTATTACTCATTCCTTATCTTTTATATCCTCCTTCATTGCCCTCCCTCCCTCCTTCACTTTCTTCATCACCTTACCAACTCTCGCTACACCGCATTGCACTCCAAAATGGAGGAAACAAGCGGTGCTAGTTGGCCACATTATTTAGGGGATGAACTTTACAAAGAGCTTGTTGGCGATAAGTCTCCTTTGCTCACTTTGCCTGAACCGATCAAAGAAGATGAACCAGCACCCAGCGTTTCGGATGAAGAAACCTTAAAGCGGCTCGTATCCACGGTTTATTCCGGCCCGACAATCCGAGATGTAGAGAGTGCTTTGATTTGGTCTGCTCACAAGGGTCAGCAAGAAGAATTTTCTCCCGCCAGGTTAGGTTTTTATAGTCCTACCAACTTTAACATCACTTAATGTGTATCCAGGGATTAGTCTCGATGCGCGTCAAAGAGAGAGTGATGATGAAATGCTATCGAATCAACGTGAAATCGATGTTTTGTTGTCTCTTTGTCATGCAGAGCCTCATTACTACAACGGGGCGGGAATAAGGCTGAGCACAAGTACACATTGAAGATCAAGAGCTGTGGCAACGGTATGAGTGATGATGGATACAAATGGAGAAAATATGGTCAGAAATCCATCAAGAACAGCCCGAATCCTAGGTACAAAATTTATATACACTCGCCTCCCATTTAAATTATTCCAACCTTCATGTATATTTTCTTTGGACAAAAAGAAACGTAAAATAAGACGGAACAAGTGAATTCCATTACTTCAGATTTCAAGGTGTACTTTCAAGCATAACAAAATTAAGATTTAAAGCTCAGCTAAAACTACTTTAATCTACCCAATAGTAACCCAACATTATGAGGATTCGGAACGGAAAAGGCTCGGATGTGACAAAAATCGCAATAATTTATATCATGTAACAAGTAATGTGAAATAATCCTCAAAATTTCAACCAGAAAAATACAAAGAGAAAGATTTATGGTCTCGTATTATTTAATATCCAGGCCAACAGTAGCTGACTAGCTAGGTGACGCCTTTTTTGCCTCTTGAAGCATTTGCAACGCCATCTTTCTGGGTTCTTTTCGGGAGGAGTTACTTTTAGCTAGTATAGGAGAGAGTTTCGTCTACCACGAAATTAATACAATCTGCTCATTATATCACGGATCTCTCGGTTCATACCCTTTTTTGACTCTTTTTTTTTTTCCCTTCTTTGGGGTCATTATGTCTCATTCTACTACTCTTACTCTTTTGTGTAAATTATAATTTACGTATATGATGATGATGATATATATATATATATCACCATTTTCCAGTGATTTTATACTCTTGCTCTCTTTTATGAGATGCAGGAGTTACTATAAGTGCACAAACCCAAGATGCAGTGCTAAAAAGCAGGTAGAGAGGTCCAGTGAAGACCCAGACACTCTAATCATCACCTATGAAGGCCTCCACCTACACTTTGCTTACCCATACTTCCTATTGGGCCAGAACCAACATGCTGACCTGCCGGTGAAAAAGCCCAAGAAGACCATCTCACACACAGAGGCCGAAACTCAGCTCCAGAAAGCCCAAGAACTCCAAGAAAGCCCAGAAATTTTGACCAATAGCACCACCAGTGGGCTTCCTCAAGACCCCTTTGAAGATCCAGCCCAAAATAGGAATGGGCATGAAGGCTTGCTTGAAGATGTGGTGCCCTTCATGATCAGAAATCCAAGGAAGGAAATTGCAATGGAGGAAATGGGACAAGACAATTCATGCGGTTCATCATCGGATAGGTCTCCATCACCTAATGTTTCACCTTCTACCATGTCAAGTTCCACTAGTACTTATCTACCTCAGTATTATGATATAGGTTTAAATTCTTGCATTAGGTGAATGCACTTGTACTTATTTGGCTAGTTGGTAAAAAGTCACAATAAGACTTCATACTCGACAGTTTATAATATGCTAATGTTTGGTCATGGTGGAGGCCACCAAATGTCTCCGAATGCTATAGTTGTAATAATTAAGCATATACAATATCACAAAATAATAGAATATATATTTAAAACTTTCTGTATATCTTAATAGCATTTAAATAAAGAGAAAAAAAGCCCTAGTACTGCTATTTCCAAGATGGCAATAAGGTTGAAATATTGCTCATAAGGGAATTTTGGGGAGCTCAGCAGCCATACTTTTCATTGTTGATTATTATTATTATTGTTATGATTTTGCTTACGACTTTCTTGTGATAGGAGCCTGAGTCCTCTACCTTCCCTGAGCCTAGAAACCATAGCTTTTTATAATGCATGAGGAAATATAGGAGGCACAAGTGAGGATGTAGTCTTCTCTTCGTTTAGTGTCTGTCCAAAAAACCCTTCTTTACCCTTAAAAATTAACATTTCATCTTTCTCATAAATTTTAGGAATGTGTTTTCCGATTACCTTACCATTACGATGAGTGATGGATGACTTGACTTGATCTACATATGTTGGCTTGGCTACTTACACTGCTTACATTTAAATTGGGATGATTTTTTGGGACTTAATGGTTGAGCTATAAAATTTCCTACTTCATGAGTTGTAGATGCAAATGCAATTTTTTTTTATTTTTTTTTATAGTTTCTTTCATACCTGTCAATATATGTTCAATCTCCTCATTGATGTCGCCTTGTCTTTTGTTGAAAGATTACGTTGTTTCTTTACAACTCCTATGAGAAGGAGCATATGTTGCATGATCATAACAAATTTGAAAACCTTGATTTGGTTAGGTGGATAAGGTTGTAAGATTGTACATGATTATCATTCCTCCAACTAAAATTTGGTAGAATAATTTTCCTGCTGGGATCATAGGCTTAAGGATATGGATCAAGACTTGGTCCTTTAGAACTGCTTAAAGCATTGTCTTAGTCCTGGAGACATTCTAACAAAGCAGACAGACAAGTTGCCTAATCATCAATAGGATGAGCGTTTTCTTTACATATATTACAAATGTTTTGCATTTTTCCAGCTAATGAGTCTAGGTAGTCCATTGTTTCACTAGGAGCCTTGTTTTCAAATTTTTCATTACAAGTTAATTCTACGGCTTGCCTATATTTAGGAGTTATTCATAAAATTTAGAAACTAATCTCCATATTTTAGAACAAATTATAGATATATATTGAGCAATGCTTTATACCCATCCTAACTCTATGAAGTTGTTTCTATTAAGTGCAACTGCAGACTTTTTAAATTGAAAATAAGAAAAAAATCGAGTAATAACTGACTTAAAATTAAATTGAGCTGTGTCGTGAGGAAGAGCTAAACATGGCAGCGGACTAATTATAATGGAATTCAAATAATCTGTAAGCGTTCTGATTATGCTCGATATAAGGAGAAAAAAGAACGCCAAAGGAAAAATAATAATAATAAAAATTCAGAAGAAATAATCTAAGAAAAACATATATATATAATGGTGCCAAAAAGTTGACATGTTTAGTAATTGAAATATTTTCCATATATAAGAATGTCGAAGTAATAATTAACCAGATAAGATCACAGTTGATTCACGAGAATGGAAATATAATAGTTCAAACCAAAAGTTAAATTTTATTTTCTTGATATGAATTAGAGTATGTACAAAAGTTACCAATCAATTAACTGATGGAAGCTAAGGTTAGTGGAATCCACTCTTGCTATTTCAAATAAAGACCAACTTAAATCCTTTTTGACTCAATCTGAACCCAAACATAAGGGAGGTTCCAATAAATATATAACACTTAAGTTCATTTGCATATGCATTATAGCTACTCCATGTTTATCTAATATCATTCTTGCAAATGGGTTCAAATATCCAGCGTGCCGATTATGGTCAACAAAAAATGAAGACCCCCTTCTAAACTTGGGGAGGTAACGTGAACCATGTTGGTGCTTGAAAATAACCTAAGTACTTAGTGTGCTCATGAATTGCCTATGATAGATTAAGGCTCCCATTTTACAAGAATCGGAGAACAATTAAAGAAATAAACATAACACGTATAACATAGTTAATACTTAAGGTTATCGCCCTTTAGCTTCTTCATCTAATGATTAGATAACGCTTAATCTTATATCAAGAGTTTTTCCTAATTACCTTAGCATTCAAAATTTAGCTGCACATAATACTAGTAATTAAGCTCACAAAAAATGAGATAAACTTCATAATATATACTTCAGCAAAGTAAGAATACAATTGAGTCTTAAGTTATATGAATTTCTACTACATTTTGCATGCTTCCTCTATTCAAACTAGTCGTCCAATTATCGACTAAAATTTTTTAAAATAGATGGGAAGAATAAATTGATAAACTAATTATTAAATCTAATAATTTTTTTCACCTAAATTAAAGCTGGCATTGTTGGGAATGTGGGATTTGTCACTCTATGTCTTGTCTTTCTACCATCCATATCTTATTGTTATTGAATGTATATCTTAGGATGGACATAGGAGAGGCTGATTCTAGCCCGTGAACTGGTCCGGCCAATTTATGTCCTTGAATCGGTCCGAATCTGAAATTGGCTCGATGGGTAAAAAACTATCGGGTTGTAAAATCAATGGACTCCAAACCGGCCCATGAACCCACCAGTTCAGCTCGCCAATTCATGTCTAGATTGAACCGGCAGGTTGGGTCAATCCTAATACAATCACTAATAAAAAAAATCATGGCTAAAAACAAAATTAATTCAGGGGAACCAACCCGACCCTTCTTTCCTTGAGCTAGTTCCAGTTTCACTTCCCAGCGGCTCTTGACCTAGCGATTTCGAGTCGGTTCTGAATTAGTCTCATGTCTATCCTAGGAGATATGATACGTCAACAAACAGTGAACGAGCTATGCTGAAAAACAAGATTAGGGTTTGTTATTGTTCGACTCTAGTCCATCAAGGGCTTTCACTACTACATATACTTTAAGAAATGGAAAATTTCTTAAGAACGAGATTATAAGTACTGCATATATGCATAAATTGGAAAATTTGAAGTCACTTTAAGAAATAATTGATGCATCAAAATTTAATAGAAATGTATATACTTTTAAGCACTAGTTAGACTTTGAGGTCCAATTTGATCTCGTGCTTGCATCATTATCAGGTAGTCTAACTTCACAATGCAATTCAATATGCATGAAATGGAGAGATCTCTTCCAGACTTGTTAGTTATGCTAAGTATTGCAGACAAACAATTGAAAAATCCAAAGTCATCGCTTTATTATTGAAAACAATAAAAAAGAAAAGGAAGACCATTGTCAAGGCAGTGGAGCCTTCCGTACCAAGTTCGAGGCTTTGAAGGAGAGCCAGAAGCGTAAGAATGTGTATCAAACACCGAACATGGATGAGAAGGAAGCTATATGTTTCCAGTTTGGCAAGAATCTCTTGCATCCCTTTTTCTTTCTTTCTTTTTTTTAAAAAAAAAAATAAATAGTTTACTTTGTTTTGTCATTCTTGTAACTATTAGAAAATTAGTTAGAATATAAACTATTTAAATATTAGTTAAAAATTACTATTTAGATAATAGTGGTTTTACTTATTCGTATAAATAGTTATCCATATAATTGCAAAAGAATTATTCAATCATTTCATAATATAGTTAAGAATTTGTAGAATTCTTTGAAAAACTTTTTTCATCCGTATTAGAGAAATTTACAAATTTCTTTTTTCAATTTTCTATTTTTTCAAATTAACGACTTATGAGAGTAACAATTGAGGTTTTTTTTTTTTTCTATCATTCCCAATTTCAATGGCTTTCCACATAAATCTAATATGCTCTCTCTTTGTTGCTTGTTTAGTTACTGTCTTTGTTGTTATCTTTGGTTTTGGCTTGACAATTTGGCACTATAACATCAGCTACGTAAGTATACACACCATTTTGATAATTTCAAAGTGGTAAATCTTTCGATTTCTAGAAAAGAAACGAATTAATAGTAAAACCACAACAAAATCATGTTAAAATATTTGAAAAAATTGTAAATACATTCTCGAAATTATAGATCAAGTAGAAATATACTATTTGAACTTGTAAAATTTGTTTTTACTACAAAACTTTTGAAATATTCAATTACCTTCCAATTAAGGTCCCAGCAGTTCCTATTTATTAGCCTTGCAATGATGGGTTTGAGAACTAGTACCATTTAGAGAGATGAGTATACATTTTTAGAGACGTTTGAGAATATGTAAAATTTATCCAAACTAGTTAAATAGTTTAGGTAGCATTTTTCTTACAATCCAAAAATGTCTCATATAGGCACCCATGCGTTGATTAATCTGATTCCATAAATAATAATAATAATAATAATAATATAGTGCAGTAACGTTCTTCATTTTGCATGTACGGAAGCTCCTCCAAGCCTCAAAGATATATTAAAAATATAGACCTCTTGGTTGCTAAATCACATCTCGCCGCTTTTTCCAGCGAACCAAACTCATCCTCACCTGCTGGAAGTGTGAAGAGTAGTCCCAACGATTGGCAATAATTGAAGCGGCAGACAGACATCATTTCTTTGATATATTTTATGTCCACTTCCACTACTAATTATCAACGAAGAACCTATCCAGTATCAGGATCCAGCGTCGTATGATTCCGATGATCCAAGTACATTTGCTGTATGCCTCAGTGTTTTTTTTTTTTTTTAATAACGAAATAATATTAAAATTATAAACTCAACTTTTTTTTATTTTTTAAGTTAAATTTACATATAAACTTCAAAACTACTATATATTATATCTAATCAAATTTTGTTTATTAAATATTATTATCTTAGCTACACTTGTGTTCTTTGATTAATAATTGTTTTTCATGCCATTTTCTTTTTAAGATGGTAGATATAGTAATTTGATGAGTAAAAGTTTAATTGAATATATAATATTTAATAATTTTAAATTTTAGATATAAAATTACAAAGAAAAAAGTATAGGTAAGATTCAAGAAATGATTTTAATATTATCCTTTTTTACACAGGAGAGAGGTGATAGGTTTTCAAAAAACTAGTTAAAAAGTTGGGAAAAAAAAAGAAAGAAACAAAAAAAGTTTTTTTATTAGAATATTAGTTGATCAGTATATGAAAAAATAAGTATAAATTAAACATAAAAAAAAAATTCACTAACCCTTAAGATAAGTCCCTCTAGATCTCGGTTAACATTTACCTTTATATAATAATAGATTAATTTGATGATAATTCAAACTCAATTTCGATATGAAATAAATGCTATCTTGCTTAGCTTTTCGAATGTTTGGGAAAAAAGTATATTATAACATGAAATGAATGGTAGAGGCAAGACATTTTCTTGGTAAAAAATTTCCTTGTAGAACTTCCACATCAAAAGGGCCAATAAAACTTGCCAACTCACATGGTGAAATGACTCGAACTCTTCAACTCACATGCGGCCAAAAACAAAAAGTTTAGCCTAAAAGAGCGTACATATTCCGTAAACTTACGACAGACAACGCAAAATCCATTTCCTAAGAATAGCCCATAAATAAATTGAAACGACACAAAACTATCACTATGCCAACATATATATATATATATATTAAAGTAAGAGGCACATGTGTGATGTTTTTATTATTTATCTTTGATATTTTAAAGTTAAAATTATCAAATTAACTTTATGGTTTTCTTCTTCTTTTTTCAATAAGGGTAAAACTGTATTTTACATTTAAAAAGCCAATCCATCTTCTTATCCACTATTCTTACTTTTTCTTTCCTATCTCCTTACCCACCCATGTTAAGATTAATTCAAATCTTCCAAATAGTTAAAATTCATTATTATTGTCTACATACATACACACACACATATATATATATATATATATATATATATAATATTATTTAAATTGTGAGTTTGAATCATATAATTCAAATCTTTCAAACAATTATACTTCACGATTATTGCCTACATATCTATATTAATTTATATTATTTAAGTTGTGAGGATCATATATTGGCAAAGAAAAAAAAAACTGTGAGGGTCATGTAATCATCATTCTTTTAAATTTCATTTTACAAAACAATCTCTATATTCTATTGATGCATGGAATAAATTTAGTAAGTACATGCTTTTCTCAAACAATTTAAACCCAATAGGCCACTTTCCAACAATTCCTAAAATTTCTATTAGTTTTAATTTTGGAAGTTAAAAATATTCTCCTTTTCCTAAAGACAAAAAAAAAAAGTTTTGACTTTGAATATAGTGTTTGAAGAAATAAAACAAATAGCAAAAATCATTATATTTGAGTAACATGGTATTGGCAAAAAATAAATAAATAAAATATAGGTAGTATCATCTCATAATAGAATATGTAATTAATAATTTCAATTTTTATTTATCATCTCATAGTAGAATGTGTGGTTAGCAATTCTAATTTTTATTATAAGATAATATAACGATTTGATAAATTTTATTGGAGAAATTTAAAATTGTTTTCCTTGACTTTTATTATTGGCTGTTTGGAGATGGTTTTAGAGTTCTTACGAGATTTATATTTAGAAGGAATCTACTTATTATTTTTATATGATAACTTAGTTTAATTATTAATATCAAATTGAAAAATCCTTGTCGATAGGTTAGTTAAATTATTTCACTATCAAATTTATGTTAAATTTTTTAATATATTAAAAAATAATTTTTGTCAAACATCCATAGCATCTATATCCGTCATCCGCTAATATATACATAAAAGGCGACAACATAAAAGTTCATTAAAATCAATTCGTAGATTGAAAGGAAGCTAACACCAACACTCTTTAACAAAATAAATCTCTCTACCTAGATAAAATAACCAAACGAAATAGGAAAACTAAAAGGAACCTAACACTAACAGTTCCACCCACCCACTTGTATACTGAATAGTTAATAGAGAGGGGAGACAGTGAGCAGCAACACTGCAAGCCATTGAACGGTGGTGCTTAGACGGCAGCGGCAAGTGGGCCATGAAAACGGTGACGGTGGCAAATCATAAAACAGCAGTTATTGTGAGATGTCGGTGAAAATATCTTATTGGCATAATAAAGATGGAGGCAAGTGAAGAGAGGAAAAGAATAAAAGGAAGATGAAAAGTGTCGATAGGGGCAGCAAGCAAGAGACTGTCGCCCCTAGGTTTTAGTCCTTTTCCTTCCATCTATTAAGTAATTAAAAACATTTAACCATATTAAATAAAACTTTAAATTTAGTTAATTTAAACACGGATAATTTTAATTTCCAATATAAAATATACACTATCACCAATTTCGTTGAATGTCACTATTTTTTTTTTTTAATTATCATCATCATTCACTTTTACTCCAATCCTAATAAGAGTGGTACTGTGTTTGTGTAAGCAATTTCAATCTTTATTTATGTATGAAACCTAGTTATGCAATATATCTAATCCACAACAATGAAACCATTTGGTATTATTAGAAAAGCTAAACTGAATAAATAAAGTAATTCTTGTAGAAAAAAAGCATATTGTAAATTTTGCTTTTTTAAGTTAGTCATGTTTAAAGTTAGAATCAATGATTAGATTTTTCAATTATTATGTTTTCATTAGAATTGTTTGATCCATATATTTACCCTAGAAATAAAATACCATCTTAGTAAATATTTTTATAGTTATCAATGTAGTTTTCATTTTAAACAATTACCAAACGGAAGACAACATTAACATACCCAAAAGAAAAGTTATAGTATTCTCCATGATCAGTAATCAAATACAAATTGAAGACCCACCTGATAAGTAATTAAATACAAACTGAGCACATATTAAGAAAGCCGTGTAGAAGTAGGCCACTCCTTCCTTGGATACGATTGTCTCCTCAGGAGATTGTATATAAAGCCCCTAGTTTAGTTGGAAATCAACCGCATCTTTTGCTCCGATTCTCTTCATACCTTTATTTATTTTTTACAAAAAAGAAAATATGAGAGTTAACTTCTCCAAATTGGTGCTGAATTCACAACTCAAATCTTCAACATTTCTATTTCTATGAATGTACGTTGACTGTTGGCTGGGCTGAGTGAATATATAGCAAATAGGATTTACCCTTAACCTACCTGCGACTTCTAAAATTTTATAACTACACTACTTGTGAACCATCAATCTTTATGGTTAATGTACCAAATCGTATCCACAGGTTCTAGGATAAGTCGAGAAATCTGAAAGTATCTTTTTCTTATATTTTTCACAGTTAAAAATATTTTTAGAATTTCATGCCAAAAATTAAGATACTCAAACGTAGGTCCATAATGCTTTTAAAAGTAAGACCTATTTCAATAAAAAGATAAAACAACAAAATACAATGCATAGTACCACATTCGAATATAGTACTACATTTGGACGAAGTTTGTACAATTTATAGTTTTGTTCAAAATGCACTACTATAAACGATTATTTTGAAGGCATTCATGATGGAGCTTTTTGGATGATTCATTTATCTATCTATATTCATTGGGAAGTCAAATTTTCAGAAATGGAAGCTTCTTTGCTAGTTTCTTCTTTGTTAGTTTGCTATTGAAAGAACCTTTTGCATGCGATCAATTAATTTTTCACAAATTCACCTTCAAGGACAAATT
This sequence comes from Laguncularia racemosa, assembly GCA_037954665.1. Lineage (NCBI taxonomy): Eukaryota > Viridiplantae > Streptophyta > Magnoliopsida > Myrtales > Combretaceae > Laguncularia > Laguncularia racemosa. The sequence continues at coordinate 1,727,145 of JBBMOL010000036.1, forward strand.
TCAATGTCCTCCTATATTTTGCCTGGTCCATTGAATTTTGATTATTCTCTATTGTGAAAATACAATATATACAACACACTTCACCTCGAACTGAGTAAAAAGCATGTAAATTGGAAGTGTTGTCAACTACGAATCGATATAGGAAATTTGGCCAAGAATGCGAACATGTCATTCAGATTGGAAAGCGGTAAAGGCCACTTCTGAAATGCCAACACCAACCCTAAAGTGAAGGCTCTCACTTATTCATATGGGAGGTCAAATCAGCCAGTTGTTTGAGTAAGAATGGAGGTACCATGATTGCCAGTAAGTACTATGTTTTTTACCTTTGTACATAGGACATCTACATATGGATCAAGACTTCAATGGAAACCATGATTGCAAGTAAGCACTATGGTTTTTACCTTTGCACATAGGACATCTACATCTGGATCCAAACTCAATGGAAGCAATGCGGCACTCACTACGTTTGTTCTTGTAATAGTTTTAGCTAGAAACCATCAATTATGCATAATGTTTGTCAACTTGCTTGAAAGCTAGTGGAGAACAACTATCTCACTGACATGCGATATACTCAATCCCTTATGGATTTTTGTATAGGACATAAATATTGGAAAAGGATATTGGTTAGAAACGGTGTGACGGGAATTGCAAGTTGAAGAAAACTAAGGATAGGTTAATATTAATTTTTAGTTAGTTAGATTGAAATTGTGAGATAAAGAATTGTTACCCTTTCAATAATATTGTATTTGCTTTTACTTTTCTCCATTCTTCATTTTTTTTTATGTGATTTTAATTCTGTACGGTTTTGGAAAGTCATGATATTATAACATAAAATTTTCTATTTTGATATACATAGCTATTTATGAATATTATAATTGAGTGTAATACAAGTGAGCAAGTAGGCCATTCCATGATCCCTAATACACAAAGTGTTTGTTATAAATTATGATAGATAAACGTGGAAACCCTAGAATACTAAAATCAAGTTTATAAACTATCGCCCCATTTATTATTTAAAACCAAGAACAATAGTTATAGAAAAATCTTGACCCACTAATTATAGTGAATCAAAATCTCAATATAAGTATAAAGTCAAGAACATTGGTATAATATTGAATGCCAAAAGATGAAAAGATAACACTTAACTAACATAAAAATATTCATAATTCATAACTTGAGTGAATTATTCATTACATACTTACACCATTCATAAGAAGAACTAAATATTCTAGAAATATCTTAATAAAAAGAAACATAATAACATCTTATAAACTATGAAATACATTAACCCGACCTTATTAACTAGTAATCAACTGTCCCATCTTGTAGACAATGTGTATTTAAAGCTTAGCTCGCTTTGGTTTTCTTGATCCTCTTGCATTCACTTAAATTGATAATCTTTGACTCTAAAATCAACTTAATTAACGTAGTTTGAAAATTGACTTAAAATATTTTTAAACATGGTTTTTTGAATTTGAATCTTCATTTGCATTTCCCTTTCAATCCCTCCTTTTCTAAAAATTGGATTTCAAGACCCTCTTGAGACGTAATCTCAAACTTAGCTTTGGCTTTAGAATAGAGTTGACTGTGGTCTTTTGGTTGAAAAAAAAAAAAAGGTAGTCATTTTTAAGGGGAATTCAAATTTTGAAAGAACTCTTTTCTTGGTTAATCACGTAATTTAACAAAATTGTGAGAAGATACACCTAATAGACAATACCGTCTGGGTTTTGCCAACTAAGCCCTACTTTTCAGCAACCTTTAGTTGATCTGCTTTTAATGTGTGGTCAATTCCAACTTCACTTAATCCCTTAAGCAGTCCGGATTCAATTATATCAATAGCCTGGTCTTTTATTATTATAAAATGACAAGGATCCGATCAAGTTCTCATAATAATAATTTGTTGCTTTGGCAACTATACAACGTCACGTATCAAGACCTATTCCTCAAAAAATGTGTTGTACATCTTGCATTCGCGTTCAAACTCAAATCATTACTACTTCGATACTGTTTTCTATGATGTCATCGAAAGGTTTACAGCAAATGGGTTGCCCCCCCCCCCCCCCCCCCCCAATAATGCATTAAAGCATTAAGGTCTTACGTCGTTCTGGAGAAACACGAAATCCCAGAATAGACGTCTCATAATGTGTTATCATTAATCATTGGAGTACTGATGATGATGAGGCTGTAGGGGAGATAGATCATCGGCTCTGTGGGCTCTTCCTGTGTGGTCCAGAAGCGTACAGATTCGACTATGCATTTTTAAACAGTTGGCTTTACGGTAAATTTGTGCTTTGATGACTAGTTTTTTAACATTTTCATATGGAGGTGATAAGGTTATCGATTCTTGGAGTAGGTTTAGTTTTGCACTTGGTAAAAAGGTACACACAGATGCAAAGAAATCAATTTATCTGGTCTAACTTTAAACTTAGGAGAAATTGTAAATATATTTTTAAAATTATTAGTAAGTTCAGATAAATTCTAAATTTTTTTATTAAAATATGGTTTAATTTCTCATAAATTTTAAAAATTTATAAATAACCTTCTAAATATTACTAAAACCTTATAACTTTGTGGCACATTTAGTTAATATCATATTAAGGATAGAATAAAATAGTCATCCTCTCCCTATAAATCTATTAATATATTCAATTGATAAAAACCTATTCTTAGAATTATTGTTGTTTCAAAATGAGTAATTATAATTCCTTTATAGGATTAAATAAACACTTATTGCTTAGTTTTTTTTTTTAAATATATTTTCATATTTACCTATGAAATTTAAAACAGTATCCCCTAAAGTTAAAAGTCAAATTGAAGCCAAGCTCTTCGTAGTGGTATGATTTTGCATTTACCCTATACTTTTATAACTTTCGGAAAAATTAATTTATTGCAGTAAACTTCCACTAAACATTTATTAGGGAGTTAGATTGACATTTTACTACTTTAGAGGTGCTAAATTTATACTAAAAAAAAAATAAACACTCCAATTACAAATTATCTATAAACTATTATTTAGCTAATTTAGTTACAATATTTCTAAAAAAAATTGATATTCAAACTTGATTTATCTTATTAAAAAATCAGTATTCATATTATTAAATTTGCTTTAAGTAATTGAAGCTAGACATTAAATATACTTTTTATTAGCCCAATCTAGTGGTCACATATACTACGATGTACGATTAATGGAAAAACATTTTACCATATTCCAACCCAAATTTCTAATTAGTATATGGCCAATTGACCATGGATGATAATGTACGACCACTAAATAATACCATGAATTAGACCCTTACCTAAATGCTGATTAATGTCTTTTTAAGTGCCGATTACATTAAATTAAAGCTCATATTAGCTGGTTTTTTTTTGGGACCACATGTCGTTTGTCCTCTGCCTTCACAAGTGTCCAGAAGATTGACACTTAGCCAAAGATTGGCATCTCCCTCTTTCAGAAGTCACAATTCCAAAATATCTTTCTCTCTAAAGCATTTTCAATTTCACCTACTTCTGTTGTCATTTATACTTGCATCGACTGACTCATTCAATTGTCTTTTTTTGTTTTTTCTCTTCTGATTATAATAAAAGGGAAGATGGAGTTTGCTACGTAACTCCATGGGTTTTGACAGTGATGACTCACTAGTTTCATTGAGAAAAATCAAACAACATCCTTGTTTAGGAATCTTCCTCCGGCTTGTACATTAGTAGAGGGAAAAATAACAATATTTAAAGCACATTTATTACCGTAGGAAAATATCGTTAAATTTATAATATTAAAATATAAAAGATCGGTTATTTTGTATCATATTTCTTAAAAATTAACATTTTTATTAATAAATCCTTTCAAATTATTCCTCTAATAAAAATTATGTTTCTTATGATTAATCCCAATAAACTAACAAAACTTTATTCATTTTAGCACTTTATATTTTTCTATATCTCGAGTTGTCTACTTTAAATAAGGATATTAAATTCTGAATGGGCATCACCTAGATATCAAAATCTGCCATCGGTGTATTCATATCTTCTGATCCACATTTTTCAATGTAAATCTCGTGACATTTAATTATCTTTGGCCAAGATGAAAAAATAAAAGAAGAAATTATGGTGATATACCTTGTGAAGGCACCGACAATACAGTTTTTCTTTCATATATATATATATAAAAAGGGAAGAATTACGCATCTGAAAAAATATAATCTAGTTTTATACATATAATTTAATCTAAAGTAAATAAACTTCCATTAAAGCTCTAATTTCTAAATATTTCATCAAGTTTATGTGATTATGGTTGATAGTCCTACCATAAACTCCATACTTAAGAGAAAAAATGCACTAAGAAGGACCTAAATTTTTCCTTTTTCATTTATGATCTATATTTGAATTTAAGAAACTAGTCAAAGGAGGATCTCATCGCGAAAAGTGTCCTTATTGAGTATGACATCTTATTTTGATTTTATATGTATGGTCTCAAAATAAAAAGTATAAACACACAGATCCTTGAACAAAAATGTAGAAAAAAGCTTAAATCTTTTTAATGTATTTTTTAGATAAAATTGTAACAATTGTATATTGTTCCTTCTTGTTGTTTCCTCAAAATGTAGGGAAGAAAAAAAGAAGAAGAAGATTTAAATATTCTAAAGTTATTTTTTTCTAATCAATTGCAATAAAGAAAATAACATCATAATAATACTATAAATTATTTCAAATTTTAAAATAATCTCAACAATTAATTTATATATTTAAAAAAATTAAAAAATATAAATTTAAAGGATCCTTTTTTTTTTTTAACAAAAAAGAAGAACTAATACCGGTTATTGTCATACTTTCCCAATTAGCTTAATGACTGAAAGTGCTTTTAAACCAATTCACACAACGGGTGTGATAGATACTTGGCTTGGTGAGTAAAGCCTACCTATATATATATAAACAACCTAACCTTGCTAATGCAGTAATACAATCAACCATACTATCACAAGTCTAAATTCCTACCAAGTCTTTTATTGGTCCGAGCAAGCAATTCCATGCAAATCCATCCCCATTTTCTCTACCCAAATCAAGCCATTGACGACCCTCCCATGTTCAAACATGAACCATTAACCGAGTTCGACCAAATATACGTTTAAAATCAGCAATATATCATTAATAAGGAAATTGCCAATTTGGTTTACTTACATCTTCTTCTTTTTTTAATTTATTTCTGGATTCTAAATTTAGTTTATTTACAATTCTTCGTAGTTGTCTCTAAAAATCTTATTTCCTCACATAAAAATCAACCCATTGTTTACAAGTTCCTATTTTTAAACCTTTAAACTCTAATTAGTTGGGTTTCTCCCCTAATATCATATTAATATCAACTACTACGGCATCTCCAAGTTTAGCATTCCTGGGTGTACAAATCCTAGAAACACGCGCAACAAAACAAGAAAAGCGTTCCTTTATCATTGCATACTCTACCCGTGACCCCTATACAAATAAAAAAGTTTCTTGACTTAATTAAATGCTATTAAGTACTGAGTCGATCACATACTCTAAGGCTATGTTACATGATATCCAAGTGGTTGAGTCCTATATGTAGAGGTGAGTGGGTACATCATGGATAAGTTTGACTTATCTATATTTTACTCCGTAAGATATGGGTTTTTAATTTTTGGAATCAAAACCTATTATATAATACCCTAAAATCATATTGTACTGTGTATCCGTAGGAGACTAAATCTAATTTATGAGTTTATGACCTGTTATTTTAGTAGATTTGACTTTTTAGATCAAGGTGACTGGGTCAAAAAAGTGAAGTCCATATTTTGATATGATCATGAGAGATTTGGCATAATGGGCTTGGGATAGAATCCGTTGGATTGGCTTGTTCAATCTAACCTTTCTTAAATAAGACTCACATACACACAGAGACTAAAATGCCTCTAGTAGGTCTAAACCCATACAAGACCCATATGGGGCCTCATTTGCTAGAAACCATTGATCGTCATCACTATCCGACGAACGAAATTTATAACCAAATATTATAAATACCTTATGCCTCCTCACTAAAAATGAGACTTCTTTTGGAAAAAAAAATGCAATTACTCTATTAAATTTTTCTCAGAAAACTATAATTACTACATTCCTATATCAAACTTCACAAAACATACACTTGTTACTATAGAGTTAGGCCTTATCTAAGACTACCTACTCCTCCCCCCATTTCAATTACCCCCTAATCATCCTCATAAGTGTCACTTCCTCGTTAGGTTGCTTGTAGTTCGTTTACGCGTAACACTCACGTGACCCCACACTCGAGCCGAAACCTCCACAATATCTTATAAAACTTACAAGATATAAAGTATTTTGTAAAATTTTTAAATTTTATCTTTTTTTCTATAAATTTCAAGTTTACGTAATATTAAAAAAGTAATTTATATGTGAATTATAAATTCTTAATATATAAAATTTATATAACTTGTAACAAATATGTAAAAAAAAATTTTACCTTAATTATTTCAAAGTTTATGATCTCACCACTTAGCAAATGAAAAAGAATAAGGTAAAAATAAATAAATAAATAAAGTTAGACAGGAAAATGATAAAAAAAAAAGATAAAAAGGGGAAAAATATTAGATTTAACTGGTTATAGTTATTAACTTATGAATTTAGACTCTTTTTTTCTTTTTTATTAAAACATTTATTACCAAAAAATTATGATATTGTTATTTATTAATAATATTTAATAAGATAAGTAAAAGACATCACAAAACCTATACTCTATATATTATAAAGTACAAGTTCCAAGGTGAGTATAGGGTAAGAAGATCTTGTACTCATACTCTATCTCGCCTACTTGGAGCCTTAGACGGCTTTTAAAAGGTTATTTTAAATGAAAAAATACTGTAATTCGTTAATTAACTTAAATTATCAGCATAACAAAAAGTCAAAACAGAGTTGATGAAGACATCAACACTAGCGTTCAAACTTAAATTGACTACTTGGTGGGGGGAGGTGGGTTGTGGTGAGGGCGTGGTGTGGTTGTTGGGGGAAGAGAGAGTAAAAAGATCGTCACATAAATATGATAAATAAGTGGTATTATAACACAGTCCAAATGCTTGACAGCCAAGTCTTGGCTGGAGTAGGAAGAAGGTACATATGGTTCCGTAGTTTGCCAAAATCTGGAATTTCGTAGACAGAAAGAGTCCAAAATTGCAACTGTTGCCGGTTCAAAGTTGGCTCACCAATGGGAACCATGAATTATAATACGGACTTTTTGATCCTTTTCCCGTCATCTTCTCCATACTGCAATTTTTAAATAAAATGAACGTGACCTATTTGTACAACAATTAAATAATAATTTGAGCAGCTAGGAACAGTACGAAGCTAATGGCTCTTTCTGCCTATTTAAGCCCTCCATGCTCTCCTTCATTCTTCCCCTCCCTCCCTCTCCCTTTTTCCGATCCTTTACAAGCCTCAAGATCAGCTTCTTTAGGGTCTCTACTCAACTTTCTTCATACCCTTTTCTTTTACCCCCACCTCTTATCTATATCTCTGGTAGGCTATTGTACTAATTCTACACTATCAGCTTTGCTCTACAATTTTCAGGATTTTATAACATCTTTGGGAAGTTTAGCCTTTTTACTTACTTGGAAATAGTTTCGATTAGTGGTAGACAATAGTAAATAACACGAGAAAATAAGTATTTAATCATACGATACGGGATAATACTGGCCCATTTCATAAATGCATTTCACTACTCATATGAAAAGAAGTAAAATCTGTAATGCTGCTAATATCAATCCTGATTTGAAGGTTAATTATTGGGTTGGGATTACCAGATGTTGACCCTTTTGGTTATTATTTGCTGTTTCATCAGTGCCTGATGAATTGTCACATTTACGTTTAATGGCTCTGATTCTATGATTTGGGAGTCCTTGTCAATGCCCATTTGCTGTTATATTATAAACGAGATTGCATTTGATTTCTTTAGCCATGTTGTTGATAATCTTATCATATGAACCAGTGATTGAAACAACAAAATAAAACATGATCCACTAGTTTTACTTCCACCAATTTCCTGGTGGCTGTGGATCGTCCATGTCGAGCAGGACTACTTGTAGCTATCACAAACCACTTATCTAAATTATATATCCTTCCTTTTGGTTTTAAATTCAGATTCGTTGCGGACATCCATAGGAATCTGATATTCACGAGAAATGAAAAGTTATTATATAAGAATTAGACTAAAATTCAACATTTGCTTTGGAGGATTTAAGATGTCATGGAACATAATGTTCATGCCCGTGCATTTTCTGTGAAAGGTACTTTGAGGGGAATGGAGTTCCAAGGCATCTACCAGCATGCTCAAAGCTCCAAATATGACTGTCTCCTATTTGGTAACTAAGATGACCCTCTTCAATGGCTGATTTGCAATTATAAACAACAAACTCATTTTCTTTTCAAATGCACTTGCAGATCTAGACGACACGCTTTACCCCCTTAGCACAGGCATTGCCAAAGAAGTCCTCAAGAATATTCAAGGTATGGCTTCTCCAACAAACTAAAAACTGGTGAATTTTCTTATGGTGTTGTATAATGCATTTTCTGATATGCTTCTTTTTTTAACATTTTTCGGCCTACAGATTATATGGTTGAAAAGCTTGGGATAGACAGGAGTAAACTTAATGATCTGTGCAACCTACTATACAAGAACTACGGAACGACAATGGCTGGTCTTAGGGTATGTCTCAATTCATCCTTACGCAAATTACCTATTTAAATAACTTGATCAACCGATCCCCTTAGTTGCGAAATGGAAAAGAACCGGGTTCATACATAATTAACTGTTGTCCGAAACCTTTCCAGGCAATTGGATACGATTTCGATTATGATGAGTACCACAGGTTAGAAAAAAAAGACATTCTGCTCCAGGAGGATTCTCCTTTTGTTCTAATAATTGAATATGCTTAATTTGTTATATTCTGGTGGTGCAGCTTTGTTCATGGAAGATTGCCTTATGACAACCTGAAACCAGACCCTGTCTTGAGAAGTCTTCTGTTGAGCCTGCCTTACCGAAAAATTGTAAGTTCCAAGGTCACTCTCATCTCATGTCAAACGATTACAAGCCCAAATCGATTGAGTTCAGCAAATCTGAACTTAATCTTCCTTTGCTAATTAGATTTTCACAAACGCGGACCAAGTGCACTCTGTCAAAGTCTTGAGAAAGCTTGGATTAGAGGACTGCTTTGAAGGGATCATCTGCTTTGAGACCCTGAATCCAATTCACAAGAGCACCGTATCTGATGATGAGGATGATATAGAGTTTATGGGATCGTCCGCTAGGACTATGCCACCTCCAATTCTATCTGGCAGCAGCAGTGATCCTGGGATCTTCGACATCATTGGACATTTCGCGAAACCTGATTCGGGATCGGTGTTGCCAAGGACACCAATTGTATGCAAACCATCAGAGGATGCAATTGAACGGGCGTTGAAACTTGCGAATCTCAATCCTCAAAGAACGGTAAAATACTACCTAATAGGGCAATTTTCGTCTCTTTACTGTCTTTCTATGATCCTGAAGTGCTCTTTGTATTTCAGATTTTCTTTGAAGATAGCACCCGCAATATTTTAGCAGGGAAGCGTGTGGGTCTACACACCGTGCTGGTAAGTGAACTTCAAACCTAATTTCTTCATTTCATATGAACTTCAATGGAACATAGCACAATGTGGAATCAATGAAATGCAGGAGTTTATTTATAGGAATACATACGCTTTCTAATCCATTTGTCAAAGTATGAGTAGAACTGGCTAAACATGTATAAATAGCTCTCAAATCGTCACGTTAAAACTCAAAAAATTATACGATTTAATATTTATAAATTTTAAAAAGTTACGAGACCATGAAATTATACTTTAAAAGCTTAAATCATCCATATTAAAAGTATATTGATTGACAATTTATCCATATTTATAATTCACGTATACTTTATTTAGGTTGGAACCTCTCATAGAATTAAAGGAGCAGATTATGCATTAGAAAGCATCCACAACCTGAGGGAGGCAGTGCCAGAATTATGGGAGGTTGATGTGAAGCCAGAAGTCAATTACTCTGAGAAAGTGGCCGTTCAGGCTTATGTGAACGCTTAAATTCAAACCTTGTACAATCATAACATAAATACGTGGAGACCATTTTAATTTCTTTTTTTTTTTTTTTTTGTAATATAGATGCTTCTGTCAATTTTATTAGAATTATTCTCCTTTTGCAGCTTTTACTGGTGTTCATATATCTAATTTCCGTATTTATAAGTTCTCCGTTTCGGTGATGTCGTGTCCAAATTTAAAAAGAGAGAGAGAGAGAGAATTACGTGTAAAACCATGTTATTATAATTGAGGCGATGATACAGAACGAGGTTAAATTGGTAATTGTAGAGAGGGAGAGTATAAATATAAACTAGTGGATATGAAACTGTGCTCTAGCTTGGCCTTTATTAGGAATCTAGGAGGTTATACTTGGTCCAATTAAACTTGTCTAAATTCATTTTATTTAGGCTTTCATTTAAAAACTATTAATGTATAAAATTGGCTGAAACTTATCAAACTAAATTCGAAATTAATTAGACACGTAACTTCTTGAATTAAATATCATAGTACTTGACTTTTATTGGAGAAACTATTTTAATATCTTGAGCTAAATTTCTAGTTGACAGCAAATAATTTGAATCGAATTCAAATAAATATAAAGTAAAATTTGTGTGATTTAATTAGTTCATTTACAACCTCAAACTAGAGTACCGGTGGAGGAAAACGGAAAAATGAAGGCCATTCAATATGAAAACCGGTGACAAATGCTTTATCTTTAAAAAGAGAACCTCATCCTACAAGAATTAATATGGCAATTAAAATTACAATTAATTTACCGTATTTTGTCCCCCTCCTAAACTAATGTAGAGGAAAAACCCTTGCTGCCCATGATACGAATAAAATGATTGAATGGAGGATTTTGACAAAAACAAGAAAACAAAATTTTAAAGTACAAACTTGGAGAATTCTTCTAGTAGCATAGAAAAGGGTTTTAGGAATCATAGGCTCGAAATAATAAAAAGGACAAGATGAAGATTATATACAAAAACAACTAACAATGTAAAATAAGGTAGTAGTGGGCACTTTGTCCGAATGTTTCCATGGGTCGTTCGCGTGAATTGCGATATGACACTCCTCCAACGTTAGCTTGAGTGAATCAGGACACATGGACAAAATAAGGTAAAGCATTCTAATGCCATTGAGAGGCCTTTGGACGATGCTTCCTGTCTCCTTGCATTAGACTTCATCTGAACACTAGCTTGGGTCTTTGAGCAAAGCCATGGCATTAACTGCTATGATGTTTCCTTTTATTTGACGTAGCCTGGTCCCATTTCTCCAGATAATTTACTGCTATATGCCCCACATCAGTCTTGCCTTCTTGTAAAGAACTTGATTTCGAGATCACATCTAGATACAGGGTGTCATCATTATGAATAGCTGCAACATTGAAGGTACGAGAAATCTCCACTGTTTTTGTCAAACCTACCATAAACAAATTCCCATGATTTTCTGCAAGATCTTATACAGGCTATACTTGTGGTTGTAACTTGTTACAAGTTCCCATAGGAAACCTCTTGCACCTCAGTTACACCGTAGCCTCATAACTCACAGAAAATGACTGTCCCTTCTATGTAGGTCATTTGCAGCTTGTTCTTGACATGATTGTTCCTTTACTTTATCATGAACTTGCCTTAATTTCTTAGCAAAATTCTTTGCCGATAACTTAAGTTTCTTCAGATGATTAGCTAAGTTTTAGTGCATGTCGAGGAAATCTTGTGCAGACAACTAAAACTGGATATCTTCCAATTCAATTGCAAATAAGCTTGTGAAAATGTAATGTTCCGCTACTTGGGTATATCTCCATGAATGTCTCTAATCATGTTGCTAATTATCTAATTGACGGTCTCTATTCGCCCATCTATTTGTAGATGTGCAGTACTAATGAAGTTTCATGAAGAATCAAAGATCCTCCACAAAACTCACAAGATATCGCTAAAAAACTTGCTGTCATAGCTTGAGATGATAAATCTAAACCGCAAGAAGTCTCACCACCTCCATGAACAACAGTCTATGACAACGCTAACATCTACGTTCTTGCATCATGAAAATCAAATGGGACATTTTGAAGAACCTGTCCACTACAACAAATATAAAATCTTCCCTTATCATGTGTGAGTAACCACAATAGAAGATCCCTGGATACATCTTCCTAACCTTTTGCAGTTTGACAATTATAACACCTTTTGACAAGCTTCTCCGTATCTTGCCTCAAATGCAATAAATAGTATCTCTTCTAGATTGCTGTCAAGGTCTTGTCACAGCCCAGGTGGCCGCCTAATCCACCACTTTACAAGTCCTGCATTACCTTCAAACATAAATAGATGATTTCCCTTCATCAGTTAGCCATCATGGATTAGGAAATCACAAACTTGTTGGTCACCATTACATTTGATCTCGTCATCCTGGAAATCGACATTAGTGGGCTAGAGCTCTTTTTAACTCCTGGAAACCTATAATCTAACAAAAAAGATGTTAATAAAATATATACACTCTGACTCAAAGGCATCTACCATGCGGTGTTGCAACCTTTTCTTTTCTCTGTTACGACCCAAACCCAAAGAAAAAGCCTAACCCAAAAATTTGTTTGATAAGTGGAAAAACCACTTGAACTTGAGTATCCAAAAAATTACCCTCTTTTTGAAAGCCAACACCCACACTAGCCTCATATAGTCCTCTCTGGTTAAACCTTTTGCAGATTGCCCTCTCAACAAGAGAAATAATGTTACAATCCAACTCTAAGGGTAGAGCTCAATCCAAAAGATTAGTTCAATAGGTAGACGAACTCTTTAAACTTAAGTACTACCTATAATCCGTACTACTATCCCATATAAGACTGTAACACTCACTCGGCTTAAAAGTAAACAGGGAGACCATCTTGCGTGCATATATTTTGCTACTATGCCTTTTTGACTTCGGAGATGCTTTAAGGAATCATTATCTAAATTTAGCATAAGCTCTTTTTCCACCAAGTTATGTTCCCACATCTTGAGCACCTGTAGTATTGAATAAAATTTATTATAATAGTTGACCTACTTCCTTATGACATCACTAAGCTTCTTATGAAAGAATGCGACCGACCTTTTCTACTACGACAGTGCTGCACTCATGCTATCCCACTAGCATCACACTCTGCCTCAAATGGCTTCTCAAAACATGATAAGACCAAAACCGGTGTTGTAATCAGCTTCTCTTTCGGTAGAGCAAAACTAGGCTCTTGTTGATCACCCTACTAAAATTTCCACTCTTCAAACACTCAGAGGTTGGCATTGCAATGATATTGAAATTGTGAATAAATTACCTGTAAAATGTCGTCTTACCATGTAAACTTCTGAGTTCTAACCACAGTAACATTAGTCTTAGGAGGGAGCTAGTCTCTATCTGTCCTCACCTTCTATTGATCTAACTTAATCCCATCAATGGTAACAATGACACCTAGAAACTGCACCTCTATAAATTAACATGCATTTATTCTCCAACACTATAAAAATGATGATGTACAACTTCAATCGTTTCAATTATAAAACAATTGAAGCGCCATGTTCAATTGTGACTTGATCCATCTTAGAATTCATTACGAATGAGATACTAACACACCCTTACCAACAATCTTCTTCAACATCATGCTCGCTAAGAATCGAACTCATAATCTTGATTTCAATACCAATTATTCGATCAAGCACTTTACCACTATACTAAAAATTATAGCTAATGATGATATGCAATTCAAATAATTTCAATCATATACCAATCTAAACATTATATTTAACTGTGATTTGGCTCATTCTAACTTTCATTATGGACGAAATACTGACACACCCTTGTCATTATAAGTGTTCAAATTGTAACTTCCCAGTTCCCAATAATGCTATATATTAGAATATCATTAAAGTTATGAACAACTACAAAAGCCTCACAGTAAGCTTTCTCTCTTCTCGCTCGGGGTCCAAGGAAGTTCCAATATTAACTGTGATTCTCGTCGTTCTCCTTTCCTCTAACTTAGCTTGTTTTCACGTATCCTTATAATCTTCCGTTGTGAGGCGCACCCCAACGATAGTTCCAATCACAACCCCATCAACCCCACACACAACACCACCCAGCGCCCACTCCCCCCCCCCCCCAACAAAAAAAAAAAAAGTCCTTACTCAGACCATCCTTTTTAGCTGTTCATAGCCTAATAACCTAGGCCTAGGCCACGGACCTCGTTAACCAGTCCTTTATAAGTACGATTTTGTTTTTTTTTTCCCATTTTTTTTACAACGCTGTGTCAAATAATTGAAAACAACTCTAAAAAGAATTATTAAGAATTATTTTTTAACATTCTTAGAAATAAATAGAAGAGATTTTTATTTAAAAAGTTTACTAAAGTGCTGATATGATTCTTACGAAATTCATAAAAATAAAATAGTTTAATAATATCATTTACTTTAAAGTAAATTACACTATGTAAAACTGTATTTTTACTTTTTTTTTTCATTTTGCATATTAGTATTTTCGTTTCTTATACTTTATTTACTTATATTAAATAATATAATAAAAGTTAAAAGAAGAAGAAAAAAAAGGTAAGAAATGAAAACAAATAAGAAAAAAAGCCCTTACTAACCCCGCTAAGCTAAAGGATTCGTTAGATCACAACTCACCATTATCACCTTACGCAACTTAAAACCCTTTAAAGCAATGGGTAGTTATCTACCAACAAAAAAAAAAAAAGAAATTTAGAAAAAAAACTTGTTAGGTGGTAATGCAATTATACAACTTGATTATAACTCAATGGGTTTTTGAAATAATTTTATTTTTTACCTTTTTCATTGATGAAATATAGGACTCACATAAGATAGTGAATAGCCCACCTATCATTATAATTGAGTTGTACAACTTATCAATATCAGTGGTCTCGGTCCAATTAATCTTTTAAAGCCTTACAAGCAATTCTAAGGCTAGATATTAGAAGCCATCACTTTTGGGGTCGTGTGAGTTCTTAAGTAGCCTAATTATAGAATAGTCAATAAAGTTGCTTTTATGCATTTTTATCATTTTGATTTTATGATTTTTCTATAATATTATTTAGTAAGTATATTTAATAATATGTTTTTATTAAATTAATTCTTACTAAGCAACTAAAAGCCAAAACAACAAAGACATATATAAATAAAAAATATCTAAGATCCTTATGGCTTAGTAAAATTGATGTGAATATTCTAATAAGATGGATCAAATTTAAATTTGCTTTTGCTATAATCATCGGGAAAAAAAAAATACTATGTAAGTATAGTGTAATTTACCTTTTGCCTGAACAAGGGAAGAAAAACTTAGTCCAATTTTTTTCGCACTATTTTTTGTATAACTCCAATTTTAAATTGCTTAGTCATTTGTCCACGCAAGGACACTGGAGCGTGGAGTTACAAAGACAAAAGATAAGATAGGATTTGCACTTGAAAGAAAAAAGATAAGAAAAGAAGTCCTTCAGAAAAAAAAAAAAAAAAAAAAAAAAAAGCCCCTGCTGTGCACCAAACCCCAACGTTCTTCTTATCTAACGGCTACGACCTGATTCGCGTGTTGAAACTTGGAAGAGAAAGGTCTGGAGTGAAGATCAGCAAAAATGGCAAAAGTCACAGCAAACCATTTTCATTTTCAATGTCTTCTCTCTCCTTCTACTGCCAATAGGAGACCCCGTGGAGGATTATCCTCCGTCTCTTTCCGGTGCAGTTCTACAGGAAGGAAGAGTTTCCGGAAACTCGGCGTCGCTGTGGCTATGGCTGACTATTCTAAAGATACCGTCCTCGTCACTGGTGCCGCTGGAAGAACCGGTACTCTCTCTTTCTCTCTCTCTCTCGTGATGCATATGGAGTAGTCCAGTTTGGTTAAATAATTTGTATGGCGAAGTAAAGGGCTTTCACCATTGTTAATAGGTGATAGCATACTGAGGTAGATCTTAATATGTTTGCCAAAAATATTGAGACAAAATAGCATGTTACTACCTCATGTATTCATTGTTGATAGCACTAGAATAAAGGAATAGGAATGCAGATTCTAGTTGCTAGGAAGTCCAAATACTTATTATGAATAAGGCGATACTTCACTTATCTTTAGATATTCTTAGAGGAAGTTTGGTTTTATCTTTATTACGAATGGAGAACTTGGACATTTGCATATAGGCGATTTTTGTTTTTCTTTAGGCACATGGATCAGTAGGAGAGAATGGGTGCCAAACCGGCTGATTAGTTATGCACCGGGGGAATGCCCCGAAGCCCCTATTACCTCTCCTTTCGAACTTCCTGGGATTGAGCTTTCCTTTGTAGAAGTAGAACTAACGTCCAAGGTTCGCATTATTCTTGGTCTATGAGCACTGGAGGTGCAAGAGGAGTTGTTAAGTGCCATAAGGTAACTACCAAAGCTATCCGTTAATGCCAAGCTGTTATGAAAGTTAGCTGGGTTTTTGATGGTTGAAAGCATGACATCCAATCAAGCATCCATATGATGCAGAGCCACATGAGCAAATTGCATTTAACAGACTTACTTATGGGATTTGTGTGCTTAACCCCCTTCATTCAAAAAAACATGGACATGGCTATGCATAATGAAAGTGATTTTACCTCTCTAAACTTGCTCAAAATGGAGAAGACTACATTTTGTGGGTGAAATGCCCTTCACTAAAAGGCATTTTGAGGATTTATGGAATCAAATTCCATGTTTGTCAAGTAAAGTGAGGCAATCACTGAAATTACACAGTTGAATAGAGTCAAGTAGCAAATCACATAGTCAATATATTGATGGGATGTTATCAATATTGATCAATTCTATGAAAGCGAGTTGCCTGCTTGGAGACTAAATAACTCCACAGTGATTAGGTGATTGAGTATCTTAATCTCAATCATTATGTTATTGGAACTGGTGGACATGATACTTGAATTTTATATATAAGCCTTATGTTGGGGCATTTTCACAACTTTTTCCAGCTCTAATTTTCTCAAGAGAGTAAAAATCAGTTGTCCAAGGATAGATTCCATATCTTCTTGAAAGTGAAGCTTTGTGGATCCCATGGAGATGAGATTGCAAGAACACACATGGTGGTCTGTTATTTCCTTACTGGGAAGTGGGATGGTTGGTTAATCATTATTCTTTTGGCTGACTTTGGCAGGTCAAATAGTTTATAAGAAACTGAAGGAGAGAACAGACGAGTTTGTAGCTAGAGGACTGGTCAGAACTGAAGAGAGCAAGCAGAAAATGGGGAATGCTGATGATGTTTATGTTGGTGATATCCAAGATGCAGCTAGTATAGTTCCTGCAATCGAAGGTATTGATGCTCTCATAATTCTAACTAGTGCAGTTCCTAAGATGAAACCTGGTTTTGATCCAAGCAAAGGGGAAAGGCCAGAATTCTACTTTGAAGATGGAGCATATCCTGAGCAGGTAAGAGAAAAAGTCCAAAATTTGCTAGCCACACAGTTGTTACTTTAGCTGAAGGAAAAAGTTTTGCCTCTTAGGTTGACTGGATTGGGCAGAAAAACCAAATAGATGCAGGTCAGAATATGTGGTATTAAATTATCTTTCCAATTATTATGAAATCCTGCATATGGGAGCCTGAGTTGATGAATGTAACTCATGCATGCAGCAAAAGCTGCTGGGGTGAAGCACATCGTTTTGGTTGGCTCTATGGGTGGAACAGATCTAAATAACCCTTTGAACAGTATAGGAAATGGTAATATTCTGGTAAGTGATTTCTGCAATTTTATTATTTATCATTATATGCGATAAAGTAAACCTTTCTAAATCAGTTTTTGTTTCAACTTCACCATTTTAAGTAACATTATGATAAAAATGATCAAAAACCTCTGAGCTAATAGATAGTATTTACAACTGACCACCAGGAATTATCAGCATAGTTACCAAAAAGAAAATAATGGACATGAATAAACCAACTCTAATTCATTAATGAAGGAAATAAGATATTGAAAAGGCTGTAACTATGTCGTGTTGACTGAGAACAATACTTAGTAATGCGAAAAGCTCTTCAATTGGCTCCTTATTTTTGCATTCGTCCTTCCGAAGTTTAGGCTTGAAATTGGCTGCTTACGACCACATAGCATTCCCTCAAATGTGCTTTTCTCTATGACAAATATAAGGAGCTTTATATCACAATTCTGCTTTCATTTCAGGTCTGGAAAAGAAAAGCAGAGCAGTATCTGGCTGACTCCGGCATCCCATACACAATCATAAGGTGCTCTCATAATATTTTGATCTTATTGAGCTCCAACTTGTGGTCCACTGTAGGCTGATTTAGCAATTATCTGACTTGCTACGACAATAGCACTTCATGCTGTTGTGTTGCTTTGTGTTGACACGGTGGTCTTCTGAATGTGATGAGATAGGGCTGGAGGTTTGCAAGATAAGGAAGGCGGTATTCGTGAGTTACTAGTTGGAAAGGACGATGAGCTTCTCAAGACACAAACAAGAACCATTTCTAGGGCTGATGTAGCTGAAGTTTGCATTCAGGTAACGGTTGAACCTCTGTTATTTAATGAACCCTTCGTAATTGAGCTTCTGTGTGGACCAAAGTCTTCTAGTTTTCACATTATAGTGATTTTGTTGTTTCCTGATCCATTTCTTTTGAGCAGGCGCTACTAATTGAGGAGGCGAAGTTCAAGGCACTTGATTTGGCATCAAAACCAGAGGGAGAGGGTACGCCAACAACGGATTTTAAGGCTCTATTTGCCAAAGTCACCTCTAAATTTTGAGCTCGAGTTGTAAGCATTATTGGTCAATTGATAGACATTCTTACTTCTTCCCTTCAGCAAGGTACTTTAGTGTAGTCCCTGAAATCAATTCCACGCAGCTAAAAAGTTTTGTCAGTTTCATGTTGCAGTGCAGCGGTTTATATTCATGGTTCCTTTTGATCACCGATAATTGGCATCTTGTCATCCTTAGTATTACTTGCTCAAAGGGCCTCTGGTGAAATGACGTTAGTTTGTTGTTTACAAACTCGTACATATTTTAGCCACTTTCATTCGGTTTGCCTCGACTATTACTTGTCGGAATAATGCAAATAACCTCTAAACTTTGACTAAAATGTAAATATATTTTTGAATTTTTAAATAATTGTAAATAATTTTCTAAATTTTAGTAAATTAATAAATAACCGTTAAATTTATAAATAATCTTTTTAAACTTTGATCATTGTATGGAAATACCCTTTAAATCTATCAAAATACTTTTTAAATTTTAAACCTTTTGTTTTAAAAGGGTTATTTGTAATAATAAAAAATTTATGAGATATGTGCATAATTAGGTTAACGTTTAGTATGGTTATTTATAATCTTCCCTTACTTTTTTAAGCAAACTTGTGATGTTTGTTCCTCGGACTAAATCTTTACTTGTAGGCTGTAGAAATTAATTACCTGATATCTGCAAATATAAATCAAAAGACCGTCTTATAAAAATTATGTGCATATCTCTCCATCACAAACTGCAAATATCTTATTTTGATAAACATACATAAGTACATATATATATATTCGTATATTCAAGTTTTTAGTTAAACTATTTATATTACGTGAGGCTATGATTATAATTATTAAAGAAGAATCTATAACGCTGTTAACTTTTGGTTTTAGACCTTTAACCTAGTGTCAACTGAGACGGAAGAGAGCGGCAGATGGTGTGGTGAATAGATACAGAGAGGGATGGAACTACAAAAGGAGAGAAAAGGACAAAAATAATAGATTGAAAAATTGGGATACTCATTTAAATATTTTTTTAAATTGACAAAATATCATACTAAAAAAAATATTCTAAAAATAAGTTGCAAAGGCACAAATACTATTTGTACCCTCAAATAAATTGCTTAAAAGCGCAAACTGTTTGTACTTTTAGTGTAATTTTTTTTAATTATTGAAAAAAAATTATGAAAAATTAAAAGTTTATATAAAGAATAAAAAATCATAAATTATAAATTATAAAAATTTATTAAAAAAATTTTTGCACTCCTTTATGCTTTATCTTATAATATATGAAAAAAAAAGAGTATTTCGTCAAAACTTCATCGCTCTCTCTCTCTCTCTCTCTTTTTATCAATTCAGTAGCTAATAGCCCATGAAAACATAACAATTTGACCCTCATAAAAATACCAAATAATAACACGGTTTAGTATCATCTATAATATATTCAAATCAATCATTTTGATATATTACGAACTCTATAATTCTATACAAATAAAAAGTTATTACCCTTCCAAATTTGAGTATACTATAGCTGTAACTAAACCATGTTACTGTTTAGTATTTTTATAAGAGTCAAATTACTATATTTTCATGAGTTATTAGCTACTGAATTAATAAAAAAAATAAAAAGATAAAGTTTTGAAGAAATTGACTCTTTTTTTTCGTATAATATAAGATAAAGTATAAAGAGGTGCAAAAAAAAATTTAATAAATTTTTATCATTTTTAAATTTATGAAATTTTTTTTTGTTATTCTTTATGTAAATTTTTAATTTAAAAAAATAATTTTATTTACATAATTTTTCATAAAAAAATTCAATAATTTTAAAAAAAATTACACTGAAAGCATAAATCGAGTCCACACTTTTGCAATCTATTTTTGGAATAATTTTTTTAGTACAATATTTCACACTTTTTTTTAAAAAAAAAAAGAAGCAATATTTAAGTAGGTGCCCCTTGAAAAATTTTCATGCATATTTGCAATTCTTTATTTTTTTAAAGTATTCCATTATTTTATCATTAGATAGAAGAATTGGAATTATTTTCTTATTAACATTATAAAAGACCTTTTTTTTGGGTAACAAGATAAGACTTCTTTTATATCATTATTAAAAGTGTACTACCAAAGAATATTATTTATTAAATATGAATAAAAAACTATAAAAAAATACATATATATTCATTTATTAGACTAACATATTTAACTATTTTCTATCATTTAAATTTTGTTTCCATGTTCTTATATTATTACAAAATTTCGTATAATACGTGTTTCCTTTATACAATTAAGTGTTATGTGTATACATATAATTAAACATTTGGCACGATATACTAGAGTTGGTAATTTGTATTAACAAGTTGTGTTTCATGTTTCTATCTAAACAGGTTTTTGTTTGAAAAAACCTCAATCGTAACACGATTAGTTTATTAATCATGAAAAGAAAAACTTAAACTTGTAATTTGACTCATTTAACAAGCATGTTTCATACCAAGTTCAACCTATTTATTAATTTAAAAAATTCAAAACATATATATTATAACTATCGAATCTTTATTTAAAAATCTAGTATCATCTTCAACTTCAACTTGCTTAATGCTTATAAAAAATTTTGCATTGAAAACTATGCCAATTTTTGTAAAATAGATTTCTGTTTTTAAGTTAAATGTATGAATAAGTCTAGTATAGCTCAAAGTAGTATGTGATTAACTTAAATAAAAATTTAAGTTATAATGATTTTGTGAGTTAATCCACAATATTATCTAACTAATTTAAACAAAAACCTATAAAAAAATTTAATTTAATATAACTAAAAATACCAAGTTATTACATTAATGAGCTAGAGATTTAATAAGTCATGCTTAAATGGATATGTATAGCAGTTTTTAATATCTTATCTTATGCTTTATTTTATTTTATGTTAAAAATTGGAATGTAGAAGGAAAAAAAATTAAGATTATTGTTCTTATCAAATGAAGTTAAATAGACAAGAGCGATGCATAACTAGTAAGACCGGTGACAAAGTAATTGTTATATAAATGGATATTAGAGAGGATGTTAGAGTAAGAAGATGGTAAGTTATAAAATTAAACTATTAATATTAAAAATTTTAATCCTAAATGAGTTCGTAGGTCAGACTCGGACATATTTACTAGATTTGTTTATTAAATAGGTTTGTACACTAATTTAGGTATTAAATGTTAAATCCAAATCTAAACACTTTAATAAAGAGGTCTAAACAAGTTTTTACCTGTTTATTAATTGTATCAAGTTTTATTTATACAAATCCGTTTATATATATCATATCTAGATTGTTGAATCGGATCTCAAATGAGGCACAATAACTAGCATATGGTAGATGTATGCTTCAAAAGCACAACACATGAGAGCAGTATTTATTTATTGTCTGGTAAATTTTGATAATTTGCATGAATTTAGATAATTATTCATAGCTATGGTTAGTTAGATGGATTTAAATTATAAGGGTAAGTTTTTTTTTTTTTTTTCTTTTTAGCGGAATGTGTTGTCAAAAACCATTCAACGTAGACAGAATAGAAATGTCATAATCCAATGGGAGCAATGGTTTCCCAGTGCAATTCTCAATCCCCATTTTTCTACCTTAATAAACTATGAAGTCAAGAAAAGAAAAGGTGTGCCCGTAGGTAAAATAAAAAGGAGTTTGATAGTACTTATAATGAAAATATCTTTAAAGGCGGCCGGTGTTCATGAATAGAGACCCCGTTCTTAATTAAGGCTAAAAAAATTGATGTGTAGACTCTACTGAATTCTATGACGAAACAATGAAAGCAATGTCCGAATTTATATTATAGCTATTGAAGTTGCGTGTTTAACCATACAAAGAATAAGAATTCTCCTTGTTATACCAGCTATTAGTAATTTTTCTTTGTGTCTTTATCATGCATGAGGAACCTGCTAGAATAGGCTAAAAATTTGGAAAGATGTCATCGTGGGTATTTAATGTAATATAGGATTACAAACCAATCAAGTCTAAGCTAAAGTGCTAACTTCAAGATCAAGCTCGATTCAAAATTTCAAAGCTTAAAACCAATTCGAACTCCCTCGACTTTAAAATTTTAATTTCAAACTCAATTCAAAATAACACTTAATTAGCACGAAGAACTTCATTAAAACTTCTCTGGTGCTAATTTGATGAAAAATACAGAGTCAAAAAAATATGCATGGAGCTATTCCACTGCTCGTATTTGCTCCATCTCTATTCCCATCTGAAGAGCCATCAACTCCTAAACCAACAAGACAGACACCGATCTTATCAAAGCATGAATTAAGGAGCAAGGATGCAGATAAAAGGGCAGGAAACGCAACCTTGTCAACAGACCAGATATTGCGATATTCTAATCCTCCACATGTTCTATCTGAAATCAAGAGTCCGCATTCTCAAATTTTTAATTTTCATCAGGTGACTAATTTATGAAGCACTGAGCACATAGATGAGGCAGCAGTTCCCAGAGCAATTTCCTTGGGGAACGCCGGTTTTTAGCACTCTTGTTCCTTACTATCTGTGTCAAAAGTAAGGAAACATACACGGGACCCCGATCACACCTGCCAGATTAAATGAATCTGTCAGTTTTTCTAGGACAGCTCAGACCGAATTGATGAATTCAAGAAAACATAAAGCAAATGCTGAAAGATGGATCGGACCTCAGATGTTAGAACAACCCGATCAAGTACGCTGGAGTGCCTAAAGCTCGTGACAATTGGAAATGCTCACACTTCCTTTTCTTCATGCAGGTTTCCAACAAGAGAGGGCGTAGATGACCCTGCCTTTCCATCCTTGCAGCAGCCAGTGACCATCCTCACTGATTAAAAAGTCTTTGTGATAGCTGGTCTTAACCGTCTCAGTTGCACCTCCTACAATCACCCGGTCTAAAGGCACCTGCACGAATCCAGCCTTCAAGTTACGCACTTGCCATTGCTTGTATGTCTCAGGTCTCTCCACCCTCTCCCACCCCTCACAAGCTATAACATTCAAAGCCTCTTTGCCAAAGATCTCTCTCTCGATAAGCATTCTCTCTGGATCTTCCCGAGGCACAACAGCTTCAAGCATGTCAAACAGTGCAGAGAAATGAAACACGGCCTCACGAAACCGTGTGACAAAGAAGGGAGCATTGTAAGAGCCATTGATGATCCCGTGTATGAAAAGATCTGGATTTATCTTTCTAATCAAATTAAGAATCATGTTTCTTGAGTTGTCCCCTGCCACGGTTTCATCTAGCAAATTCTTGAACCGGTACAAGCAGTTGACAACAAGTACCTCATCTCTATCTATCTTAAGTTCCTCGATTTGAATTGTTTCCCATTTCTTGGCTATAGCATTGAACTCAAAAGGCACGTTAAAAACCTCAGCATAAGCTTTTAGCCTACGCCCCGTTTCTTCAATACGTTCTGCTGGGCGGAAGCCAGGTTGAGGAAATTCTATTCCGGTCATTCGAAGTTTTGGGGGTCCGCCAGGTCTCTCAGATAGCTTTTGAATGAGTATAGGCCACTGAAAGCCGTAAAGGATACCAAAGTCTATTACGTGAACTCTCGTAGAATTTTCTGCTACATCAAGTATACTCTTGCTTGATGCAAAATTAGACATCTTCCTGAATGGACATGCTGCAATGAAAAGGTGGAAAGCTTTCAGAATACTAGCTGCTGAAATTTTCTTACTAACAAAGCCTCTGTATATTTGGCTTCCAGTTCCAGCAAGCCGGGCTTCAAGTCCATCTGCGAAACAATGAGCAACTCGCTCATTCCCATCACCAAAAGGAGAAGCGTAATGCCTTATCTGCTTCAGCAGTTCACTTGCATTTTTGCTATCACCAGTGGCTATTGCCTGTGCACAGCTAATCAAGAGCGTTCTTGAATCAAGTGCCTCCTCTTTCACATTTTGTTTTCTAACACGGCCTTTTCCACCTTTCAGAAATTTAACAATACCACTCCGTACGTGGTTCTTCTTTGCTCCATCCTTTAAGGCATCTTGTCGGGCTTCTAAACACTTTTGCCCTTCACCATCACTGCACAGCAATATGATGTCAAAATCCTCTGATCGCAAGATAGGCTCTGCAAAAACAGCCGGTTGCTTGCTACTTCTTGCTTCCGAGTCATCTCCATCGTCTCTATGAGGAGTCTTCCCACCACTTAACCTTTTGGGTAAACAATCAACCTTGTCCCCTTTCTCTGGCATGAGTGCTACTTCATGAACCCTCACCTTAGGCTCTTTCACAGAGAAAGCCTTTAGCTCGATATTTTTTATAAAATTGCTACTGTCGGGAAGGAATTTACTAGCCTCCTCGATACCCTTCCTGAAGTGCCAAATTGATTGTTTGTCACTAGTCAAATCCAAAACTTGAAGAGGATCTGCTGGGGAGTCTACAAGTCCATCCACACTACTTATTGCACTATTTGAAGTGCTACAGGAGGGTTGAGAACAGCTAGAAACTAAAAAACCTTGCTCCTGTGGAACATTTGTAAAATCAATCCAGTTTGTGCTGTAAGTGTTGTCAAATAAAAAGCTACTACTGCTAGCGCTAAAGCTACTACCAACAGGATCACTGTAATTTCCAGATAGGTTATCATCTGGGCTTGCACCATTTTGATTGAAGAAGCCTGGGATAAGCTCTGGTGAAGGGGGGTACTTTTTACCAATAGCTTCATACAAGGATTTCTCAGCTGCTTGAAGCTCTAAGGACTCGTGAAGCATATAGGATCTATCCTCCAAGTCTTCTTCCATTAAAATCTGGTTTATGTAACTCAAAACTCCATCTTGAAAGTCCCAGTCTTCAGTATTAGAAGTCATACCAATTCTAGTATTTTCGGGAGGAACTCTGTGAACATCTCCCCTGAAATTAAGATTTACATAGTTACTATTAGCAAACCTGCTGCCATTAACAGAAGTCTGATCTGATAACAGAGGTAGAGATTGATTGCCCAGTTGAAATCCATTAACGGGGGCAGAGAATCCACTAGAATTGGGATCCATAATAATATACCCTCAAAGAGTTACATGTTTTCTTAATTGAATGGAGGATATTCAAAAGGGGAATACTAAAAAGAAAAAGCCAACAATATCACCAAGGCGAAGCTAAACCCCTAAAGGATCAAAACTCGGAAGGGAGCCTGAATGATGAGTAAATTCAAAACCCTCTGTTGTATATTTCCAAGAACAAATATCTGCAGATCAAATTTGAGAGCATCTCAGATTCACTTTCACATATTACTGCTTTTGAGGAGGTCAAACATAAACGGAAAGCCCGTCTTCTATGCACATGTTGCATATGAACAAGACAAAGACACCGAGAACAACATATACGTCGATGTTGGGTATCCATATCTTCATGAATCAAAGCACTTGAGATGCTGAAAACATGGGTCCAACTTCAAAGCAAAGCTTACAGTAAAAATAACTTAAGAAAACAAAAACAAGAGAATTTTGATTAATGTTGTTACATGAAAAATTAGACGAAAAGTGTACCTGAAGTAGTGAAGAGATATAGCGGAGAGGAGCCGAGGAGGCGTTTACTGTAGAATGTCAATGGGAGGCGTGTGTTCAGTTGTTTAAGTAGTGCTGCCATAAAAATTAAAGAATGGATGTAAAATAAGCTATGTTCCGATGGAAGTGCAGAGTAACAGTCACAGCCGTTGATGTGGTTGTCTCCTTTCCATTTTTTAAGATTAAAAAGAAAGTCTGTCGCTATCGCGAAATCTTTGGTTGGTGGGGGACCTACTTACTACAACTATTTCTTGAAAACTCATATCAAGGCTTTTGCATTCAAATTATGGCATGCTATGATAATTGTTCTCTCAATTTCATCAACCAACTCAACCTCTTGACCCCTTAAATTTTGTACTCCCTATCTAAATTAGTATCACAACTATTTTATATAAAAATTAAAATTACTACTTACTTATAAAATTAATATCAATATTGTATCAATGTAAAAGATCTTGAATTTAAACCCTTACTTCTTATTTCAATCCACACCCATTAAATTATTCACTTCATAAGCCTTAACTAAAGTTTTAGTGAACATTGATCATCAATGAAATTTTTTTCTGTTTTGCTTGCCCCCCAAAAAATAATAAAGTTACAACCAATAAATAAAAGAAAATATTAAGTAATAAATATAAAAAATTTGCACTAAATCTCTTTCCTTTTTCATTTTGGGCCAAAAGAAGCTACTTTAACACATGTATTAGCCTATACCATATTTTCAAGTGTAAATTTTGACTTAAATGGAAAGTATATATATATATATATATGCACACACATGAAAAGTTCCATACATTTAAATGGAATGATAAAAGGACCGCATCACTATAACAATCTGAAAGGATACTAAAAATTGATTTTGAAAAGTTGAAGTACTAAAGTTATTTAATTATCCCACTAATGCATTTAGTTCTATTATATTTGACTGCTTTTATGAAAATTGGAAGAAAATTCTCATTAATAGTGAGAATAATTTAAAAGGAAAGATATTAAAATCACAATCTAAACTTTGTGTTTTCTATTATTATATTTAGATTTAAAGTTAATAAATTTTACACCTAATTAAATTTTTATATATCAAGTATATATATAAAACTTAAAGTTGAAAAATGTCAGACTAACTAATTTTTTATTCACTCTATTATATTTGAAAAGATGATACATCAAATAACTACTAATTAAGAAGTACAAGTATAAATAAATTCACTCAACTTTATTACTATTTAAAATAATATAAATAAAGCAACCACAGTCGAAAGTTTAGACATGCTTAAAAGATACAAAGTGATCGAATTCGAGAGGGATCTACTTTTTTGCAGAGTTTCCACGAACGAGGAAGCACAGAAGCCAATCATGTTGAGTCAGTACACATTTATGTTCACCTTTTGTTGTTTAATGTTCACCGAAGTACATGTGCAGGCACGATTAATTGGAATTTAACTTTAACCAAGGCATTCCTAACATGGGATTCTTACCATTGGCCATTGTATTACTCTATTATTATTAGATCCGAGAAAGCAACATTATATGGAGTACTTTTGAGAGTTAAAGAAATTATTATATATAATCCTTTATTTAATGATCCCTTCATCCAATTACCACTTGCAGCCTAGTGTCGTATGTTAATGTTCTGCATATGATACCTTTGTATGTAATACGGAATAAAGACAAATGTATGATTACGGACGAAATACGTTAATGTGGAACAAACCTCCAAGCTTAGGTGGAGCTCGATCTCAATATTCTTAGTGGTGTGGTGTCTTGTCTTGGGTTGACCTTGGATGCTTCCAGTAGGGATGGACCAAATGTGGTTCGGTCCCTTGCGACTTGCGAGGCCAATTAACTGAATGAAACCAAAGCATCTTACAGCTCAGTACACAACCTCCTCCAAACAAGATGCTTCAAAGAATTTGAGAGAAAAAATTGGAACTGAAAAAAAAAATTTTTTTTGAGGAGCCAAAAGGAATTGCTAGGCTCTATCAGATCCTTTGTATGAAATGCAAAGAGTTCCGAGGGAGCCTGGATTTCAATGGCAAGCGATGAGGCAATCCACGAAGCACTTATTTATAAGAGATTTATATTTATTTACCTTTATATCAACTCTTTATTTCTTAATTATACTCTAATATTAAAAAATGAGAAAAAAAAAAAAAGACATCCTTATTTCTCAATGTTCTACCGGTTTATTATTTGAGTCATAAACTTTTTTTCCATATTCAAATCTTTAATGTTTATAAGAGTTGGATTTTTCTTAACATCATTAGTAGTTTTTCCTTTACTACTATTCACTTAACCAAATAAAATAAAGATGTAATATAACAGTTATTATTAAGGAATAAAATAGAATTATAATAAAATTACTGTTTATTGATTTTAATTTTAGTGAAGATATTCTAGGAGGAAAATTAACTCCAACATTAAATTATTATTCATAGGTTTGAATAGTAGTTAATTACTCAATAGTTTTGTATATGCAAATCTAAAACGCAACTAAACACCATGATAGCTATTCTATAAGAAACAACACTATAATAGGATTGCTATTATAATTAAGTGAACAAGCATCGCATCATTGGACCAAATTATTAACTTAAATAAATATAAATTTAAACAATTAATAAAAATAATAAAGGATAAAAAATAAAAAAAAAACTCCATAAAATTTAAAAATAATAATAATAAATCTAATAACCCCAATCTTGGGTGGCCAAAAAGGCCACAAAATTAAAAATGGGTCATGACCCACATTTAAAAGTGGGGTGATGAACCATCTACTACCTTTATTTAAAAAACAAAACGAAAAATAGAAGAAAACTCGATTGGGTAGAGCAACCGGATCAAGTTTACTTTAATTTTCCTTCTTTTGTTAGTAGTGGTAGGTGGGTCAAACAATCCATTCTTGTATGTGGGTCACAACTCTACTCGCTTTAAGTGGCCACTTTGACCACCTTAAGGCAAAAGGATGGCCACCCATTTGACTTTATTGTTGTTGAATTTATGTTTTAATTTTTTTTTTAAGTTTAGAACTCTTGATTTTTCCAATTTTTTAATTATTTTTACTAATATGTCTAATTTATATTTGTTTACTTATTTTATTTATCTAAATTAATAATATGAACCAACCTTATTGAGCCATGTGGCATTGATTGATAGAAAAACTAATAATATTAAAAAAAAAACGTCCAACTTGTAAACGTTTGGAAATGAAGACTAGAATAAAAATAAATAAATAAATGTTTACATGTACTTTTTTTGCTATTTGATAAACGACTATATATAGAATCATTCAGATTCAATGGAAATGAAGCATAATATAGTAGTCAACATAAAAGGTGCTGCTACAAAAGTTAGATTTGTTTTATTATTATTATTTAAATAATACAGTTTATATTTAAAGTGGCTCGGTTTACTTTATGATCCAAAATAAACCATTTCAAAAGTTAGGGAGGTTAAACTGAACCAGAAAGTCATGGCCACCCCGGCTTTCAATGGCTCTCTACGTGCATATTGTGTTGCTTTAATAAGAATGTGTCTTTGAGAGAACTTTCACTTCTTGTACTATAAAAAGACTTTATTTTGTCTCCAAATGATTCTTTTTGTTGCTTCTTACGGTTTTGAAAGCCTTCTGATGAAGAACGAGTGACAAAAGTTCTCGATCGGTCGATCAGTTTCTGTCCTCGTGGCTCGTAATGGCTTTGCTCATTTTTTGTTTTGTATTATATGCTATCTATGTTGTATAGTCCTATTTTAAGGGGTTTTTTTTTTCTTTCTTCTATTCTAATGGAAACTTATAACCATGTATTTAGGATCCATTTGGTTGGTAGGAGAATTAGTTATCACCTACGAATGATAATTGCCAAGAATATAGATTCATTATTTGGTCTATAAATAGCTATCATGGAGAAATAACTTTTTCAAAGTTTGGTTAGTGGGATTGTCTTAGGAATAAAGTCATACAACACACGTAAAATAGGGGTTACTAGTATGCATCCTATATTATAAATAGAGATTTTAATAATTTTAAAACTAGAACTAACTTCGTAATTCATAAGATTACTTTGAAATCTATAACCTATAAAATTTACATAATTTAGTATATTCAATGGAATATATAAATTATTTTTTTAATACCATTTATTAAGATAAAATATTATTAGGAAAACTACCTCTCTCTCTCTCTCTCTCTCTCTCTCTCTCTCTCTCTCTCTCTCTCTCTCTCTCTCTCTCTCTCTCTCTCTCTCTCCCCCTCTCCTTTATACAATTACATTTATCAAAAAAATTGCCCGATACTCTCTCTCTCTCCTCTCTATGTGTGTCTCTTTCTCTGTCTCCTTTATATAATTAGATTTATCAAGAAAAATGCCTCAATCTCTCTCTCTCTCTCTCTCTATGTCTCCTTTATACAATTACATTTATCAAGAAAATTGCCTCACTCTCTCTCTCTCTCTCTTTGTGTCTCCTTCATACAATTAGATTTATTAAGAAAACTGCCCTACTCTCTCTCTCTCTCTCACTCTCACTCACTCACTCAAAGCCTAATATGTATAATCAGTAGACACATACACATGAACAAACCATGAATTAAATCACATATATTTATGCAAGCACTAAACATCACGCAACATGTTATTATTTTACTTAATTTCCATAACACCAATAGAATACTCATGACCCCACCAAACATATATAGATACTTAATACATAATATGGTGTTAGGAACTGTCACTACAAGCCTCAACAGCCATGAGTCTTTAAACCTTAACCTACCCAGATCATTTCCAAGTACGACTCTCCTAGAGATAATGTCATACAAGGATCGTTGTGGTGCCCCTTAGGGATCTACCATTATGGGCTCCTAATCTGAGCCAAGCACATATAACAAGCAACTTAAACCAATCCATTATCTTAATCGAATTTGCAATTATCTTAACAATATAAAACAAAGGTTACACATACTTGGAATCATAGTTTTAAACACAATTTGTCTTGGACTATCGGTAAGATTATAATTTGTAAAATGTCAAAAGTTTACTTTTAATACTAGTCTAGAAATAATCCAATTTCTCACTTATGTTCACTTAACTGTTATCGAATTACTTCTCTTACTCTACTGGAATTCTTAGGGCTATTTTAAGTGTTTAGGTCACGTGTAAATTCGTCTAGATAGAAATTAAGTTGAGTAACAAAATGTTTCTATATATATGATCGTGCTTTAAATCATATATTTTAGCTTGATTGGATACACGATCGTGTAGAGTGGCTGCGTATCTTTTTGTGGATTTTGGCATTTTAACATGCCTAAATACATGGTCATACAGTTTTCGTGTACCTTTCTGTGTAATTTAATATTTTAGCACGCCTAAGTGCACGATCATGTAGTTAGTCGTATACCTTTCTATGGATTTCCATATTTTGATATACCCAAGTACATAGGCATGTCCTTCGTCCGTCTACCTTTCTGCACGCAATGCGTAATTCTACACGAGCAGGTACATGGGCATGTACTTGACTATGCACTATGTTGTTCTACACAAATCATTTTTTCTCTTTTCCAATTCATTCTTAAGCCCGATTCCTTTTATCCTAAACCTAATTGAATCTTAAAATTTGTAAATTCCTAATGAAATGTGCAGATTGGTATACTTACTTGATTTGATAAAGATTTTGAATCCTTAATCATTCGATTCCTCACTCATTCCACCCCTTTCCTTGATTCGAATTCTAATAGAATCATGTAATAACAATTGAATAAATCCTAAATTCTATAATCAGGAATAACAATCCGATCATTGAAACCCTTTCGTGATGAAATTGGGTTTGCTCTTTGTTGTTGTTCACTATTTCGCCTTAAGGTTTCCTTGTTCCAAAGAGTATCCCTTTTTCAGTTATCGTGAAAATGATAAAGAGATAAACACTAGGTCAAACTAGGGTATATATACCATGTCTATAAAATGACCAAATTATCCCTCGAGTCTTTATAAAAAATACTTGTTTGACCTTAATTTTATATTAAATAAATGTTAAATAAAAATATACTTTTTTCAAGTATTTACATTACCCCCCTTTTTATATAAACTTTCGTCCTCGAAAGTTACCTGATTATGGAAGAGTTTTAGATATTTCTTTCCCATCTGATCTTTCAATACCCACATCACTTCATGTTCAGTTTGATTTGTCCATTGTACCTTAATGTAGGGAATTACTCTCCATCTTAATACTTATTCTTTAACATCCACAATTTTGACCGATCTTTCAATAAAAGATAAATTTAGCTATAAATTCAAAAGCTCTAAAGCCACTATCTAATCTGGGTTCGATATAAAGTTCCTCAACACTAATACATGAAATACATCATGAACCTTAGCTAAACGTGGTGAGAGAGCCAACCTATAAGCCATAGTATCCACTTTTTCTAGAATTTCAAATAGGCCCATGTATCTCGAGTTTAGTTTCCCTCTCAAATCAAACCCGATTACCCCTTTTATTAGACAAACTTTCAACAGTACTTTTTCTCCTACTTGAAATTCTAAATGGCGTCATCTCTTGTCAGTATAACTCTTTTGTCTAAGCTATTTATATTATCTATCTTATCAATTTTACTTTGTCTATAGCCTCTTGGACCAATTCCAGTCTTAGCATTTGTCTTTCCCTCACTTTCTCCCAATGTAATGGGGATCAACATTTTCTTCCATATAAAGCCTTATAAGGAGTCATTTAGATGGTTGCCTAATAGTTACTGTTATAGGCAAAGTCAACCAAAGGTATGTGCTCATTCCAATTACCTTTAAAGTCTATAGCACAGGCTCTAAGCAAATCTTCTAGAATCCGAATGATCCTCTCAGATTGTCCATCCGTCTAAGGGTGGAATACCGTACTAAATTTCAACTTTGTGCCCAAAGCTTTATGTAAGCTATTCCAAAATTTGCTTAATGTAAGCTATTCCAAAATCTGCTTACAAACCGTTTATTTCTATAAAAGGTTATGGTTATTAGTACTCTATGTAATCTTACTATCCCCTATATATATATTTAGGCCAACTTCTCCAATTTTTATCCCACTTTGATAGGTAAAAAGTGAGCAGTACTTACTTAGCCAGTCTATTATTACCTAAACTACATCTTGTTTTTTCTTTAGTATTTGAGAGGGCTATAACAAAATCCATTGTCATGTGTTCCCGTTTCCATTTTGGTATTAGTGGAGGCTGTAATTCTCCAGCTAGCCTTTGATGTTCAATTCTGATCTACTGTCAAATAAGACATCTTACTACATACTCAACTATCTCCCTTTTCATATTCTTCCACCAGTAATGACTTTTCAAGTCCTTTATACATTTTAGTGCTTCCGAGATAGATTGTATAAGCTAAGTAGCATGCCTCTTTCATTATTTCTTTCTTCAATTCTACATCCCCCAGCATGCACAATCACTTTCCATACCTTAATATCCCCTTTATATCCATATTAAATTCAAGAGTCTTGCCCTATTCTAACCTGCTCTTGATTTCCTAAATGTCCATATCCTCTATCTAAGCAAACTTGATTCTTTCCATTAGAATCGGTTGTATGCGTAAAGTGGCCATCTTTGCTTCCACTTGTTGAGTCAAAATATCCAACAACTTTTGTTGTGAAGTGATGAAAGTAGCAACATTACCCTATTTCTTTCTACTAAGGACATTTGCCACCACATTGGCTTTTTCTGGATGATACTGAATTTCCAAGTCGTAATTTTTGGTTAATTCTAACCATCTCCCTTGTCTCATGTTTAGCTCCTTATATGTGAATATGTATTTCAGGCTCCTATAATCGGTAAAAATCTTGCATCTCTCTCCATATAAGTAGTGTCTCCAAAGTTTTAGGGCTAATACCACTACCGCTAACTCCAAGTCATGAATCGGGCAATTCTTCTCATATGGCTTTAGTTAGCAGGATGCATATACTATAACTTACCCGCCTTGCATCAAAAAACACATCCTAACCCTTGGGCTGAGGCATTACCATAAAACAGTGAATTCTTCTCCACTCTTAAGTAATGCTAAAATTAATGTTGACAAAAGCTTCTCCTTAAGTTCTTGGAAACTTGCTTCACATTCATTATCCCACTTAAACTTCACATTCTTTTGTATTAACTTGATGAGAGGAGTCGCTATCTTGGAAAATCCCTCAACAAATCTTCTATTGTAACCCGCCAAACCTAGGAAGCTTCTTATATCTATTACTATCTTCGGTCTAGGCCAATTCACTACAGCTCTTACCTTTTCTAAGTCTATAGATATTCCATCCTTTTTAACCACATGACCTAAAAAAACCACTTACTCCAATCAAAATTCACATTTCTTGAATTTGGCATACAATATCTTTACTTTTAACCCGTCCAACACCAATCTTAAATGTTCTTCATGTTCTTTATTGCTCCTGGAATATATTAAAATATCTTCTATGAAGACGATTATAAATTTATATAAGAAATTGCTGAACACCCTATTCATTAAGCCTATAAATGCTGCATGTGCGTTAGTCAACCCAAAAGGCATCGCCAAGAATTCAAAGTGCTTATATCAGGTTTTGAAAGTTGTCTTCTATATGTCCCCTTCCTTAATTCTCAACTAATGGTATCTTGATCTCAATTCTATTTTAGAGAATATTTTAGCTCCCTAAAGTTGGTTAAATAGGTCATCTATTCTAGAAAGAGGATACTTATTCTTGATGGTGACCTAATTCAACTCTTTATAGTCAATGCACATGATACTTATTCTTGATGGTGACCCAATTCAACTCTCTATAGTCGATGCACAAACTCACACTTTCATCTTTCTTCTTAATAGAAAGAATTAGTGTACCCTAGGGAGATATACTAAGTCTTATAAAACCGTTGTCTTGTAGGTCCTACAACTGTTTCTCAACTCTTCCAATTTAATTGGCAACATTCTATATATCGGTTTTGATATTAATATACTACATTGTACCAAATCAATGTTAAACTCGATCTCCCTAGCTATGGATAAACCAAGAAGGTCTTCTGGAAGTTCTCTCACTACTAGCACTATTTCCAGTTTCATTTATTCACTAGCTTCAATAGTCACAATTGCCAATATATTCCTTTCCCATAACTCGTAAGTGAGCAATCCTACTGGTCTCTAAGTTTTCAACTTATACTCAAAATAATCTTCCTCGAGTATGTTAAAATGTACCACCGTGTTATGATAGTCAATGGTGGCATGATATTTTGATAACCAATTGACTCCCATTATAATGTCAAACTCCACTATCTCTAGAATCAATAAATCTACTAGCATCTCCCTTTTCTGTATCTCTATTCTCACTCTTTTGCAGATTCTATCTGTCTTCCCTTCAACTTCTAAAAGAGTATTAATAGCCAATCGGTCATCCATACATTCAATTTTCAATGCACATTCATGCATAAATGATTCAAACACACAGAAAATAGAAGCACTAATATCAAATAACACATAAACATTGCAAGCGTATACTTGAAGAATACCTACAATGGTGTCTATATAGGGAAGTCCTAGTGCTATTGCTGTTAAATTGTGAACACTCCGGTGGGAACCCGTTGTCTGGAGCCCCTTACCTATACCCTTACTGAAGGTCTTGCTGCCTATTGAGCTAGAGCTGTCTGATTTCCTATTTGCCCTTAAAGACAGTCAACTGCCTTGTATTCCCTCTGCTTACAGACATAGTAGAATACTAGTGGAATTGACCTTTCATTGCAATACTTACTGATATGTCATGTCTTCCCATAAGAGAAACACATACCCTTTGGCCATCTACATTCTCTTAATTCATAAGGTCAATAACACTTAGTGCATTTAATGGCAGGTGCATTTAATCTATAGAGGAGGGGCTGCAATAATCTATGATATGTTTTGGAATATCTAGGGCCTCTTGCTCTTATTTTGTACCATCATATTTGAGGCAAGTCTCTTATCCAAAGTTGTCCCTACTTTATGGTTCCTTAGATCCCCCATCCTTCTTCTACTCCATTTTAAGTACTTGACTTTATCGACCACTTCAACATACATAGCCAATTGAAAGGCTCCAACCTTATGTTAGAGACTTAGCTCCAATCCCCTTAAAAATCTTCTTGCCTTGGATTCGTCATCAGCACAAACCATCTCAGGCAAGAATTGAATTAGGCAATTCAATTCCGCCTCATATTCTTCCACTATCCTACTCCCTTGTTCATAGTTATAATACTCATTCTCCATTCTATCTCTGGAATTACTAAGGAAGTATCTCTAATAGAATAGTTCCCTGAACACCATCTAGTTCATACACTTTCCTACCAGTCTAGGAACTAATGCCCAATGGTGGTTCGTTTATCCACTTATATCAAAGTATAAATTTATTAACCCAAAGAAATCTAATGACCTAGTTAAATAAGTGTACCTATCTAATGTAGTATAGATTGCAATGGGTATCATCCTCAAGGATCTAAAAAAAAAAAGTACTAGTATTTGTCGTTTTTCTACTATCTAATCTAAATCTTAATGTGAGATTAATAAATTAAATTACTAATTAACTAATCTAATAACCCTAAGATTAATTATAATCACTGTAATAATTGAATTCAATCATAAAGACATAACATTCATCTTGATCCACTTTAAACCCTAACTTTCTTATAATAAGATATTGATTAACAAATTTGTGTTATGCTTTAAACTGTAGGAATTCTCAATTAAACTAATTACTCCATCGAGTTAATTAATTAATTAATAACCTTACATGAAATAATGGAGACCTCTCCCTCACTATCGCCTTATAAGATTTCATTAGCCTCACAATTCCTAAATAAAAATTAAATCTTTATGTAGAAAATTAAAGTTTTCTTACCTCTAGGTAAAACATGCAATCTTCCTGTTCATGAAGATCTATTCCATTAAACGAGATCTCTCTCTATCTAACAAGAATCAGACATGCAATTAATTCACGCGCATAAATTAATTACACAGCAGTTAAAACACATTAATAGATACAAAAGCATAAACTTTTCATTAATCAATAAGTAATTCAATCATATGGTTTAGAGTTTCATAAGATGCAGGGCATATAAATCTACTCCTCCATGGAATTTACATTAATCACGAGAAATCTAGAGAAGTAATAAGAATTCATGATGAAAAAAATAAACCCTGGTAGGTGTTTTGTAATTTCTGATGATGCTCCAATGTTTTCTCCTTCCAAATTTGTAATTTTTGCTCTCCTAGGGTTTTTAGAGTGGCTGTGAGAAAAAATAAATCTAAATCCCTAATTTTCGTAATAAAGCAAGTATTTATAGTCTAAGAAATAGAGTAGTATACATGGCCTAGTGCACACTCATGCTCGGGGCCGCGTACTCTGGAAAAAAAAGTGAAATTTTGGGGTTCCGAGTTTTGCACAATCGTGCTCGAGATTGTGCACTCAAGAATTCCTACAATGTCTTCACTAGGCAAATATCCTACTTTAGCACAACTCTCTGCACCACTTGTGCAGCAGCCAAGGCACAATTTCATGATGCATTATGATCACTTTTTGCTCTCCAATATTGGCGTCAGCATGGTCATGCTGAAGATTGTGTACTCATGAAAATCATATTTTCTTATATTTTACTAGATTTCACCTCATTTTTGCTCAAATCTTCTTTAAATCTTTAAATTGCACTCTTTAAACCCTAAAATCAAATATTAAGCACTTAAGTGTGTTTTTCTTGATAAATTTACACAAAATTCATAAAAATCATATTCAATAAATACTATAAATAAGGTTCTTTCAATACTTATCAAACTTCCCGACACTTAACCATTTGATTGTCCTTAAGCAAACAAAATAAGGATAAGAGAAAGACTCTATCATCAATTATACTCATTATGAACTTCAAATCACAAGCAGCATTCTTTACTCAATTAATTCTTAATGACTCGTTAGTGCCTATTACTCAAACCTACTATAATTGTATACGTACCTGGTATACAGTAATTTGACTTTTTAGATTAATCCAAGTAAGTTAAACCAGTATCATCACTATTTAGCAACCGCTTTCGAAGTTACGAAAGAAATAACAAATCAAACAAAATCCAAGTTGCTCAATTGCATTTCACCACTTACCAAAAAGTATATAAACCATTCAATTATTTTTCAAAACACAACAACAAGAAGTGAAAGTATATGGCATCTATTATTTTCCTAGATTATTTTCTTTTTTTTCTTTCAAGTCTCTTTTATTTTTATTTTTTACAATTGGATAAAACCAAGTAACCCATGTAACGAGCTTCTAGCCGATAATCTCGAGCTCATCACCCAAGTTAATAGATGTTATTCCCTTAATGGAAGGCATCCCCATAGGCTTATTTACTCGAGTTACAATACTCGATAAATTTGTCTTTTTTATATTCTTTGAAGTTATGGTAATTTCATCGATTAGTCGATCCTAGGACAGACAACCTTAGCTAACCAAGTTTTAAAGGGACCCCATCGAACCTCCCTTACCTTAACACATAGGGACTCAATATTGATATTTATTATTTTTAAAGAGACTATTTCAAGAAAAATAACTAAGTTGATAATTTCACATGCCTCTTTCACAAAAAAGTTGAAAGAGCTCTCAAAATGATTGAATATTAAATATACTAGCTAGTTAACTTCAAAACACAACTAATTCTCTTGAAATTAAGGATTTTTATTTACTTCATAACTCTAAACCCGATTATTAAATAGCAAATAAATTTACCCCACTTGGATTTCATCCTAAAACTCTAATTAAGTATACCAAGCCCAACAATAGGAGAGTAAGGCACACAAAGTCACTACTTTTACATATGTGTGTACAAGAATACTACTTTTACATTTTAATGAGTATAATTTCAAGGTTTCCATTTTTCAGTAATAGACAATCAAGGTTAAAGTTCAATTGCAAACTTGTAAATGGGGGAAATTTGATCAACAAAAGCTTAAGGTACATAAATAATTCAAAACCTAACTCCTTCTATCTTTATATCCCTTCCCCACACTTATTTAAGACATTGTTTCCAGTGTCTTTCCAAAGTAAGCATGCATAGGAGAAAGAAAAGAGATAAAAGAAAAAGGATACTAAGAACTTTCCTGGTTGTCATCACTGGCAAGTTGGAATTCCTTCAAAGCAAAAGTTTTCCATCATCAAACCTAAAAAAAAACAGCAAACTAATAAAATAAAATAGGAAGTAAAATAAGAGTTAGCTATCCTAGTCTAAGGAATAGAACATTCATTAGTAGTTAGTAAAAAGTCTTCCCATAAGGGAGTGCAATTAATTACAAATTAAGAGCAGAAAGAAATAAATTAGTCTTGTGAAAAAAAAAAAAAACGAGGGAGAAAATGTTAGGCTAGTAGAAGATCTAGCTCTCAATCATCTTCTTCGTTGCTATCATCAATGTCTATGGCTGTAGTATCATCCCCCTAATCATCATCATCATCATCTTCCTTGTCCACTTCTTCGATATCATTTCCCTTATCATCATCTTCTTCAGAACTAGTAAACTCAACAATAACTAGGTCCTTGCCCCTTCTCCTAGATTGTTCAGGAGCATTGTCATGTGGTGAAGTAGATTCAAGAGAGAAGTTATACATTGGTAGATCAACTAGTGGTGGGAAGAAACAACCAGCTAGTCTTCCCAGAAATGCCCAGACAGCACTTCAAAAATGTTTGTTTTTCTTTCTTTCCCTTTTGTTTAGCTCCCTCTCTTCTTGGAATTCTCTTTTCAAACTTTGAAGTTCATCCTCAAGAGGTCGAGCATGGGAAGTAGAAGCAGCACCAAAAGTATAAGCTCCTTCAGGTGGAGTTGAATACTTTGACAGAGTGGAGATGCCAATTAACTTAACCATCCCCCACAGTCGGAAGGGGCTATCAAAAATTTTAGTAGCAAGGATGCCTCATTCCTCGGGATTTAAGGCTCAAAAGATGTCATATCTTTTCAAGAACTTAGTTATGTAGCCCCCACAGTATATCCCCTTTGCTCGAGGATCAACTGCCTGCCGATGTAGGAACTTGGTGACTCCAACTCCTATATTGATTTGAAATTTGTTAGTCATGCTATAGAGATGAAAATTTTCAAAATTGTTTACCAACCCATTATTACTTTTTCTTCCTCTAATAGTGTGTGCTAAGAGGTGATGGACCACTTTCAGATCAATATTTCTAATGGATGATACCTTGGACTTTGAAGGGTTATAACGGATTTCCATCTCACAAAGTTGTTCCCAATATCTCTAAGTGGACATATCTTCAAGTCAAGTGGTTGGCAGTCGCTGGAAATCCACTATATTTGATTCTAGTACTGAGTACAAGCCCAAATATCTCTCAAACCGATATATTAGAATAGTATGTTGCTATCCATATACTTGAAAATTTAGACAGTGATGATCAAATTGCATTGTAGAGAGAAACTCAAGTGTAACCTCTCTATAAGTTCGCTCTTTTATTTCAAAGAAGGTAGCCCATGGCTCGACACTGATTATTTCATGAATTCATTCATCAATTCCGTAGGTTGGCCCTAAGTATCCTCTAATCAAGGTATTCATTATTTCCAAAGGCAAGTGACTCTAGTCTTTTTCATCATTCTTTACTACAATCTTTATCAAAGTATCTGGAAAATGCTTCATACACTACTTCTCATTGTAGAGGGGTTCGTAGCCTCTTGTGAGAGCGGGAGGCTGTTTCTTACGGTTGGTTAGATGTGGAAGTTTGCTGCATTCCCTTCTTATTCACTACCCTTTTTGTCCCCATCTACATAAAAGATGTATAAAGGAGTTCATGATAAAAAGATATCAAAGTCTAATTTCATAACTTAATCGAAATTTAAAACAGCTCACATTGATGCACAATATCCATAAAAGATTTGTATAATCAAAGTGTAACAAAACAAGAATTAATTCTTGATGATAAAATCATAGGGTAAGACATGACAGACAGTCATGCAATAAGTGAGGCAGGATTAAGAACAGATAAAAATTCAAATCAACACGAGCGCGAGAATTTGGTTGTGCATAAGGTCGTGTATAAGTTTTAAGGTAATTGGATGAACTAAAACCTCATAAAAGCTCCATAAATTTCTACTTTAGTACTTAAAATTGCAAAAAATCCCAATTTCACATGCTTGGAAACCCAGGATTGTCAAAATAAACACTACAAATAAAAAATAAGAGAGCTATTGGTATCAAATGACTTCAAAAATAATTGATTGCATGATATTGGTAAAAGCCCCAAAAGTTATAAAATCGTAAAAAAAAATGGTAATGAATCCTAAGTGTCAGATGAGATCATATATGTATGTATAGAGCAAATGAAAATCATATAAAAGAGCAAATAGATGGAAGAAGAAGGAATGCAGGACAACTAAATACTTAGCAAGCAACAATCACGACCTCACACTTACCTATGCGCAAGAACACATTTGCATATGTCAAGAACCCAACAATCTATATATATATATATATATATATATATATATCATGTGTGTAAGTCTGACATTTACAATGAAAAGAAAAGAAAAACTTACTTAGATGTGTAGTCTTGAGTATAGAAGATGGAGTAGAACACGAGGGAGAAATGTGTGAAGTGCAAAAGTGGAGTTTCGTGAGGAGGAGGTAGAAGGGAAGTGTATTAAAGTGGAGCAAAATCAGAGAGCATATGAGAGAGACGGTAAAAGCGACTATATATATATGGACACTTTGCACGAGCTTATGCATAGTCGTGCTCAAGGTTGTGTAGAGTGCTAAAAAGTGATTCGAGGCTGTTTCTATGAGACACTAGAGTGCCCTACCTTCTACACGGGCATGTTCGGGGCCATGCAGAGTGCTAAAAAGTGATTCAATGGCTCTTGTTAGTAGAGCACGAAGTGTCTTAGCTCCTGCACGACCATGCTCGGGGCCGTATAGGGTGCCAAAAAGTGCCTAGAGGGTTCTCTTGAGGTGAGCACTGCCTTGAGCACTACTTGTGCTCAAAGTTGTGCGGGTATTGAAACATTGTATAGAATTCTAGTAACATTCTTCCAAACTACTTAATCCATGGGGTTGTTCATTGTGCACCTTAACATAATTAAAAGAGCATGGAAATAACTTACCAGTACACTTAAAAAAGTTAAAGCTTGAGTTTCCTTACTTGATGAATACTTCCCCACACTCAAAGATGAACTCTCACTCTGCACAAGTAAGCTTAATTCCTCTCTACATATATATCTTCATCATCTCCTTATATATCTTCATATTCTCATATGCTTACCTTCTCCACTCATCAAGTTTGTTTAGTTATAGCTTCCTCTTAAATCCAACAGCTTCTAAGTCAATATTGGCCAACTTGATTGCTCAATATGCCTTGTGTTCAATCTCCATCAAGATGTAGCAGGACTTTCCGTAAACTAGCCTATAGAGAGTAGTTCTCAAATGTGTTTTGTAAGCTATTTGATACGCCCACAAGGCATCATCAAGCTTTTCTACCCAATCTCTTTTATTATGCCAGACTGTTTTTTCTAAAATTCTTTTCAGTTCAAGATTGGAAACTTCAACTTGTCCACTTTTTTGGGGGTGGTAAGGTGTAGCAATTCGATGTGTCATGCCATATTTCCTTAACACATTCTCTAATTGTGCATTACAAAAGTGTGTTCCCCTCTCACTTATAATGGCTCTAGGAGTTCCAAAACGGGAGAATAGCTTCTTAAGGAACTTTATAACTACATGAGCATCATTTGTGGGCAAAGCTTGTGCCTCAACCCATTTAAGACCCCTACTAAAATATACTTATTCCCAGAAG
Organism: Laguncularia racemosa; assembly: GCA_037954665.1. NCBI lineage: Eukaryota > Viridiplantae > Streptophyta > Magnoliopsida > Myrtales > Combretaceae > Laguncularia > Laguncularia racemosa. Next base: position 1,770,266 of record JBBMOL010000036.1, read on the forward strand.
AAGTAGAGAATGGTCCTACGAAGGCAATACCCCATAAATCAAAGACCTCACATTCTAGAATAAAGTTTTGAGGCATCTCGTCTCTTTACGATGTATTCCTTACCCGCTGAAATCTATCACATGTGACGCAGTGATGATAAACATCCTTAAATAGTGTAAGCCAATAGCAACCAGCCTCCAAAACTTTATATGCAGTCCTGTTGGCTAAGTAATGACCACCAGTAGGGCCAAAATGACACTCTCCGAGGATTTGCCATACATCTTCATGTGAGACACATCTCCTTATTACTTGATCTCCACAGACCCAAAAAAGAAAGGAGTCCTCCTAGTAATAGTATTTAAGTTCAGAAAAGAACTTCTTTCTTACATGATAACTAAGGTCATTGGGGAGGACTCTTGTTGTTGGATAGTTTGCAAAGTCTGCAAACCAAGGAGTCTTCATGTTCATGAGCTGGCAAACTGCATATAATTTTTCTTCAAGAAAGGAGTCATTAATGTCTTCTTCCTTAAGCTCCTCTAAGCAGGGGTTCTCAAGCCTTGAGAGATAATCAGCTGCTAGATTCTTTGCCCCCTTTTTATTGCGAATCTCTACGTCAAATTCTTGTAGGAGTAGAATCCATCGAATAAGTCTAAGCTTCACATATGTTTTCGTCAACAAAAATCTCAAGGCAGAATGGTCAGTGTAGACAATAACCTCGGATAGAATTAAATACAGCATAAATTTGTCAAATGCAAATACCACAACTATTAATTCTTTCTCTGTGGTAGTGTAATTCACTTGAGCATGATTAAGAGTTTTGCTAGCGTAGTAGATAGGTTGAAAGTGTTTATCTCGCCTTTATCCCAGAACTACCCTAACTATGTAATCACTTACATCACACATGAGTTCAAAGGGCAAGTTCCAATTAGGAGCTATCATGATGGGCTCATTGGTCAGTCTTGCCTTAAGCACATCGAAAGCATGCTTACATTTAGGAGTGAAGTTGAAAGGTACATCCTTTTCCAATAGTCAAGTCAGTGGGCGGGCTATTTTAGAGAAGTCCTTTATGAAGTGTCTATAAAAACCAGCGTAGCCCAGAAAACTTCTTATAGCCCTGGCTGGATTTAATGGTGGAAGTTTTATGATCACATCAACCTTTGCTCAATCAATTTCAATACCTTTATGTGAAACTTTATGGCCAAGTACAATGCCCTCCTTACACATAAAGTGACATTTCTCCCAATTCAGTACAAGATTGGTCTCTTCATAGCGAATAAGCACATTTTCTAAATTCTCTAAATAGTTTGAGAAAGAGTAATCGAAGACAAAAAAAGTAACCCATGAAGACTTCAATAATTTTCTCTACCAAATCATTAAATATAGCTAACATATACCTCTAAAATGTAGCCGATGGGTTGCATAACCCAAATGGCATTCTCCTATAAGCATATGTATCATAAGGGCAAGTGAAGGTAGTCTTCTTCTAATCCTCTAGAGCTATCAGTATTTGGACGTATCCAGACATTTCATCTAGTTAACAATAGTACATATATCCAGCCAGTCTCTCCAGCATCTAATCCACAAGGGGAAGCGAGAAATGGTCCTTTCTAGTGGCATCATTCAATTTTCGGTAATCTATACAAACATGTCATCTAGTGATGGTATGCATTAGTATAAGTTCACTCTTCTCATTGGGGACCACAATCATCCATCTTTTCTTTAGCACCACTTGTGTTGGATTAACCTAAGGACTGTCTAATATCGGATATATTAGTCCCACATTAAGAAGCTTGATAACTTCCTTCTTAACCACCTCTTTCATATTGGGATTTAGCCTTTACTGTGATTACACTATAGGCTTGAATCCCTCTTCTAGTAATATTTTATGTTTGCAGAAAGAGGGGTTGATACCTTTGATATTTACAATCTTCTAAGCGATGGCTCACTTGTGTGCCCTCAAGACTGTGAGCAATTGATCTTTTTGCTCTATAGATAAATCAGAAGCTATGATAACCGGCAGTTTAGAGTCTTCTACTATGAAGGTGTACTCCAGATAATCTGGAAGTTGTTTCAATTCCAACACTAGCGATTCTTCAATTGAAGTTCTTAGTCTCGCCTCTCTGCTAACATTCAAAATTTCAAATCCTCCCTGAGATTTAACTTCTTTTGCAGCATTAAGCTACTCATTGAATGTTGCGACCTCAGGGTTATCCATGTCTTCCTCCTCTCCTCTAATCAAGCTTAGCTCTAACTTATTCTTGTATAAGATCTCGTTAATATGCTCATTTACTGAGGAATCAACAATATCAACGGAATAGCAAGAATCATCTACACACATGGAGTGTTTCATGATAATAGTCATTTTGATCACCAATTCTCCACCCCCTATTCTTAATGTAAGTTTGCCGTCCTCCATACCAATCACTGCCCTAGTAGTAGCGAGGAATGGTCTTCCTAGGATTAAAGGCATATCTCCGTCCTCATCCATGTCTAGAATTACATCGTCAACAGGGTACATGAAATTTCCTATTTTTACCAAGACATCATCGATTATCTACTTGGGGATTTTCATGGATCGGTCAGCAAATTGCAAACTCATTCTAATAGGCTTTAGGTTAGCTAACCCCAATTTCTTAAAGAAAGAGTATAGCATGAGGTTAATACTTACCCCAAAATCAACCAGGGCTTTATCAACTAAGATGTCACCAACCAAACATGGAATAGTGAAGTTGCCTAGATCCTTTAGCTTTAGAGGGAGTTTTTTCTAAATGATTGATGAGCAATTTGCTCCTACTTATACCATAGAAACATCCTCCAACTTCCGCTTATTGGATATGAGTTCCTTTAGGAACTTGGCATATTTTGACATCTGCAAAAGCGCCCCAACAAATGGAATATTAACGTGTAGCTGTCTAAAAAGTTTAAGAAATTTACCAAACTGCTCCTTGTCTTTACTTCAATTGAGGCGAGCTAGATATGGAATTTTTAGGACATACTCCTTGATAACTGATGGTGATTATTTCTTGGGTTCTTGCATTTCGGGTAATTCTTGCTTCTCAAGTTCCACCTTTTCCTTCTCAAAAATTTGGCCACCCTCTTGCTTTTTCTCATATTCTTTTCCAATTCACAGTTCCTTCTCACTTCTCAAAGATATGGCTTTCGCCTATTCCCTTATATTGTTCTCGGTATTACTGGGGAAGGAACCCGATTGCCTTTCAGACATCATCTTAGCCAATTTGCTTCTCAAGGTTATAAATAAAAGCCTCTTGGTTCTGATGTCTTGCCTCAGAGCTTTGAATGAATTGGCTCATCAGATCCTCCAAATTAGTTTTCTCTTCTTGTTGAGTTGGTTGGACCGATGGGTGGGGCATAGGCTAGTAGGGTAGCAATTGTTGCTTTTTGAATCCTGGTGGCAGAAAGTTAAATCTCTAGGCATTCTTATTTCCATAAGAGATGTTGGGATGGTTTTTCATGCTAGGATTATAAGTGTTACCATACAGGTTATATTGCTGCCTATTTTGATTCCCAAGATAGTCTACTTGCTCATATTGCTCATGGAGGTCCATATTCTCACAAGCATCTCCCACTTGGTGTTGTGATCCTTGGGAATTCTTAAGGGTAAAAACCTGATAACTGAGAGCTTCCATCTTCGCCACCAAAGTGGTCATGAGATCTACTTCATATTTGCCTACCACTTTTTACTTGCCCTTATTATTGCCCCACTGATAATTATTTTTAGCCATATTAGCAAAAAGTTTCAAAGATTCTTTTGGGGTCTTGGAACTTAAGGTACCGCCAGCTGCGGCATCTACCAATTGATGAGTGGTTAGGTTAAGCCCATTCAAAAAGGTCTAAACCTGCATCTATGTGGGTAGTTGATGGTGTGGGCACTTTCTTAACAACTCTATCAATCTTTACCAAGAATCATACATGGTCTCACCATCTTATTACATGAATGATGCAATATCATTCCGGAGCTTGGCTGTCTTGCAAGGGGGAAAGCAGTTATTCAAAAATTGCTTGACTATATCGTCCCATGTAGTTAAAGCTCCAAGACCAAATGATTGAAGCCAGTTTTTAGTCTTCCCCCTCAGTAAGAAAGGGAATAATCTAATACACACCACTCCATCCATCACCCCATTATTCTTGAAAGTTTCACAGATTTCTAAGAACGTTTGAATGTGAGCATAGGGGTCCCCATCTAGTAATCCATCGAATTGATAATATTGTTGCAAGATTTGAATCACCACACATTCTATTTTGAAATTGTTAGCCCCAATGGGAGGCTTCACAATAATTGGCCCCGTTCCATCTAAGGTAGGCCTTGCATAATCTAGATTGGTCTTAGGTAGATCCTCAACCATGGTCTCCTATGTTTCCTCTTTAATATTCTCCAGTAATCCTATCCCACTATCTAAAAATTCTGCAGTTGATTCCTCTTCCTTAACTGCTGTCACGACTTTTATAATAGACATTTATCCCTCGATTTCCAATTACCCAGAAGATTTAGCAGCTATATTCTTACGAATCTTGCAGAGTGTTCTCTCAATCTTAGGGTCTAGATTAAGAATGTTAGAAGAGAGTCCTTGTCATGCACTACAAAAGCAATAACCACGAGTTAAAGTATTCAAAAGATAAGGAGAGTAGAAAGAAATAAAACAAATAAAATAAATGACTAAAGTAACAGATAATAAGGTTTTTCCTAATATTGTTTCACTAGATCCTAGGCAATGGCACCAAAAACTTGATAGGTCGTTTATCCGATTGTATCAAATTATAAATTTATTAACCCAAAGAAATCTAACGACCTAACTAGGCAGGTGTACCTATCTAATATAGTATATATTGCAACAGGTGTCATCCTTAAGGATTTAAAAAAGACGAGCACTAGTATTACCGTTTTTCTACTATCGAGTCTAAATCTTAATGTGAGATTAATAAATTAAATCACTAATTAATTAATCTAATAACCTTAAGATTAATTATAATTGTTGTAATAATTGAATTCAATCACAAAGACATATCATTCATCTTGATCCACTCTAAACCCTAGCTTTCTTATAATAAGATATTGATTAACAAATTTGTGTTATGCTTTACACTACAGGAATTCTTAATTAAACTAATTACTCCCTCAAGTTAATTAATTAATAACCTTATATGGAATAATGGAGACCTCTCCCTCACTATTGCCCTATAAGATTTCATTAAGTTCACAATTCCTAAGTAAAGATTAAATCTTTATGTAGAAAATTAAGGTTTTCCTACCTCTAAATAAAACATATAATCTTTCTATTTATGAAGATCTATCATATTAGATAAGACCTCTCTCTATCTAACAAAAATCAAACATGCAATCAATTTGTGTACATAAATTAATCACATAGAGTTAAAACACATGAATAGATATAAAGGCATAAACTTTTCATTAATCAATAAGTAATTCAATCACATGGTTTGGAGTTTCACAAGATGTTGCGCATATAAATCTACTTCTCCATGGAATTTACAATAATCACGAGAAATCTAAAGAAGTAATAAGAATTCATGATGAAAAGAATAAACTCTCTTAGGTGTTTTGTGATTTCTAATGATGCTCTAACAATTTCTCCTTCCAAATTTGTAATTTTTGCTCTCTTAAGGTTTTTAGAGTGACTATGAGAAAAAATAAATCTTGATCCCTAATTTTCATAATAATGTGAGTATTTATAGTCTAAGAAATAGGGTAGTATGCACGGCTTAATGCACGCCCGTGCTCAAGGCCGTGTACTTTGGAAAAAAGTGAAATTCTAGCGTTCTAGGTTTTGCATGGCCTCTTACACAGTCGTGCTCAAGGTTGTGCACTCTAAAATTCTTGCAGTTTCTTCACTAGGCAGATTTCCTACTTTAGCACAACTCTCTGCACCACTTGTATAGCAACCAGCGCACAATTTCATGATACATTATGATCACTTTTTGCTCTCCAGCACTAGTGTCAGCACAGTCATGCTGAAAGTTATGTACTCATGAAAATCACATTTTCTTATATTTTGCTAGATTTCGCCTCGTTTTTGCTCGAATCTTCTTTAAATCTTTAAATTTTACTCTTTAAACCCTGAAATCAAATATTAAGCACTTAAGTGTCTTTTTCTTGGTAAATTCACACAAAATTCATAAAAATCATATTCAATAAATACTATAAATTAGGTTCTTTCAACACTTATCACCCACCATTTTGTTACAATCCCCTTCAGCATAAACAAAGTATAGTTCACCTTCTTGTGTTTAAGTACTCGGAAGGCAACAAATGTTTTCTCTATCTCTAGCATCTAATCTTCTGCTTCATTCGAATCATCCACTTTAGGGTTGAACTCCTTTACCACCCTAATGAACCTATCAAAGCTGATTGGTTCATCTATAGTTCTGTTCTATAAGGTATGTTAGGCTTGTTGTTGCTGTATCAACAATCCCACAAGATTGTTTATAGTTTGCAAAAGTTGTGTGGTCTGTTCTGCTACCTAACCCTATCCCCCTTGTGGCTGCTAACTCTAGATGTTCCTCTCATTTAAGTTACTACATTTAGTAGCCCTTATTGAGCTTGACTAGTGATTCTTCTAGAAGGCATTCTATTTGAGAAGAGACAATCGAATAGACTCGAGAGTTAGTATCAGTTCAATGTTAGTGTCATTATGTGTCGGTATATACATATAAACCTCTACACATAATTGTATACTCATATATAAATAACTTAGTGATTAAAAGAATTACAATAAAAACAATAAGTATAGTAAAATAAATTACTAAATAAAACAATTGCCTCATAACTTCGTCTACTCTCTTCATATCTCACCATCCTGTAGATCAAATGCTTAATTCCTCTAAAGATCATATATTGTTTTCTACTGTTTGAATCTTATACCTATTGACCATCACCTAGTTTCTAAGGATCTTCAAACCTAAGCTTTGATACCATTTAAGCTCCTCAAAACTCAAGACGTTACTGCCCGCCATGTATCCTTATCAAGCAATGATACTTTAAGGCTCTTAATCCTACTCTGATACCATTTAAGCCTGTAATCTATTAATCACAATTAAATAAATACCATACTTTCAACATGATTCAAGTAAATCCCCATTCAATTCTTCAAACTCTTTAACATAACCTTAACCAAACATTCTTAATCAAAATCTAAAAACAATTAAACTTATAGAGTTTACTAGTAAATTATCTTCTAAAGAACATCACTATTCAATATACAGAAATAACTCAAATTTTTCCTTCCTCTAATTACCATAATATTATTAGTAATATTTGTCCTCCCTCTCCTATATATTCGAACCTAAGTCCTTATCTTGGTTATCGTATTCATTTGTGCCAGCATCTAAAAAAAACATCTCTAAGGGGTGAGCTAACACCCAGTATGTATAACCAACAGACACATATGCATGAACAAGCATGAATTAAATCAGATACATTTATGCAGATACCAAACATCACATAATAAGTTATTATTTTATTTAAGTCCACATAACACCAATGGGATACTCATGACCTCGCCAAACATATATAGATACTTAATACATAATACGGTGTTAGGAACTGCTACTATGGGCCCTAACAACCATGAGTCCTTAAATTAGGAATCTACTACTATGGGCCCTTAAGCCAAGCTAAGTATATATATAACAAGCAACTTAAACCAATCCATTATCTTAATCTAATTTGCAACTATCCTAATAATCACAAACAAAACAAAGGTTACACATATCTAGAATCTTAGTCTTAAACACAATTTGTCCTAAATTGTCAACTAGACTGTAATCTCTAAAATGTCAAGAGTTTACTCTTAGTACTAATCTAGAAATAATCTAATTTCTTACTTTTATTCACTTAATTGTTATCAAATTACTTCTCTTACTCTACTAAAATTCTTAAGGTTATTCTAAGTATTTAGGTTGCATGTAAATTCGTCTAAATAAAAATTAAGTCAAGTAACAAAATGTTCCTAAGTATATGATCATGCTTTAAGCCATGTACTTTAGCACAGTTGTATACACGGTCGTATAAAGTGGCCATATATCTTTCTATGGATTTTGGCATTTTGGCAAGCCCAAATACACAGTCATGTAATTGGCCATATACCTTTCTATATAATTTAGTGTTTTAGCACACCTAGGTACACAATTGTGTAGTTAACCGTATAGCTTTTTTGGATTTCCATATTTTGACACACCTAAGTACATGGACATGTCCTTCATCTGTGTACCTTTTTGTACACAATGTGTAACTCTACACAAGCATGTACACAGGCTTGTACTTGACCATGCACTACACTGTTCTACACGAATTATTTTTCCTCTTTTCCAATTCATTTTTAAGCCTAATTCATTTGATCTTAAGCCAAATTAAACCTTAAAATTTATAAATTCCTAATAAAATGTGCAAATTGGTATACTTACTTGATTCGGTAAAGATTTCGAATCCTTCATCGTTCGATTCCTCACTCGTTCCACCCCTTTCCTTGATCCAACTTATGATGGAATCATGTAATAACGATTAATTAAATCCTAAATTCTATAATTAGGAATAACAATTCAATCATTGAATCACATACCTGATGAAATTGGGTTTAGTCCTTCTTGTTGATCACTAGTTCATCTTAGGGTTTCCTTGCTTCAAAGAGTGTCGCTTTTTCAGTTATTGTGAAAATGATAAAGAAATGAGTGATAGGTTAAATGGGGTATATATACCATGTTTATAAAATGATCAAATTACTCTTGAATCTTTATAAAAAGTACTTGTTTAACTTTAGTTTTATATTAAATAAATATTAAATAAAAATATACTTTTTTGAATATCTACAAAAGAATCAAACCAAATTAACCTACCAAACACACACAAATTGAAACCAACCAAAGCCCCTCGAACTAGACAAAATGATGAGAAGTAATTTAAAAATGAATAACAAATTTGTAATTTTCTTTCAACCCGCCGGACGGATCAAGGAGAAGGAAAGAGGTCCACTAGGAAATGAAGTTGGAAAATATGCATCTGTTTGGTTGCGCTCGACCATTCACCAAGCTAATATTTTCATTCCAACACTACAAATGCAAACTCCTCTTTATTTTTTTATTTTTTCTTTTTTTTGGTGCATAAACCCTATGTTCTAGACTACGTTATATTATTATTTCGTTCTTAAACAACTATGACAGTAAGTGTGTATTCTGATACTTTATGGGTTTCCTATCAATCATCAATTATTGATGAACTTCAATCCTATGTAGGACCCTAGGTGGTATTTCCTGAGCTCAGTTGGATGCTAACTCCATCTACCTGTTATCCATAAAATTATTGATAGATGACGATTGATTATTCGATAAGAGCCAATCCCCATTCATCCGCAACACAAAAGATTTGAGTATGAGTCATGTCATATATGCAAGTTAGTCATACCTGAATCGAGCTTCGAACAAGGTTAGTAGTTAGGGGTTAAGGAGTTCCAACAAATCCAATCAGAATAATAAATTTTAATTATAAATAAAAAAGCATATCAAATTACAGCTTAATTATAAATAAAATGTTATTAACTCCATCTAATAGGATAATCTATACCTCTTTTTTTTATTATGGAATGTAATTACTTTGATTCTAAGCTATTGCTTCTTATTCCTCTATTATTCCTTTTTGGGTTAACAATAAATTTAATACTTAAACTTCATGTCATTTTTCAATTAATGATCTGTATTATTTGTGAAGCATTCCTATTAATATCTAGCTTAACTATAATTGAGGCAATCACATGACATCACATTGAACTAATGGAGTTGTTACTTACAGCTGTATTTTTTTCATTAAAATAACATAAAAACTCAAACTAAGAGTTTCAAAGTCAAAATTTTAGCTTAAAAATTTGAAAATGAACAAAAATATGCCACATCGATGATTAAACTCAAGATAACTTTCTAAAAGTAAAATATACCCATGATAATGTACTTAAATTAAACTAATAAAATTATTTTAAAAAATACAAGTAGGATCCTTCTTGGTCAACAAGCAAGTAGCTTCTATTGTTGAATTATAGCCATCCTTGAAGGGAAGCAGCCCACTATCCAAGGTGGGTTGCACCTTCACCCATGGAGGTAAGTGACCATCCACTGTCCAAGGAAGTGTCACGCCCCATAATTGCCGAATGTAAGAACTCTACTGTATGTTCCTATAGTCGGTAGGGACATGTAAGACTCAGGACCTATAACTATAATCCACAAAATAATATAATATAATTTCATCTTTTCATCAATTGAACGCGTTCCAAACATGAGTGAGCTGCAAAGCCCTATATGGAGATATTGCATGCAAATGATATACGCATGGCATAAAGTATACAAACCTAAATAGATATATTAATGAGTAAGCAATGGCAAACAATATACACAAACCCAATTAATTATATTGTTTAGGTGGAGGCAGCAACCAGATAGGTAGCTTATGGATTAGGTATTCATCATCAATTTTTAATTGAATATCAACGATAAGATGACTTTTAGTTAGACATTATTACTACTTATATGTGGAAAAGTAAGTCATCGATACAAGTAGGAATATTTAGAATGAATATATCGATAAAACACACATATGGAATGAAATGCAATTATTTATAAAGATAACAATTTGAATCAATAGTGGTCGGTATAAATAAAAAAGTTAGGATGAAATGATTTTGATATTAGTGCTTACTTATGGTGATGGTATTAGTCTTGGCCACCTAAATATAAGACTAATGATTGGTATTAATTATAACAATTTTGTGGCATTTTATATGTACTTATTTAATTTGATTTTATATGCAAGATTTCATCGTTCACTCAAAGTGAGACTCCTTACAAAACCTTATCGAGTGTCTTATTAGGTTTAGGTTATAACTTTATTTTTGTGTTATTATTTGTGTTTCTTTAAAACGTGATATTCAATAAGGTTGTTATAATCTAATAATATAAACATTAATTTTCTAATAAAATACATTAAATTTGATTCTCTTTCATCTCTTAAAAAATATATATTAAGATCTTCCTTGCGATCCACTTTCTAATTATTGCAATCGTTTAGTTTCGTAACATAATTTGGCCGAGAAACCACCGCCCGCGGAGATGATCCGAAGGTTGCTTGTATTTGGCGGACTGGTACATTGTCATAATTTCTTTATGTATGTACCTAGCATGAGAGATACTCTTCCTACGTAGTCTTTATGGGATTACATATATATATAAATCAATTTCAACAAAAAGTGGTGTCATTCTCCAGATTTTGTGGCACCATTGCAGCCACCTCTTCCAGTTTTCAAGCCGACTAGCTTGTCCCCATGCATCATCCCATGTGATGCTTTATATTAATCAACTCCAAGAACTAATAAATAATTTGAAAATGTGAGTTGAATGCAGGATACAATTTATCTTCAACTTGTATCAATGGCTAAAATGGATAGTTTACATTATATTGACTTTCAATGGACAAACAGTTCAATTAAATCGTCATATTCCGAGAATATGTTTCGAGAATCCCAAGATTGTCGTATAACTGTATCTCTTTTACAAGTAAATTTCAGTGCATAAAAATAAATAAGTTACAATTAGGATTGGTTTCTATTTTAAATTCGCTATATGACCCGTAATTATTGCATAGGTAATCAAAATATGTAAATAATTCACAAATTATTGTTAGAGCTATAAAATTGCCACTAAAACAATAATAAATATCAATGTTTGATAGCATATATACACATTTTAGTTATAAGAAAATATATTCATATTTTAGAAATTTAGAAGATCCATCAATGTTTAAAATAGTTCGAAGAACTTATTTTGCCAACTTTATTATACCATAAAACTTCGAAAACCTATACTATTACTTTATTGAATTTATTAATTCTAAAGTCATCTTATAATACTTGACAAATTATTATTTCAATAAATAAAAGTACTTTTTTGTTTTCAAGGAATGAAAGTACTTCTTATTTCTTAAATAACCATCTTATATTTCTAATTTTGTGTTTACCAACTGAAGGCAAAATAAAGACAAGCTATAAATGCAGAAACGAAGATAAGACAACAACCACCATTGCCTAATAGGTTGAATAATGGAATAGAGAGGGGTACAAAAGTCATATCCTAAATATAATTATTATTAGGAATAAGTTTAAAAAATTATTATTTATATAATTTTTTATTAAAAAGAATATTTATTTCAATATTTATTTCACTTTATTAATTATAGTATTAAGTTAAGAATACAAATAAAATTACCAATTTATCTATATTTGGTCATTAACTATAATATCAATGAGATTAATAAAAAATTTCATATTTTAAAAGGTAATATCTATTTTGAATGGAGTGAGAATAGAAAAGTCTTGTGAACTAAAATTCCTTCTTCAGTTTTTTAAATAAAATAATAGATAGTTAAGAAGTAACAACTATTCTAGTCATTCACTATTATCTTCAAATAAATGATGTTTAGTTTTGCAAAGTATAATAATCTTAATCTTAGAAATTTATCTTTTCGACATTCGAATATAGTTATTAAATATACCAATATCATTCTATATGCATAATTGAGCGAAAAGATGAAACCTCCACATATTGACAAAATTACGTAATATTCTAAATCCGGAATTTATGTTTATGTATAGATCGGAGAAGATTTGAGACTTTAACATATAAAATCTCAATAACATAGGTAGGATTAAATCAAGCAAGAATAGAATAAATGGGATATGAAATTCTATTTGTATTTAATGTCCTGTTATGTAAATATAGGTTTTAAAATTTTAGAATTAGATCTATCTTTAACATCTTATAATCATCTTACAACCTATAATGTAAAACTTATAGATATAGTACAGGATATATAATACCTTATGAAACTTGTAAACTTTTTTGTTATATTGCTATAATCTAAGGTAAATTTTCAAAACATAAACTTGTCAATGTTTTCATAACTTCTTGTTTATTTCAGTTGTATTAAGGCACAGCTTTACGAGTTTAAAAAAGTGATGTTATAAAATCTACCATACATAGCATCTAAACAAAAGTAATATTACAAAATAAAAATGAGAAAATAACCACATCCATGACAAAAACACACTCTCTATCCATGTAATGCAAATCTTATAATCTATTAGAATGTTTAGTCCACTTGATTAAAATATATAAGGTTAAATCCATTACGTTAAGTTTGCAAATACAACATTCAATAAAAATTCTAAACATAACACAACAAAATAAATAAAGCTTTAAATAATTTCCACTCATTATTATTATTATTTACTAACTATTACAAAATGAATATAAGATATTTTAGAACATGTATCTTATATACTTCATAATATAGGATATAAGTTTCGGACATATAGTATTTGGATATATCATATACCGTACCTAATTTTGTGAGTGCAAGTTTTAAAAAAAATATATATATACTCAAAATCTATCATTTGATTTTTAATTATTACTTAAAATCTATTTAATTGAGTAGAATATAAAATACAATAAGATCACTTCCTCACCATGAGGTAGAAGCATTCTTATTAACTGTTTTTATTTTATTTATTGGTCAAAAGTTAAATCATGTAATAAGACCATTTCACTAAATGGCTTTCAATAGTAGAATCCATTCATTCATCCTGTAAAGTGGGCCTGTTTTCACTCTTATTAACTCATTCATTGACTTGTGGATTACTCTTCCTTTGTTTACAAAAAGCTTCCTTTCTTTAGCAAATTATTGAATCTCAAAGCGAAAATCCCAGCCCTATTTTGAACAAATTGGCATTTCTATTATAAAAGATGTAGTTAGTGTTATAAGTTTATATAAATCATTAGTTATACCTGGTTGATTGGAGATATACAAGAATTTCTATTTTTTTTTTTGTTAATATCCATTAATAACGTATTTGAATTTTATTAAATTATTATGAAGATCATTTGATAGGTTTATAGGATTGTGTATTTATACCTTATCGATAAGAGTAGTCCTTACCGGTTAGGGTATGTATATTTTCAGGGCGGTCAAAGATTTAGCCACCTAAATTTTATGAGAACTTTCACTTATCGTTCCTTATTAATAATATTTTAATTTTTTGACTCCATTAAATAATATGTAAGGTAAAAGGCTCTTAAATTGATTAAAGTAATACATAACATTGAAGAATCAATATCATGAATAAAAATAAAAATTATAATATGATTTTGATATATACTTTTTTGGTCCATTCTAATAAAAAAACAATGCCTATACCATAATTAAGAGTTTTATAGCATAGTAGTAACAGTGCCAATTTTTAAGTTAAATAGATTAGATTTGAATTCTTCAATTTTCATTATAATATTAAAAAAAAAAAATCTAATGCCAATGATGTATGTATCCCATGGCCCCCTATAATATGTTTAGGAAGAGGAAAGAAAAGTATAAGGAAGGCATTGGAATGAGGGAAAAAATTGGAAATTTAACTTGTTCACTTATATTTATTTAGAGGAAAAAAAGAAAATAAAGGAAAATTAATTATTAATATAAAGAAACGGACACTATAGCATTAAATTACTAAAATACCCATAAAAGTTAATAATTTAATTAGTCACAAAGAGTAAAATAGAAAAATGAATTAATCTTTTTAGAACTCCTTTAACTTTCTCTTCATTTTTAGAGGAAAGACTTTTTTATATGCCTTATGAATAATGGATTTATTTTCGCCCTAATTACATTCTTTTTTAATTTTTCTTTAACTAAACAATAAAAAAGATTCAAATCCCCTTCAATCCTATCCATCATATTCTTTCTTTCAACTTCTCCTCATTCTAACACTATGTTTGACAAAATTTTTGAAAAAAATGAAATGAGTAGAAATAAACAGAAATCAAAAGAAAAGAAAAGAAAAGAAAAAAAATGTACTTTTCATTTTGTGTTTGGTTATTTAAAAAAAGAAATGGAAAAAAACTTTTTTATTTCTTACATTTAGTTTTTCCTACGGAAAGAAAATCAAATGAAATAAATTATTGAATAAATCATATTATCCTTATTTTTATTTAATAAAATTAGATAATATGGGTATTCTTATAATTTCAAACCGATTTCTCCATTTCCACGGCTTTATTTCCAAATTTGGAAAAAAAATATATTCGTTTTAAAAATGAAAAACTTTTCATCTTTTTCTATTTATTATTTTGATTTCCACTTCAATCATGAATTATCAAATACAAAATTTCCATTATTTTTCATCTATTTCTCTTGATTTCATTAGATTTCTATCAAGCCAAACAAAGGTTTTTAAACTGAAAATAATGAACAAATGACCTGTTTTATGAGGAAATAATTATAAATTTTTTAATATATAGATAGATGACAAGATGCAAACGACTAGTAAGGCGACGCCGATGCTGCCTACCTCAAATCACTCCAGAAGTCAAGAAATCCACCACCCGCATTCTTCAGTCGTCAGCAATCTAATAATTCCACTATCATCCATGAGGTAGTCCTGTACACAGTTGACCGAATCCAATCAGCACCATTACCGTAACACTCTTCTTCCAGGTACACTTTCTTCATTGCTCATTCCTAAAACCAACATGACATCTAAAATATAGTATACTTTCTTCCATCGCCCTTGACAAGTCCGTTCAATGGCTAGAAACCCATCATCAATTATCCAAGGAAGGGTGGGTTCATGGAGAAACAACAACGTCATCCACCCTGTAGACATAGACACACCTCCATATACAACACCGGTTACAACTCCAAGTCCAGTTGTGTACAGAGAAGTCAAGCACTTTAAGAAATGGTTTTCTTGGCTGGTTCCGTCCTTTATTTTGATAAACACTGTTATGCTCATCATCACCATGTATATAAACAATTGTCCCAAGAATTCAGTGAACTGTTTTGCCAAGTTTCTGGGGAGGTTATCTTTTCAGCCTTTCAAGGAGAATCCCCTTTTGGGTCCTTCATCTTCTACGTAAGTCATGAATGTACCATTTCTTTCTTTCTTTCTTTTCTAACTTTTCCATTTTATTTGAATGTTGTCTCTATGATGTGAAAATAGGGACTATTTGGTCAACTTGCAATATCCTTTTTCTGTTATGATTAGTCGTATAGGCTAGACTTGATAGGAATAAATCTTGTGGAGTTTGTGGTGCGAAGGGTGATAAAAGTCAATGTGATCGATTCTTTTTGTCTCCTTTGACCTCATGCCAACTGAAATCCGAAGACCTTCGGACGTTGAGATTGAAAATCCTTTGTTTTTTTTTCCCCTTTTGGATATGCTAACTTTTCTGCATACCACTTCAATGGCAAAAGTTTTCAGATCTACGAGATATTGTGAGACTAAGGGTGTGTTTCTTTCTTACAATTATCAAACGTTATCATAGCAATTCCAAAAGTATCTAGTTATTTTTTAGCTATAGCCAACGGTGGACAGCAAATGTCATGGCTGATGGCTGGTGGTAATGGTTCGCCATCATAGAAAATTTCAGTGGGAAATGAGTCAAATAATTTCCAATTTCCTTATTTTTCATTAGCATCTTCCATAGGTGTTAATCATCACTACCGGTGACCAGTCATGCCATGGCCTTCCATCATCACTTGTTGCTATGAGACACTTGTGTCTACAACCTATTGAAGCTGCTATAATAATATGTTGCAACTAAAATGTTTTGACAATAACAAATATTGGAAAAAGTCTGGAAAATACCTTCTGCAAGATATATACGCCCTAAATACAAATGCAGGCAAAATAAATAAGATATTAAACGCCCTGTTAAAAGACTGAGAAGCAAATTCAGAATGAAGTTTCTTCTCGATTAGTCAAACTTGTTCTCGACTATCTTTTTTCTCACATATTTATCCAGATTTGCTGTTTATATTTCTGGCTTTCGTGCAGAGATGATTTTTCATTCAGTGTCAACAAAGACATTATATCAATTCAGACACTTGCTAGCATGTATTTGGACAAATTTCCCCACAGCCATATGTGTACCTTTCTTGTATCTGCTAATTAAATGCTACTGTGGAAACATTAATTTTGTAGACCTCTTCTTTTACATTTTTATTTATATATGAGAACGCATCATTGGTGGGTAAACAAGGTACATGCAAAGGGCACGGGCAAAACAAAATCTGCTTATCCTAATTTTATGCTCGTGATTTTCTGGTTCAATTCTGGGTTACGGTATAATTTCATTGCAATAACTGCTGTATTTAAGACAAGGATTCATGATACTGATCTCAGGCTTCAGAAGATGGGTGCTTTAGAAGCAAGTAGAGTGACTCAGAGACACAAGGTGTGGCTCCTGTTCACCTGCATATGGTTGCATGGCGGTCTTTTCCATTTATTGGCAAATATGTTGAGTCTTTTAGTTATTGGAATTCGGCTTGAACGAGAATTTGGATTTGGTATGTATTGCAAAACTAGTCTTGAATATATGATATCTGTTATTTTGTAATCATATTAATATGCCCTCTTTCCAGCCTATCTTCCATGACAGCTTTTTGTGTCTTTGCCTCTAAGATGGCAAAGATGTTTGTTATGTTAAAAATCCATTTGGCAGGAACATTGTGAAAAATAAGTTTAAAAATAAAAGAAAAAAAAAACAAAAGAACAGATTATATCAACACTATCATTTACACTTTTTTTTCTTTTTTTGTGAAAATTTTCTTGCAGTGAAAATTGGCCTACTGTATGTAATGTCAGGGCTTGGTGGAAGTTTGTTATCAGCACTTTTCATCCAATCCAATATCTCCGTAGGTGCTTCTGGGGCACTTTTCGGTCTGCTAGGAGCAATGCTTTCTGAACTCATCACTAATTGGTCAATTTATTCTAATAAAGTACTGATTGGTTCTCTATCTTGGATGTAACTCTAAAACCCTGAAAGAATCATTATTAGTGCATTAATCGTTAGATTATTTCTATCCATTTTGCAGGTGGCAGCTTTTGCAACTCTGTTGATCATCACTTTGATAAACTTGTCGATTGGAATTCTGCCACATATTGACAACTTTGCACATCTTGGAGGATTCCTTTCAGGCTTTTTCCTGGGTTGCGTGCTTTTGATACACCCCCAGTTTAGTTGGATTACACAAAAATATACACCTCCTGGAATTTTATCCACCTCAGTGAAACCTAAGTTCAAGATGTATCAACGCATTTTGTGGATCATTTCTCTGATCATCTTGATTGCAGGGTGAGTGTGCTATATCTCATTCGCATATAAAGAGCGTTACCTTTTCTTTTAACTTAAACTAAATCTAGGCATAAATGATTGTGAAGTCATGCTGTATTGCGAGAAAGGGAAAGCATTTATTAGGGATAAAAGAAAAGGAAGTCTCAATCCAGACAAAATTATCACTCAATCTAGTGATCCTTAATCTGAACCTACCAAATTTAAATAATAATGATATCCAGCCTCCAGGTGACTTATGGACGAACTCTTCATGCTACGACAAAGCAAGTTTGAAATTCTTGTGGCTCTACGGGATCTTGACTGTCAAGAAGTAAGACTTAGATAGATTATGCATTCACCAACATCCAGGTCCAAGCTTGCTTCATGGAACAAACAAAATTTAAGACATCATGACCAAGTCATCGGTGAAAGTCATTGTACACATGACCAAGAAATTTGGATCTGTGTCAAGCTTGAACTTTATTTCCCTGCATTCTGTTGACAAGTTCAATAAAAATCAAAGATAGGAGCTTTTTTTAATTTTTTGCCTCCCCCCTTCTTATTGGCATTCTTCCATTGGAATCGTTAGAAATGCTGCTACCTGAAGCGTAAAGGTCTAATGAGCTGCTGAAGAGCATTATGTGAAGATATTGAGCATAGTACTTATGCCAAATCTAAGAAGAATCTACTCCTGATCCCTTCATCCTTTTTCAAGGAAATGCATATCTTACAAGTTACATGAGATTTCCTTTTTCTTATACTTTTCTGGGGTTGATTAGATCAACACTGGTCCTAAAGGGAACTGATAATCTAACAAGCTCGACAACTTGTTTATTTTTCAATGTCATCAAGAGGGATTGGGTGCTGAGGACATTCTTAATTTGGTTGTTGAGAAATGTGATTTGGAAACTCATGTTTATCTGTCATCAAAGGCTTGAAAATTTTCCATTGTGGACTAATAGCATGTCATCAACTGTGATGAGGTGCAGATGAGATGAATTTGAGACTTGTATGTCAATAATATGGATTATGAACTTTTTCAAGGAATGTGCTACAGGCAATAAAAAATTTAAGGTCTCTTATGAGTTGTATAAATGAATACATCAAGCGAACCTGGTAGAAAGGTAACATGTATTTCATAAATAGCAATGCCTTTACTGATTGAAAATATGCAAAATAGACTAAAATTTATTTTGAACTTGCTGCTACAGTATGCTTTGTACATGCAGTCCAGACTTCAGACTGACTGGAACTTGAATGTTTCTGTAACAGGTATACTGTTGGATTGGTAATGCTACTCCGTGGTGTTAATGCAAATGACTATTGCTCATGGTGCCATTATATGTCTTGTATCCCTACTTCACGATGGAGCTGCAACACAGAGCCGGCATCTTGCTTGGTAATGAATTTTCTATCACTCTCTAAATCTGTGAGACACTCATGCACACACCACTCAAATGATCAATAGTTTTGGAAAGCCAATACCAAACTTTTGATTCTGTAACCATGATAGACACATAGCTAATTGGACTTTTGCTTGAGCAAATACCACTAGGCCATCATTTGTCTATAGAATAAATTATCCAAATCATTTAGGTTGCATTTCTTCATGATGCCAATTGATACAGAATCACAGCTTGGAGAACGGCCATTAGCAGCAATTATACAGAAATCAGGAGCTGGATTTAGCAAGATTAGTTTCAGAAGCAACATGTTTTCAGCCTAGAGATTCTTGCATCTTAACACTCATCTTCTGAATCTTATTGTTGCACTGTAAATTTTGCATCAACACTTAGAAAACCTTTTCCCCTTAGGTATGCTGATATTTTTATAGAGTGTATGCAGTGGATCTCTAATTGGGATACCTTTCTTGCAGTCCAACCAGATTGGCAGCCAGCTAAATGTGACATGTTCGAGCAATGGGAAGTCAAAAACTTATACATTGCCAAATGCAGCAACATCTCAGATTCGGGGTTTGTGTTCTCAGCTTTGCAAGTGACATCTTGAAGCCCCAGTGCCACCGTAATCCAAGAAATCCTAATAAATATAATACTGAAGTTGCAGTTCTCATTTCTTTCACGATTGCTTAAGTTTGATCTGATTTTTTACAACTTGTAGAGGAGTTATTGTTCATAGGATGTTTTTTAAATGGACTCCTAGCAGAAGTAACATTGCTCTTGTAGAGATTCATTTTATATATGAAACACAGGACTTTTCTACATGTGCTCCCAAAACTTCATTTTGTAACTGCGGTTTTGCATGTGAACTGAAAGAATCATTTGGCGGAGCTTTTGATAGCTCAACGATGATGAGTGTTGGTAGGGTTTGACCGCATAAGGTTTGCTCTTCTCCGGTGCTTAACCAAAACATCCTAGAGAGGATGTTGAGAAATTTCATATCTCAATTCAAGATCACCTATTGGTATAAAAGAAAAGGAAAAAGAAATCACCTATCTACATTCAAGTTTGAGAAGATATGTCTCAATGCAGTGTTGCCACTTTCTTCCTTAAAGTTTTTAGTGAATTATGAGCTTTAACAGAATCTTGAAAGAGAGAGCACAAATTTCTATCAACTCACTCAGAAAAGGAAAAAAAAAAAAGCAAATTTATTTGGTTTCTATTCAGGCTTCAAATTTACATAAGTAAAAGATAACACAACAAGGGATAGGCAAATAAACTAAAACCTTGGTAAAAAAAAACTAACCATGCCCGTTCTCACAACGCCTAAACCAACTCTTAGTACAGGAAACTAAGCGGAAAAGCAAGAGACAATAAAATAGCTTGATAGCCAATTGCCCGTTTTCACAAGTGAGAAGCTGAGTGATCCTTACAGCGTTTAGCAATCAACGACCACCACTTGGCTTGCCTTCTCAAGGATATGTGCCTAAGTCTAGTGGCTTCTGAACAATCCTTCTTAGTACGTAAGCATACGGAGAAAGCTTAAGACCAGTAAGCCCAGTTTTAACTTATGCTAGTCTGGTTCCACCAATCCAAAACTCCTAAATTATTCGAAGTATAGACTTAATGATTTGAATGTTGTCACCGATTTAAATAATTAGTCTAGATTATAATTGGACTTAGTCCATAATCTAATATAATTATATTCTAAATTTTCATCGCAACCTCTGTTTCAATACAACATGATTGAAAATGCTCCAGTTCCAAGTGATATGCATAAAATTCATGATGCGCTGGTAGGAAAAGTTAATTGTTTAAGATTTCTTATTCTTGGTTTGAGATGGCAAGGCAAGTGGGATTTATGTGAAATGCGTTCCATAAAAGTTATGTTCAAGCACGCTGCAGTATGTAATAGTGTTAAAATGATTCCATCTTCATTGAAAAAAAAAAAAGATAAAAGGTAACATTGTTTTATATCACAACTTATAAAAATATACATATAAACCTATAATTTTATCAGGAGATTATATTTAAAACTATTTTACATCTATTTTAATTTTAAAAGCCGGATAAAATTGTAAGGTTCTATAATTATACTATCAAGATGCGATTTTAACATCATGAAGGAAAGGGCATCATATTCACAAAGTAGATGTAGAGAGTCGCATTAGGAAGGAATAGGACCATGGGCTTGGACTTGTCCCTCTCACATCTTCTAGCAGAGCTGGCAAGACATAAAGTCAAAAACAGGATTGATAAAAATCCTTTGCGGAATTTCATTTCTGTCCCTTTCTCTTCTGAACTGAACCCCTCCTCGATCCCAAAGCTTCTGCCCAGTGCCCATTATATTCCCTTTCCCTTTTCTCTTTTTCCCATTTTTAGAACCAACAAAACAAAACTAGATGGCATTGAGTTTCGTAATGGATAGCAGAATATCGTGTTGCTGCCTTCATCCATGTAAGAAAGTAAAATTGCCATCATAGAAAATATATATATATAATATATTATATGCTGATAATCCTGTCAAAAAATTGTGGAACATCCTCAAATTTTGTTTAGATAAATTTCAATGTAAGGAATTGGTTAATATGCCCAAACTGGAGCCCAGCGAACACTTATATATTAAAAATAAGTCTGAGATGAGCATTACTAAAATCAACTGAGGACTCGTTTAGAATTTTTTTCATGGAACCTAAATCATTAATGTTTTGCTGGAATTGGAAGCAGGGTAATAATATTTCAGAGTGATAAAAAAAAAAACCATGTTATGAAACCTGTTACTGTTAACCCTCGATTCCTTAAAGTTTTTATCTTTACTCTTAATTATTGGAATCCAAAGAAAAACGTGTGCTTGAGCACCTTTTTCTTTATCGTTGCCTTTATGGTATTATTAAAAGCCTATATGAATATAATTTGAATTTAGGGATTAGGATGTACGACTTCGACGGCCCAAACTCGGAATACTCAAAATCAAGCACTGGGCCCAACAAATGTGTTAACTTTTATGAACATCACCCTTTTCATTTTTCAGTAGTTGTAGGGATCAGGCCTCGCATCTCGGGTCTAATGAAACTAGAAACGGGAAGGGCAAATACATGTAAATAGAGGAAAATCGGATGGCATTATTGGAAAACCATGACTCGGAGTATGAGGCACCAGTAACACTGGCAGTTCTGTCAGTCTGATTGGGGTGGGGTGGGGGGGTTGCGTTGAGACTTATTCTCTCACAAATTTATCAAGTTGGATCGATCAACGAGTGTTCCAAATCGTTCCGTTGCAGGTAGGTTTTTTTTTTTTTTAATCATTTAACCTATTAACAATTACACCGCTCGGTTAACGCAAAAGCAAAACTTACTGTTGAAAATAATTGAAGGAGCAGTGAAGTGAAAAATTTGAAAAAAAAATAATGATAATAATAAAACAACCCCACGATAATGCAGAAATGTAATGTAACATTGGGGTTGTTACAGCAGGAGAGAGAGAGATAGAGAGAGAGAGGGGCTCAAAGTTAAAAAGAAAAGGGACGTAACGTATCACTGACAACTGAGAGAGATTGCAGAAGGCCGTCGGGTCACCATCGAAGTCGTCCCCTTTTGCCGCGAAAACCGGACTACAGTCTCCCCCACCACCCATACATCGCCCCTTGTCCCACTCTCCCATGCCCATTCCCACTCCCACCGCTCTCTTCTCCATTCTCTCTCTCTCTTTCTCTTGCTGAACGCTGATTCTTCTCTACCTAGAAACACTGTACATCCCCAGTCCATTTCCTTTCTACTTATTTTAGCGTTGATTCTCACTTGCGCTGTCTAGTTTGTTGTCAATTGGGCCACGGCGGAACGGAGTAGCTGAGCGCATGAAAAGAACCCTATTGGAGAGAGCTCAATGCAAGCTCTCCGATGCTGATTTATTAAAATACTTATATATATACCCGAAACCTCTAATAAGATGGAGATAAATTATAATTTCATCGCGGATATTATAAACTTTTTGAGTCTGCTTTAACAAATTAAACATAACTCTTTTGGACTTGGTGCTTGATTCAAAACCAAAACACTAAAGCCCTAATCTTATCTCGTGCCAAATCTAGAACAAAAATGTCTAATTCATAATCTAAATTCAATTCATAGAATAGTTCCATAACTAAACAAGCTTTTTAGAAAAAAAAAAAAAAAAACCTATAAGATGGATCTAAGTCGGCAAATTAATAAATCATCAAATTAGAAATTTAGCTCGTAGATTTCAATTAACCCTAACTTTTAATAGTTGAAAACACAGATATTCAACATAGTTATTATGAATTTATGATAACCAACTAAGAGAACTAACTATATAGTTTTACAAAATGACATAAAAATAATAAATAGATAATTGAAAGCTTTAAAATTTGTAAAAATAGACCTCTAATGGGAGCATAAAATAGAATCTTAAATCTTAATCTAGGCAACACGTAAATCGAAACTAAAGAAATAGATCTTATTATAAAGGTAAAATAATATGATGAAAGACTTCAATGGCCAACCACTTTTCCATGTGATCAACCACAATATATATAGAGTGATCACTTGTTTTTTTGATTAACCACAATCTCCTTTCTTTTCCTCGACCTAAAAACCTTAGGGGTGGTCGCCCCAATCATCTTTAATTTTTTTTTCCACCTTTTTTTTTATATATCCTTTATTATCCAATAAAAATAAAAGGTTTGATGTACAACTTTTATTTCTACCTCCATATCCTTCTCTACAACAAGTCGTTAGCTTTTTGATAGAGGTTGTTGTTGCCGTTAGTTCTTTTGTGGAAGTTGTGGTTGTTGTTTGCTCTTTAGTAGAGGTTTCACTACCATTATTTCGCCTCAATCATCTCCATTTCCTTTTCGAGCTTGTAATATGCTCTTTTTACTTTATTTTTTAATTTTAGTATTTTACCCTTTTATGTAGTTCTTTTTAAAAAAAAAAAAATCAAAGTACCCATTATTCGTTCTCTTGGTATAACTTTTAATTTGCAAGAGGTTATTGATTCCTATTTGTTGTTTAGGAGATGGGGTTTTAAGTTTTGAGTTTACAACCCCCCATCTCTTTAGATTTGTCTCTAAGTCGTTTTGTAATCCTCTTGTTATATCAATGAAATCGAATAATTGTTTTCTAGTAAAGAAAAAAAATGTAAATAAACAATTCTATTATATTTGTCTAATTGTTTGTTCTAGACTTAGATGAAACAACTGTTACTACCAAGTTTTCAATTTTCTTAATGTACTATTTGTGCTTGCACCAAGACTAATAACCATCATGCATAGACGTGTTATAGATCAAACATCTATTACCTTATTAAATGTATGTTCCAAATGAAAATGGCTAGTAATTATGCATTGAAACTAATAGTTGTTTCAAATAGGCAGCTCATTGATATGGTGAAATTGTGTCTTATACGAGTTGGGACACCCAGAATGAAGTTACCAACAAGTCATTGCAGTTAGCACAATTGAAACATGGATATACCTTACAATGAGTTTCTCAATGGATTTAATTTATGAAAACACAAATTGAAGTCCTTAAGAACAAATTATGCCAACTTGATAACCCATGGACACCATAAATTAAAATAACTAGGTGATTCGCCACAAGTCATTGGACTAAACAAGGTTAATGATAATCTTAATAGTTATTACTATACCTTGAATCAATAAATAAAAGAATTGTCTAAGTGGAAGTTTACTCAAGTAGCTCTCTCTCTCTTTCTCTTTACGATGAATTTTCTAGAAAAATTAATCTTATTCAATTGATAACTTATGTCCGACACAACTCCTATTTTATTGGTGATTATAGCATGACTCTTAGATAAAATTAACTAGTCACTAGTAATTTAGCACGTCTCTTAATTTATTAACCCTTAACTAAAAATAATTGAAAAATATAAATGTAGATACATAACTATAAAGTCTTACAACATTAATGCCTCATTACATAAATATTGTAATGAAATGGACAAATACAACTACTCATGAACAACAAAAAGGGACTAGGTTGATCGAGTAACACTAGGTGTTCAAATGGTTCAAAAGGCCATTCAAGCGCGGTACTGATGTATTGCTGGCTTTAAAGCACTTCATTCGAATGAAAACATTAACCCATTTAAGTGAAGTGGGGAGTTGTAGTTCCATGAGTCAACGTCTAAAAAGTAGGATACCTATTGTTCAATTAGTAAAACCATGTGTTTTGTGCCTCAAACACTTACCTCCAACACTTGATCAATTACATGCCACCATTCACTTGCTAAACATGAAAACTAGCTACTATTTGAATAGTAGGAGAAGGATTGTTGAAACAACAAGTCAATTCTAAACACACTAAACGTATTATTATTATTTTTTAACGAAAATTTTCTTTACTTACAAGAATGTCATTAAGGCATCTTAAAACCTTTATATGTTTTTTCCTGCTGTCTTTTATCAAAAGCCTTTCATGATGTATTCTTTCTAATGTCAAGATTCATTTTTACCATTAATTATTGAGTGATTTATCCCTCTTTAATATATGAGTTTTTATCAATTATCTTTGGTGGTTGTGGTAAACCGATTATTTAGAAATCGTGCATAACATTGACTTTTACTTAATACCTTATAGAAGCTTTAACAATTGCAGGTAATATTGATTGCCAATTACAATCAATTGCAAACTTAGTTCACATTTGATACTAGTGAATCATATATTTTATTGTTTGTATCCATATCATTTACTTGCAAATAAGCACAAAGCTTAAAAAATTATAAAAACATTAACTTGTTGATTTAGCTACATCCTATAGTTGTAATCCAAGCTTGAGCTTCTCATCTTAGTTTGCATCATATTTAATAGTATCAAAGCTTTTGGTTTAGTGTGCTTCACCAATAAATTCAAAGACTCTACACTTGATATTTTAGAAGTTATGGTTGGAAGTTAGATTAATATTGGGTTGAGCTGCTATGATTGTTAGTTAGTTGCGCTTATTGTGGGTTGTTGTTGAGTTGATAGTGGATTATAGATAATAAAAATTGCATTATAATTGTTGTGTAGTTGACTAAAGTTAGGAAAAGTTACTAGATTTTGTTGTTGTCATCTAGTGTTATTATGGTGCTAAGAAGTTTTTTTATTTCCTTATAATGGTGTTTTATCGAGAAGTGATTAATAACCACTATTGCATTAAAGTTATGTATGTGCTTCACTGGTAGTATAAACACACTACATGTTTGATAAAATTTCAAAGATAATTGTAGTTGTGAATTGTGTTGTATGAGAGATGTCAAGAAGGGAGAGTGGAGTATATGAACCTATGGATCCTATGGAGGGAAGGAGAGTACAAAAAACTTTGAATAAACTGAGGATACTATAAGGAAATTGGATGTGGTATCTAGGGCTCTTCAAAGACAATGGGATTAAAATCGATCGAGAAACCTAGACCACTTATAAAGCTATTTGTGATGCCAATAGTAAAGATGAACCTACTAAAGAAGAATTATCCAAAACATGAGCTAAACCGTGAGCATAGGGTCATAAGGAAGCATTGAAAATTGTTGGAGCTAAGGTTGTGATGGAGCATGGAATTGACAAAGTTTTGGAGAAGGTACTTGAGAGAGTGGTTGTAGTCTAATATATATATAGTACGTAATGTAGTTTCTTTTTTATTTTTTTAAGGCAAACTTGAAAATAAAAAATATTTTCTATTTCAATAAGAAGTGATTAAAATTAGATTTTCTTTCAATAATTTCCAAATAAAAACTATTCTATAAAAAAGAAAATAAAAGGTGAAAAATTGTAAAATCCCAAAAATAAAAGATTATTCAAAAAAAGAAAAAAAATGCATTAAATAGATTTTTGAAAAAGAATAAATGAAAGTATGATGACCTAATCTCTTAAAAGAAGTATGAAGGCAACCTAGCATGGAGCATCTCAAATGATAACATTAGAAGTCTTTTTTTTTTTTTTGCTTTTAATAATGAAAGAAGGATGGTTCCTATTTATTTCCTTAGTAATGAATAAGTTTTTTCTATCCTTTTTTTCAATAAATTACAGAAAAATAAAAATAAAAAACCATTCTATGTTAGTCAAACATAGGAAATTTAGATAAACTCCCTATTTAAAAATTTTTGCTTTAAATTCTAACATTCCCAAACCCAAAATCTCTTATTTAAAAAAGACTAGTGTTTTGATTAAGAATGATCTATCCAATTAACTTAATGTTCCTTTTTTTTCTAGCCTTGGTTGGTGGAGATTCTAAGAAGATTAAAAGGGTTTTTTTTTTTTTTTGAAATACATCTCTTCCTTATTTTCTTCTACCAAGCAATTTACAGTTGGTGGATTGAGTATAGTGTAGGTTAAAAATTAAAGAAAAAAGCAATATTCGAAACTCAACGATGCTTGAGTCACTTTTATTAAGTCATTCAACTACAAGGTAGGAAATCTTAGGAAATGTGTGGTCCTTCCAATGAATTTTATACTTTTGTCCCTCAACAAGTTTTCACTCTTAATTCTTAATTGACCGATTGGGGTTTCTCCATTAGCTAATGATATTAAAGAGGCAAGATTCATGGGCCATCATACCACAACATTTCTTTATTCTAAATTGTTACCAGCTTCAAACATTATGGTTTTAAAGTGAATGGGTATTGAGCTTTGAGTCAACCTTATTACCAAGTGTTCTAATATACTTGTAAGCAATTTATTAGAAACAATTTAGGTGGGTGTGCTTATCTTCCAAATGTAATATGCAATTCATGCTTTAAAATATATGCTTAATTAGTGGCTATAACTACCCTACAGCAATATTATATTTCTATCTACTCAATATCTACACTAAGATTTTCGTAAATATTAGACATAAATAATGGTGTTTATGGTTTGATTTGGTTTGGGTGTCAAACCAAGCCGAACCACATTTGGAATAACTCACTTTAAATCTCTAGTGAATCAAATTGCTTTTAATTGTTTAGGTTCCAAACCAAACAGCTTCAAATATAGTATGATTTAGTTTGGTTCAGCTCAACCTAAAAAGCTTTTGAAAATACCTAGTTATTGTAGTCATAATTTATTGTTCATTAATGTACATCTATCACCATAATTATTATTTATACAATTTAATGCAAAATTTTAAGTAAAAATAATTAATAACTAGAATGTAAGTGCATATATTCACATAAAAAAACAAAAAAAAAAAACTATTGATAATAATTTTCCTTAAACAAGCTTAACTCGATACTTAAACTTATTTTTGTAAATTTTATATTGCATCATCTATATTACAATATAGCTAATAAGCAAATTGAAAGGAGAAAATAACTATACACTTACAATATGTTAGAGTTTGTCAATCTAGGGATTATAAAGAGATTGAGAGATGAGAGTGAGATAATGGGATGTGAGGAATTGGGATGGAGACAAAAGATGAGAGTGAATTCCATGAAGTTGTGAATTGAGAATAAAGTTTATTCTGATGTGAAGTTTAGCTTGCACGAAAGTGAAATGAAGGAGGGGCGTAAATGTTGAGGACTATGAGAGTCAATATCTTAGGGTTAAGGTTAGGTTTATTTTTTCTTTTTTCCCACAGGAGTTACTAGGACAAGGCTTATTTTTTGGCATTTAATCTAAAGTATGTTACTTTTTAAGTTTTTTTTTTAAGAATAAATAATTCATTTAACTATGTGAATTGAATTAGTAATCTCAAATCATTTAAACTCTCTTTAAAACAGGTTATGAATCAAATTAAAATATAAAACAACTACTAATTCGGATTGATTCGACTGAATTTTAAGTTTGTTGGACTACACGAGTAGCTCTAGTTGGAAAACTCTTGCCAACATAAAAAAAAAATAAAAATGAAAAGACAAATCGATGATGAACAAATCTACGCAAGTATTTTATACAAAAGAGTCAAGGATGGTGGGTCCCATCGGTGAGCCCTAGTAGTCCCCACCCAATATCCATCATCACCATTCACCTTTCCACAGCGTACCATACTGCCATAACTCTGTTCCGTGGAGTGCGTCTTTCTAGGTTCACTCGCTCTCACTCTCCCTCTCTCACACGCACACACGCAGAGTGAGTGACTATAGTAGCCGGCGCAGTAGTAACAAGTGTAAAGAGAGAGAAGCAAAATAACAAGGTAAAATACGAGCGTCAGCATGGCAACGGGGGCCCGACCTCTACTTCTACCTCTGTTATTGTTATTGTTGTTGTTGTTTTTCCTTTCCCCTCCTCATCTTCCCTCTTTCTTCTCTCTCTAAACATCTCCCCTTTTCTCTCTCTTCTCTTTCTGTCTTACCCTTCCCTTCTCTTGTCACTTCTTGTACTCTCTCTCTCTCTCACGCTTACATACCTGCAGAAGAAACAAGTAAGGGAGAAAAAATTAACGTAAATTTCGCTTCCAAGAAGAAGAAGAAGAAGGAGGAGGAGGAGAAGAAGAAGAAAAAGAATATGCGTAAAAGAAGATGATCACCACCCTTGCTCTTTTTCTTCATCGCTTACACTTCTCAATGAATGGTAACAAGATTTCTTTACCTTTTAGACTTAACCCATAAAACTAAAACACAAAACATGTATACAACTATCAAACTTCTTCTGTTCCCAAGTTCTTTTTCCTTTTTGTGGGATAAAATAATCTTTGTTTGGTTTCTTAGTTTAGTTCCGAGGATCTATGTCAGACAAAACAAGAATGTCGTACGCATCATTATATGTTTCATTATATACATATATATATGTTTCCCTAAAAAGTAGCTAATAATGTAGTGAGAGGTTTTCAAGTTGTTGTCTTGATTTCAACAAACCTTGTTCTGTGGGTAATTTCTTTCAAGTGTTGTGTATTTAAGCTTAGATTTATTTGGGTGTTACAAATTCTAGGAGATTGTAGCTTTGCTTGCTTTTGCATGCAATCATATGGAATCTTTTGATTCCATTTTTTTTGCCTAAGTTTGTAACTTTTTATATATATTCTGTTGGAATTAGTAAACTATATATAGCCCACTTTTGTATTCATGATACATGTCCTTGTAATATACTTCATTGCTCTGTTTTCCCCCCATTTTCTTAATTACATTATGGTTTTAAATTCTCGTACCTAGTCGATTTACGTCCTGTTCTCGCTGTTTCTCTCATATTTAACCTTTTCTCGTGTAGAATACGTGTATATATGTTTGCGCATAATAAACAAAAGTAAATCTAGGGAATAGTTTGCTTGAGATTATTATCCTATGAAGAACTGGGTCTGCTGCGAAAAATGGTTAGTATTGTTCTTTTTTCCGGCGATTTCGGTGTTGATATATTTTGCATAGATACAACACATCCTTAGTGGCGGCTGGCTGGTTAGGAAGAATTTGGATAGATAGATATGAGGATTCAAGAAATGCCAAAAATCGTTTTTTCAATTTACTATTAATAGGTTTTTGCCTTGGCATGATTGTCGAAGTAGGTGAAATTCCAAATGCACAATGGGGTTTTGAGGAAAGAAGTGGACAAATTTTTGGGGCTATAGCTCGTTTCCATATAAGGACTCTAGAGCTGTCAAAATCTAATTGCTCGGTAACATGCAGTCTTGCATGGGGGATAGTGATCAGATTGTTTTCTCTTTAAGATTTCTCAGATTTTTTTTATTTAATTATTATTATTCCTCCAAATCTTGTAGGAAGTAGTGAATGGCCTCTTGAATACTTCATGTTGAATTTGGTATTTGCATTGAAATGTTTACAAATGACTTACTGCTGCTTAATTTTGTCTGTTCTTATAACCTTTGTTGTTCCGTATAGCCAACTCCTAACGCTTTCAAAATGCTCAATTGAATTTAAAACTATTCAAAAGCTTGCAATTTATTTCACTCTGCATCCATTGTGCCGTGTGTCATACCCCTTGTAATGAATCGTGTTTAAAATTGAGTACACTGCAAGCTTTTATGAAAGGTAGATGACTCAATTGAATATTTTAAATAGTATTGTATTTGATTGCACGCTTTCTCTTAACTTCGCTGATTTGAATAGCTTAATCACTCAAACTGACAGCTTTGTGTAACTCATGGATTTTGCTGAATTAATTGGTATACTAAACAATCTTCAATTCTCATGTAATTAGCTATCTTAAAATCAAAGATATCCTCATATAGCAAAACCAGAATTTGTAACTATGATCTCCGTTCGGACACTAGCGATTGGCAATGGACATGGGCCTCTTATCTTGATCTTGGAAGTTGAAAATGGGACCTATCATGTTCAATATGACAATTGTTGCCACCGAAGATTTTCTATCCTACTTGTGAAGACCAAATGTAATTTCTTTAAGTTAGGATTTAGCATAGTTATTGGATTTCCATTGTTTCATGTTCTCATGAGTCGTAATAATTGCACATTCAGGGAAGCATTTGCATTAACCAAGCTAATCTATTAGTTTCATAATAGCCTAATACAACAAAGTTGAAGAGTTTTTATTTATGAATGATAACCACAAGAAGTGTCTGATCGAGAATGTACAACAAAGTACATGCTTTCTGTTGCTGTTTTATAGTATCATTTGCTTGACATCAGTTTTCTCCTGCTGCAATTTGACTTTCAAACATTGGCAATCTTTGTAGCTGCACTATGAAAAGTTCACGTTTGAGGCAATGGAAAGTGGGTTCTGCTACTGGAAATGAAGGAAAGGCAGCGTTGGAGAGCTGAAGAGGACACTTTATTACGTGCATATGTAAAACAATATGGACCTAGGGAGTGGCACCTTGTGTCACAACGTATGAACACACCCCTGAATCGGGATGCAAAATCCTGCTTAGAAAGGTGGAAAAACTACCTGAAGCCCGGTATCAAGAAGGGATCACTGACGGAGGAGGAGCAGCACCTTGTGATTCAGCTTCAAGCCAAACACGGTAACAAATGGAAGAAAATTGCAGCTGAAATCCCAGGGCGTACAGCCAAGAGATTGGGAAAGTGGTGGGAGGTATTTAAAGAAAAGCAACAGCGAGAGCAGAAGGAGAATAACAAGGCTGCTTATCCAATTGAGGAGGGCAAGTACGATCAGATACTTGAGACATTTGCTGAGAAGATAGTGAAAGAGCGATCCCCTGCATTTCTCATGGCCACTTCCAACGGGGGCTTTCTTCATACAGATTCACCTGCTTTAGCACCAGCTCTGCTTCCACCATGGCTTTCAAATTCAAATGGCCCTTCTACTCTCCAGCCTCCCTCACCATCCGTGACCCTGAGTCTCTCTCCCACAACGGTGTCAACCTCGTCTCCAATTCCATGGCTGCAGCCTGAGAGAGGAGTTGATAATCCTTCTCTCTCATTGGGCAATTTGTCACCTCATGGATCAGTTTCAGTTTCTGGTGAAAGTATGCTTATGACAGAGTTGGTGGAGTGTTGTAGAGAGTTGGAAGAAGGGCATCGTGCTTGGACAGCACATAAGAAAGAGGCAGCATGGCGGTTAAAGCGGTTGGAATTGCAACTGGAATCTGAAAAGGCAAGCAAGACAAGAGAGAAAATGGAGGAGATAGAGTCTAAAATTAAGGCTCTAAGGGAAGAACAGATCGGCACTCTAGACAGGATTGAAGCAGAATATAGGGAACAATTGTTAGGACTGAGGAGAGAAGCTGAAGCTAAGGAACGTAAGCTGGCTGAGCAGTGGGCAACAAAGCACATGGAACTTTCCAAGTTAGTGGAGCAAATGGGGAACATACCAAGGCTTGCCGAGCATAATAGCCGGTAAGGACTTTGTCTATATCTACTATGGATCTGCAATAGGATTCCGCAGCGGGCCAATAGTTTCAGTCATACTTGATCTAATTGCAGTGTCGAGTCTCCATTTCTCAGGAATTTCTAATGATAAATGTCAACTTATATCTGTTGTTAAACCTCGTTATATCTGCCTAGGCAGCACATTCCTTTTTTTAGATGTCAATAAGCCTTTGTTTCTAATGAAATACCTTTATACATATGATATGATCTATCTAAATGCCATCGAACTATTCCTAAATTCAGCAAGAAGCCTTACTGATGATCTATTCTGGAAATAGAATCATGCATATCATTGCTCTCATATTTGTACCTCTATTTGGTTTGGGAAAATTGTGTTTTTCCAGCCAAAAGCGGATTTCACTTCTATGCTCTTGCCACCGAAATAAGACTATAAGCTCAATATTAGTAAAGCATGGTTTGGTCCAACAGTTGAGGGAGGTTTCTCTGTGCTTCTGGTATTCATAATGTGCAGTGCGATCTTTTGTGATTTTGGCTTGGCATGAAGCCTTGTCTTGAGTTTTCAAACATCAGGGAATTCGGAACTTGCTTGCCGCACCGCTATTAAAGTATTACAAGCATCTATTTTGTTAGTACCTATTATGTCATCTGATTCAGGCTATGTTTGGGGACAATGTGAGAATTTCAAAACCAGTGTTGGTTGAAATGTTTTCCAAAATATCCAGGTAATAAATAGCTTCCTTTTTGTAATTGTTCAAGGGTCTTACGAGTTCAATTAATCAGATCCAACTTTCCCCCCGCCCCCCGCCCCACACCCTCAACTTAGTTCTTCTGAATTTTCTATAGCGTGTAATATCGCTACGACATATTCCACGCTTGTAAAACGATTTGAACGAACTAAATAAATTTATAGGAGGACTAACAAATGAGCTAGCCAATAAATAATATTTCACCGTCACTCTCTAGTAAAGGCTTCTTGCGGTGCCACTGGCAAGTATGAAACTCAATTGTATTACCCTAAGTGCTTTGGTCATGGCATCTGCAAATTGGAGATGAGAAGGAAGGTGAAAACTCCACTATTGAGAAGGAAGGTGAAGACTCAATTGTATTCCTCCTTGTCCGAGGAAGTAGAGACCATTGTTTGCTTCTTGTTTTTCTAGGAGACTTAAGGTTAATACAAAAACCAAGTAAGGAATGTCGAGTAAGCAAGCATGCGCTCCGGTCTACATTAGTGTATCCAAGAAGATAATAAGAGAAAAATCAGTTGAAGGATACAACCCTTTATAAGCTGTCTTTCAGATGCTTCAACGCATGAAACAAAACGTGAAAATGAGGCTCATGAAAGCAAATACCTAAAAAGAAGCCACCCACTCCCCCCGCACCCCCCTCCAAAAAATAAAATAAAAAAAAACAGAGAAGAAAAGAAAAAATCTTGCAAAAATATCTAGGATTAATTTTCTCTGATGCAACATAGTACTTGGATTCAAATAAAGAGAATCCTAAGAAAAAAAACCTTGCAAGCGACAAACTTGACTAGGTCAAGCCTTGATATATCTTTTAGGAGGTTCCATATAGATTTCTCGTTTAGGTAGCCATGAAGAAAGACGACACCAACGGCGCACTTTAATTCACTCAGCGGTCCTATGGGATCCATATTTGATTTTATAAGCCCACTTTAAATCAATGGCTTGTTTACCAGAAGGAGGAGTAATTATTTTACAATTATAGTTGCATGTTATTTGCATTTTACCATAGTTGTACAATATAGATGCCCAACATTCCGGCAAGGGTAATATGTATATTATTGGAGAGGATGAATTACACACCAGAGTGTAAGGATTTACAAAAGTTCAGTAAAGCATGAGCCTTGCTCATCATAGGTGATGGAGAAGGCCATGAAAAAAGCTACGGGATTGTATGCTTAGGTGGTTAAATAAGAGAAGATTTGTGATGGTGAGTATATATATATATAATGAGGATGTGGATATGAGAGCATAGTATATGTCAAGTTTACTCTGCTCACATAAACAAAACATACAAATATAAACATAAGTTTTCATTTTTACCTTAGTCAGAGTCAAACGGACAACTATGCAAAGCCCAAGCTCACACCTTAGACTCAAACCATTAGCAAATTAGATCAATCCTGCTAACTTAGGATCGATCTCAAGATCACCCCACATCAAAGGTCTAATTTGTGTAAGCTTTATCTGTTCATGAGCTATATTTTCTCATTATAATTATGATAAACACAATTAACATGACATAAACCAGGATTATCAAACAATATTTCGGTACAATACATAAACAACCACATAAAATGCAACATACTTCCATGGACTACCAGTCACTAATAAGAGGTATAAATTTAACCCCATTGTGTGTAGGTTAGAAAGTTGGGCCGAGCAGTTGTTTTTCCCATTTTCATCATTGACCAAAATTATTGTCCAAACAAAACAAGTAAGCCGACAGATGCTCTCAACCAAAATCAAATGACAACCAGCATGCAAATGATAATCTAAGGGAACTTCATTTTACCTACCCATTCTATAACTTTATTATTGATGTTACTATAGATAACTGAAGTCCACAATAGCATCTAAACAATGATAACAAACATTGATTAACATGGTAATTTAACAATGGCACCTAGTAGTTTTTTTACGTTAGGCAGACTTGATTTATCAGTCATTGAATTTGTAGGATTTAGATGTGTATATTATTTTATATTTTAAGATAGATGAAGACTACTATAGGTGTTATACTAATATGTAAGTATTCTTATAGGAATATAGATTCCAAGGTAGGTAAATAGTCATAACCCTCAATCCACCTTATAGAAGTAAATTCTTAAAATTTAGACTTAAAATCTATCGTATGGTTTTAATATTCACTTTGTAATCCATCTAACTATGTTGAATTTAGTAGGCTTTGATGCTCACTCTTAATTGCAAACACAATTTGGAGACCTTAAATGCTACTTAATAACAACATCCTTTGTAAACAACATCCAAATTACATTGCTAGGGCTATACTATTCATAAGCAATGAGTGTGCAAATTTATCGAAGAAAATTTCACTGTAAAAATGAATAAAGAGATTATTAAAAAAGTTTCCAACTATGAACTACGGATATAGGATATAGTATTATAAATATGGAGAGCCACCAACTCAGCAGGAATTGAAGGTAGAACAAGTTTTTTAATGAATGAGGTAGAGTTGGGTTGTCTTTCTTCCTTAAAGTTGGGTAGCTTAGAGTAGTTACAATCCACAACAAGAGATGAAACAAAAAATCATTGTGCATACATTTTTACCCACAACCTAAAACCAAACTCCTTTAGTCTGCTCTCAACCAAGAGTAATATGCTCCTTTTTCTCCCTTTTATAAAATCAACACTCATATGATTGTCAATATATCCTCTTGAATAAATTTGGTTACTATGGAATTTTTATAGGCTTTCCAAGAATGATGCTTGATCTTTTGTAGCAAGGTCAAAGACCAAATAATCTTCAATAGTGACATGTTAACTTAGAAAGAACATGATGCTCTATTACCTTTTCTCTTCATCCATCTTATCATTTTGTCTAAGGTAGCCCAACTTAACAAAATAATGCCCATTTCTTTTATAATGCCATATTAAGAAATCTTTCTTATGTGTCATTAGTAACCATATTTCTCGAATTGCCTCCAATAGTTTGGTTGAAATCTTGCCTCTTAATGCATCTAAAGTCCAATCTTTGTCATTTGTAATGCTTCGAAACCTAAGATGTTATAACTCGCCACGCGTCCTTAAAGACTAAAGACATATTAAGACTTTTAAACCTTTTAAATTCACATAACTTGTAATAACTGTTAACCACACTTAGTATAATACAACTGACATCATTAATAAATGACTAAACCAAATCTCATTTAATAATCCACAAATTACTTTTAAGCTTATTTTAATACATCAACATATAATAAGCTAGAAACAACATAAATGCTAAACTATTATCAATACTATCATCCTCCATAATTAAACATTCTTCCAATAATGTTCTAAGACTTCAAATGACATTTTTTACCTAATCATCATAATAATAGAAATACTCTACATCATTCTCATTCTACACCTATGTCCCTAAATCCTCATCATATGAAGTGTACTCATTTGAAATCTACAACTAAAAAAAAGGTTCTTGAAGGGTGAGCTAATACCTAGTATATATAATCCACAAGAACATATACATGATCAAGCATATTTTAAATCATATGCATCGATACAACAACCAAACAAGCAACTATTTATTATTTATTATTTCATTTAGGCCATTCATATAATAAAGGGGCATTCATAACTCCGCCATACTCGATATATACAAGTACAGTATTAAGAACTATCATTACGGGCCCTGATAACCATGAGGATCTTAGTATGTAGCTCCATCGGAGACACTGCCACATATCGATCAATAAGTGCCCCCTAAGGTTCTATCACTATGAGTCCTTAGGTCAAGGTAAGTACAATTAACAAGCAACTTAATCAAATCTGATATACTCTTAATTCCATTTCTTTTGCTAACTTAACAAGTACAAGCAATATACAAAGATTACACACACCTAGAAGGATGGTCTCAAATATAACTTGTTTTTGTCTAGCAATTACACTGGAATATATTAAAGTATAAAACAATTGATCTTAGTACTAGTATAGAGTATTGTCTAATTTATTTGATTTTATTATCTAGTTATTGTTAGATCACTTCCCTTACTTTAGTAGAGTTTTTAGAGTCGTATTAAGGGTTTAAGGTTAATGAAAAAACAAGAAATGAGAAAAGAAAATGATTTAAGTCATGTACAGGTTCACGGGTAGGGAACATGGTCATGTACTTTGGTTGTGTACCCTTCTATACACTCTTGTCCTTCCACATGCCTAAGTACACAGGCTGTATACTTGGCTATGTATAGGTATATAGGTAGGCATCTAAGCGTGTACTTGGCTTTGAATCTCTCAACTCACTTTTCCTCCTATATACAGCACGGGTACGTATATAAAGCATGTATTTGACCGTGTGCTCTTGTGTTCTCCTTTGAAATCTCTTCTTAATTACATCAATTTCAATTTACTTCAACCTTAGATGTGATCCAACACTTCTAAATCTTAATTCATGGTATTTACAACATGAAAACGCTAAATTATTTCAAATTAAACCACTTACTTGTATAGAATGCTCCAACGGTTAAGGTCTTGTCTTAACCCTAACTCATGTTGAGTTGTTCTATAGTGTAATTTCAAAGAACCCAACCCTAAATTGCATCACACACATAAACGAAAGGGAAAGATAATTTGTATACTTATCGTGTGAAAATTTGCTAGAGTGTGAGATCTTGATGGTTGTCTTTCTCTCTTAGGATTTCTCCTCTACTCTTGAGGGCTGTAGTGTAGAAAGTGAAAAGAGTAAGAATAATCTACAAATGACTCTTTTATACTTATCTCACAAAATGACCAAATTGCCCCTTATTTTAAATCATTTTTATTTTATTTTCCTTGAACTTTTTATTTTTATTTTATACTATTTTTGTATTACTTTTTCTCGAGTTTTGCACTCATCAAGATATAAACAAGGAGCTAACTCTTAGGAACTAGTTCACAACTTCTTGATTCAATGGATGTAGCTCGAAATCTTTAGCTTTAGGCACCCATGGATCCGTCCACACACAAATAGAGCCCCATTGCCTACATTTTAGTAACAAATTTAGAGGACTATTTCCTTACCATTTAAAATACTTTGCTAACACCAAGATGGTCTTTCACCCCTAGAAGCACTTAAGAAATTAGATCTAAGAAAGTAGTTATTCTTTAGTTTCTAGCCTACCAACCGTTAGGATTTTTTATTAGCTTCTATACCATTTTTCCATGTATAGCATTGTAAAATGGCTCCAAGTTCTCAAAACCAAAGCTTCCCTTGCTGTTAGATATCACAATGTCTCCCTAACATTTTCAATGGATTTTCTTCTCTATTATATTACCTTCCCACTGAAATTTTGTAAGCATTAAAGTTACATCCTTACACCAGTTTGTGAGAAACTTGGACACACTCTTTGCATAAGCATGGATTGCAAAACAAATTGGCTTTACTAAAACTTCTTTACCTCTTAGAGAGAGAAGTAGACTCTTCTAACCATCTAGTCCATTTTTTATTTATCCTTCATATAATCCAATGTTGCCTTGTTATATCTCCCCCAATCTAAAGGTAACCTTAAGCATTTGTCTGGCTAGTGTGTTCTCTCAATTCCTATCAAACTACAATATCTAGCCTTCGAATCTTCAAGAATATTTTGGTTAAATGAGATTGCTGATTTTTTGTAGTTAACTTTTTGTCCTAAAGCCTAACAATACTATTCATGATAAGTATGAGATTCTTAAAGTAGTATGTGTTAACCTTTACAAATAACAGGCAATTATCTATAGAAAATAAATGCATTAGTTTTATACTAGAATAATTAATTTTGATTCCCTTAATATTTCTTCTTAAGGCCTCTTTATGGATCATCATGGAAAGAGAGTCTGTAATAAGAAAGATTAAGGTAATATATGGTCCCCTTATATTATTCCTCTAGAGGACACAATTTCATGACTCACTTTCCATTTACTAATTAGTTGAAACAAATCTCACACTATTCATAATTCATACTATCCAAATTCTAGAAAAGCCTAACCTTCTCATATGAGCTTCTAAAAGATTCAATCGAGCCTATAATAAGCTTTTTCAATATCTATTTTAATTGCATAGTCAAACTTTTTTCCTTTTTTATTTAGTTTTATAGGATGGTACACTTGTGGGCTATGATCATATTGTTTTGAATAAGCTTTATCGAGAATGAAGGCACTTTGGTTTGGGAAAATGATATTATCAAGGAAAGGTTAAAATCTATTAGCTATAATTTTTGAAATGATTTTATAAGAAAAATTGCAAAAAACAATGATATTTTATTGAAGTTTGAAAGAATCTTACCTATCTTGCAATAGCAATTTATCACTTTAGTTACATAATCACCAAAATTTATTAAATTTAAACAAGCTCTTTAATGCCAATGCATTTCCTTCATATCAATAACTTGTTCTAATTCTACTCATGAACTTCTATCTTCCCTCCAATCAACTTTATCAAAAGGATAATGAAACTAGTTCCACATTACTATTATGATTTCCTTGCAACTACCAACCACTAGCTGCTTTTGCTTGAATTTAAACAACTTTAGCCTACTCGAATGTCTCTGGCCTATATGCACCATAATAGGTGAATGGATAGATCCCTTAGTTGTCTAGCTAATGCAATGATGCGTGAACCCTAGGTATATTAAACTTGGAACCTTACGAACGCAATTGAATCAAATCCCCAAGGATCGTCTCGAATAAGTAGCATGGAACTAGACCCTAATCACACCTGTTAATTGAAACTTAAGTTATCAATTGGGAATTTTCCCAATCAATTCAGTTGAAGAATTCTAAAGAAATTTCTTTTGCAAAGAACAAAGGGGGGTTTCTTTTCTACGAAAAGAAGTGTTTGATTTTTTTTCAATATTCAATAATTGTCCCTCTTGTGCTAACCCCTATTCGGTTATATAGGGTGTCACTTAACAAGAGAATACAAAACCTAAGTTACCTAATCTAACTTGCATCCTTATCCTCTTATGGATCAAAACACTTAACTAATTATGCTAAATTACAAACCAAAACAAATAATAAAACATAATAAACAAAAACCGAGAATCCTCTTTCCCTTTTCGGATTAATAAATAACATATTTATTCTAGGACTTCAAATCCTTGCATCCTTCCATGGAAACATGAATCACATTAATAGGTGTCGGTTCTCCTTTCATGTAAGTTGATTCCTTAGCTTGTAGGTCCATGACTAATCTTTGTAAAGCATCATTCATCTTCTTAACTCTAGCTCGGGTCATTGGGCCTCCAATTCCTTGCAATGGATCTTGGGATTTTGGTTCTATCCTCTTAGATGCTAGTTGTTCCTCATCATACGTGTAGGGGAACAATTAGATCCAATCTATCTTATCAAGCCCTCTATCTAGTATTTCTTTTACTAAATTGTCTTCTTTAAAATTTGATCAAGTGAAAACTTAACCTTGACAAACCAAATCCATCAGTTGATAATTGTATAACATATCATAGAATGTTACCATTTGCCTGTATGGTTTGTCTTTACCTCTAAATTTCTCTTCATTGGGTAAGATCTCATTTAAGCCCCCTATAACCAACTATGGATCATTTATATGCATGGCTATTTGTCGGAATTTGCCCTAAAAATGCAACTAATCATGTCTTTAGTGGTTTATAACTCCAGACCTCTTACACCATCGTTTGAATTCCCATATAAGACCCAAGATCACACATAAGTGTTTAAAATTAATCATTCATTCTATTTCATTTCTTCTCAAATCATAAAAAGTGAGAATAAAAGGAAAGGGTATAGTTCTTACCTTAAACACCAGAGAACTTGATAATGACCAAATTGAGTATGCATAAAACTATATGTCCTTACAAAATGTAATTTGTGTTAAACTCCAATTATGGCATTAGAAAATTTTAATTGCTTGATACATACCAATTTCCAAGAAATTCCCCTCCATAAATCTAGAATTCACTTGTTAAAAAACTAAATCATTGTTAGATTGTACTTCCTTAACAATCTAATGGAGAAACTAAGCAGTGTTGAAGATACCTTAGAGCATAGTACATATGAAGCCATAAAAAGGGTAGGTGATAGGAATCTTGAGTTGGATTTATTATGAGAGAAGGCTAGTGGTCAGCTAGGAATGCTCATAGTGATCAATCCATGTTTTCGCAGTGAATTACCCATAGAATCATGGTCAGTTGCCCATACTACCTCAACTAATTGGGGGTTAATGTATAGTCATGTTTCAACACCTTTTGCTTATTTTATTAGTTATATTTGATATCCATTTGTAATATGTTAGTACTTTATTATTTAGGTTTATCTATTTATTTATTTTTGTTTTCTTTCATAGTGATAGGGATATATTTATTAACCTATATAAAGGCATCTTATGAAATAGATTAAGTTAATAAAATGAATGAATTTGAGTAATTGTTAAACCTTATAATTGTTATGAGTTAATGAGATGGATTTTTCATAGTTCTTGAATAATGAGAGATTATTTCCTCTTTACGAGATTGCTCTCTTATCAATTTTTACAAATCATGGCTTATAGTGGTATCTATTTAACATTGTAGGTTAATTTTATCAATTGTTGACTCAATTTAAACTTAGTTTGTATTTTAAGATTGGTACATTATTTCAGTCTTAATTCCATTATACCCCTTTTAGTTTCACTTATTTAAATTACCTAAAAAATCAAAGAAATACCTACTTTTATCATCTTATTATTTTTAAAACCCTAAGATTCTTGATCTTTTTTAAGTGGTATCAAAATAATTTGAATTTATATCAGGCGGGAGAGTGGCACTTTATAAGGAGAAAGAGTTCCTTCTCAAGCACTTTTTGATTTTTAAACGGTAGCAAGAATTTTAAGGTTTTATAGCTTGGTCTCGGTATTGCAGAAACGAAAGGATGATATTAATTTTTTTATTAAAAGGATTAAGGGTGAAATTATGGTTTTCTTTTTTTTATATATAATTATTTCTGTATAGAGATAATTATATGCCTAATAATAATCATTTCAAGCTAAGTATTCTATATTATTATGTCTAATTTAAGCAATTTATATATGGACAAAATATATAAATCATAATATGATCAATTCATAAATATTATGAATATATATAACTTATATTTATAAAGCAAAATACATACATTAATAGTTTATCTATACAAGAACAAAGCGAAAGTACATGTTTATTAATTATACAATTATATATGAAATAGACAGTTATGGAATAATAATATAGCCCTTATTTATTTACACAGATGGTTTTGATTTAGGATGTGCTTACGGCACCTTTAATCGATCCGGGCTCAATCCAACTAAAAGACTGACCTAAAAATAAAATCCACCGGCCCAAAGTGCTCTCTCTTTTCTCTTTTATGTCCGCGGGACGCTGAACTGACCCTGCGCGCATTCATCTCAATACTCTCTGTGCCCCCATTGTAATACTCCAAACTTCACTCTTTCCACAGTCATTGCTTTATCAATCCTCCTAAAACCAATGCTGCGCATGGAACGCCTTCGTCTGCTTCTTCAAAAATCAATCAAAATCTATCAAAATCCGACAAAACTCTCATCCCCATGCCCTCGCCGAACCCTTCCCTTCCATTTCCTTTCAACCCAATCCTCCAAATACCCAGAATATGAAATGCCCTCCGTCACATGGGGAGTCATCCAAGGCCGGAAAGAAAAGCTCGTTTCACGTGTTATAATCTCTGACTTCCTCAAAACCCTGGGCATAGTACCCGATGAACTTCACGACGTCGAACTTCCTTCCACTGTTGAGGTAATGAGAGAGCGTGTTGAGTTCTTACAGAAGTTGGGTTTGTCCATCGATGATATTAATGAATACCCTTTAATGCTTGGATGTAGTGTGCGTAAAAATATTATTCCCGTTTTGGGTTATTTGGAAAAAATTGGGATTCCAAGGTCCAGACTTGGTGAATTTATTAGGAATTATCCACAGGTTTTGCATGCTAGTGTAGTTGTTGAGTTAGTCCCTGTTGTTAAGTTCTTAAGAGGATTGGATGTTGAGAAACAAGATATTGGGTATGTTTTAATGAAGTATCCTGAGCTTCTAGGGTTTAAATTGGAAGGTACAATGAGTACTTCCGTTGCGTATCTTGTTAGTATCGGTGTTAGTCCTAGGGATATTGGTCCTATGGTTACGCAGTATCCCTATTTGCTAGGGATGCGTGTTGGGACTATGATTAAACCGCTTGTTGATTATTTGGTTTACTTAGGATTACCTAAGAAGATTTTGGCTAGGATGTTGGAGAAGCGGGCATATTTACTTGGTTATGATCTCGAAGAGACCGTTAAGCCAAATGTGGAGTGTTTGATTAGTTTTGGTATTAGTAGGGAGGCTCTTGCTTCTGCTATTGCACAGTACCCGCAGATTCTTGGGCTCCCTCTAAAAGCTAAGCTGTCGTCTCAGCAGTACTTTTTCAACTTGAAGCTTAAGATTGATCCGGATGGCTTTGCCTGTGTGATTGAGAAAATGCCTCAAATGGTAAGCCTTAACCAACACGTGATAATGAAGCCTGTTGAGTTTTTGCTAGGACGAGGAATACCTTCCGCTGATGTGGCAAATATGGTTGTGAGGTGTCCTCAGTTAGTTGCTTTGCGGGTGGAGCTTATGAAGAATAGTTATTACTTTTTTAAGAGTGAAATGGGGAGACCACTGAAAGAGCTTGTGGAATTTCCAGAATATTTTACTTATAGCTTGGAATCAAGAATCAAGCCAAGGTACCGAATGTTA
Source organism: Laguncularia racemosa (assembly GCA_037954665.1). Lineage (NCBI taxonomy): Eukaryota > Viridiplantae > Streptophyta > Magnoliopsida > Myrtales > Combretaceae > Laguncularia > Laguncularia racemosa. The sequence continues at coordinate 1,814,965 of JBBMOL010000036.1, forward strand.
CAGTCCAAGGGAATTAGATGTTCGCTGAATTGGCTCCTCAATTGTAGTGACCAGAGGTTTGAAGAGCGATTGCGGGCAGAGTATATTGAGCAAGATAATGGAGGTCCAAGATTTTGTATGGGTGGGAAATTAGAGTTACCGGGGATGGAGATAGTGTCAGATGAGGAAGAAGAAAGTGATGACGAAGTGGTTTATAGGAGGACTGTTTCTCTCTAGAGAGTCTGCTTTGTCATTTTGATTAATTATCAGCTGCTTTGGGGTTGTTCTTGAAGGGGGTCAGGATGCATCATCTGTGACAATTACAGATCATTGTGTTTAAAATTGACTACATTGCAAGCTTTTATAAAAGGTATAGGACTCAATTGAATATTTTAAATAGTATTGTATATAATTGCACACTTTCTCTTAATTTTGCTGATTTGAATAGCTTAATCTCTCACGTTGACAGCTTTGTGTAACTTTCATGAATTTTACTGAATTATTTGGTATACTAAACAAACCTTCAAATCTCATGTAATTAGCTATCTTAAAATTCAGAGATATTCTAATATAGCAAAACCACAACTTGTAACTATGATCTACCTTCGGGCACTAGTGATGGGTAATGGATATGGTCCTTATCTTGATCTTGGAAGAAGAAAATGGGACCTATTGGCTGTGGCATCCATGACAAAATGGAAATTCTATGTTTGAGGCTATTGGCTGTTGGATTTCCATGGTTTCATGGTCTCATGAGTCGTAATAATTGCACATTCAGTGAAGCATTCACATTAACCAAGCTAATCTGTTAGTTTCATAATAGCCTAATACAACAGAGGTAAAGGGTTTTTATTTATGAATGAGAGCCACAAGAAGCGTCTGATTGAGAATGCACAACAAAGTACAGGCTTTGTGTTGCTGTTTCATTGTATCATTTCCTTGTCATCAGTTTTCTCCCACTGAAATTTGACTTTCAAACTTTGGCAATTTTCGTAGCTGCACTATGAAAAGTTCACGTTTCTGGCAATGGAAGGTGGGTTCTGCAACTGGAAATGAAGGGAAATGCAGTGTTGGAAAGCTGAAGATGATGCTTTATTACGTGCATATGTAAAACAATATGGACCTAGAGAGTGGCACCTTGTGTCACAACCTATGAACATGGCCCTGAATTGGGATGCAAAATCCTGCTTAGAAAGTTGGATAAACTACCTGAAGCCCGGTATCAAGAAGGGATCACTCACACAGGAGGAGCAGCGCCTTGTGATTCAGCTTCAAGCAAAACACATTAACAAATGTGAGAAAATTACAGCTGAAATCCCAGGGCACACAGCCAAGAAATTGGGAAAGTGGTGGGAAGTATCTAAAGAAAAGCAACAGATAGAGCAGCAGGAGAATGACGAGGCTGCTTATCCAATTGAGGGGGGCAAGTATAATCAGATACTGGAGACATTTGCTGAGAAGATAGTGGAAGAGTGATCCCCTGCATTTCTCATGGCCACTTCCAACAGTGGCTTTCTTCATACAGATTCACCTGCTTTAGCACCAGCTCTGCTTCCACCATGGCTTTCAAATTCAAATGGCACTTCTACTCTCCAGCCTCCCTCACTGTCTGTGACCCTGAGTCTCTCTCCCACAATGGTGTCAACCTTGTCTACAATACCATGGCTGCAGCCTGAGAGAGGAGTTGATAATCCTTCTCTCTTTTGGCAATTTTTCACCTCATGGATCATATTCAGTTTCTGGTGAAAGTATGTTTAGGACAGTGTTGGTGGAGTGTTGTAGAGAACTGCTGTAGCACCAGCTTTGCTTCCACCATGGCTTTCAAATTCAAATGGCACTTCTACTCTCCAGCCTCCCTCACCATCTGTGACCCTGAGTCTCTCTCCCACTATGGTGTCAACCTTGTCTACAATACCATGGCTGCAGCCTGAGAGAGTAGTTGATAATCCTTCTCTCTCTTTGGGCAATTTGTCACCTCATGGATCAGATTCAGTTTCTGGTGAAAGTATGCTTAGGACAGTGTTGGCTCTACGAGTTGGAAGAAGAGCATCATACTGCATGTAAGAAAGAGGCAGCATGGCTGTTAAAGCAGTTGGAATTGCAACTGGAATCTGAGAAGGCAAGCAAGACGAGAGAAAATGGAGGAGATAGAGTCTAAAATTAAGGCTCTAAGGGAAGAACAGAACAGCAGTCTAGACAGGATTGAAGCGGAATGTAGGGAACAATTATTAGGACTCTGGAGAGAAGTTGAAGCAAAGGAACAGAAGCTGGCTGAGCAAATGAGGAATATACCCAGGCTTGCCGAGTGTAATAGCTGGTAAGGACTTTGTCTATGTCTACTATGGATCTGCAATAGGATTCCCTAATGGGCCAATTGTTTCAGTCATGCTTGATCTAATTGCAGTGTGAAGTCTCCATTTCTCAGGAATTTCTAATGATAAATGTCAACTTATATCCTTTGTTAAACCTCGTTTTATCTGCCTAGGCAGCTCATTCCTTTTATTAGATATCTGTAAGCCTTTCTTTCTAACGAAATAGCTTTACACACATGATATGATCCATCTAAATGCCAACAAACTATTCCTAAAATCAGCAAGAAGCTTTACTAATGATCTATTCTGGAAATAGAATCATGCATATCTTTGGTCTCGTATTTGGGATTTGGCTTGGGAAAATTGTGTTTTTCCAGCCAAAAGCGGATTTCACTTTTATGCTCTTGCCACCGAATTAAGGATTGGGCTATGAGCTCGATATAGTGAGCATAGTTTGGTCCAACAGTTGTGGATGGTTTCTCTATGCTTCTGGTATTCATAGTACCCAGTGCGATCTGTGATTGTGGCTTGGCATGAAATGTTGTCTTGAGTTTTCGAACACCAGGGTATGTGGAACTTGCTTGCGGTGCCACCATTATGGTATTACAAGTTGTTAGCAGTGATGACATCTGATTCAGGCTTTGCTTGGGAACAATGGGAGCATTTCAAAACCAATGTAATAAATGGTTTCATTTTTGTAATTTTCTAGCTGTTCAAAGGTCTTATTGAGTTCAATTAATCATATTCAACCTTTCTTTTTCCAATACCCCCAACTTAATTCTTCTATCTAATGACTTGCTTATTATAGTGGGTTGTCTTTCAATTAATTTCAAAATTTCCATAGTCGCTTCTAAATGAATCGAAACATTTGGCTCTCACGCTTCATTACTTAAATATGAGACCACCTATGAGGATGTCGAAATCAGAGCATACTATAATATATCGAAAGCGTAGTCGCTGCACATACAAATATAAACGTAAGTTTTCATTTTTACCTTTGTCACAATCAAACATACAACAAGGCAAAAGCTCAAGCTCATGCTTCGTACTTGAGCCATAAAGCTAATTAGATCGATCTTGCCAGCCGAGGATTTATCTATCTCACCCTTGATTTCATCTGCTCATGGGCAACATCTTCTCATGACACTTGTAACAGACGCAATTAACATGGCATACACGAGGATTATCGAACAGTATTTAGGTACAATACATAAACAACCATATAAATTGTAACATACTTCCATGGACTACCAGTCGCTAATAGGAGATACAAATTTGACCCCTGTGTGTAGGTTAATTATGTGTTCCATTTCAATCCAATCTGATTTCATTGTTTTCCAGATCTAATCTAATCCGATTTAATATGTCATACAATGCATGATCATTTAGAGAGTTGAGTCGAATAGTTATTTTTTTATATTTTTCATAATTGACCAAGCAACTATTGTCCAAACAAAGCAAATGAGCCGACAGATGCTCTCAACCGACATCAAATGGCAACTAGCATGCAAAATTTAAGGGAACTTTACTTTCTTAGCCATTTTGTAACTCTAGTATTGATGTCGCTATAAGTCCATAACAGCATCTAAACAATGATTACAAACATTGATTAACATGGACGGATCCAAGGGGGCTGAAGGGGGTCCTGACTCGTAGGCTTGGAAAAAATAGTTATTTAAAATGGAGAAAAAAATGTATCATATATATATATTTAAAAATTGTTTTTAGCAAGATATTAGATATAATTAAGTGGTTACATGCATGAATTTTAAAGTATGTAGTCATGGTTTGAGTCTTATAAAAAATATTTTTGTTTTTTTTAGTTGCATTTAGTTTGATATTGTTTAAATAATATTCTCTTTTGACATTTCTCTCTTATTTATTTATTTATTTATTTATAAGGACTAATAATATTAAATTTCATTCATTGAAAAAGTGTCATTAACTAAATAAATTCTCTCATAAATTGCTATTTGCTCATCAAGTGAACTTTCTTTTTTCATTAGTAATTCTAGCGTTGACTTAGATAAGGTAAGTTTGCCTCCACTTCTCCCTTCCCCATGCCCGTATCGCATGATTTTCCGTCTCTCCCTATTGAATATTGATATTTAACTATAGCACCTAGTAGTTTTTTTTTTTTTTTTTAATGTTAGGCAGACTTGGCATTGAATTTGTAGGATTTAGATATGCTATTGTCATATTTCATGGTAGATGAAAACTGCTAGAAGTATTTTTGAAAGAAATATTTTAAGGAAGGTAAGTAGATATATCTCTCACAACACCATACAAAAGTAGTTTCTAAAATTTGAAATTAGAATCTATTCTAGGTTTCTAATATCCACCATGAAACCTATTCAACCATGTAGGACTTGGTAAGCTACAACATCTTTTGAAGACCCTTATAATATCCAAAATATACTATTATCCAACCCAATTATCTTTCCCTTTCAATTGTGTGTTAGCATAAAATCAGGTTTCCTTATAGATGATAACTCTATCCATATATCTCCAATCACATAATAATATGTATAAAAAAGATGTCTTATGCTTAGCGAAGTGTTATGGTGGTGCAAACACACACAGGTGATTGCAACCAGTTTTAAAAATAAGGCTATTGAGCCCGAGTTGTCGAGCCCATTGGAAATGTGTTAGCGATTACCAAGTCTCTCCACCTCTACTTAGAATAATCAAACACTTTGTATAAAAACTAAATTAACAAATTAATTATTTCATTACCTAAACTATTTGACAAGAATAGCACAGGCCATATAATACAATTGAGACATTTGGGAATTAATGAAACTTATAATGCCCCAAGCCATAACTCATCCACCTAACTGTCATTGGTGGCGGCTAATCTAGTGATTGGGATACCTGGGAATTATCATGGCTGCACATTCGTATTTAGTAGTTTGCCTTGAGTGTGGTGTGTGATTGTGTGCCAAACTAATGACTCGCTTCACAAATCTCACTCCTATTCCAATATTTATTTTGCTTAAGTTATCAAGCCAAGAAATGCAATATATCTATGGAGAGCTAAAATGGATTTTGGTGTCTAGGCTTGACTCTTTGAGACTAAGTGATAGGGTTCAGAGAGTTAGGTCCATTGATTTAGGATGATGTAGGAAGATTTGATATGGTGAGCTTAGAATATAAACCATTTAACTAGTTTACTTTTGACCTTTCTTAAGGAAGTTAATGTACTTAAAGAAACCTTTTATGAGCCTAAACTTAAGAAGAGCTTATGGATGGATCTAGTCATAGGAGAACTTATCTTGACCATCAGCTGTAAATGCAATCGATGTATGTCGTCGAGAGCCAAACTTTATAAATACTCAAAAGGAACCCCTCATTTCGCAACTCAAAAATTTAGAAGAATGACATCGCATTATCATATTACTATTCTAAAAGATCAAACAAATCTGAAAACAAAGAACACTTTAAGGTTTCCATACAAATAGTGAGGTTAATGCTATACAACTCCTCCACTTGTCATAAGCGTGTTTGAATTCTTTGAGTTACTTGTTTCTCTTCTTTTCTTATCTTTCCAAGTCATCTTCACCTATCAATGCCATGTCATTCCTTTAAGGCAATATGAAACACAAGATCCATGTTACATACATGTGCCAATCAGATTTTCTCTACCTATTTGGCACTAAAAACAAAGCGAATAGCTTAATGATAAGTATCAAAAGATCCCTATCTAGAATAGTAAATTTGTGCTTTATGGATATATTTTGTTGGTAACTCATTAAAGAAAAGAATATTTATTTGAATGAATATTGATTTTAGGCCTTTTATAGCTTTTTGGAGCTATATGAAGGATTTTGAAGAAATAAAGCAAGACTGGAAGGAATCGGACAAGTTGCAAGCAAGTTGAAGATTCATGGAAAGTATAAAAAAAAAAAACAATTGTGTATTTTGCTTGTGTATCTAAGGTGGAGGTTCCGTTTTATGATGTTCATATATACAAAAAAAGTACACGAATTGTGTACTCTCTTGTGTACATCTTTGCCATGAACCTTGGGAGCAAACTGAAGATACACAACTGAGATACACAATTGTGTCCCGGTTGTATATTTTGTAGACAAAGAAGAAATCATCCCTGCACATACACAATTGCGATACACAAGTTGTGTACTTAATTGTATATATGTCTGATCTTGTAAATATATATATATCCTCAAGCTTATGAAAAAAAGAGAGGTTATCATTTATACACTTCCATAGCCGCAAGAAAGAGAGAGTTTTGTTGATTTTCAAGGAGATTGAAGATCTAAGATGTTAAAGATTCAATCTTTAAGTGTTGTAATCATGAAACTTGTTTTCTTTTCCAGTATTTGTGTTTTTATTGATAATATCATGAAAGAGTAAACTCTAGACTTAGATTTTGTTTGAAACTCTTCTATCACGTAATGAAGATTTGTTCTTAATAAAAGTTTATTGAAGTTCTTGTGATCAATTGCATATTCTTTCATTGTTTATTAGATTTATAGATCTGGAATATAAATTTATGTTTGATATCATATTAGTTAATTGAGAAATTGCTTTTATGATTAGATCTATGTAATTGATAATGTTTGCTTGTGATTTTAGGGATAGAATAACAAAAACCTATTTTATAATTGATTTGTTAAAAAGTTCATGTTACTCATGAAATTCTCGGTTGCTGTTGATTGAAGAGAGATCCCAATTGACAAATCAAGGGTTAGATAAGTTAATAGACTTGAGAAAGTTGTTAGCTTGATTGGGATACTTTACAGCTTAAGAACACAAAAACGATAAAATCTTGAATTATGATGATTTGCATAGTAGAAGAGGAGTAGAATGAAATCTAGGTTGGCTTGATAATTGAATTAATCATTCCTTTTTGCTGTTAGTGATCCGTTCTTAGTTTTTAGTAGCATAGTAATTATTAGTTTACGATTCAAGATATAAATCAATCTTAATTGACGGTTAGATAATAGGAATAGAGTTATTATTAGTAATTGGTCTATCTCTGTGGGACGACTTTGTGCTTAACCATTATATTATGTTCACGATAGGTACACTTGCCTATTGCATCGTAGTTACTATTAGGAGTAGGTACTTTAAATTATTAAGTTTACGATTTGGCATGATCAAGTTTTTGGCACAGTTGCCAGAGATACACTAATATTAGGAACACTTTTTACCTATCAATTTAACCATTCTTTTCTTTGTTCACTTTTCTTCTCTTCCTTATTGTGATCTTAGAGCTAATAATCGCTTGACATTGTGTTTATAGTGCATGACCAGGAATTGCTGCAAGGAACTTGCTGACTTCAATCCAAAGCAGAGAGAACAATTTTAAGGCATCGGAAAAAGAACAAACCCATAGCTAAATCTCCATCAGCAAGAATTAAGGAAGAGATATCGAAAGGAGAGATGGTTGAGCCAGTTAACAATCGTGTCGAAGAGTTAAATCAAGGAAATCTAATTTTGGGCTTGATGAATAATCAAGAGACTAATAATAGAGAGGCCGGGATTCCTAATTAACCAAGAACTAATTCTAACTTTGCTAAACCTTGGTAGGTGTTAACTCTTGTATAGTTCGACCTCAAGTGGGGGCAAATAACTTCAAGCTCAAGTTGGGTTTCATTTAGATTGTACAACAATATGCTTAATTTGATGGTCTACAAGACGAGGGCTTGAATATGCATATCCAACTATTTCTGGAGATATGTGACACTTTCAAGTTCAATGGAGTTAGTGATAATGCAATCCGCTTAAGGCTCTTTCCATTCTCTTTGATGGGCAAGGCTAAGCAATGGCTAAACTCTTTGCCAAGGGGCCCTATCACTACATGGTAAGAGTTGATTAAGAAGTTCATAGATAAGTTCTTCCCCCCCTTGAAGACTATTAAATTTCAAGCTGAAATCCAGTCTTACCATTAGCATGACATGGAAACTCTATATGAAACTTAGGAGAGATTTAAAGAATCAATGAGTAAATTTCCACACCATGGGATCCCATAGTGGCTTCAAGTGTAGATTTTTTGTAATGGCTTGAATTATCAAACTATGCAGATGATAAATGTCGCAGCCGGTGGCACCTTGAACCATAAGACCCCTGAAAAAAGCCTCACTCTCTTTGAAGACATGGCTACAAATAATTATGAGTGGTAACACACCAAGAGTAGATAGAAGAAAGTTGCAGGTGTTTTAGATGTGGATGTGGCTATCACAATCATGGCCAAGGTTGAAGCTTTGTCGAGAAAGATTGATGGCTTGATTGTTTTGTTGTAGCAATTGGCTGTTGTAGATTCCTCTTTTGGTGAAGAAACATGTATTGAGCAAGTAGATTATTTGGAAAATTCAATTCAGCCCTAGAACAATCCATATAGTAATACATATAACCCGGGTTGGAGAAATCACCCGAATTTCTCTTAGAGTAATAGCAGCAATATTCAAAAGGGCAATCCTAATCCTCCTCTTGGTTATCAGAGACGACTTGGTTAGAGTTCTAAGCCACCGATCGAGGATCTTTTGACAAAATTCATCAAGGACTCAGACAAGAGGCAAAAGTCCTTAAACATGATTTAGAGAAACCAAGAGACAACTCTTAGGGATCATGAAGCTTCCATACATAATCTGGAAAATCAGGTTGGCCAAATAGCTAAGATACTTTCATAAAAAAGCTTAAGGCTCACTATTGGAAAACATAGAGACAAATCTTAAGGAATATATCAAGGCAATGACATTGAGAAATGGCAAAGAATTACAGTGTAGGGTTCAGGTAGAAAAAGAGTGAATCAACTGAGTCAGTAGAAGAGTAACCTACCATTAAGGATAAGGAAAAGCAATTGAAGAGCTCACCTATAGCGAAACCATCATCATAGTTAATTCTAGAATACAAGCCTACCATTCTATACCCAACAAGACTTAAAAAAGAAAAGATGGATGAACACTATGGTAGGTTTTTAGAGATTTTCAAGCAGTTGCACATTATTCTTCCATTGGTTGAGGTTTTTTCACAAATGCCAAGATATGCAAAATTCTTGAAGGAGTTGCTATCTATTAAAAGAAAGTTGGAAGAATTATCTATCGTGACTCTTGATGGAGAATGTTCTGTTGTGATCCAAAATAAACTACCAGAAAAGCTTAATGACCCAAAAAGCTTTGCTATCCCATGTTTAATTGGAAACTTATATGAAGAGAGGGCTTTAGCTGATTTGAGAGCCAACATTAATCTCATGCCACACCAGATGTTTAAAAAGCTGGGACTAGGAGAACCAAAGCCAGCAAGAATGAGTTTATACTTAGTTGACAGATCGATAAAGTTTCCTAAAGGAGTGGTTGAAGATGTGTTAGTAAAGGTGCAAGATTTCATCTTCTTAGCAGATTTTTTCATTCTAGACAGGGAATTAGATGTGGAGGTCCCTCTCATCTTGGGAAGACTATTCTTAGCTACTGCTAGAGCCATAATAGATGTTGGAGATGGGAAGTTAGTCTTATAAGTGGGTAGTGGAGAGGTTATTGTGAAAATGCTTGTTGTGCTTAAACAGAGTTTGCACTATGATAACAATTGTTATGCAGTTGACTATCTTGACTTAGTTGTTTCAGATTCCTTACAAGAGCTTTTGAGTAATGATGCTTTAGAACTTTGTTTGATGAATGGGGAGCAAGAGGGAGCTAGAAATCCAATATTTAATTTAGTTGCAAAGCAACTTAGTAATAATGTTAAGTTGAAGAAAGAGGGGAATTTCAAAGCCATCAACAAGTCCATTATTTAGAGATCAAAACCCTCCATAGAAGAGCCACTTGAGTTGGAACTGAAGCATTTGCCTAACTATTTACAATGCGCATTTTTGGAAAAAGACTCTAAACTTCCACCTGAGTTGGACCTTAGTTAAGATCAGCGGCATAGGCTACTGCATGTCCTTGGTCAACACAAAAAGGCAATTGTATGGAAGATTGTAGACATAAAAGGGATTAGCCCCTCATTTTACCCACATAAGATTCACATGGAAGATTGCATTAAACCGGTGATACAACTTGTAAACACCCCATTTTTGTCCTCTAATTATAATTAATGTTTTCCTTTTTTTTGGATTAATCATTTTTTTCTATTTTTCAGAGATAAAGGAAAAAATAATGATAAAAATAAAATAAATAGGAATAATACACTAATAATAGAAAATAAAGGTAAAAATAACAATAAAAAAGTATTTAGGGATTTTTATTAAATTTTAGAATTTCAAAATAATATAAAATTAATAAATATTGCTGAGTTTATATATAAATTGTGCGTAATACAAAACCGAGATTTAGGCTAGCTTAGCTGGCTCGTATGTACGCTTGGGACGCGTGCGGAGAGGCGAAGTCGAGGTTTCGAATCTTGGGAAGGCACTTCGTGCCATTTTGCGTTTTTTTTCATCGAGCTGCCACGTGTCAGCAGCTGATTGGACAACACGAGCACACGTACGTAGCGCGTGCTCGTCTTCTACCTCTGTCTGAGATCGGCGTCGACGCAAGAAGAACAGAATTCGGCTGTTTTGATTCGAATTTTTACACAAATCCAGCAGATCTTTAACTAAAAGAGGATAAACATCATCAAATTAACATTAATCTAATAGAAAATAAAATATTTACACGAATCAAAAATAAAAAAAGAGAGGATGAAGATGGCTCTCAACCGCACGTCGGATCTGAGCATATCTGAAGGATTTTCATGAGTCTATAAATAGGACTCGACGAAAGGAAGAAGCAGAAGCAATCGGAAGGAAAAGAAGTAGAAGACTACACGAGAAAAACCCTCGTCGGAGTTCTCTCTCTCTCTCAAACCCTCATCGTAGCCACTTGAACCACCACTTATGGTGGTTCTTAACAAAAACCACCACCACCATTGAATTCCTCACCCTCGAAAGTCTTGGAAACACCCCCCCAATCAACGAAAACAGACGTCGGAGAGTTGCCACCGAAGACCTCTGATCGCTGTGTGCGTGTTCGACTCGATTCGACCCGACCCAACTCGACCCGTAACCTGCGTCCAGGTTAGTCGGATCTCTCCATTTTTTTATTTTATTTTATCTATTTATTATTATTAGTAAGAATATATATAAAAATACAAAAATGATAATAATAAAATAAAAATAAAAAAATAAAGATGTATGTTTTTTAGGAATATGTTAATGGAACTAGGTTTAGAGTTTTCTAAAAAAATATATGTTTATTATAATTAATAAAAAATTAATTAAAATTTTAATTAAAAGATAATAAATATTTTATCACTTAGAAAACTTCTTTTCATGAAATAAATGAATGAAAATAATTGATGTTTTTTTTTTTAAATTAGAAGTTTTAGTTTTTTTTTTTTCAAAATTAAGAAATAAAACCTAGGCTTAGAGATTTCTTTAAATAAATTTAAATGGTAATAAACGTAAAACTGACATGTTTTCGTAATTAAAATTAATTAATCTATTAAAGTTTTATAAAAAGTGAACTACGACCTGTTTGATCCTGAATAGCGGGTATGTAGGCACCTTTATGGGACAACTCTAAAAAGATAAAAAAAATATTTTCAAAATCATTATTAGTATAATAGTTGTATCATTCTTTCTAGTATTTTTTCATGCTAAAAAAAGATATCATAACATAATTTAGATTTTGGAAGGATAAGGTGGTAACCATTTAGGTTGTAATATGATAGCTCCCGAGTGAAGAATCTCTAGTTTTTCTTTCTTCTTCTTTTTCTTTCATAAGAATAAAAGAGGAGATTTCGTCGGCTAGTTGTTTAGATTAGAATTAATCTGCTTAATTAATTCTAATTCCATAATTTTTTCCCAACTCCAGTTGGGTGGCGACTCTAAATAAATAAAAAAAATTCCTAGTTCAAGTCGATGATTTATATTGGATGAATATAGGATCTAATATGAATCGGATTAGAGATATAATATAAAATTTTAAAATTAGACTCGACAGGATGGCGACTTCGCTAGGGACCCATAGTGAGTTAGCCACCTAAACCTTCTGAAATCATCATTTCTAGATATCCTTAATTAGCTCTTATGTCGTAAAATATCGTTAGCACTAATATTTGTATCTGCTCGTGATCCAGGAATTTAATAATGTTTAGTTTTTATTATTGAGTTTTTATGCATACAATTGCGTGATTAGATGCGGTCAGACCCAAGCCGTCTTAGGATCCCAAGACGGAGAGCCATTGTGTAAGTTCCGGGTGAAGTGAAACATTCATCACTCGGGGCCGATTAGGCTACCCCACCCAATGCTTCGATATGGCCTAAGATCCATTTCTTTGAGAATGTGGGAGGCCATAAAACTTAGGGACCTTTAGAACCCACCTTCTTTGCATTCATGAAGTCATGGGCTAGCAAATGATTAATGATGTAATTTCATTTCTTTTGGAGTTCGGATGCATTTACTTGTAAAAGAATTAATGATATTTTGTATTTTGTAAGAAATTTGTTTGTAATTGAAAGTTTTCATTTTAATCTTGATAGATGGCCAGTGTTGTAATCGATCATTTTCTTCGTAAGGAAATCTGGGTTTGTAAGCCAATATCCAGCTCTTAATAACTTGTTTTCTTATCTTCTGAATAGCATTAGGTCAGCTTGAGAATAGGAAACAACCATGGTCGAACTCCGTTGTGTTTTTTCACTATTGTTTAATAAAAATCTTCAATAAATACCAATAAAATTGCAGGTTATTTCTTTCCTTTACTTATACACTCTTGCCTCACTTTCCCCACGGATTCAATACTTTTAAATGTCAAGGACATTTCGTGTAAGTAAGTAATAAAAATATTGATATTGTTTCCGACACTATTGGTTCAGCTGTTGGAAGCGATATTATTAACCATGAAGCGACACAAGAAAATTGGTAAAAACATGAACAAGGTAAAATCTCGATTGACAAGCTAATGGAGACAGTTAATCTAGGAACCAAAGAAGAGCCCAAAAACCTTAAAATTGGGGTTAACTTAAGTAACGAGCAAAAGCACGAGGTAACCGAGTTATTGATTGAATATGCAGATGTATTCGCTTGGTCATATGGTGACATTCCAGGACTTGATCAGTCAATAGTAGTTCACAAGTTACTTACGAGAGAAGATGTCAAATCTAAAAAAAAAAATTGAGAAGATTTAGGCCTAAAATCTTATTAAAGATTAAAGAGGAAGTCAAGAAGTTGTTAGAAGTTGGGTTCACTGAGGTATCAGACTATCCAAAATGGGTAGCAAATGTAGTCTATGTTCTAAAGAAGAATGGGAAAGTACGAGTATGCGTAGACTTTCGAGATCTGAACCAAGCCACGCCTAAAGATAACTTCCCTCTACCTCACATAGATGTCTTGGTAGATAATACTATAGGAAATTATCTCTTCTCGTTTATGGATGGTTACTCAGGATATAACTAGATAAAAATGGCGGAAGAAGATAAGACCAAGAGAACCTTTATCACAACATGGGGAACTTTCTATTACAAAGTTATGCCTTTCGGTTTGAAGAATGCTGAGGCTACGTATTAAAGAGCCATGGCCGCGATACTTCATGACATGATGCATCGAGAAGTCGAAGTATACGTCAACGATATGATAACTAAATCTAAAAGAGAAGAAAGCCATGTGGTCATCTTAAGAAAATTATTCAAGCGATTGAGAAAGTTTCAGCTGAAGTTAAACCCCGAAAAATGTACTTTTGGGGTCACAACCGGTAAGCTATTAGGGTTTATCGTAAGCCGATAAGGTATTAAAATTGACCCTAATAAAGTAAAGGCCATATTGGAAATGCCCTCTCTACGTACTATCAAGGAGGTAAGAGGTCTATTGGAAATTTTGAATTATATAGCCTGTTTCATCTCACAACTTACAGATAAGTGTCGTCCACTATTCCGTCTACTAAGAAAGAATGCTACAGTAGAATTGGATGATGAATGCGAAAAAGCGTTCAAAAAGATCAAGGATTATCTTACGAATCCCCCAGTCTTAGTAGTCCTAAAATAAGGAAAACCCTTATTTTTGTATCTCACAATATTCCCTGAATCCATGGGGTGTGTACTGGGGCAAAAGGACAAAGAAGGAAGGGAACAGTCCATATACTACCTAAGTAAATAGTTCACGGAAGGGGAACAAAGGTATTCTGAAATAGCAAAGACTTGCTGTGCATGGATTTGGGTCATGCATCGGTTGAGACAGTACACACTCTACTATCCTATTAAATTATTAACAAGACATGATCATTTGAAATACTTAGCAGAGAAGCCTGTTTTGTTAGGAAGAATCTCCAAATGGCAAATGCTCCTATCAGAATTTGATATCACATATATAAATCAAAATTCGATGAAAGGGTAATCATTAGTAGATCAATTGGCAGAACACCTAATTGAGGGAGATTGCCAAGAATCGTAGGTCCAATTCCCTGATGAAAATATACTGATAGCAAAGGGTGAGCCAGTAAAAGAATACAAGATAGAGCAAAACCCTAAATAGAAAATGTTCTTTGACGGAGCTGCCAATGTATTTGGTTCTAGGGTTAGGGCAATGTTGATATCACTAGAAGGAACACAATTCCCCTTAGCAACGAAACTTACATTTCTGTATACTAATAATATTACGAAGTACGAGGCGTGCATCCTCGGTCCCAAAATGGCTTGTCATATGGGAATCCATGAATTGGATGTATACGTAGATTCCTCACTCATCATATTACAAACACGAGGGGAATATAAAACTAAGGACTCTAAATTAGTGCCATATCATCAACATTTGATAGAGCTGATAGACGAATTTGAGGAAGTCACCTTCACATACATCTTAAGCACTCAAAATCAGTTTGTAGATGCCCTTGCCACACTAGCATCTATGATTCAAATAACAAGGGGAGCCAAAGTCCAACAATTGAAAATAAGCTCACTACTGTCTAGTAATTGAAAAAGCGCAAGATGACAAGCCTTGGTACTACGATATCAAAACTTTCCTCTAAGAAAGCAAATACCCTGAAATGGCTAGCAAAAATGACCAAAGAACACTCAGAATGTTAGCAAGCCATTTCTTATTAAGTGGGTCTGTGCTTTATAGAAGATCACCTGACAACACGTTGCTAAGATGTGTAGACAAAAGAGAGGCAGGTGAACTGATGAAAGAAGTGCATGAAAGAGTATGAGGACCTCACATGAATGGACAAATGCTTGCTCGAAAAATCATGAGGATAAGCTACTCTTGGTTGATGATGGAATCGGACTATATCAAATATGTCAAGCACTATCACCTGTGTCAAGTCTACGCTAACAAAATAAACGCTCCACCTAAAGAACTTCATTCATTATCCGCACCATGGCCGTTCTCTATGTGGAGAATCGACATTATCGGGCCAATTACTCCAAAAGCATCCAATGGTCATAGATTAGTATTAGTAGCTATTGATTATTTCACCAAATGGGTGGAAGCTTCGTCATATGCTAGTGTCACCAAAGGAGTAATAGTCTGATTTATGAAAAGAGACATAATAGCTCGATATGAAGTTCTTGAATCAATCATCACCGATAATGGCACCAACCTCAACAATAAATTGATGATGGAGTTGTGTCAACAATTCAAGATAAACCACAGAAATTTAACTCCATATCGACCTCAGATGAATGAGACAGTAGAAGCAGCCAATAAGAACATTAAGAGAATTGTTGAAAAAATGACCATCACTTATAAAGATTGGCATGAGATGTTACCATTCGCCCTCATGGCCTATAGAACTTCAATTTGAACATCTATTGGAGTTACCCTATATTCTTTGGTATATGGTACAAAGGCAGTGCCAGTTGAGGTCGAAATACCGTCCTTTAGGGTTCTATCAGAAGCACGGCTAAATGAATTTGAGTAGGTAAAGAAAAGGATTGATCGGCTAAACTTGATTGACGAGAAAAGACTCACCGCTTTGTGTCATAGCCAATGTTACCAACAAAGAATGGTCCGAGCATTCAATAAGAGAATAAGACCTCGATGTTTTAAAGAAAGAGATTTGGTATTAAGAAAAGTCCTCCCAAATGCGCAAGATTCAAGGAGCAAGTTTACCTCAAATTATGAGGGTCCATATTTTGTAAAAAGAGTGTTATCAGGAGGGGCCTTAATATTAGCCCAAATGGACGGTCTAGAGTTGAGAGACCCCATTAATGCAGATGCGGTTGAGATGTACTATCCCTAAGCAAGAATATTGAAATTTTGCCAAGATTCATAAATGCCAACAACTATTATAATTTCGTGAGTTTGGTTTTCATTCCTTCTACAAGCAAAGTTAATGTCTCTGAACAATTAGTCATCCTGACCAATTGTCATTAAACAAACTCTTATATCACTTTTATACACACATTACCCATTGCCTCATAATAAATAATAAACAATGAAGTGATGATAAAACTTAATGGAATTTTGTATGATTCCACCTATTCTGAGCATTAGATTTGGTATATTTACAGGATAACACCACAATCATAAGAGCTACGCTCGTGAGAAGATAGAAATACATTAAGGTTCCTTGCTCTATTTGAAACAAGGGTAAGTAGAGAAGGATCAAATTATTGCGAGGGTTCGGTTGTTTGGTTGTTATTTGCAACGAGCCGGTAAGCATTTAAAGTAAATAATCATTCATCATGAGTCACATTTTCTATTTAAATTGGCTAGTCTAAAAGATGCCTCTCATTATCATTTGATCAGCTCATAAGAAGCATTTTTTAGAGATGCTAAGTTACTAAGATGCATCCAGACATCATTTAAAAGATATTTCCCATTATCGGTTAGTTAGCCCACAATGGGGCACTTTCCTAGATATCCTCTCTTATGGTTACAAGTCCAAAGAGACGTTTCCCATTATCAGTTAATTAGCCCATAATGGGGAACTTTCCTAAACTTTCTCCTTCATGGTTGCTAGTCTTGTAAGAAACTTCCTATTATCAGTTAGTTAGCCCATAAGAGTGCTTTCCTAAACAATAACTTCTTTAAGGTTGCTAGTCCTATAAGATGCTTTCTATTATCAGTTAATTAGCTCATAAGGACACATTCCTAAACAATCTCTATTTAAGGTTGTTAGTTTAATGAGAAGCTTCCTATTATCAATTAGTTAGCTCATAAGATCACTTTTCTAGATCATCTCTCCCTCAAGGTTGCTAGTTTTGTAAGACGCTTCCTATTATCAGTTAATTAGCTCAAAAGAGCACATTCCTAAACAATCTTTGTTTAAAGTTGTTAGTCTAATGAGACTCTTCTTATCATCAATTAATTAGCTCATAAGTGCACTTTTCTAGATGATCTCTCCCTTTAGGTTGTTAGTTTGGTGAGATGTTTCTTGTTTAAGACCACTCCCCAAAGAGTATTAATCATCATAAAGTGATCATCCTTTTTTTGCAACATGGGATCGTTGGCTCATGGAGCGTTTTCCCTACTCAAACTGATAATCAAAAAACTCCATAGTAGAGCCAAGTTCAGATAGCTAGCCAACTATGGCGTTATTCACCCGTTCTATTAGGCAAAAATGATGTCTTTATTGTCTTTGTAGTTAAGTTTTTCAAACTTTACTACAAAGAGAGACAGCTGTAAACACCCCATTTTTGTCCTCTAATTATAATTAATGTTTTCCTTTTTTTGGATTAATCATTTTTTTTCTATTTTTCAGAGATAAAGGAAAAAATAATGATAAAAATAAAATAAATAGGAATAATACACCAATAATAGAAAATAAAGGTGAAAATAACAATAAAAAAGTATTTAGGGATTTTTATTAAATTTTAGAATTTCAAAACAATATAAAATTAATAAATATTGTTGAGTTTATATATAAATTGTACATAATACAAAACCGAGATTTAGGCTAGCTCAGCTGGCTTGTGTGCACGCCTAGGACGCGTGCGGGGAGGCGAGGTCGAGGGTTCGAATCCTAGGAAGGCACTTCGTGCCGTTTTGCATTTTTTTTCACGGAGCTGCTACGTGTCAACAGCTGATTGGACGACACGAGTGCACGCACTTAGCGCGTGCTTGTCTTCTACCGCTGTCCGAGATCAACGTCGACCTGAGAAGAACAGAATCTGGCTGTTTTGATTCAAATTTTTACACAAATCCAGCAAATCTTTAACTAAAAGAGGATAAACATCATCAAATTAACATTAATCCCAACAAAAAATCAAAGATTTACACGAATCAAAAAGAAAAAAGAGAGGATGAAGATGGGTCTCAACCACATGCCGAATTTGAGCATATCCAGAGGATTTTCATGAGTCTATAAATAGGACTTGACGAAAGGAAGATGCAGAAGCAATCAGAAGGAAAAGAAGTAGAAGAATACACAAGAAAAACCCTCACCGGAGTTCTCTCTCTCTCTCTCTTAAACCCTCATCGTAGCTACTTGAACCACTGCCTATGGTGGTTTTTGATGAAAACCACTACCACCATTGGATTCCTCACCCCCGAAAGCCTTGAAAACACCCCCTAATCAACGAAAACAAACACCGGAGAGTTGCTGCCGAAGACCTCCGATCGCCGTGTGCATGCTCGACCCGACCCGAACCGTAACCCGCGTCTAGTTTAGTCGGATCTCTCCATTATTTTATTTTATTTTATCTATTTATTATTATTAGTAAGAATATATATAAAAATACAAAAATGATAATAATAGAATAGAAATAAAAAAATAAAGATGTATGTTTTTTATGAATATGTTAATGGAACCAAGTTTAGAGTTTTCTAAAAAAATATATTTCTATTATAATTAATTAAAATTTTAATTAAAAGATAATAAATATTTTATCTCTTAGAAAACTTCTTTTCATGAAATAAATGAATGAAAATAATTGATGTTTTTTTTTTAAATTAGAAGTTTTAGTTTTTTTTTTCAAAATTAAGAAATAAAACCTAAGCTTAGAGATTTTTTTAAATAAATTTAAATAGTAATAAACGTAAACCTGGCATGTTTTCATAATTAAAATTAACTAATCCACTAAAGTTTTATAAAAAGTGAACTGCAGCCTGCTTGATCCCGAATAGCGGATATGTAGGCACCCTTATGGGGTAACTCTAAAAAGAAAAAAAAAATATTTTCAAAATCATTATTAGTATAATAGTTGTATCATTCTTTCTAGTATTTTTTTAAGCTAAAAAAAGATATCATAATATAATTCAGATTTTGGAAGGATAAGGTGGTAACCATTTAGGTTTTAATATGATAGCCCCTGAGTTGAGAATATCTGATTTTTCTTTCTTCTTTTTTTTCTTTCATAAGAATAAAAAGAGGAGATTTCATCGGCTAGTTGTTTAGATTAGAATTAATCCGCTCAATTAATTATAATTCCATAATTTTTTCCTAACTCTAGTTAGGTGGCGACTCTAAATAAATAAAAAAAATTCCTAGTTCAAGTCGAGGATTTATATTGGATGAGCATAGGATCTAATATGAATTGGACTAGGGATATAATATAAAATTTTAAAATTAGACTTGACACAACCTCAACGTAGACTTAATCCCACCTTAAGGGATGTGGTGAAAAAGGTCATTAAAATACTCGACGTTGGGATGATCTATCCGATATTTGACAACTTATGGGTGAGCTCGGTGTAGGTAGTCCTTAAGAAGGGTTGCATGATAGTTGTGCTAAATGAAAAGAACGAACTCATTCCAATGAGAATGGTTACGGGTTAGAAAGTATGCATTGACTATTGTAAGTTGAATGAAGCAATTCAAAAAGATCATTTTTCCCTTCCATTCATTGATCAGATGATTGAGAGGCTAGCTGGACATGCCTAATATCGCTTCCTAGATGGGACGTCTAGATATTTTCAAATTTCCATTGCACCAGAAGACCAAGAAAAGACGACATTCACGTGCCCATTTGGAACATTTTCCTATCATTGAATGCCTTTTGGGTTGTGCAATGCCTTAGCCACCTTTCAGAGGTGCATGATGGCAAACATGGTTGGAGACAGCATGGAGGTCTACATGGATGATTTCTTAGTCTTTGGTAACTCATTTGATGAATGTCTCCACCATTTGGAATCGGTCTTACAGTGTTGTGAAGATACTAATCCGATACTAAACTGGGAGAAATGCCATTTCATGGCAAAAGAAGGAATAGTCTTGGGACATAAGGTCTCTAAGAAGGGCATTGAGGTAGATGATGCAAAGATTGAAGCTATTTCTAAATTGCCACCACCATCTTCAGTTAAATCCATTAGAAGCTTCCTTAGCTATGTCAGATTCTATTGCAAGTTCATAAAAGACTTTTAAAGATTGTAAGGCCAATGACAAAGCTCCTTGAGAAAGATGTACCCTTCAAGTTCACTTAGGAGTGTCTAGATGCATTCAACATTCTAAAGCAAAGGCTCACCAATGCCTCTATTATGGTCACACCGGAATGGAATCTCCCATTTGAGATAATGTGTGACACTAGTGACTCGGCTATAGGTGTTGTTTTAGGGTAACAAAAGGATAAATATTTCCAACCCATTCACTATACAAGCAAGACACTCACATCTGCACAAAAGAACTATACAACAACCAAAAAGGAGCTACTAGCAGTTGTGTTTGCTTTTGACAAATTCCAACCTTATCTTATTTTGTCCAAGGTCGTTGTTTACACAGATCACTCCACCTTGAAGTTCTTGTTGACGAAGTAGGATGCAAAGCCACATCTCATCATGTGGATTTTACTTCTTTAAGAGTTTGACCTTGAAATAAGGGATAAGAGGGGTGTAGAGAATTTGGCAGTTGATCACTTATCAAGACTGGAGAACCCCCATTTACATAAGTCGAAGGAAGCAGACATCAACGACGAATTCCCTGAAGAGCGGTTATATGCCATATGCTCAGTGGAGGAAACAAACACATCGTGGGTTACTGATATTGCCAACTACTTAGTGGCAAAAGTCTTTCCTAAGGACATGAACCAGCAGTAAAAGAAGAAATTCTTTACTGATCTCAAGCACTACTTTTGGGAGGAGTCGTACCTATTTAGGATTTGCACAGATCAAGTAATCAGGAGGTCCGTACCTTAAGAAGAAGGTTGGAAAATTCTGTTCTACTACCATAATGGATTGATTGAGGGACACTATAGTGCCAATAGAATAGCTCATAAGGTGTTGAAGGCAAGCTTCTGTTGGCGGTCATTGTTCAAAGATGCTCAAAGTTGCATAGTCTAGTGTGATAGATGTCAAAGGGTTGGGAACATCTTAAGAAATCATGAAATGCCACAACAATACATTCTAGAGAGCGAAGTCTTCAACGTTTGGAGCATTGACTTCATGAGGCCATTTGCTCCTTTAGCAATAAATATATCCTTGTAGCAGTGGACTATTTGTCCAAGTGCATAGAGGCACAAGCCTTACCAACAAATGATGCTCGAGTGGTGGAGAAGTTCCTAAAAAAACTATTCTTTAGATTTAGGGCTCCACGAGCACTTATTAGTGATCGAGGCACACATTTCTACAACATACAAATCAAGAAGGTATTCAAGAGATATGAAGTCACATGTTAACTTGCTACTCCATATCACCTACAAACAAGTGGGCAAGTGGAGGTCTCTAATAGAGAATTGAAGCATATCTTAGAGAAATCTATTGCACACCATAGACGCGATTGGGCCGAGAAGCTAGATGAGGCCTTATAGGCATATAGAATAGCTTACAAGATATCTCCACTCCCTATCGGCTAGTTTATGGACAGGCTTGTCATATCCTGGTTGAAATTGGGCATAAAGCTTACTGGGCAATTAAATCAATTAATTTGGATCTTGATAAGGTTGGAACATAGAGGAAGATGCAGCTTATTGAGTTAGATGAATGGAGGCTCATGCCAAAAAGTATCATGATGCTAAGATAAAGCAGCCCAAGCAATTCAATGAAGGTAACCTTGCCTTACTCTTTAATTCCAAATTGAAGTTATTCCTAGGAAAGCTCAAGTCAAGATGGTCAGGTCTATTCTAAGTAAAGAGAGTCTTCCCTTATGGAATAGTGGAACTAAAGCACCTAGAGATGGGTATTTTTAAGGTGAATGGTTAGCAAATAAAACTCTATTTGGGGGATAAGAAGATTTTTGACTAATGAGAAGAGCTCAACCTCTGCCTTATATCTACTTAAGTCTATCCATTTCATTACATCGAGCTAACAACATTAAACAAAACGCTTCTTGGGAGGCAACCTATGTTTAATGCAAGTAATTTAGGGTATCGAACTTACTAAGAGTTGACCAACGCCAATTTTTTTTTTCTTTTTCTTTTTTGCAGTGCACTGGATTAGAGCTTCTTTTAAGCTCTAAGCCTAGGGAATTTCATAATGGAGAAAATTTACGCAAAGAGTATAAGTTGAAGTTTTATCAGGTATGTATTTTAATGTACACAACTTGGTACATTACTTGTGCACTTGTGTATATTTGTGGAACAACCACCGGATGTGCAGTTTAAGTGCATAAGTATGATACATGATAGTGTATCAACTTGTGTACAAGAATTCGTAGACACAGATTGTGCACTTGAGATATACGATTGAGATACACAATTGTGTACTCGGTCATGTATCCTTGAGAAAAATTCCTAGAAACTTAGTCAAAATACACGATTGTGTACCAAATTGTGTATATACATAGAGTTCCATAGATTGCTTAGTCAAGATACATGATTAAGATACACAATTGTGTACCAAATCATGTATGTACACAAAGTTCCACAGCACACTTGAGTGAGATACACAAATTAGGATACACAATTGTGTACTTACTTGTGTATTTGACTTTTGCAACGATTATATAAACTCCCTACCCCTACACATATACTAGTTCTTCCTCTTACTCATGTACACTTCCTTTTACTCATTTACATACACTCTTCACTTACATGATCGTGTACTCAACCTACAAGCAATTTCCATCATTTTTTCTTTGATTCCAAGTAAATATTCTTCTCTTTTCCTCTTTCCTTTTCCTTAATTATTGCTTACACTTAACTATTGTGCTAAGACTAAATAAAGTAGCATTTAAATCTTTTCTTGATGTTTGATTTTGATATTTTAATGTCTATATTCTTGATGGAAGTTGGTGTTTATCTTTATTTGATGAAGATATTGTGGTGAAACATGCTTGTATTTCCATGGATGGCTTTCAAATGGCATGTATAAGATTAGGATTCTTGAGGACGAATTTGGGGCTTTTGATTGTTGAGGGTTTCTTGGTTGTTTCATCTTGTTTTTAATTTTTTTTCTTGATGGGAATACGGTTTTTTATGCCAATTTTTGAATTACATGTTTTTGAATTCATGAATTCACGCACCTAAGGTCTTAAATTTCACGATTCAAACTTTCTTGTTTAAAATCAATTATAGGTGTGGTTGAGGTGTAATTTGTGTCTATTAGTTATCAGGTAGGTTGTATACACGTGATTCCTTAGGAAATTTTGGGTATTCGTTTGGTTGGATATATGTGCTTGTAGTAGGCAAGGACACAATTAGATATACAATTGTGTATCTCAGTTTTGTATCTCAATTGTGTATATAACCTTATACCCTGTTCTTCCCATTTGCTGAAGCCTGATGATAGTTGTGTTAATTGCTCTTTGTGTGACGCATTGATGAGCCTAGTGAGAACATTTGTACTTGATTTTCATAAATGAGAAAATATCTATGTACGTCTTCAAAATTTTAGCTTGTGAATCTTAGTTCAAAGTAGGCTTGGTTTATTTTTAGATGCGATTTGCTATTCTCAATTGTGTTTTTCTTCTTGATAGATGGACAAAAAGACTTGTGTTGTTAAGAAAAAGTTCAATAAGAAGCAAACTCTTGCTAAGAGGAAAGGGAACGATGCTAGTTATTCTTCAGCTTCGGCAATTTTAAGAGTTGCAGAACAAAAATAAAGCAAGAAAAGATTTGACAATCTTTCAAAGAAGCCATTCGGGGCCCACCAATACTTGGATTGGGAAGTATTAAGAGAGTATAGATTGGAGCAACTGATCAAAGATTTGCTTTCTACTGGACCATAGGAGGTCCTTTTTACAAATTAAGAGCTTGCTATAAAGACATCACTTTAGAGTTCCTTTCAACCATGTAAATGAAAAACAACAACATTGAGGCAGGTTAGGACAATTCATTTAGCTTTAAAGTGTATGGGCACAAAAATGATATAATAATTAGCCAGTTCTGTGTCTACATGGGGTTTTATTCTGAAGAGTTCACCTAAACAATCATATTTCAAGCATTAAGTTATCGGTGGCTTATAGGAGTTACCTACAAAGTTTCTAGGTGGAATTGACTGAAAACAAGGATCAAACATATTTTTTGTCCAACTCTAGAGCATCCTTGATCAAGGATCATTGACTAAAGGTATGTCATTGGCTCCTAGTTAATACCATAGGTGTTAGGAAGAGCAGTAAAGGAGTAGTGAACAATTTCGAGATGTTTTATCTGTATACTATGCTCTATTGGTATAGGGTGAACATTGGATTAGAACTGGCCTTTTACATTTGGAGACAAGCCTATGATTCTAGGTCTAAGAGTATATATTGTGGTGGTTACATCACCAGATTATTGATGAGTATAGGCCTTTTTCAAGCACCTGGTCCTGATGCTTTCTATTGCAAGAATGATAGGATTAGTGATGGTCTATTATCTAAATGGAAGTTGAGAAAACTTATAGGCACTCTAGGCCCTACACATGGACTTTCTTCTTTTACCCCACCTCCAGATATTCCCATCCAACCATGTTCACTTAGTGAGTCCTCTAGTCCTTTATTTGAGCAGGTGCATACCTACTTAATTGTTATTGAAAAGACTCAATATGAGTTGAAGCAACAACTTCAGGGAATGAAAAAGACGGGCAAGAAGTTCAAAAATTTTGTAGTCCAAGCTTTTCACTCATTGACGTAGTGCTTTTCACAGGGGCAAGTTAACTTGCCAACTTATGTATCCTCTCTTGAGGTTGAGGAGAGAGTTGAGTCTAGTAATAGGAAGGATAAAGAAGAAACTGATGAAGAAGAGGATGATGCCGAAGAGGAAGATGACAAGGAAGAAGAAAAAGAGGAAGATGATGACAGCAATGATGAAGAAGGAGGGGATAATTCAGATTGATTCTTGTTTGATTTATAAGAGCTCTTTATGAGCTAGACCTATTATATTTTTTATTTTTAGATAACTGTAATAATGGATTAGCTAACTTCGATTTTTACATTTAGTTTTTGTTTTTTTTTTTATTTGTGATTCTTTTAGGTATTTCACTAATCAGTTTGTATATTTCATGGTCTCCAGTGTCACACTTTATTGACGTAGTTGATCGACTTTTCTCTAATGGTCATTCAAGTGATTAAATTGGGGAAGTTTCAATTCCTTTTCTTTTTATTTTCTTCTTATTCTTTTCTCTGCAATTTGGTTTTTTAATATTTGAGACACTGGGGACAATGTCTCAATCTATGTGTGGGGAAGGGGATGTTGAAGAAATCTAATAAGGGTTGTGATCATATGAATTACTCAAACTTTCCCCTATTTTTTTTTTTGCTTGATAATCAAACTTTGAAATCATGATTGTAATTAAGGAATATTTCAGCATTTAGTAAATGAATTCCTCTAAAATAATAATGAAATTTAGAGTTTGGATTAAACTAAGTTCCTTAGTAAAATGTTAATTGGTTCAATTTCTAAGCTTACTAAGATGTATATTTTTCCTCTAAAATAATAATGAAATTTAGAGTTAGGATTAAACCAAGGTTCTTAGTAAAACATTAATTGGTTTAATTTTTAAGCTTACTAGGATGTATATTTTCTCATCAAAGATCTTGAGAGCCATTTAATCTTTAATGAGAGGGCAAGTGAAGTGATTCACTTGGTGATCCTTCTTAAAAGATCTCTTAGAACTTGTAATTAATGAAGGCGCGTTACGCTTAAAAATAAAGACTTAGTTAGTATGGGTGAGCTTTAGTCCCTTAGAAGAGTGAAGTCTGACTTCACTACTAACTAGTCAAGCTAATTAAAAAGATGATAATGCCACTACTTCAATGACTTGGTTTATCAAAGTTAAGAGTATTGTTATGAATCCCTAAAGTTAAGATGATGGAGGTTCGATAAGGTCCTTTTAAAACTTAGTCACCTAAGGCCGTTTGGCCTAGGATCGGCCGACCGAGAAAATTATCATAACAAGGTGGGACACTAAAAAGGCAAAGTTCAATAGGTCTTGTAATTCGAGTAAGTAAGTCCATAGAAATGCTCTCAATTGAGGGGATAACATCTGTTAACTTAGGTAGCGAGCTCAGGATTATCAACTAAAAGCTTGTTACATGGGTTACAAGATCCCAAACAACTAAACTTAAATAGGACGAATATATTGAATTGAATTCCATGAATAAAATTTTTAGAGAGGTTAATTAAAAATAAGGAGGAATCTAGGAGGAACACAGATGCAAAATACTTTCATTCTTGATTGTTTTGCTTAAAGAGACAGTTGAAGGGATTATAGACTTTCAAGTGGTGGTTAAAGTGAACCAAGTCTCCTTTTGCTCTGTTTGACCTTGTGTTTGATTTTTATTTTGAAAACTATTTTTAAATGATAAGGGTAAAGCTTGGCTTACTCTATTTAATTCTAGAAGTTTGGCTAAAGTATCTTTGATACAATACTCTCATGACAGGGTGAGAAGCACATTTATGAGATTCATGGAATTACATTGAGTTTTAAGGATTAAAATTAATGAATGTTGATGTTTGAGTTAATTTTGTTTTGTAATGTCAATCATGATTGATGAGAAGTTTGTTTGTTGATGTTGAAGTCCTCATTTGATTTAATGATTTTATTTGTTTTGCTTGAGGACAAAAAAAGACTTAAGTGTTGGGAAGTTTAATAAGTGTCAAAAGACCCTTATATAGAATGGCAAATTTGTGCTTTATGGATGTATTTTGTTGGTAATTCATTAAAAAGAATATTTATTTGAATGAATATTGATTTTAGGCCTTTTATAGCTTTTTGGAGCTAAAGGAAGGAGTTTTGAAGAAGTAAAGCAAGATTGGAAGGAATCGGACAAGTTGCAAGTAAGTTGAAGATTCATGGAAAGTACCTAAAAAAAAAAATGCAATCATGTACTTTGCTTGTGTATCTAAGGTAGAGGTTTTGTTTTAGGATGTTCATATACATGAAAAAAGTACACAAATCGTGTACTCTCTTGTTTACATCTCTATCGTGAACCTTGGGAACAAAGTGGAGATACACAAGTGAGATACACAATTGTGTACCTAGTTGTGTACTTTGCAAACAGAAAAAATCATCCCTACACATACAAGATTGTGTACTTAATTATGTATATGTCTTATCTTGCAAATATATATATATATATATATATATATATACACTTCCCTAGCGGTAGGAAAGAGGGGGGTTTTATCGATTTTCAAGGAGATTAAAGATTCACAACGTTAAAGATTCGATTTTAAGGGTTGTAATCATGAAACTTGTTTTCTTTTTTAGTATTTGCATTTTGATTGATAATATCATGGAAGAGTAAACTCTAGACTTAGATTTTGTTCAAAACTCTTCTATCATATGATGAAGATTTGTTCTTAATAAAAATTTATTGAAGTTCTTATGATCAATTGCATATTCTTTCACTGTTTATTAGATTCATAGATTCAAAATATGAATTTATGTTTGATATCATATTAGTTAATTGAGAAATTGTTTTATGATTAGATCTATGCAATTGATAAGGTTTACTTGTGATTCTAGAGATAGAATAACAAAAGTCTTCTATTTTATAATTGATTTGTTAAAAAGTTCATGTTACTCATGCAAATATAGGTTGTTGTTGATTGAGGAGAGATCCCAATTGATAAATCCAGGGTTAGATAAGTTAATATACTTGAGAAAGTTGTTAGCTTGATTGAGACACTTTATAGCTTAAGAACTCAATCATGATAAAATCTTGAATTTTGATTATTATCATATTAGAAGAGGAGTAGAATGAAATCTAGGTTGCCTTGATAATTGAATTAATCTTTCCTTTTTGCTATTAGTGATCCGTTTTAGGTTTTAGTAGCATAGTAATTATTAGTTTATGATTCAAGATATAAATCAATCTTAATTGACGGTTAGATAATAGGAACAAAGTTATTACTAGTAATTGGTTTATTTCTATGGGAAAACCCCGTGCTTAACCATTATATTACATTCACAATAGGTGCATTTGCCTATTGCAATGTAATTAAGATTAGGAACAAGTACTTTAAATTATTAAGACTACGATTTGGCATGATCACTTAACATTTGTACCTAAAAAAAAAGAGGATAGTTGGCTTTATTGATAGCACCACACAAGAATAGGAAGTCAATTATGAAGTTATTGAACGAACAATGCCAATACTTGAAAATGCCAACTCCAATTGAGGCAACATCACATTGGAAGGCATGTATGAAACTACACAAAAGATGTGCATGTTACATAATAACACCTAAATGATGAATCAATTCACTGCAATGTTCTCTTACTTCATATTATGCATAGTTGCCACTATTGCTACGTAATAGGGTGTGACCTTGCTAGATGCTGCTGCTACTAGTGTCACCCAATTGGTTCATCTAGTCAACCACATGCTATTGCTAATGATGTCCCTTGCAGAGGTGATGAGCAAGTGCTTAGGCCAAAGCCTACAGCCATGTAACACCTAGTGCCTAAGGTGAGGAATGTAACAATGTAACTTGGAGGCTCCCCATCTTCATATGTTATTCCACACATTTCATTCGGTAGATCTGCAAGTCACCATAGCGTTGTTCTTGTAACACCAGTGGAAGCTACAACATCTGCCCCAAAGGGCTTATCCATTACTAAAGAAGAATTGGATATGTATCTAGAAGAGATATAAGTGAAGTCCATTGTAGGAAAGTTGGCTCTCCAACTTTTGTACCATTAGCGCATTGTGGCTAAGCCATAGCTTAGACTATGTGAGTCCAATATTTGTGCTGCTCATTGGTAAGAAGGAAAGTGCTAAAGAATACTTGTTAAAATTCATAGAGACAATGAAAATTTATAGGCTAGACATGATCTAAAGCTAAAAGATTTTTTTGAGTCTAGCAAAAAAAGTGCATATATGATATGTTAATCTTCATTTAATCAATAGTAATAATAATTAGTAAATGCATATTTCATTAAACCCATAACATTATGGCTATATTGCAGCCTAATAACTAGTCATTACACATAATAAATGAATACAATCACAAAACAACATCAATAAACATAAGAAATAACAAAACCCCAATTTTTAGAGAGAGTTATAAATAACTAAGTTAATGGAGTTTACAAGGTATGAATCAAGTAAGACGCATGCATAGCTACCTTAAATGTCATAAACTAAAGTCTTAAAAGTAACCCTTAACCTTACTTAGAGAAAGTCCTAGCTCTAACTAATGAGAATGTTATCGCAAAATCAGTTCTTGAACATTTTAATATGCAAAACGGGGTCAAAGGAATCCATTCAAATACTTCAGGACTTCATATGAACAATAATATGTTGATATTGCATTCGAATAAAGTGATTTAGTTTGAGTGTACCCAAGAAGCATTCAAATGAAGGCTCATAGATTAACCTCCTTATATTTTCGGCTTTATGCTGACCTTGAGTAATAACTTGAGCACCCTGCTAATTGAGTTTTTGGGTGAACCTCATAAAAAAAAAAACTCTTGTACAAGCCTAGTTTCTGGATCTTCGACTCTTGTTTTGTTACTAAATCCATTTGAAATCTCCATCGAAAGGAACCACGCACAACTGGTCATGCTTGGATACAGTACATAATCTAAGCGCCCATTATTAATGTTCTTCACGTTGGCTCAGATTTTGAAAATTCAATCCCCTTTCACCTAAACTTGATTAAAATTATGATTATCATAAATGTTATCTTCTTTTATATATGATAATATGCAATTGAAAGATATACAAAGACACTAATTAATAAAAACTTTATTCTTCATTTTTTTGGCGGAGAACAATATTGGAGAACACATATTTTTTCCCTCCTTTATCAAGCCGCTGAAAATGCAATCTTACTTTTTAATTACCTTAGTATATTCTGCGGGGCAGGTCAAAATAAATCTATTAACCACTCCTACTAAGTAATACATAGTAGGAAAATATGCCAGCAATTTATATGCAAAATTAATAAATAAATAAAACATAGTGAACTACAAATAATAATTTAGTTATAACTGTTTAATAATAGCAAAATTCATAATAAAACATTATATATTTATTATTTATTTTTAATCTATAGAAATGCATGTCAATTCATTTTACTTCTTCTTCATATTCTTTTTTTTTTAAAAAAAAAATCTTAAATGCGCTTGAACGTCCTTAAAAAATGAGTTCATTGTAGGTTTTTTTAAAGTAGGTGGAGTTTGATCGTTTGTTTTGCTAATGTAAATATTTAAAAGAAAAAAAAAAAGCATTTAAGATACAAGATATCAAAGAGCCACTTATATACTTTAATATTTTAATAGATGTTTAATAGTTTCAAATATAAGTACTATAAATAAAATAATAAGATTAAAGAACAATTTCCACCAAACAATCACGCTTGAATTCGAGAAACTGCGATTTTCGTCAACCCTTTCTTTCCGATCCCACATTAAGCGCACAAGAAATTCATGGCTGCATCTGTAATTAATGATCTAAGGAATTTCTCACGAAAAACCAAGGAAAACTCATTCGTATGGAAATTGACACTTCACTGAATTGTCTACGAAGTATAAACAATTAGCAAGACTCGTGAAAAGTGCTGCTATCTACCTGTTACTGTAGAAACATTCCCATCAATAGCCGTCCTAGTAATCAATTTCTGTACAGTTCTTTCAATGTCAATCTATCTTCAGAATCTTCAAATATTTGCGCCACCATTTTATTCTATGCAATGCAGGACAAGGTTCGATCGGCATGATCTTCCATTCTTCGTGTAGCTTATGAACTATGATCTATCTGATCAGCAATGGAGTGTAAGATGAGACTGCAGGGCCAAAAGAATTGGATGATTTACTGTAAAAGGAGGCGGACCACATCTCCTCGTCGATTACTGCCGGTTGTTTTGCTGTTAACAGCGAATCCTACCCCCACCCCCGCGGGCTGTTAACATCAAAGTCCGCATTGACTTCAAGAGCACCTTCAGGCTTCAATATCAATCTCTGCAGCAAAACCATAAATGCACGTGTCAGAAAAGGCGAAGATAAAATGCTATTGCCTAACAATATCATGACAAAGGATTCCATCTAATTCAAATTATTAATAGTGATTTTCATGGAAGCTTGATGAACATGTAGGATATCACAATTACTCAAAAAAAAAAATGACTCATGGCTTAATTATTTGGAATTTGATTTTCTCTCTCCAACAGTTATTAGCATTCCATGTAATTAAGAGCCACAACTTTATCATTATATCATCCCTCATCCTCAAGCTCTCAGAATAAAAACATTAATTTCAATTCAATGGAGTTTTTTCCACTAAAATTAACAAAGCGAGGCCTCACTGGAAGAGAAAGAGAGAATTGCAATTGTTAGCAAAATGCTCATTCCAAATGACCACCATAATCCATCAATAAATCATATGTTCACAGGATTTGGACAGCAAAAGGTAGCCAAAGGAAGGGGGAAATGAAAAGATAGAAGACAAAGGTAAAGAACTTGTTTCTCAAAGGGAAAATTTCAAATTTCTTGTTTTTGGTAATTAATACTGAACAATGCCGTCTTTTTAGGACCATATCAATAACCAATGGTAGAAGCAAATAGCCAGCCAAGATTTAGACTGCTTCCATGGAGACTTTTACCGATAAACAATGGTTTTGGTGGAGATTTAATGGCCAAAACGTAGCTTTCAAGCTTCAACCAACTGAATAGTCTTTACATATATAAACAACAAAACCTTCAAACACACCGACATTATGAAAAATTTTCCATCAGATATAAAGTAGACAGGATACTTTAGCTCATGAAAACGTACCAATTGACATCTAAATCGTTGCAAAATGCTCCTTGATATTGACTAAGTGAAAAGAAAAAAAGTCCTGTCAACATAAACTTCCTTGATGAGTTAAAACAATCAGTGAACTGAAATTTAAGCTCCAACCAATTTTCAAACATTAATCATACAACATTTTCACAAGCAAGAACTATTGATGGGAAAGCAATCCATAGATGTCCTCCAGCAGGAACCTGATTTTTGATTCCTAGTTTTCCATCAGCTTTAAAAACTTTGCCCAGCCAGACTTGTAAAGGCAAGACTTAAGTGACATTTAATGGGAAATATCACATAGCTTTACAGCAGGTACAATAGGTGAGGTGATAAAAAAGCCAGAAGTGAATTGTTCCATCTTCATACTCAGAAAACAGAAGCAATGGTGTGTGTGCTTCTTCTATATGGTTCTAATTACAAAAGATAAGCAAAAAGAATATTCGATGGATTGGTCGCAATGAAAACAATAAATGATGCAGCCATTGAATCCATAGCAAAATCATCTCCACAATAACAGATCAGTGAAAAAAATTAGGTGTCTCAGCATTGGGAAAAAGAGAAGCAAAACTACAAAGCAAGCGATCAAAATACCTTACACCTTTAGCTCCTGGGTCACAGAAACTCCTATCTTTGGCAAATGTGAAGAAGAATCTTCAGCTCCAGTGGCACTCCCTCTCACAGCTAGGTCCATGGATGTTTTATTACCATCCGGCTTCTCTTTTTCAAATGAAAAATCAAGGTGCTTCTCCACAGACTTAAGAACGGCAGTTCGTTTGGATCTTAACCGGTAAGGTGGAGATGCATTAAAAACATTTCCATTTGGCAAACCAGCTGGGTTTTCATTGCTAGATGGACTCTCCTTCAAATGATTATCCAGTGAGCCAGACCTTTCCAGACTATCATGGCCATCAGATTCATCCCTGTCTTTCACTGTTTTCATATCTATTTCACCTACTTTACTAGAGACAAGCTTTGAAACTAGAGATTTTCTCTTCCGTACTATAGACGGAGTGTTAGGGAAAGTCTCAGCTGCATGTCTCAGAATGGATTCTGGGCTTTGAGTACCAAAGGCACTACTTTTGGCACAAGGGGGAGTGAAGTAACTAATCGGTGAGCTTAGAGGACTGGAATTGTACAATTGCCGCACAAAACGGATGTTTACCATCTCTGAGTTTGGGGGAAGGCAACTCTCAAAAGGAGGTGGTTCATAGCATAGAGGACCATAGACCGGAGCCTGATGTCGTGATGGTGTTCCAACATCCTTGTCCTCATTGCTCCTAGCACAGGTTGCACTGTCCATGGACTCAGGCAACTTCTCTAAGTTGCTCGGAAGATCTATCCTTGATTTCACTTCTACACTTTCTGATTCAGCTTCATTTGATGGAATACTTGACGATTCACAAGCTTCGTGAAATGGAACTGGGTGTTCCACCTGATCCTTGTCATTCATGTCCTCTTTACGTACATCTGTATTATTTGTTGAAGTTTCGAGATTTATAACTAACTCATTATTGGGACATAAAGGTGACATTTTTGCTTGTGAAATTTTCTTTGCATCCTTCAAGCCATTTCCATAACCACTTTTTGCAACTGGAGGAAGCTTGCCAGTAGCTAAATAGAACTCCAATTTTTTCTTCAAGGAGCTATTCCAATGATTCTTAATTGAGTTGTCAGTTCTGCAAAGGCAAAAAACAGGCTAATGCAAGTTAGCTCAACAAAGGAAGTATGTCCCAAGAATCTTTAATCATGAGAAAGTTAAGTAACCAGAACGGAGGAAAATACCCTAATATAATACCCCCAAACTTCCAAACTCACCTAAAACAAAACAAAGTACGTCTATACCAACTTAGACTAAACATATGCTCTGCAGTTCTGTGTTTTAAATGATTGAATGCCAGACAAATTTAAGCAAGTACAAGCTACTATGTCCAGGAACTTGGCTGAAATAAGACAGAAGCCAGACAGCAGCCATGCAGTTTAAACCATAACTCTTTTGGCACTTCAAATGATGCATTCATATGTATATATATCCATAAGACCCCCTTTCTGTATTACTGCATAGCAGGTTGACCAGCTTACCTTCCAGGTAAAACTTTAGCTATTTCAGCCCATTTATTCCCATGCAGGCGATGGGCATTCATGAGGGCTAGTTCCTCCTCCAAACTCCAAGCATCCTTTTTAATCTGTGGATTCAAATGGTTGTGCCATCTGGAAGTTTTCCATGTATGTATTAAAATGATAAGTCAAAAAACACATTTATTGAAATAAGCAGAGAAGACTATGTCACAAAAACCACATCAAAAGTGAAAAGTCCATAGATTCCTAGTATTTCATCAAAAACAGTCGGCCAAAATTCTGATCTACAGATGTCTATAACTGAGAAATTCCATTCATTCAAATATTGTGTAAGTCAAGCAGTGGGGTATTTTTAACCTGTAAATAAAATTCTGACCTAACCAATTACTTGTTGATAATCAATACTACAAACCTTTCACGACATTGTTTCCCTATGCGACCAGGCAAGGATTTCGCTATGAGAGACCACTTTGTTGGACCATATCTTGTCACCAATTCCACTATTTTTTCATCCTCCTGGCCAAAGCAATGTCATAGAATTTAGTCCCATAGTGCATGACAAGAGATTGTCACAAAGATAGAATGCTAGTCAAACCTCCTGTGTCCAAGGGCCTTTGACAAGTTCAGGGTTGAGAACTTTTTGCCATCGGTGCAAACATTGAACCTCCGATCTGTCAGGAAAATATTCCGCTGCAAGCCAAACAAGTACAGATGAGATCTCTTCAACACACAATTTTCCAAAAACAACATCATAAATCAAAATCTAATGCATAAAGCTCCACCAAAGGATTTGCATACTTTTTTCTAATCATGTGATAATTCAAAATTCAATCATCAACTGTCATAATTTAGAGAGCAATACTTTTTGTGGACTATACAAATAAGATGCACTTAGCAAATAATTGGATGAATGACAATTTAATAAGATCATCAGCATCTTAGACATTTGTATGGAAGACTGCCACATTCACTTTCCTTTAAATAAGCCACTACTTTTATGGTTGTTTTTCCATTTAGGAAAAACAACAGTTGTCACACTTTGCAATTTTTGCATACATCTCTAAAGTGGCAACAACACTTGCACAAGGGCCTGCAGGTCCACAGCCAACATCCAAAATATATTTCCAAAAAGTACCTTGTTTTCGCACCAATTTGTCATAACGAAATAACAAAAAGAATGGCAAATCCTGCACATTTTCCCATCATTTAAGTGAATGACATCAATTTTTTAATCTAAACTGCACTACACAACATATTCCTGAACTTTTTGAACAGTAATGACAATTTTTTTTTGGGGTAAAAGTAATGACAAATTTCACATCTACTCCACATTAGAATTAACAAAACCTACACACATACATGAATGTGTAAACAATATAGAATCACAAAACTAAAAAGTACACAAAGAAAAGACAAAGACCTATTTTCTTCCAACTTTTTCCCTTATAGGTTTCGACAGCTTGTCTCAATGTCTCATCCTGTATCAAGGTAAAAAGCCATTAGAAAATACCATAACTGACATAGGAGTAGATGAAGGCTACTTTTATAACAACGGGGAAAGGGGGGGAACGGCGAATACCATTTAGCCTGAATGTGTTCATACTTGGCTGTTTCAACTTGCTGTTACATGTGATAGATTATAATTGTAAAATGATTTATGTTTGTACTTGTCTCTCCCCACATCAGATAATTAGAATAGTATTCCATTGGACTAAAAATTTGTGGCATCAACATAGTTATCAAACGATTTACCTCTTCCGGAGTCCAACCACCCTTTGCACGCCTAATAGGTCCTGTTGTCCTCCTGCACATATGAAATTCCAAAATAAATCACTCTCGTTAATTATTATGTTCCCAATAATAGAGAAGCAGAAGAAGCATCGATCAAAGATAATTCTACCAACATCTGGTCTTATATCTTTGGAAAGACAATATAACAGGGGCTAACTCAAAAGGTGAATCTAATTCAATCCTCCACCAAATGCACCAGACAAGCCAAGTCCAGATTCCAATCCCCGAAGGGATCAGAAAATACAACTTAAGAACAACTGACAACTCTAAAAATGCCATACCGATGAGTTGGAGAAGTCGCTGCAGGACTGGATATAGCAGGGGACTTGACAATTCCACTGCCACTACCGCTGCATACTGATAGAGAGGAGCTGGAAGCAGCCGTTGATTGCTTGTTCTCAAGACAACACTCCTCTAATTTGGACTCCGCCATCTCAATACCTCACTCATCTCCAAAACCCAAAATCCTATAATAAAACACCAATCAAATTTCCGCACATAAATCAACAACACCAATCTGAAAACCATAAACCTCCACATCACCAAAGCCAAAACCAAAACCAAAACCATCAGTAACCAAAATCCAAAACCCCAAACCGGACTCAGATCTCAAAACAAAACAACTAATCATCAAACAGCACCACCACATAAAACCAAAAGCAATTCTAGGGTTTCATAGCTAGGAAACAATAACAATTCCCCGAATCAGGACAACTGAAAACAAATAAAAACAACGAAACAGCAATCACTGATTCAACTTTATTCAAGAAGATTATCAAAGCAACTGGAAGAAACGAAATTGAAATATTGTATTTCACACGGTGGAAGGAAGCAAAAAAACCAACCTGTACTCGGAACGAAGTGGCGGGAATCAAAGTAAAGTTCATGAACAAGAGCTGTAAGTACGCACAGAATTTAACGAAATTCAATAAATTCGAGACCTAAGAGGAAGGAGAAGAAGAAGAAGAAGAAGAAGAAGAAGAAGAGAAGGGTGTTTTCTGTGTCAGTTCCTGTAAAGCCTCTTTCGTTTCGAAAAATCCTCGCCCGTTGAAACGAAGAGAGAGAGAGAGAGAGAGAGAGAATCCAAAAAGGAATATTAAATTAAATACTTTAAAGAATTAGAGAGAGAGTGCGAGAGGAACAGAACAGTAACCTAATAGTTTCTATTATTTTTTTAACGTACGTGTGAGAGAACCGACGCCACGCCGCCGTTTGCTGCCGTTTGTTGATTGTTGGGGATTTTGGGAGGGAATGCGGAATAGGGGGAGTAACGGTGATGGGAAAGGGGTTAATTTGGAACGTTAGGGGAACGAAAGTTTGAAACCTCAAACGGCACTCTTGGGGTTCTTAGGTGCCTGCGTTTGTAGAGAGAGTTTGTGTCTTGAAAGATTCTGAAACCGTTGGATTTTAATCGAACGGTTGATGATAGGGATTGGTCGGTCAGATCGGAAGGGATATTTTAATATGAACGGGCGGACGTCATGGGTGCTTCTCATTTCGGTTTCGTATGGTCGACCGACCAAAAAGTTACCTTCCTTTATTTTTTCCAATCTTCCCCGCCAATCGTATGCGATAGCAAAAATAGGGCTATACTATTCTGGGCAATAAGTGTACAAATTTATCCAAGAAAATTTCCAACTACAAAAATTGAATAAAGAGATTATTAAAAGAAGTTTCTAACTATAAGATATAAATCTACAATATGGTATCATAATTATGGAGAGAGTATAAGTAACTTATAAACTTACTATAACTAAAGTTGATATGTAAATTTTTTCTTTATTTATTTTATATATAACGATTGTAATTTAATTTGCACCATCACTTTAGCAAGAAGTTAAGGTAGAGTGAGATTTTTAATCAATGAGGTAGAGTTAAAATGTCCTCTTTATTTATGACAATTTACTAAATAAAAAAAAAACTACAAATCAAAATCAAGTGATTTAGAGCTATATAATCCAAAACAATAGATGAGACAAGTGGGACACATGACATAAAGACCATAAAAGCATTGTACATATCCTTTTACTCTAAGACACAATCCAGTCAACAAACACATTTCCTTTTCAATTGACTAAACTAAAAGAGTAAAAAGAAAACAAAGACAATAAATTAAAAATATCTTCAATAACAAAGTTAGACTTTCATGAATCTAAACTCTCATTACACAAACTTTTGTACACTAAAGAGCATTTAGTTTCCACTTACAGGTTGTACTAGCTTTTATCTTTCGCTGACAACAATGCTTCTTTAATGGTTAAGGCCAACACAACTTCAACTTATGTGTGATATAATACCTTAGAACAAGCAAATAATAGGATGCCCAATTCATCCTTACCAACAATACCTAAACCTAACCATCCTTATTTTTAGACTATTACACCATTGCAATTTATCATTATAAATTATAACTCCATAGCTTGGAAAAATCCATCAAGAAGCTACCCTTCTTTGCCATTAAGAGACTAGGGTCTTTCTTTTGAAATTTTTTTTAAAGCCAATCATACCTTTTAAATGATAGCAATATGGTTAAGAATTTAAGATGTTTCTTCTAAAAAATGCATTCATTTTGATGCTTACATATGGACTGGTTTACAACAATAATTTGTTTAAAAGTCTCTTTACAATCTACTTGCATCTTCATCAGATCCTTGATAAAATTCACTAGTCATTTATCAAATCTTAAGATCTGTTAAGCTTTACATCTAATTCCTACAACTTGAAATCAAACTCCTTTAGTTCACCCTCAACCAAAAATGATATGCTTCATTGTCTTCTGCTTTTTAAAAAACCAACTTTCAAGTGATTGTCAACATTTCCTCTTAATTAAATTTGCATCAATCACCATGGAATTAGTACACTCTCTAGGAATGATGCTTGATCTTTGGTAACAAGGCTAAAGACCAAATAATCTTCAACAATGACTTGTTAACTTGGAAAGAACATGACACTTATGACCCTTTTTCTTATTCATCTTACTCTTTTATCTATGGTAGCCCAACTTAACAAAATAATTCCCATTTCTTTTATAATTTCATATTAAGGAATCTTTCTTATGTGTCATTAGTAACTAAAATTTGAAACTACTTCCAATTCTTTGGTTGAAATCCTAACTCTTACGCACCCAAAGTCCAATATTTGTTGTCAAGTTATAATAAGGAGCTAACTCTTAAGGATAGGCTCACAATTCCCTAATTCAATGGATGTAGTTTGAAGTTTTTAGCATCAAGCACCCATGGACCCATCCACACACAAATATCAATCCCATTGCCTACATTTTAACGACAATTTTGGAAGAGCACTTCCTTACCATTCAAAATACCTTGCTAATACCAAGATGGTCATTTGCCCTAGAAGTGTTTAAGAAAATAGATTTGAAAAAGTAGATGCTCTTTAGTACTCTAGCCAACCAACTATTAGGATCTTGATTAGCCTCTACTCCATCTTTCCAAACATAATATTATTAAATAACTCAAGTCCTTAAAACCAAAGCCTCCTTTGCTTTTACATATAGCAAAATCTATCATACATTTCTAATGGATTTTCCTCTCTATTATATTGCCTTCCCACTAAAATTCTTGAACGTAATCATTTCATAATTGGGGATTGTAGAACAAGTGAGCTAAATTAAAACCTCATTACCCCTTGTCGAGTCTAATTTTTTATTTTCCATTCCTAATCCGATCTATACTAGACCCTATGCTCATCTAATGTAGATCCTCGACTTGAGTTAGGAATTTCGTTTTGTTTTGGAGTCGCCACCCAATTGTTGTTGGGAAAGATTGAATTAGGATTAATTGAGCAGATCAATCATAATTTGGACCACTAGTCAGTGTGATTTCCTCTTTTCGTTTTTTGTGAAATGAGGAAAGGGGAAAAGCAGAGTTTCTAAGTTTGGAGGTTAACCTATTAAAACCCTAAGGTTACCACTTAATCTCCTAAAATCTACTCTATCCAGAAATTTCTTTTATTTCGTTTTTTGTTGTCTTTTTATTTTATTCTTGAATAACCTATTATGAGAAAATGACTTTTATTCCTTTTTAGAGTTGCCCCAAATGGGTACCTACGTAGGTACCCACTATTCAGGATCAAACTTACCGTAATTCGCTTTTCCTGAAAAAAACTTTAGTGTGTTTGTGAATTTTAATTATGAAATTTCTTTTGATTTATGTTTTTACCATTTTAGGATTTTTCTAAAAAAAATCTAAGCCCCCTAGCTTGATAATTTGATTTTTGAAAATAATATTTTAAGGAAAAAACCAATTTTGGATTTATTTAAGAAAATGATTTTTCTAAGTGATAAAAAATTCTATTTTTATATTTTTCAACTCACTTCTACTATTATAATTTTTTATTAATTATTTTTATAATTTTTATAATTTTTATTAACTTTTCATAATTTTTATTGAAAAATTTTCTCCTAGATTTTCTATCTATCCTATTTTAAAATATAAATTATTATTATTATTTTTAAATATTTTTATTATTTTCTTTATAAATTTTCACATTTTTATTATTTATTATTATAATTATTATTCTCATTTTTATTATTCATACTAAATCAAATCCTAAAAAAAATAATCTAATTTCTAACATTTTTCTATTTTTTCGAATTATAAATAACAAATAAGTAAATAAATAAATTCAAAATAAATAAAATAACTAAATAAATAAAAAAAATCGGAAAATCCAACTTACCTGGATCCGGGTCGGTGCACGGGTCGGGTCGGTTGGGTTGGATCAGGTTGAAGCGGGTCAGGTCAGGTCAATCGGACGTGGCGGTTGGGGATGCTCGTTGACGGTGTTCCGGTGGCCTTCCGAAGCGGTTAAGGTGTCGATTCCTAGGTTTTCGGAGGTGATGAACTCAACTGTGGTGGTGGTTTGCTTCAGAAACGCCTCCTGGTGGCCGTTTGATGCTTGATCGGTGGTCGTGGGTTGAAGAACTCCGACGAGGCTTCAATTCTCTCTTTTTCTCACTTCTGATCCGTGCTTCTGCTTCTCCACTTCATCCTCTATTTATAGGCGTAAGAAATCGAACTGGATAAGCTCGGATTTCCACCGATTGAAGCAAATCGGATTTGCTGTTAAAAACCCATTTCCGATTTGTGCAAATCCAATCGATTGTTGCGATTTGATTCTTATTGGATGATGTTTATCTTATTTTTGTTGAAGATCTGTTGGATTTGTGCAAAAAATCGAATCAAAACGGCAGAAATTCGGATTTTTCTCCTCGCCGGCGATCTCGGACAGAGGTTGAAGACGATCACCCACTTGACGCGTGCGTTCGCCCTGGCCAATCGGATGCTGACACGTGTCCCAAGCAGAGAAAAATTTAGTAAAACATGGATTCTGCTTCTCCCGCGTTTCAAATCCCTGACCGAGCCCACTCCCACAAGCGCCTGACCCTAGTCCGGACCAACTGAGCTAGCCTACTTTTGCGATTTTATTATTTTCGCAATTTGCATATATGCAATGCGATTTTTTTATTTTTTTGTATTTTTTGGAATTTCAAAAATTTGTAAAAATTATTTAATCCTTTTTGTTGCCATTTCTACAATTATTTTCCAAAATTGATGTATTTTCCTATTTATTTTTATTTTTTAATATTTTTCCTATTTTTGCTAAATTAGAGGAAAAAATTAGAAAAAAATGGAAATTAATTATTTTTTTATTATTATTGATCATTAGGGCAAA
This sequence comes from Laguncularia racemosa, assembly GCA_037954665.1. Lineage (NCBI taxonomy): Eukaryota > Viridiplantae > Streptophyta > Magnoliopsida > Myrtales > Combretaceae > Laguncularia > Laguncularia racemosa. The sequence continues at coordinate 1,856,776 of JBBMOL010000036.1, forward strand.
AATGGGATGCTTACACCCCTCAAAGAGAGTAATAGACTCTTCCAGCCATCTAGTTTTTTTTTTTTTTCCCCTCATATCCTTCAGACAACCTAATGTTGCATTCTTAGATCTTCTCCAATCTATAGTTAGCCTTAAGTATTTGTTTAACTCATGTGTTCTCTCAATTTCTATCAAATTACAATATCTAATCTTCAAATCTTCTAGAGTATGATGGTTAAATGAGATTGCTACTTTTTTGTAATTAATCTTTTATCTTGAAGCTTGACAATAATTATTCAAGATAAGTTTGAAATTCTCAAAATAGGATGCATTAGCCTCCACAAATAAGAGGGAATCATTTGCAAAAAATAAATACATTGATTTTAGAGTCAAATGCTTAATTTTGATTCCCTTAATATTTCCTCTCAAGGCCTCTTCATGGATCATCATGGAAAGAGAGTCAGCAAGAATTGGTCCCCTTGTCTTATTTCTCTAGATGATACAATTTCTTGGCTTGGTTTTCATTTACTATAAGATTATATAAAATAGATCTCACACTGTTCATAACCCATCCGGTTTAAAGTCCAAGAAAAGCCTTGCTTTCTCTTAAGAGCTTCCAAAAATCTAGTCAAATCCATCATAAGCTTTTGGCATATCTAATTTAATTGCATGGTTAAGCTTTTTCTTCTTTTATTAAAGTATATTTGTGGACTATGATGACATTGCTCTAAATGAGCTTACCTATAACAAAGCCACTATTGTTTAGGGAAAAGATATTATTAAGGAAAAGTTAAAGTCTATTAGTCATAATTTTTTAAATGATTTTATAGGAAAAATTATAAAGGCTAATTGATCAAAATTGAGATACAAATTCTAAACATTTAACGTTAAGAATTAGAATTAAATATGTTTCACTAACATTATAAGAAATCTTATTTGTCTTGAAGTAGTACTTTATTACCTTAGTTACAAAATCTCTCAAGACACTCTAGTTTAAAGCCAGTGCTTTTAAAGAACCCAATGGAAAAACTCCCTTTCCTCCTTATTAGTAAGACATGTGTAAACATCTCATTTTTGCCCTAAGAATCAATAATAATCAATTTCTAATTTTTCCTAATTTTTTCCAATTTTTCTCTAAATTGGCAAAAATAAGAAAAATATTCAAAAAATAAAAATAAATAGGAAAACACATCAATTTTGAAAAATGATTTCAGAAATGGCAATAATAAGGAATAAATAAATTTTACAAATTTTTGAAATTTCAAAAAATACAAAAAAATAAAAAAATCGCATTGCATATATGCAATTTGTGAAATAAACAAAATCAGGAAAATGGGCTAGCTCAGCTGGTCCGAGCCATGGTCAGGCAGGCGCGCACGGGTGCGAGGTCCGGGGTTAGAAACGTGGGGGAAGCAGATTTCGCGTTTTGCAATTTTTCTTCATCGCCTAGGACACGTGGCAGCATCGGATTGGCTGGAGCAAACACACGCGCTCGGCGTGTGATCATCTTCAGCCTCGGTCCGAGATCGCCGGCGAGGAGAAAAATTCGAATTTCGATCGTTTCGATTTGATTTTTTGCACAAATCCAACAGATCTTCAACAGAATTGAGATAAACATCATCCAATTGGAATCAAATCTTAACAAATCGAAGGATTTACACGAATCGAAGTTGATTCATTTAACCGCAAATCCGATTTGCCTCGATCGGTGGAAATCTAAGCTTATCCAGCTCGATTTCGAGAGCCTATAAATAGAGGATGAAGTGAGGAAGCCGGAGGACAGATCAAAAGCGAGAGAAAGTGAGAGAAAAGAGAGAATCGAAGTACACCGGAGGAGTTCGGAGCCGCGACCGCCGATCAAGAGTTGAGCAACCACCAAGAGGCGTTTTTAGAGCAAACCACCGCCACCATTGGATTCCTCACCCTCGATAACCTAGGATTCGACACCTCAATAGCTGCAAAAGGCCACCAGAACGCCGTCAACGAGCACTCCCCGCCGCCGTGTCCGACCGCTTCGACCCGATCGACCCGACTCGCGCACTGACCCGGATCTAGGTAAGTCGGATTTTTTATTTATTTTATTTTATTTTATTTTGTTTATTTATTTGATTTATTTTTCCGAATTGATTTACTAATTTATTTATTTATTTATTAATTTGCTATTTATTTATTTGTTTATTTACTTATGTGTTATTTATATTTTAATAAATAGAAAAATGTTAGAAATTAGATTTTTTAGGAGTTAATAATATAAAAAAATAATAAAAAGAAAAAGAAAAAAATATAATCAAAATAATAAATAATAAAAATGTAGAAAATAATAAAAATATTAGAAAAAAATAATAAAAAAACTTTAGATTTTGAAATAGGGTAGAACCTAGGAGAAAATTTTTTAATAAAACAAAAATGCACAAAAATTATGAAAAATTAATAAAAAATAATAAAGATTATAAAAATTTTAAATAATAAAAGAGTCATAAAAATGATAAAAAATAATAAAATAATAAAATAATAATAATAAATTAATTCAAAAATTAAGAAAAAATAGAAAAAAATGAGTTTTATCACTTAGAAAAATCATTTTCTCTAATAAATCCAAAATTGATGTTTTCCCAAAAAAAAATATTTTCAAAAATCAAATTATTAAGTTTAGGTTTAGATTTTTTTAGAAAAATCCCAAAAATGGTAAAAACATAAATAAAAAGAAATTTCAAAATTAAAATTCACCAACACACTTAAGGTTTTCAGGAAAGCGAACTACGACTTGTTTGATCCTGAATAGCAGGTACGTAGGCACCCATTTGGGTCAACCCATAAAATGAAATAAAAAAATCATTTTTTTCAAATAACTCGTTCAAAAACACAATAAAAGGCAACAGAAACGAAATAAAAGACATTTCTAGATAGAGATAATTTTAGGAGATTAGGTAGTAACCGTAAGGTTTTAATAGGTTAGCCTCCGAACTTAGAAACTCCGGTTTTCCCTTTCCTCTTTTCACAAAAAACGAGAAGAGGAAATCACGACGACTAGTGGTCCAAATTAAGACTAATCCGCTCCTTTAGTCTTAATTTAATATTTCCCAACAACAGTTGGGTGGCGACTCCAAAATTAAATGAAGTTCCTAACTCAAGTCGATGATCTATATTAGATGAGCATAGGGTCTAATCTAGATCGGATTAGGAAAGGGAAAATTCAAAAATTGGACTCGACAGGATGGCGACTCCGCTGGGGAAATGCTCGTTCCAGTAGGCTAGCCACCTGAATCTTCTCAAATTGTTCTTTTAAAAGAAATGTCTTTCAATTATTATTCTGTTGCTAACTTTTCAGGGATTAGCTCAGGTTAGTTTTCTTTACTTTGGGGTCAGCATGCATGCATATGTTTGTGTGAATAGATGCAGTCGAACCCGGACCGTCCTAGAACCTTAAGACAGGAAGCCATTGTGTAGGTTTCGGGCGAAGTGAGTTGATCACCGTTCGGGACCGATTAGGCTACCCCACCCAATGCTTCGATATGGCCTAAAATCCATTTCTCCGAGAATGCGGGAGGCCATAAAGCTTGGGGACTAGTTAGAACCAACCTATTTTGTATACATAAGTCATGGGTTGGAAATTGATGATAATGTAATAAATTGTTGTTTTGTTCATGGAGTTCGGATCTATTTCCCTGTAATATTTTCATAGTTCTTGTTGTAATTAGGGAATTTCTTGTTGTAATAGATGGCTAGCACCGCAGTCGACCGCTTCCTCCGCAAAGAAATTCGGGTGTACAAACCTTTGGACCCAAAGTTGGTACTGGACCATTGGTTTACCTTGTACAATCTAGAGGAGCAGGCCTTCATCCAGCAAAAGATAGAGCCCATCTTCTCACTAACAAAGATAGAGGCGAATTTGCCTTTGGTACGGGCCATGCTCCAGTTATGGGAAGTAGAGCCCGCAACTTTCTTTATCGAGCCACATGAAATCACCCCTACCCTGGAAGAATACACCCAGCTGCTACAAGCTCCAGCACTAACCAACCAAGTCTATGTGCCAGATCTCGAGGCCGAGCCAGCCGGTACAGCAAACTCCTGGGTATCCACAAAACAGCAATCAACAAAGCCTTGGAAGCTTAGTTGGAGAAAACCCAAGCCAAAGTCAAAGAATTAGAAGCCGCCATCAATGGGAAGCCTGAGCCTCCATAATAGAAGACCAAGAGAGCTAGAAAATAGATTATCATTGTAATCTTTTATTTTTTTTTCTTTGAGTATCGAACTCTAAAATTTTCAATATTAATAAAAGTAAAGTTTCAATATTACATCGTCAATCAATTGTCGACCATTTTAGTATCCGTGTGACATATGCATAGCATTTGCATACATTATACTAAAGAATAAACAAAATGCGCGCCAGGTATCAAGATAGCTCCTAAACAACCGAACCCTCCCAGAAGCCCGATTTGCACACGTTCAAGAGCAAAAATGGCAAACAGTAGCGACAACCACAATAAGACTAGCACTGACTACAAAGAAGCACAAGCCAGAGGTGTCAAAGGCAGAATAAAAGGGAAGCCAAGCAACACCCAGGTGTGTATTCCACCTCTCCAACAATCTTTCCAAAAAGCAAATATCATTCAAGAGCCTCGGATAAGCGAAGGTGACGTCAACAATGGGAGCCCAACCCCCCGTACGTCCAATCAGCATCCGGCTCTGAATAATTGGTTTTGTTATCCTACTAATAGCTCTAGGTTAGCTTAAAGATAGAGAATGATTATTGAACAAATTTTATTGAGACTCTTTATTAATTCAATTACAGTCTGTTTTTGCTTATACATATGATTTTATTTTACTTTACCCAGATCTCCTACCATCGAACATCAGGGATATTTCACGTTGGTAGAAAATAAAAACGCTGATATCGTTTCTAACGCTGCTGGGTCAGTTGTTGAAGGCGATATCCTTGACAATCAAATAATACAAGAAAATTGGCAAAAACATGAACAAAGCGGAATTTCAATCGACGAGTCGGTGGAGACAGCAAATTTAGGAAGCATGGAAAACCCTAAAAACCTCAAAATCGGGACCAGCTTAAGCGCCAAGCAAAAGTGTGAGATAACCGAGCTATTAACAGAATATGCAGATGTGTTCGCCTAGTCATATGGTGACATGCCAGGACTAGACCGATCAATAGTGGTTCATAGGCTTCCCACAAGGGAAGATGTCAAACAAAAAAAAAAAAAAACAAAAACTGAGAAGATTTAGGCCTGACATCTTACTAAAGATTAAAGAAGAAATCAAGAAACTACTAGAAGTAGGGTTCATCGAAGTATCCGATTACCCAGAATGGGTTGCAAATATAGTCCCTGTTATGAAAAAGAATGGAAAAGTACGCTTATGCGTAGACTTCCGGGACTTGAACTAAGCTACGCCAAAGGATAACTTCCCCCTACCTCACATTGATGTTTTAGTGGATAATACTGTGGGAAACCATCTTTTCTCATTCATGGACGGTTTCTCAAGATATAATCAAATAAAAATGGCTAAAGAAGATAAAACCAAAAAGACTTTCATCACAACGTGGGGAACTTTCTGTTACAAAGTCATGCTCTTTGGTTTGAAAAACGCCGGGGCAACGTATCAGAGAGCCATGGTCCCGATACTTCATGACATGATGCATCGAGAGGTTGAAGTATACGTCGACGACATGATAGCTAAATCTAAGGAAGGAGAAAGCCATATAGATATCCTGAGGAAATTGTTCAAGCGACTGAGAAAATTCCAACTCAAGTTAAACCAAGGAAATGCACTTTCGGGGTCATAACGGGGAAATTGTTAGGGTTTGTCATAAGCCAGGAGGGCATTAAAATCGATCATAACAAAGTAAAGTCTATATTAGAGTTACCTTCCCCACGCTCCATTAAAGAAGTAAGAAGCTTGTTGGGAAGATTAAATTATATAGCTCATTTTATCTCACAGCTCATCGATAAATGCCGGCCACTATTCCGTCTGTTGAAGAAGAACGCCACAGTAGAATGGGACAACGAATGCGAAGAAGCATTCAGGACGATCAAAGACTACCTTATAAAACCTTCGGTCTTGATAGTCCCGAAGCAGGGGAAGCCCTTATTCTTATACCTCACTATACTCCCTGAATCCATAGGTTGTGTGCTGGGGCAAAAAGATGAAGAAGGAAGAGAGCGTTCCATATATTACTTGAGCAAGAAATTCACAGAAGGGGAACAGAGGTACTCAGAGGTGGAGAAGACTTGTTGTGCTCTAATTTGGGTCATGCATCGACTGAGGCAATACACCCTTTACTATCATATTGAGCTACTGACAAAACATGATCCCTTGAAATATTTGGCAGAGAAACTAGCTTTGATAGGGAGAATCTCTAAATGGCAAATGCTCCTATCTGAGTTTGACATCACATACATAAATCAGAACTCGATGAAAGGGCAAGCCTTAGCCGACCAATTGGCAGAACACCCTGTCGAGACAGATTTCCAAGAACTACAAGCCCAATTCCCGGACGGAAATATATTAACAGTGGAAGATATACAGGTAGAAGACTTTGGGATAGAGCAAAACTCGAAATGGAAACTGTTTTTCGATGGAGCCGCCAACGTATTTGGTTGCGGAGTTGGGGCAGTATTGATATCCCCAGATGGCACTCAATTCCCTGCAGTAACAAGACTTACATTTTCCTATACCAATAATATCGCGGAATATAAGGCATGCATTCTTGGCCTCAAAATGGCCTACCAAATGGAAATCCGCGAATTAGAAGTATACGGAGATTCGTCGCTCATCATACTACAGACAAGAGGGGAATACAAGACTAAAGACCCTAAACTGGTACCGTATCATCTACACTTGACAGAGCCAATCAAAGAATTCAAGGCAATCTCTTTCACATACATCCCGAGAACTCAGAATCAGTTTGCAGATGCACTAGCCACACTAGCATCTATGATCTAGATAACAGAGGGAGCCGAAATCCAACCGATGAAGATAGACATCGAAAATCGGCCTACCTACTGTTTAACAATTGAAAAAGTACAAGATGACAAGCCCTGGTATCACGACATCAGGACCTTTCTCCGAGAAAGTAAATACCCTGAAATGGCTAGCAAGAATGACCAAAGAACACTCAGAAGGTTAGCAAGCCATTTCTTACTAAGTGGGTCTATACTCTACAAAAGATCATCTGATACCACCTTGTTGAGATGTGTGGACAAAAATGAAGCATGCGAACTGATGAAAGAGGTACACAAAGGAGTATGTGGACCTCATATGAATGGCTACATGTTAGCTCGAAAAATCATGAGGTTAGGATACTATTGGTTAACCATGGAATTAGATTGCACAAAATATGTCAAGCACTGTCATCTGTGTCAAGTATACGCGAGCCGGATAAATGCTCCGCCCAATGAGCTACATTTGTTGTCAGCACCATGGCCTTTCTCCATGTGGGGAATCGACATAATTGGCCCAATCACTCCGACAGCATCTAATGGCCACAGGTTTATACTGGTAGCGATTGGTTACTTCACCAAATGGGTAGAAGCTTCGTCATATGCCAATGTCACCAAAGGGGTAATAGTCCGCTTCTTGAAAAGGGACATAATAGCCCGATGTGGAGTTCCTGAGTCTATCATCACTGACAATGGCACCAATCTTAACAACAAATCGATGACAGGTTTATGTCAACAATTCCGCATAAACCATAGAAATTCAACTCCTTACCGACCTCAGATGAATGGGGCAGTAGAAGCAGCTAACAAGAATATCAAAAAGATCATCGAGAAAATGGCAACCACTTATAAAGATTGGCACGAAATGTTACCGTTTGCTCTCATGGCTTATAGGACTTCAATAAGAACATCTACTGGAGCTACCCCATATTCATTGGTATATGGTACTGAAGCAGTGCTACCAGTTGAAGTCGAAATACCATCATTCAAAATCTTGTCAGAAACTCAGCTAACCGAATCAGATTGGGTAAAGAAGAGGCTTGATGAGCTGAATCTGATTGATGAAAAAAGACTTACTGCACTATGTCATGGCCAGTGTTACCAACAAAGGATGGCCCGAGCATTTAACAAGAAAATGAGGCCCCGATACTTCAAAGAAGGGGATCTGGTGCTAAGGAAGGTTCTCCCGAACGCCCAAGACTCTAGAGGAAAATTTACCCCAAACTATGAAGGCCCTTATGTGGTGAAAAAGGTTCTGTCATGAGGTGCTTTGATACTAACTCAAATGGATGGTCCGGAATTGAGAGACCCCATTAACACAGATGCTGTAAAGATGTACTATCCTTAGGCAAGGGAATTGAAATTCTGCCAATGTTTATGAAAGCCAATTTTCGATACAAATTTCGTTGAGTCGAGTTTTTACTTTTTACAAGCAAAGTTAATGTCCTTGAATGGTCAATAATCCCAATCGATTCTCATCGCAACAAATATTCCTAAACACATTACCCATCACTTCACCAATAAATGATAAACACTGAAATAATAAAGAATCTCAATAAGTTTTGTAATATAATTCTATCTATTCTTGAGCATTAAAATTTAGCGCGTTAGTAGGATAACACTACCAGCAAAAGAGCCATGCGCACAAGAAAGGAAGCACATCAAGATTTTCAACCCCGTGTCAAGATTGACAAGAAGTGAAGCAGAAGCAAACCAGCACGAATGTTCGGTTGTTTGGTTGCCATCCACGATAAATTGGTAAGCATATTAAAATGAATAACTATCATCATATCATGAAAAGCATCACATCATTTAGCTCAGTCAGTAGAAAGCATATTCAACAAGCATAAGATGAGTCAGCCCATAGTGGGGCACTTGTCTAAACATCCCCTTTAATAGGGTAGTCAGCCCAAAAAGGGGCACTTCCTTAGATCTCCTCTCTTAAGGTCAGCCATAAGGGCACCTTTTTGAGACATTTTTATCATAGGTTAGTCAGCCCAAGAGGGGCACTTTCCTAAATATCCTTTCTTAAGGTCAGCCATAGGGGCACCTTTTTGAGACATTTTTATCATAGGTTAGTCAGCCCAAGAGGGGCACTTTCCTAAATATCCTCTCTTAAGGTCAGCCCTAGGGGCACCTTTTTAAGACATTCTATCATAGGTTAGTCAGCCCAAGAGTAGCACTTTCCTAAATATCTGATCTCAAGGTCAGCCCATAGGGGGCACTTTTTGAGACATTCTATCATAGGTTAGTCAGCCCAAGATGGGCACTTTCCTAAATATTTGATCTCAAGGTCAGCCCATAGGGGGCACTTTTTGAGACATTCTATCATAGGTTAGTCAGCCCAAGAGGGGCACTTTCCTAAATATCTGATCTCAAGATCAGCCCATAGGGGGCACTTTTTGAGACATTCTATCATAGGTTAGTCAGCCCAAGAGGGGCACTTTCCTAAAAATCTTATCTCAAGGTCGGCCCATAGGGGGCACTTTTTGAGACATTCTATCATAGGTTAGTCAGCCCAAGAGGGGCACTTTCCTAAATATCTGATCTCAAGGTTAGCCCATAGGGGGCACTTTTTGAGACATTCTATCATAGGTTAGTCAGCCCAAGAGGGGCACTTTCCTAAATATCTGATCTCAAGGTCAGCCCATAGGGGGCACTTTTTGAGACATTCTATCATAGGTTAGTCAGCCCAAGAGGGGCACTTTCTTAAAAATCTTGTCCCAAGGTCAGCCCATAGGGGCACTTTTTGAGACATTTCCCCAGGGTCGTTAGTCTAAGAAGACACGTCCCGCTATAGGTTAGTCAGCCCAAGAGGGACACTTTTCTAAATATCTTGTCTCAAGGTCAGCCCATAGGGGCACTTTTTGAGACATTTCCCCAGGGTCGTTAGTTTAAGAAGACATGTCTCGCTATAGGTTAGTCAGCCCAAGAGGGGCACTTTCCTAAATATCTTATCTCAAGGTCAGCCCATAGGGGCACTTTTTGAGACATTTCCCCTAGGGTCGTTAGTCTAAGAAGACACGTCCCGCTATAGGTTAGTCAGCCCAAGAGGGGCACTTTCTTAAAAATCTTGTCTCAAGGTCAGCCCATAGGGGCACCTTTTGAGACATTTCCTCAGGGTCGTTAATCTAAGAAGATACGTCCCGCTATAGGTTAGTCAGCCCAAGAGGGGCACTTTCCTAAATATCTTGTCTAAAGGTCAGCCGATAGGGGCACTTTTTGAGACATTTCCTCCAGGGTCGTTAGTCTAAGAAGACACTTCCAGCTATAGGTCAGTCAGCCCAAAGAAGGGGCACTTTCTTAGACTCCCTCGATTAGTTAGCTCAGAGGAGCACTTTTCGAACCCATCGATTAGTTAGCTTAGATGAACACTTTTCGAAACTATCAATTAATCAGCTCATAGGAGCACTTTTCCAAACTTCTAATAACCGATTAGTTAGCTCAATGGAGCACTTTTCGGAGGTATTTTTCCAAACAGTTGCTAGTCTAGTCAGACGCTTCTGTTAACAGGTAGCCAGCTCATCAGGGCGCTTCCTAAGATAATCTTCTTTTCAAGGTTGCTAGTCTGATAAGACGCTTCCTATCATCATTTATTCTACACTCCTAAAACAATGCTTGAAATGTTTCCTATCGCCAATTAGTCAGCCCATAAAGCACTTTTTGGGAAGGAACATTACTCTAAATTGTTAGGACCATTTTAAACTCGTGGGATTATTAGCTCTTGGAGCATTTTCCCATCAGAAACCGATTTCCAGATAATCAGCCAAAACAAGGCGTTATCTATCCAAATCAAGAGGCCAAAAATGACGTCTTTCTTGTCTTTGTAGTTAAGTTTTTCAAACTTTACTACAAAGAGAGGCAGTTGTAAACACCCCATTTTTTCCCTATGAATAAAAAATAATCAATTTTCAAATTTTCCTAATTTTTTCCAATTTTTCTCTAAATTGGCAAAAATAAGAAAAATATTCAAAAAATAAAAATAAATAGGAAAACACATCAATTTTGAAAAATGATTTCAGAAATGGCAATAATAAGGAATAAATAATTTTTACAAATTTTTTAAATTTCAAAAAATAAAAAAAAAATAAAAAATCACATTGCATATATGCAATTTGCGAAATAAACAAAATCAGGAAAATGGGCTAGCGCAGCTGGTCCGAGCCACGGTTAGGCAGGTGCGCGCGGGTGCGAGATCCGGGGTTCGAAACGCTGGGGAAGCAGATTCCGCGTTTTGCAATTTTTCTTCATCGCCTAGGACACGTGGCGGCATCGGATTGGCTGGAGTAAACGCATGCGCCAGGCGCGTGATCATCTTTAACCTCAATCCGAGATCGTCGACGAGGAGAAAAATTCGAATTTCGGCCGTTTCGATTCGATTTTTTGCACAAATCCAACAGATCTTCAACAGAATTAAGATAAACATCATCTAATTGGAATCAAATCTCAACAAATAGAAGGATTTACACGAATCGGAGTTGGTTCATTTAACCGCAAATCCGATTCGCCTCGATCGGTGGAAATCCGAACTTATCCAGCTCGATTTGGAGAGCCTATAAATAGAGGATGAAGTGAGGAAGCCGGAGGACAGATCAAAAGCGAGAGAAAAGAGAGAATCGAAGTACACCGGAGGAGTTCGGAGCCGCGATCGCCGATTAAGGGTTAAACAACCACTAGGAGGCGTTTTTACAGCAAACCACCGCCATCATTGGATTCCTCACCCTCGATAACCTAGGATTCGACACCTCAACCGCTGCAAAAGGCCACCAAAACGCCGTCAACGAGCACTCCTCGCCACCGTGTCCGACCGCTTCGACTTGATTCGACCCGACCCGCGCATTGACCAGGATCCAGGTAAGTCGGATTTTCCGTTTATTTTATTTTGTTTATTTATTTGATTTATTTTTCCAAATTGATTTATTAATTTTGTTATTTATTTATTAATTTGCTATGTATTTATTTGTTTATTTACTTATGTGTTATTTATATTTCAATAAATAGAAAAATGTTAGAAATTAGATTTTTTAGGAGTTAATAATATAAAAAAATAATAAAAATAAAAAGAAAAAAATATAATCAAAATAATAAATAATAAAAATGTAAAAAATAATAAAAATATTATAAAAAAATAATAATAAAACTTTAGATTTTGAAATAGGGTAGAACCTAGGAGAAAAATTTTTAATAAAACAAAAATGCACAAAAATTATGAAAAATTAATAAAAAATAAAAAATATAAAGATTATAAAAATTTTAAATAATAAAAGAGTCATAAAAATGATAAAAAATCATAAAAAAAATAAAAAATTAAGAAAAAATAGAAAAAAATGAGTTTTATCACTTAGAAAAATCATTTTCTCAAATAAATCCAAAATTGATGTTTTCCCAAAAAAAATTATTTTCAAAAATCAAATTATTAAGTTTAGGTTTAGATTTTTTTAGAAAAATCCCAAAAATGGTAAAAACATAAATCAAAAGAAATTTCAGAATTAAAATTCACCAACACACTTAAGGTTTTCAGGAAAGCGAACTACGACTTGTTTGATCCTGAATAGCAGGTACGTAGGCACCCATTTGGGTCAACCTATAAAATGAAATAAAAAAATCATTTTTTTCAAATAACTCATTCAAAAACACAATAAAAGGCAATAGAAACAAAATAAAAGAAATTTCTAGATAGAGATAATTTTAGGAGATTAGGTGATAACCGTAAGGTTTTAATAGGTTAGCCTCCGAACTTAGAAACTCTGGTTTTCCCTTTCCTCTTTTCACCAAAAACGAGAAGAGGAAATCACGACGACTAGTGGTCCAAATTAAGACTAATCCGCTCCTTTAGTCTTAATTCAATATTTCCCAACAACAGTTGGGTGGCGACTCCAAAATTAAACAAAGTTCCTAACTCAAGTCGATGATCTATATTAGATGAGCATAGGGTCTAGTTTAGATCGGATTAGGAAAGGAAAAATTCAAAAATTGGACTCGACAACATGTAAGGATTAGTTTATTTTCTTAGTCACAATAGATTCTAAGTTCTACAACACTTCCTCGATAGCACACATTGATTCTACTGTGTGTAGGGCTTTAAAACAGCTCTTAACTTCTTCCTTTGCATCTGATTTCTTATCTTGCCAAACATTATCCTCATTTATAATTTTAAGGATCTTATCACGAGCCCTTCTCATGAGTGTAGTTTGGTGGAAATTTTGTGTACTTCAATCAATAAAATTTATCTAATTCAAATGGGGTTCTTTGATGCCAATACATTTCCTCCATATCAATGGCTTGTACTAAGTCCACTTGTGATTGCCTTTCTTCCCTCCAATAAGCTTTATCAATTGGTTGGCTTTGCTCCCATTCCAACTATTTATGCAGGTTCAAAATGATACGAGCGTTATTTCTAACCTTTTCTTGTGACCACTTCATTAATGCTACCTTATAAGCATTTAATTGCAACATTGGACCAAAAGTATAAGAAGGACAATGAAACTAACTCTACAATTCTTCCATGATTTACTTGCAACCATCAACTACTAGCCACTTCTACTTGAATTTATATAATTTAGGTCTACTTTAATGTCTCTTGCCTGTTTGCACCACACTAGGTAAATGGTAAATCCCTTATCTATTAAGTTGAAGATTAGAGTACAGGGAAACAATTGGGTCCAATCTATGTTACCAAGCCTTCTATGCTATCTTTCTTTCACTAAATTATCTTCTCTAAAATTCAACTAAGTGAATAATGAATAATTTGCCATGATAGCCCGCATCCATAAATAGACAATTGTATAACATAATGGTTGTTGCCATGTGTTTCCATGGTTTGTCTTTGCCTTGAGATCTCTCTTCATTGAAAAAGATCTCACGGATCATTTATATGCACAACTATCTTTCACAATTTGTCCCAAAAATGCAACAAGAGCGCCATAACTCCAATAACTTTTACAACATTAAATTTTTGTTTAAGACCTACGATCACACCTAGTGTTCAAAATTGCAATTAATCCTTAATTCTATTTTGTTTCTTTTTAAATGATCAATCTTAAACATCATGGAAAGTGAGGATAAAATGAAAGGACACATTTTTACCTTAAACATCATAGAATTTGTGCACTAAATAGTATATCATCTAAAAATAGAACTGGTGTTAAATCCCTAATTAAGATGTTAGAAATTCTTAATTATTTGATATGTACTATTTTCCAAGAAAATTTCCTTCACAAATTTGAAATTTACTTGTTAGAAAACTAAGTCGTCATTAGTTTGTACTCTATTAACAATTTAATGGAGAAACTAAGCAAAGCATTGAAAATTTCTTAGAGTGTAGTACATATGAAGCCATAAAGAGGGCAAGCAACATGAATCTCGAGTTGAATTTATTATGTAAGCATTAAGGGTTAAAAGAAGGCTAATGGCTTATTGGAGATACTTTTAGTCAACCATCTATCAACCTATGATGAATTGCCCATAGCATCATGGTTAGCCACCTATACTACCTTAACTAATTAGGATTAATGTGTTGTCGTGTTCCAACTTGCCTTTTGCTTATTTTATTAGCCAGTTATCATTATTTCTATATTTTATCTTATTTTGGTTATATTGGGTATTTGTTTGTAATATTTTGGTATTTTATTATTTGGTTCCAGTTTTTTATATTATTGTTTCCTTTGTGGCGACTAAAGATATTTTTATTAGCCTATGTAAAGGTAGCTTATATAATCGATTGAATTAATAAAAGGTTCTATTGGGTTCTTATCAATCTCTACAAATTGTGGATCATATTGGTATCTGTAAACACCCCATTTTTGCCCTAGGAGTCAATAATTTTCAATAATAATCAATTTTCAATTTTTCCTAATTTTTCCCTAATTTAGCATAAAATAATAAAAATGTTCAAAAAATAAAAATAAATAGGAAAACGCTTCAATTTTGGAAAATGATTTCGGAAATAGCAATAATGAATAATAAACAATTTTTACAAATTTTTGAAATTTTAAAAAATACAAAAAAATAGAAAAATCGCATTGCATATATGCAATTTGCGAAATTAGAAAAATCAGGAAAGTGGGCTAGCTCAGCTGGTCCGGACCATGGTTAGGCGCGCGCGCAGGGGGGCTTGGTCAGACGTTCGAATCGCGGAGGAAGCAGTTTCCGCATTTTGCAATTTTTCGACTTATCCAGGACACGTGGCAGCATCTGATTAGCTGGAAGAAACGCACGCGCCGGGCGCGTGGTCGTCTCCTACCTCGAGCCCGAGATCGCCGGCGAAGAAAAAATTCTTATTTCGGCCGTTTTGATTCGATTTTTTTTGCACAAGTCCAATAGATCTTCAACAAAAATAAGATAAACATTATCTAATTAAAATCAAATCGTAACAAATCGTTGGATGGGCACGAATCGGAGTTGGTTTTTCAACTGAAAGTCCGATCAGCTTCAATCGGAGGAAATCCGAGCTTATCCAGCTCGGTTTCAAGCGCCTATAAATAGAGGAGGAGATGAGGAAGCAAGAACAAAGATCAGAATTGCGAGAGAGAGAGAAAAGAGTGTAGATTGGAGGAAACCCAAAGTTGCGACCGCCGATTGGAGTTGAGCCACCGCAAGGAGACATTCTGGGAGTAAACCGCCACCACCATCGGATTCAACACCCTCAAGAAGCTAGGATTCGACACTTCACCCGCCGCAAAAGACCGCCGGAACGCCGTGAACGAGCCAACCCCGCCGCCGTGTCCGACTGATCCGACCCGACCCGATTCGACCCAACTGACCCGACCCGCGCACCGACCCGGATCCAAGTAAGTCGGATTTTCTAGATTTTTTATTTATTTTATTTATTTTGTTTGTTTATTTATTCTAAATTTATTATTTGTTATTATTGTTATTTTTTTTGTTTTTGTTATTTGTTTAGTTATTAGTTATTTATTTACTTCTATTTTCAATAAATAGGAAAATGTAGAAATTAGGTTTTTTAGGATTTAATAATGTAAAATAAAAAAATAAAATAAAATAAAAAAAATAATAAAAATGATAAAATGAAGAAAAACAATAAAAATATTAGGAAAATAATAGTAAAGTTTTAGATTTCAAAATAGGATAGATAATAAACTTAGGATAAAATTTTCAACAAAAATAAAAAATCACAAAAATCACAAAAAATCATAAAAAAAAATAAATAAGTTTTAGCACTTAGAAAAATCATTTTCGTCAAATAAATCAAAATTGATGTTTTCCCTACAAAATCATTTTCAAAATGAAATCAAGCTTAGGCTTAGAGTTTTTAGGAAAAATCCAAAAAATGGTAAGAACATAAATCGAAAGAAATTTCAAAATTAAAATTCACCAATACACTAAAGATTTTCAGAAAAGCGAACTACGGCTTGTTTGATCCTGAGTAGCAGGTACGTAGGCACCCATTCAGGTCAACCCATAAAATAAATGAAAAATCCTTTTTCTGAAATAAATTCAAAGACATAACAAAAATTAACAGAAACACAATGAAACACATTTCTAAAGATGAACAATTTTAGGAGATTAAGTGGTAACCGTATAGGTTTTAATAGGTTAGCCTCCGGACTTAGAAATTCTGGTTTTCCCTTTTCCTCTTTTCACAAAAACGAGAAGAGGAAATCACGACGACTAGTGGTCCAAATTAAGACTAATCCGCTCCTTTAGTCTTAATTCAATTTTCCCAACAACAGTTGGGTGGCGACTTCAAAAATCAAACGAAGTTCCTAACTCAAGTCGAGGATCTACATTAGATGAGCATAGGGTCTAGTCTAAATCGGATTAGGAATGGGAATTCAAAAATTAGACTCGACAGTATCTATTTAACATCCTAAGTTTTTTAAATTACCTAAAAACATCATAAAATTACTTTCTTTTATTGTCTTATCATTCTTAAAACCCTAGATCAAGATCTTTATAAATTGGTGTCAAAGTAATTTAAACTTTTATTAGTAAGGAGAGTGGCATTCTAGAAGGAGAAAGAGTTATATTCAAGTAGTTTCTCGTTTTTGAAAGGTAACCAAATGTTTTATTGGCTTAGTCCTAATGTTGCATAAACAAAAGGATGATATTATTATTATTATTATTATTATTGAAAAGGATTAAGGGTGGAATTATGGCCTTTCCTAAAACATTTTTATGAGGCATTTCAATTATTTGTATAAGCAGTATAATATCTTTTTTGTATAACATACAATTATTATAGTATTGTTGTGTGTAATCCTTACTCCTTGTGTATTCATTCTAACTTCGTTGTAGTAATTAGGCCTTATGGTGTAAATGGGTCTATAAGGATAAACACACATAAGCTATAGGGAGGCACCACAGGGGATTTCGACACTACCACTTTGATGCCTAAGTAAGTGAGATATAAGAAAGTAGAGAGATCATGGCAACAACATTCAAACAGAGCGAGAGTGTCGTGTGTTTAACTTACTGTTTTCTCCAAAGAATCCTTGACTTATATGTGCTCTTAAGGGATGGGCAACCAATTAACTTCTATCCATACCCTTAAGTTCATAGATAAACCTGGCGTTTGGTGAGCACCTCGAGTGTTAGGACCAATTATGGCTCCTTAACTCGTCCTATTTGGATGTGACCCCCTGGCGATCTACCTACTTTCTGTTAATAAGGTACAAGTTAGACCAAGAGTTCTTTAAGTTAGGGCAAAGTGGACATTTTGATGGGTTGAGGATCCAGCTAGAAATGGCTACCAACAAGTATATAAATAACCATATACCAAATAATAATTATTTTCAAGCTAAGTATTCTATATTACAATATCTAATTAAAGCAATTTATATAAGAACAAAATATATAAATTACAATATGATTTATTCATAAATCTTATAAATATGCTTAACTTATATTTATAAAGCTAAATACGCGCATCTATGTACATCAATGGTATATTTGTTGTAACTATATTTGGAATTGTTTCATTATAGTTGTTATATATTACTATTTTTATTAGTATGCAACAATATGTCATGACTTAAATTGCCATTTGTGAATTAAGTGCATTTTATCTATTATATTTGTTTATATTGTTATTATTGGATTTTTGTTATGATATTCCTCCTATTTATGTCAAATGTTTATAGATTAATTATTATATTTATAGCAACATTAATGTTTCTTAGGGCATGCCTACTACAGATTGTTTGACCCACTTTTTCATGGACAAGGATTGGTGTTAAGTTCCTTAAACAATATTGCAAGGTCCTTAGGTAGTATAAGTTCTTTTGACAAGAAACTTTGAAGTATTTTTTTTTTCTTTTTTCTTTTTAAAAAATTTTCATTGGTCGAAGTGTGCTATTCAAACCCATAAAAATGTTAAAAAAAAGTTAAGGAACTTTTATAAAGAAATCAAAGATAAAGTCTTGAGTTCCTTAAATTGTTGATGTGGTACATATAGACTTGAAACGGGTTCCTTTACATTAAATATGGTCTCACCAAAATATTAAACAATCATTTCAGTATATTATAAAAAAACTTAACTTTTGAAAAATGTTTCTTCATTTCATTTTTTTTTTTTGTAATTTTCTATGATTTTGCCTATATTTTTTGAGTCATGTTCAATTTTTAATCTCACTGTTAATTTACGTATTAATAGTAGAAATTTAATAGTGAACAATGGTAAAGATTTAATATATATAATTGAATAGTAAAATTAAAGATTAAATTGATTCAATTAAAATTTTAGATGAGACCATAGAAGATCCTATTTTTTTATCTCTTTTTTTATCCCTCATTTATTTATTATCTATTATGTATTACTATGAAAGAGAATATAGAGTGGACTCCACAGTCCACATGTCTAAACTTTTTTTTTTTGGTTACCTTAACCCACTAGTTTTCACGGTGATCGATTTATTTTAGTTAGTCATTTTGACTTTAACCATTTCTCTCTCCACACTCTCTTCCTCTCTCTCTTTCCTAACTTTTTTTTTTTCAATCAGTTTTCCTTCTTTTTGTTTATAAG
Source organism: Laguncularia racemosa (assembly GCA_037954665.1). Classification (NCBI taxonomy): domain Eukaryota; kingdom Viridiplantae; phylum Streptophyta; class Magnoliopsida; order Myrtales; family Combretaceae; genus Laguncularia; species Laguncularia racemosa. The sequence continues at coordinate 1,875,691 of JBBMOL010000036.1, forward strand.
GCTATTCTCTATTAATTAAAAAGAAAAAAATACATTTTTAATTCTTAACGTTTATCTACTTTTCTATTTAAACGTTTTCAAAATTTTACAAAAAAAAAATTCGTTAAATCTACTAAGTTTTCTATTAATACGTGACACGTATCAACTTTAATTTTGGTTTATAATAATTAAATTGACAAGATGATGATATTAATATATTCATTTACATAATATTATAAAAATATTATTAAATATATTTAATGATATAATATAATAAAAAATACAACAATAATAATTAAAAATAAGAAAAGAAGCTAGAAAAATTTATATATATTTTATATATCTTAGCCAACTAGTCTAAGGTTAATTAAAAACTAATGTATATGCCAAACGAATAGATAATTTATGTATTCAATGAAAATTATATTTTTGTAAGATTTTGAAAATATTGAGAATTTAAAGAAAAATTAAAAAATTTAAATAGAAAAATAGATAAACGTTGAAAATAAAAGTATACTTTTCTGGATCTAAAAATAGTAATTACAAGAAGTGGAGATTACTAAATTTTAATAACGTCATTGAGGGCACAAACAAAATCATCCAACAATTTAACTGTCTAAATCACAGTCGTCGGCAAGGAAACGGAAAAGGTTGTAACAATCGACAACACCCCAAGCACTATTGCAGTGAGTTCCACAAATATATTTCGCTGTTTGTGCCTTTTAAGGATGAAAAAGTCTATTTTTTTATGCACGCACTCGAAGATTCACACTGCAGCTTTTTAAATTTTATATTGAATTCTGTTTTTTCCTTAAAATTCTAACAAAGCATGCTTGAATTTAATGTAAAGGAGCATCCTTACTAACGCCCATTCTTTTGTGTAATATTTCAGTACATGAACATTTGATGAACTGCCCTTGCACTGATTCCATGCTTTGAACCCTAATTTTGCTCGAAGTGTTTTTCATTTTTCATTTTTTATTTTTTTATTTTTTATCCTTCTACCTCGCATTTAGTAACTTGATCCATGAAAGGCAACAAAAGGAAAAGAAAAAAAAGATAGCAGTTGTAGAAATATTAATTAATCTAATAATAATAATGGGCCGGGAAAAAAAATTAATATCGAATAAAAGATTGTTACTCGAATAGTTGATTGATTGCTCTCATGTTTTTATTTGTATTTCTGTTATTATTTTATTTATAACAACTTATGAAGTAGCCTATTCACTATTATAGATATTTGATCCTATTTTGTACTCTGGAAATATTGGTGTTCAAAAAAATATTAATATCAAATGACAGATTGTGGGCTTAGGATTAGAAAATTCAACTTTTTGATATAGAATGATTTTAATGACTTAATTACAAGGTATTGTGTTATATATACATATAAACTTACTTTATAATGTATATATTTCCCCGTTAATATGGTGGGGGGATGCCCGTCTCCGAAGCCCAGAAGTCCATTTGCAGAGCCTTTATCCATTTTTACACTGATCTATCTCTATTATCTAACCTGCTCCTTGTCCAACTGCTTCATAAATGACAGCAGAAAGCAAATCAAAATCCGACAACATGAACGCCACCTGTAAAGGAGAGAAGAGAAAGCAGCATCATCCTCACAATAGGCCAGTTAAGAAAAAGGACTCCTACCCACCAAGACTAGGAGTGCAAGGTTTCTTCATAACTTGTGATGGTGGTAGGGAACACCAAGCCTCTCATGAAGCCATAGCCATCATCAACGTTATCGACACTTTCTACGAAGAACTTATCAATGGGAATGGTACATTTCCAAGCTTGAAACCTACTGAAGAATCGTTCAGACCATCTAATAAGAAAATAAAGTTTACATACTCTGATTCTGGGGATGGGGATGGGTATGATGAAGAAGAGGGAGAGGAGAAGGAGGAGTTGGAGGGGGGAAAAGGTATTTTAGATTCTCATGGAGAAAAGGAGGTTGATTCTGAAAATATGAAAGAACAAATTTCAGATTCTCAAAAGAAGGATGAGATGACCAATGGGAGTGAAACTGGGAAACCAACTGTTGTTGCTAAAGAGCATACTACAGGAAGCTGTAGAACACCGATAAAGAAACAGTGCCTTGAAAATAATCTCACAAATTCTTTGATCCAAGAAAAGGAAGAAGAGAAGTCAATTGATAAACTCATAGAAGATGAAATCAAGGAACTGGGAGATAAGAATAAGAGGCGCTTCCTCTCCCTTGACTCCGGTTGTAATGGAGTTGTATTTGTTCAGATGCGGAAATAGGATGGAAACCCTGGACCAAAAGATATAGTGCAGCGCATGATGACATCTGCTGCCTCAACAAGGAAACATATGTCAAGGTTCATCTTGAGAGTTTTACCAGTTGAAGTTTCGAGCTATTCATCAGAAGAAGAAATTTCGAGAGCAATCAAACCGCTTATAGATCGCTATTTTCCAATTGAAACCCAAACCCCCAAAAGTTTGCAGTATTGTACGACAAACAGTGGTTTTGACAGGATGAAAATCATAAATTCAGTGGCAAAATCTGTTCCTGGACCTCATAAGGTTGATCTTGACAATCCTGACAAGACCATCATAGTTGGAAGGCAGTATGTTTGATTGGGATTGTAGAGAGATACAAGGAGTTGGCCAAATACAACTTTAAGGTAGCTTACCACAACAAAGGCATAAATTTCTTAGTTCAATTAGACTGTTCATTGTTCATAATGATAAAAATTTTCAGCTTAGTTTTGGTTATTTATCAAGAGTATCCAACTTCATAACCAACAGCTTCTAGCAATACCTTCTTGATCATTCTCATGATGTAACCCTTTTTTACGTCCTAACAAAAAATCAATCTAGATTCAAGTTAATATATATATATATATATATATATATATATATTTCCTCATTAATATACTCCTTTATTTATTTTGTAAGCAGTATATTTTTTGTATGTTGTTTTGTTCCTTATTTTTCTTACACGACACGTTCCATAACACTTATGTTATTATTATTATTTTTTTAAATCAACCTTGCGTATATAGTTTGATTTAATTATTTATTATATTATAAATTTTATTTACTTTATTCACATGCATTATGGATGTGTTGTTAACTAGTATATATATATATATATATATATAAAGTAACCCAAACTTTTTTTTTTCTTTTATGGTATTTTATAATTTTATATAACTTCCTTTCCAATTAAAGAAAACTCAGTCATTTCCTTTACCACCCATTTTTCCACTGCCAAACATGCTGAATATGCCACCCATGATTAGTACTGTGGCACCAAAAAAATTGACTAGTGACAATTCTTTCAGTATAATTCTACTAGATTCTTTGATAACATATTACTATTCTCAAGCTATTTTAATATTTAAAACGTAACATACTATTATTTTGTTCTTTTAGCTATTATTATTATTTTTAAATTATGCATCTAAAGGTCATATCCCTAATGCAACAATTGGAACTCATGGAGAAGCTGCAACCTTCGTAGGGACAGGTTACAATTTTTGTATGACTTAATACAAAACAACACAACACTTCCATTTCACATAAATATGAAAAAGGCCATTAATAATCATATATATAACCAACATATAATGTATATATTCATACAATCAAACAATTGTTATTACATCATATTTATAACAATTTATGAATATATATTATTGAAATGCTAATTATGATAATTATTTAAATAAATCTATTATTTTCTTTGACCTTTTGTATACTTTAAAACGTAACTCGGTGTGAAGTTTAACTAGTTCTTCAGGATGAAGAAAAAAGATTCCATATGACATGGTTATTCATCAACGCTCAGAGTAAGTTTAAGATCCTCAACTTAACACGTCTTGAATAGCAAGATATAAAAAGTCTTCGCTTCTCCTATCTCTTCAAGCTAGTAAATTATTCAATGCAACGCAGTTCATAGAGTCTCAACAATTCTTTATTTCCTATTACCCATCTAAATTCAAGAAACTTATATGGTTAGTAACGACGAAGAAAAAAGAAAAGGAGCATTTCTTTTAATTCCATTGTGTCTCTTAAAATTCTTTACCGAAATATTTCTTTTCTTTTTCATTTTTATTTTAAAGCAAAACATGAAAAACCAAAACAAAGCAACGAAGAGGAGAGAGAGAGATCATTTTCTCAAGAAATTTTTATTTCTCTAACTTCCTTTTTATTTTTCTCGAGAAATTTTCAAGTAAATTAGGGCTTTTGATTTGATTTCGTGGTTGTGGAAAGTGTTTGATGGTTTAAAAGAGTTATTATATCATTTTGAGAATAGTATATAATATCATATCTCAAATTGCAAAACAAAAATTAATATCAAACATGTAATTTACTTTCTATATACTACATAATTATATTCCCCTTTTCCATAAAATAAAAGGAAAAGAAAATAGTAAAGAAGATAGAATTAACTTTATAGTTGCAACGATTTTATATGGATTTGAAATTTAGATATTAGAATCCGTGATTTCAATTGCAGCGCAAATATTGATTAAAAAGAAATGAGAAATTGTAAATATATTCTGGAAACTATTATATATTTGTGATAGAATCACAAAGTAGACTTTCACTTTCCTTTTAAATATATACACAAACATTTCAAATTATCATTAAAATCCAAAAACTATTACTATTATGGTTTCTTTTTTTAAGGATGGTTTGGTATTTTAGTAATGGTTTGGACAGTATATACATATATTTAAAAGTTATTTAAAAATAAAATTATGATTAAAAAGTTTATGGAGTATCATCTAGACCTCATCAATAATTTTAGACAACGGTTGCACTAATACATTCTTTCAAAATTGTAGTATGCATCATGATAATAGTCATTTCTATCATTATTATCCCAACTTCTTGTACTTTTCCTTAAAATCTTATAGTTTGTCTACAACTCATAAAAAACCTTCCTTATTTCATAAATTTTATAAAGGTTTCTGTGGAATGTAATCCATACAAAAAGTCGCTCTTCAATTGAGAATCCTACTTCCTCTCAAGATCCGTAAATTGTCTAAGTTTGTTAATTGTTCCATTGTTTTGTTATTGTCTTCATAATTATTATCATGTTACGAATTCACAAGAGAATAATATGGATTTTTTTTTTTTTTGGAAGATTCCTATGTATTCTGCAAAAAGTATATTCACATGAAATTAAATTGGATGGAAAATTCTAGAAATGAAGAAGGACCTATATATAGACATATAATAAGTTGTATTTCTGTCAATTCTTTCTTTTTTTTTTTTTTTTGGATATCTCATGCATGTAATATATTGTATTCTCCTAATATTAGTTGAAATATTCCATGCTCATTGGTGTAACACCTCGCCTAAATCAGCTCACACGGATTGTAACTAAATGTATCGAATTAAGATTATTAAAGCAATTTAGACATATTATATCTATATAGTAATGCTATTGGATTCATCATTCATAAACTGGAGCTTGCTTCAGACTCGTATTTTCGACCCAAGTGGACCTTAGTTGTCGTTGTCTTGATTAGGTTAGAATCAAAGTTATTTCCCAAGCTATATTAATGAACTGAAATACCCCCGATTTAACTCTAAAATCTAACAACCATACTCTTCTTAACCTCTTAAAAAATCCCTTATCCACAAATGTGAATCAGTAAACCTCACCTTCAAATTGGACACGAATTCCTATGTAGTGTTCAACATGTAGTTGTCCCTTCAAATGAAACAACCACATAGTGTCGACCTTACTACCCCGCTTAACTACCCTACTTAACCTTTTTACGATCCAAGACAGCTAAAGCTCTAGATTTGTCTCCAAAGCTATACTGGGTAATTGAGTGGAAGTAGCTTGCGTTAGACCAACATCAAATTTGAGCTAAGAAATGTGGAATGTAGGATGCACGGTCAACTCCTCCGTTACTCCAACTTGTAAGCTACCTTATCCACTATTTTACAAGGGTCCATAGTAGTATGTAGTAAGTCCTTATATGTTGTATTGTTTAAAACTCTTTTATTGATAAAGTTGTAGTTGAGTAAAATCCAATCTCCAATCTCCAATCTCAGAAAAATCCTATCACTCCTCTTTGTATTTGATAATTGCTTCATCATATTCTAAACATGCTTAGGATAAAACATAAGCATTCTTAAGCCTTCTTTATTCACCAGCATTGATTCAACAAATGTGCATTTCTAGGAATTTAAGGTAAATGCAAGGGAAGGAATAGACATATTGGACAAAAGGAGTTAATTTGGTAACTGCTATTATATCACTACTCAACTAATGCCCAATACTGAGTCCACCTCCACTTGCCCATCGGATTAGGGAGATTGGCAATCGAAAACTTCAATTATACACCTCGTAGCTTAAAGAACTTTTACCTAAACGAACTCACAAACACAGGATCCTTATTACTAGCAATACTCTTGGGTAACCTATTTAACTTACACTCTCTTTGAATGCCTTAGCAACTTATGGAGAAATGTAAAGTGTGTAAGGCTAATGAAATAGTTATACTTGCTCAATTAATCCAACAATACCAAGATAACACTTGCGTTTACGCCTTTGACACACATCACACTCTCAAATGTGTTGTTAAATATCCTTTTCGAGTTTAAGCCAATAAAATGTGAAGCTAATCTTTTTGTAAGTAGCTTGAGCTCATAAGTGTCCCCCTACAACCTTGTCATGATATAATTTCAATGACTTTCTTTCAATTCCAATTGTAGCCTTACCACAATAATGAGACTTTTCCTCTTTAACACACCATTTGCAAATGTAAAATGGCTTCAAAGTTTACCTTCCCAAAGCTTGGTCTAGATATTGTGGTAACCACCTTAAGGAAATGCTTTAGGTTTTGATGATTCGTATATACTAAAAATTGCCTTTCTAACTGTTGTGCTATGCTTTTGAAAAGATGATTGAGTCACTTGCAAAAGGGAAATAGATTAAGCTATGGGAGTGTCAGAATTTGTTCCAGTATAGCCACTCTAATGCCTAAGTTGGCATAAGAAGAATGAGATGGTCTTTTAACTATTGAAAATAAGAGAGTCCAAAAGTCCTTTACTTGATCACCCTTCTCCTTTATTTATAACTGTTGTGGACGATATTAATTATGGAAGTATATTAATTCCCTAAATCCTCTCCTAATATCATGATGGTACATCTTTCACCAATCCATTTCCTTATTTGTATTACTCCCATGTCCTTATCCATTGTGGGAGTAAAAGCACAAATCCGATCTAGATGAAGTTATAACCTAAGACTATTGGTTAGAACGTGCAATTCTATATTGAAAGAGGATGGCATGGGTGAGAGAAGCTCATAAGGGAATTTGAGTAAGATAGGTTCTAGGGGGCCAAGCCAAAATTCTTTATCAACACTAACAAATAATGCCTTCATTTTTCAATAGCATACATTGATACTGATAAGTCTTTTCTAGATAAACCTTGTTATCTAGGAGATAATGTTTTGCTTTGATAAGCAACTCGGTGCTTTTCTTGCATTAACACTGCTCCTATTTCATCACCACATGCATTAGTTTTAATTATGAATTCCTTAGAATAATGTGGTATCTTCAACACTCATGAGCAAGTTAAGGTAGCCTTCAAATTTTCAAAAGATTCAAAAGCTTCTAAACTCCATACACTCAAATTGTTTTTTCTTTAATAACCAAGTTGGAGGTCTCACTAAAGCTTCATAGTCTTGAATGAATCACTTATAGTAAACCACTAACCCTAAGAACCCTCTCAATTGTTAGAGTGTCTTAGGAATTGGCCATTGTACAATAGTTTTGTCTTCTTCTTTTTTTCTTTTTCTTTTTTAGGTTAGTTAAAACCTTTTATAGTAAGAATATGCCCATGATACTTAATTTGTGTAACTCAAATACATATCTACTTCTATTCAAATTTAGCTTCTCTCTTTTTAGTACTCTAAAAACAATTCTCCAATATTGCACATGGGCTTCAAGTGTGGTGTTATACACTAAAATATCATTGAAAAACACCATGATGAATTTCTTTAATTTGGGTTTGAATACACTATTCATAAGCTCTTGAAATGTTGTTGGTGCATTAGTTTAGCTAAAATGCATTACTAAGAAATCCCTAATGGTCTTCATAGGTCTTATAAAGGTCATCTTATACACATTTTGAGGATTCTTTCTAATTTGGTGATACCTTAACCTTAAATCAACATGCTAAAGTAGCACACCCATGTAATTCATCAAACAAATCTTCAATTATTGTTATTGGAAACTTATACTTGATGTGTAAGCTTGTTCAACTCTTAATATGATTACATAACATAGATGACTTCAATGATTCATTTAAAACATGAAAAGCTTAATTATATTTTGAGACAAGCATAGATGACTTCATGGATGATACAAAGGGATGAAGGAAGGAGTCTTGACCCCTCTAAAATGTGTGTAAGGTTTTATTAGTTAGGTATTCCAAAAATATTCATTAGTTTTATTTATTCTAAATATGTAACTTTTGAAAGACTAACTATGCCATGTGTTGTAGATATAAAAATTAGTTTATTAAGGTATCCTGTTTAGGAATTCTTTTACATTTAAAATGCAATCAATAATTATTTTTATTTTTTCAATTCTAATAAACACATGTCTTATAAATGTAAATAATAATAATGAAATGTCTCACAAAAATTGAAGGGGTTTCTTGTGGTACCTCATAATATAATCCTTGTATGGTTACTTAAATAGGTGTCTGAATACCCATTAAGAAATCCCTTTTTATTTTATGAGGATTTCAATGGTTATTTTTTTAATGTATTACTTGTCTTAGTTTACTATATTTCTAATATATAAAAGTCTCTTAACATTTATAATTGCAAGAAGTAGTGCACCCACACTCAAATGTAACAATTTAGCATCCATTGTATTTTATCTTTATGTATTTTATATCTAATCTATTGGAAATCTAACTCATGAAAAATTTTTCAATACTTATCTAATTTATTTTAACTCTACATTAGTGTTTGAATAAATTATCTTGTTCACATACTTTCAAGAAGAAAAATTTAAGAAATATATTTTGCTCATTGAAAGAAAAAAAAAGATTTATTTATTTTTTTATAAAATTAAATATTGTAAAAGAGTAACTTAGTTTAGCATTATAGAAATTTATTAGATATTAAACTTTAAGAGATGGATATATATATATATATATATATATATATGCTTTTAACTTAATTTCTTACCTATCTTATTTTGGTAAATACATAATTTAAAAAATGGTATTAAATGAATGTAAAAAAAAAAAAAGACGAAAAAGAAGGCGAATCGAAGGGGTGGTTGCATCTCGACACAAGGATAGAGGACTTCCATGTACTTGTCCTATTCTTTGGCCAAATTGTGAATTGAACTTTCAAACCATTGGTCCAGAATGAATTTGTTCTTTTTAACTTCCAGAACATGTCTTTATCTTGTAGATGTTGCTGTTTAGGGGATTCTTTGGTGGCGATTTAGAACCAGTTATGTCAGTTCAGAGGGATAAAACGCATAATTTTGAAAATCATGGGAACATGAATTCATCTTCTGGGAGATATGGGTGTATTTATGGATTAATATTTATGTATATACTCTAGTCATTTTAACTAGCTTATACTCTTCATCCCATAAACATGCAAAAAATGAAGAGTAGAAAAAAGAAAAGAAAACAAGGAGATTTCGTGATGCCAGTGATTGTATGTTGTAGCGTTAAAAGATTCTAGATTTTACTCATCGACAAAGTAATACACAGGACAAAGATAAACATCCAAACATCTAAGCAGACATATACTCTCAAAAAAGAGAGTATATCTCAGAAAAAAAAAATCTTTTGTTTCAAAATTGAACCAATAGATCAAACTCAAGATCATTTATTGAGATATAAATAAAACTAGAGAGGGTTTTATTACCTCTACCACCACTATCATGTTATATATATATATTTCCTAGAAGACAATATCTTCATTTGCGGTGCAAGGATTGCAGCCACAAGTGTTGCACTCGCATCCATTCTCAAAGAACTCAGGTCCCATTCCAAACTCTGATCCTCCAAAATTCCTGCATATCATCCGTTACCTCACAATCAATCGACCATTCGTTTCCAAATTTCAAAATAACATTACATTATAAGGAACATGACTTATTCTAGGAATAATGCAATGGGTAGGATGAAGACAGAGAGTAAAAGTTGTTTACATACGATTTTTGAGAAGCAATGCCCAAGACGAGAGTCTCGCTCGGAGTGGTTTCTTCGGCATAGCTCATGTCGGGATACATCTTGCAACTAAGCATTGGAAAAAATGGCCTCCATTTGATTAGAACCGATATGAATTATTCTATATACAAAAATTAAGTCTACCTTAAATTCATGAAAATTAGAAAGGAAAAAAAAAGTGATCCTATTAGATCAAATTTCATATGATGTTTAAAAAAATCTTGTTTATCCGTAATCATACGTAAGATTTGTATTTATAATGAATATTATTATACCATGTCAGAAAGACATATTTACCCTTTACAGCCAGAGCCGCATTTGCAATCGGCACCACAGCCACAGTTTCCACCACAGCACGACATTTTTGAGCAACCTGAACCGAATGGAGAACTTGGGAAGGGGAAATTGAGTGTAGAATATCGTATCGGAAATAATAATACGAGGAGTAAACCTGGTACGAAAACTATGGAAATAGTTCTGGAAGAGTTGAATTTATTTATAGCCGGAAGTGGAAGAGTTTGGGAAACCCTGTCTGTCCACATGTTATTGAAAACAAATTTATAACTGGCATATCGATCCAATCTTCCACAAGTTAGTTAGTGCCCGCTTCTCTAGATAACTTCCATCCGTCTTTCTTGGTTTTCACCGATAATTAATTGTGTGACGTGTTAATACTATTAAATTTTTTTTTTTTGTTTTTATTGCTTTTATTATCGATTGATGCTTGTACATAAATATATCTTATTATCGCTTCCCATAATCTTATCTCTTTTTGTTTATACTTATATACTTTGAAGAATAAAAGCATTTATCTTGATATTTTTTTTTAGATATTAGAGAAAATATGTTTAATAAATAAATAAATACCCAACTGGATATGATATATAATAAATTTAAACTTTATATATGTAATCTAATAAACAAAAATGATATTTAATAACTTTAGAAAGGAGAAAGTCAAAATAAGCAGTTAAACATCCCTTCATCCTTCATAGAAAATGGCCTTCGATGTACTATATATAAATAAATAAGAAATCTATACATTCCGATGCAGGTTTTCTTTACAGAAGTGAATTAATATTAAAAAACATGGAAAGGATTAGATATGAAGTTCAAATAATAAGATCGAATTTCATACTAAATAATAAATGAGTTAGTATCATCATAAAATAAATTATTTATTCAAAGATTTTAATGCTTTTAGATCGACAAAAATCGCCGCAAAACCTTCGTTATTACAAACATTATTTCCTACAGTATAGTAAAGAAGGTCGTTTAGGTTGGTAATTTCAAAATAAAATGGAACGCGGCACAATGCGATTTGATGTGAATGAGACTATGAGAATACAGGCTGCAAAAAGAAAAAAAAAATGGAAAAAACTTTAGAACGAATACCTACATAAAAACTCAGCAGTTATTATTATATTATCGTTTATGATATTTATTTACATAAATGTATACATGTTTCTGCTATTGAACTACAATAACCTTTCATGCATTGGGCATAAACTATACAAAGTTATACCATCTCATATGTACATGAAATAACTAAAAATCAAACAAGCATATAATTGCATTATGATTCCTCTTGTGTCAAATGAATACTAAAATTTACCAATAGTGGATATAGAGGAGGCAAAATACAAGATCTATCTGTATCCTATTTTATAAATATAGATTTTTAAATTTTAAATAGAAATTTACTTTTTATTACTTAAAAATTGTATTTTGTAGAGCTTATCGGGTATAAGAAATCTTATAAAATATATAAATTTTTTATAAAATAAAAGATTTTAAATAAATTGCCCCAAAAAACCTATCAAAATTTCCACTTATTTATAACCAATACATTCATCAATTTAGTTATCCCCAACAATAAGAAGTATGGAAAATAATGAAGGAATATAGAAAACAAAATATAACGAAATCACTTTAAAATCAAGATAACTTAGTGGCAACAAAAAGAAAATAAGAGCACAAAAAAGGTGAAAGTTAGGAAAGTAGAATTAGTAATCGTAGAAAGTGAAAGATAGTAAAGGAAAAATGATGTAATATTTTTTAGTGTTCACATCTTATAGGAGGTAAATAGGCCTGGAACTCGAATATATGTTAAGTTTAAAATATTATATTTGTTAAATTCAATATATCAATTAAGAAATTTATGGGGATGAATAAATTAAAATTTGTACTACATAATCTTAAAGTATAAATCTTTATTTATAATAATACTCTATCTTATATCCTATCCCATAAAAACATATTTTAAAATATTTAAATCAAAGCCTATCTTATTACTTTCAACGCTTGTTCGGAATTTCCTTAATCCCATAGGACAAAGGAGTTTCAATTTTCGAAAGTAGACACCAGTCTGGTTCATAACCGACTTGAGCTCAACCCTAATCCGTAGGGTCACAAATCGAGGGGGAAGTGAACTGACACCAGCTCTTGATAAGAAGAGCTAGGCTAGTTCACGTGAATCGGTCTTTATTATTTTTTTTTCACATTCTTTTTTTTTTGTCGATTTTTTCCCTTTCTTTTTCTTATCTATATGTTTTTTTTGTGATTTTTTTTTCCTTTCTAAATTTTATTCACGTGTACAAATTATCCTACTATGAATTGGTCTATATATCCACACAAACAGAGACTTGCGTATCAAGAGAATTAAATATATTAACTAATTCACGCTTATCGTTCTAATATAGTTTCACAGTGGTTTGTTACATCATTTTCGGATCGTAACTTTGTGAGCCTGAATTCAAAGTTTCTCGTTTGTATTCTAAGTGATGTGTGGACGATGCATGACTTCATGATATATTTGGCTAAGTATTCTACCATGATAACTTTTTGCTTCTCAGCAAAATACCAAAATAAGCTTAATGATTGCTGACGCAGCGCGGGAAGCGAAACGAAACGAATCCGAATATGGATTGGTTTCACACAACAAAGAAACACTCTTTGATGCAAATCTGGTTGCGCACAACCAGGAAAAGGGAGAAAATTCTCTCACGAAATGTATTTGATAATAAAACAAAACATAACCCTAATATGTCTGACAAAAGAGTATTTATACTTCCCTATAAAATACCTAAAAGGGAAAAATCTAAGCGTACACGTGGAAATAAATAATAATATACGCGTCTGGAATTTATCGCATACACGGCCGTGCCTCTAACCGTGTATGTCACTGGGCATGTAACGAGCGCAGGACACGGCCGTGTCCCAAGCCGTGTCTTAACCCGTGTAAGCTTCTGTGAAAGTCCTGCAAGCCGTGTCCCAAGCCGTGCCCGGAACCGTGTCAGAGTCTATGACAGTCCTTCAAGCCGTGTCTCAAGCCGTGCCCGAAACCGTGTCAGCCTCTGTGTCCTCTACTATGTCCAGGCCGTGTGAGGGAGCCGTGCATGCTTCTGTGGGATACCCTGATCGAATACACGGCCGTTATACACAGCCGTGTATGGGAACCGTGTATGTCTCTATGGAAATCCTGGTAAAATACACGGCCGTGCTTCTGCCCGTGTGTAGAGGCCGTGTATACTTCTGTGAGTTCCTTCCAAACACTACACGGCCGTGGCACAAGCCGTGTGTCCGCCCATGCCTCGTGTGTCTCCATCATTCTCCCCCACTAATGGAGAACTCGACCCCAAGTGCTCATCCGGATATAAAGGAGTATCATCGGGGTGAAAAGGTGATAGATCCACAACATTAAAAGTACATGAGATATTCATATCTTCCGGGAGTTGTACAACATATGCGTTGTCATTTATCTTATGTACAACTTCATAGGGTCCGTACTTCTTGGGTTGAAGTTTCTCATATTTCCCTACAGGGAAACGCTCTCTTCGGAGGTAAACCATGACCTGATCGCCTACTGCAAAAAGCTTCTTCCGTCTATGCTTATCTGCATCCCCTTTGTATCATGCATTGGACTCCTCTATCTTTCGTTTAACTTCCTCAGTAGTGGCTTGGTGTTGTTCTGCCATATGTTTAGCCGCCACATCACCCACCATATTCTTGGGTAATTTGAGCAAGTCCAGCGCATGTTGTGGTATCTTGGTGTATACCACCGAGAATGGTGATCTCCCAATAGTTCGGTGGACGGAACTATTGAAAGCGAATTCAGCCTGAGCCAGTGCTTGATCCCATTGTCCCGGCTTCTCGCAGCAAATGCTTCTGATGAAATTTCCGAGGGTCCTGTTAGTTACCTCGGTCTGACCATCGGTTTGGGGATGAGCGGTACTATTGTAATTCAATGAAGAATCAAACAGATACCAAAGAGTCCTCCAAAAATGACTGAGGAATTTGCTATCCCTGTTGGAAGTAATGGATTTTGGGACTCCATGCAACCGCACCACTTCCTTGAAGAACAACCGCGCAATAGCCTGTGCATCTACGGTCTTCTTGCAGGGAATGAAATGAGCCATCTTGGAAAACCTGTCAACTACAACAAACACGGAGTCAGCACCTCGTTGGGTACGAGGCAAACCCAGTATAAAATCCATCGATAGGTCCTCCCAGATGTTTGATGGTACGGGAAGAGGAGTATATAGGCCTGTGTTTTGGGATTGCCCCTTAGACACTTGGCAAATGTAGCACCTTTCCACAATCCTATACACATCTCTTCTTATCCGAGGCCAAAAGTATCTTTTAGTTACTGCGGCTAGGGTCTTATCTCTACCCATATGTCCCGCCAGTCCTCTACCATGCAGATCTCAGATAAGCTTTTCCCGTAAGGAAGTTTCAGGAATGCACAGTTGATTCCCTTTCATCAAATACCCCTCATGGATATGATAGTCGTCACACGGTTCCCTATTGGTACACTTAATCCAAGTGTCCTTAAAGTCGCTATCCTTTTCATACAATTCCCTTAGCTTCTCAAACCCAACAATGTCCGCACTTAAAGTAAGTAGGACATTCGCTCTTCTACTCAAGGCGTCTGCGACCTTGTTATGCACACCCGACTTGTGCATCAATCTGAAAGGAAATCTCTGCAAGAACTCAATCCATCTGGCGTGCATGTCCTTACTAATTCGGGTCTGACCACTCAAGTGTTTAAGAGCCCCACAATCCGAATACAAAATGAACTCTTTCCCAACCAAATAGTGCTCCCACACTTTAAGGGCCCTCACCACGGCGTAGAACTCCTTATCATATGTAGACCAAGTCCTCCTTGCTTCGCACAATTTTTCACTGTAAAAGGCTATTGGTCTTCTCTCTTGTGATAGTACTGCACCAACTCCAACCCCATTAGCATCGCAATCCACCTCGAACAATTTCTCAAAGTCCGGTAGCGCTAGTACAGGAGCGCTACACAATCTCTGTTTCAAGTTCATGAAGCTCGATTCAGATTCTTCGCCCCATTGGAACTTTCCCTTCTTCAAGCATTCAGTCAGGGGAGTAGCAACAGTACTAAAATGCCTGATGAATCTTCTGTAGAAACTAGCTAGGCCGAAGAAACTCCTCAATTCTGTAACAGTTCTAGGAATAGGCCATTCTCTAATTGCCTTCACCTTCTCATCATCCACCATCACTCCTTCACTACTAACCACAAACCCAAGGAACAACAGTCGCATTGACAAAAATGTGCACTTTTTAAGATTAGCGAACAGCTTGTTCGCCTTTAATGCAGATAACACACACTTTAGATGCTCTAAATGTTCCTCTTCGGATTTACTGAATATTAGAATATCGTCAAAATACACAACAAGGAAACGACCATTGAAAGATTTCAATACCTGGTTCATTACCCTCATGAAGGTGCTCGGTGCGTTACTCAACCCAAATGGCATCACTAGCCACTCATACAGCCCCTCCTTGGTCTTAAACGCCGTCTTCCACTTATCTCCGGGACGGATCCGAATTTGGTGATATCCACTCCGCAAGTCTATCTTGGAGAAGATAGTAGCGCCACTCAAACAGTCCAACATATCCTCGATGCGGGGTATAGGGAATTTATACCCTATGGTAATCTTGTTGATAGCTCGGCTATCAACACACATCCTCCAGCTCCCATCTTTCTTGGGAGTTAACAACGCTGGAACCGCACATGGACTTAAGCTATCCCGGATGAACACTTTGTCCAAAAACTCTTGGACCTTCTCCTGTAGAATCCCGGCTTCCTTGGGACTCATTCTGTAATGCGGGAGGTTTGGGAGACTAGCTCCGGGCACCAGGTCTATCTGGTGTTGAATGTCCCTCAGAGGGGGTAGCCCCTCAGGTAGGTCATCAGGAACCACTTCCTTAAACTCCTCAAGAAGATCCTTCACTGCCCCTGGCACTTCTCCATCAAGTTCCTCCCCTCCTTCGGTCACACCTTTCATGATGAGGACGTGCACCACTCGCGACTCCCTTAAGTCTTCCATCATTTCCTTCTCAAATTGAGTGACAGTTAAGAATGATCGACTCTCAACCTTCTTTCCTTTAGCTCGTCCTTCCCTCTTCAACGGCAACAAGGTGTACTTCACACCCTCCTTCTCCAACCTGTAGACATTCTCTTTACCCGCATGTTGCGCGTCTACGTCAAATTGCCATGGTCTCCCAAACAAGATGTGGCAAGCATCCATGTCTACAATGTCGCAAAATGCTTCATCGCGGTACTTCCCTATTGAGAAAGGTACCTTGCATCTCTCCTTGACCTCAATTTTCTCGGATGCCTTAATCCAGCCAATAGTGTACGGATTCGGGTGCTTCTCGACGGGCAGCTGCAGTTGTTTCACAACCTCCCTTCCTTTGATGTTCTCACAACTGCCGCCGTCTACTATTAGCTCAAACAACTTCCCCATGATAGTACACCGTGTACGAAACAACTGGTGTCTCTGCGTGATCTCTTCTTGCTTCGGGTTGAGCATCATGCGCCGAATTACATATGTTGGTTCCGCTATTTCTTCTTCTTCCTCATAATATTCTCCCTCTCCATCGGGCTCACAGCAGATCTCCTCATCATCTTCCCTATCAAGGATGTTGACGCTCTTCCTCGATGGACATTCGTTTGACTGATGACCCGGTTGGTTGCATCGGAAACATTTGCCCAATATAGGTTTACATAGGGATTGTTCTGTCTTTAAGCTCCCTTTTACTCCATCGGCTTCTTCCCCTCACTTTTCTCTTCCCTCCTGGACATGTCCTCAGTTGGTTTATATGGTGTAGTCCTACTTTTCTCAAATACTGGCCGACTACCACCACCCACAGCTTCGCCTACATATCCCTTTCGTCCTCCTCCATATCTACTCCCTTGTTCCTGCAACACAAGTTCAGCTCGGAGAGCCAAGTTCTTTGCTTCTATAAGGGTTCTCACTATCGTAACCCCAATCTTGTCTTTAATTTGGAGCTTCAGTCCTTCTACATACCTTGCAACTTGCTGACCTTCGCTCTCCCTCAAATCATTCCGCTCCGCCAACCTCATGAACTCTGCCGTATACTCATGCACGGAACGTTGTCCTTGGCGGCAACGCTGATATTGTTGGAACAATATTTGCTCATAATCCGGCAGGAGGAAATCATGTTGCAGCAACTGTTTCATGCGATACCATGATCTCACCGGGTGTTTTCCTTCCCTCTGCCTCCTACTTTATAGCCTCTCCCACCATGCCGAGGCGCCACTCTTCAACCTGCATGCCGCTAACCTTACACGACGGTCCTCGAGAATTTCCATGTAATCGAAGAACCGGTCCACTTCCGCAAGCCAATCAAGGAAGCCTTCGATGTTGAGGCTGCCATCGAACCATGGGATGTCGACCTTCAAACGATAGTCTCCCCCATCCCCTTGATCATAGCCTCCACGGTTCCTCCTATAATCACCTTCTCTAGGGTGGTTTCCATGATGAGCCATCCGATGACCACCACCTCTACCACCACACCCTTGTCGTGGCCTACTCCCGTACATGTCATCACTTTCTTCGCTGGACTCTTCACTCTCCACACGCCCCCACCTGTTCTCAACGATAGGTCGGATCACGCGTCCCCTGAATTCCTCCACCGCACGTGGTGGATTTCTGCCAGCGCCTCCAACCCTATTGAGGTCTACCACCAGAGCATCAAAACGCTCGATCAGTTCATCAAGGCACCGTTCTATACGCCCGACCTTCTGATGCATTGCGTCGAATTCTGCCCTTGGAACCCATTGATGGTTCCCTTGAAACCTCGCATCTTGAACACCGTCAAGAACACGACCGCTATCATTGCCTTGATGAGTTGACATCTCCACAGGAAATAGCCTTGCTCTGATACCAACTGACGCAGCGCGGGAAGCGAAACAAAACGAATCCGAATATAGATTGGTTTCACACAACAAAGAAACACTCTTTGATGCAAATCTAGTTGTGCACAATCGGGAAAAATGAGAAAATTCTCTCACGAAATGTATTTGACAATAAAACAAAACATAACCCTAATATGTCTGACAAAAGAGTATTTATACTTCCCCGTAAAATACCTAAAAGGGGAAAATCTAAGCGTACACGTGGAAATAAATAATAATATACGCGTCTGGAATCTATCGCATACACGGCCGTGCCTCTAGCCGTGTATGTCACTGGGCATGTAACGAACGTAGGACACGGCCGTGTCCCAAGCCGTGTCTTAACCCGTGTAAGCTTCTGTGAAAGTCCTGCAAGCCGTGTCCCAAGCCGTGCCCAGAACCGTGTCAGAGTCTGTGACAGTCCTTCAAGCCGTGTCTCAAGTTGTGCTCGGAACCGTGTCAGCCTTTGTGTCCTCTACTATGTCCAGGCCGTGTGAGGGAGCTGTGCATGCTTATGTGGGATACCCTGATCGAATACACGGCCATTATACACAGCCGTGTATGGGAACCGTGTATGTCTCTGTGGAAATCCTGGTAAAATACACGGCCGTGCTTCTGCCCGTGTGTAGAGGCCGTGCATACTTCTGTGAGTTCCTTCCAAACACTACACGACCGTGGCACAAGCCGTGTGTCCGCCCATGCCTCGTGTGTCTCCATCAATTGCGAACCACCGGACTAGGATATTTGTAGCTGTGACTCATCTATGTCGAACTCCATTGGCTGTTTCGATTGCATGTGCTTGTTTAAAGTCTCATAACCCTCCCCTTTCTTCAATGCATAACTTGATTGACAATAGTTGCAATAAACATAAATACTTCCATCTTTCCCTGCAATTTTATGAAAATATTTAGCAAAAATATTAGATTTAAGTGGTACAAGTAACTTACCTATAGAGTCGGCTTTGCTATTATATGGCTTGGTACTTCTTTCTCCGGCATTTCCTGGACATTGTCATTCTCTTCTTCTTTTGCTTCCTCCTTACTACCTTCTTGTGGTAGCAATTCATTTTGTTCACTGAGAGTCATGTGCTTAAAACTTGAGGGTGGCATTATTAAATTCTCTAACCACTCATTGGTGAAGTCATAGAGATTGTAATCCTCCACGTAAAAAAATTGCTCAAGCTTATATTAAACAGATTTTCTTTTATCACTTTTTCAAAAACCCCCATTTACTAGAAGATGAACCATGGGAGAAACTTACTATTTTTTCTTTTAATATAAAAAGAAAATACTAATATAGAAAAATTGTAACTTGATAATTTTGTTACTTGAAATATATATATATATTTGGTGGAGCACACTTAAATATAGGCAACAAAAATAATCTAGATAATAGAAGTACTTACGAGTTAAATAAATTGAAGAATCTAAAAGTATAGAAAGGAGTTGAGTAAAGAGTTGAGCATATGAGAGCACAAACACGAATAAATGTACAAGAGATTAAGTACATTTTTTTTTTTGCTTGGAGAACCGAATGAACGTAGATGCACATATATATACAACATTCTCGAAGATGGCAAAATGTTTCTGAATGTTTTAAATTTTCTCTTGCCTTGCATTGTTCAAATTTAAAATTTTTCACGCGTTCTAATTCCAAAGCCTGCAAGCCTATTACCTATAAATTTTTGCATGTTGTTCATTTTGTTTTACGACCTACTTTAGAACTTAAATTTAAAAATCTTCACATATGTACAAAGCCTACAATTCTATTATTTGCTTCCTCATGTTTACATTCAAAACAGTACCCTATTTTAACTAAACTTGTAATCCTACTTCCCTTTTCAAAATAGTAACCCATGTGAAAGTTTCTTCCTCCACTACTTTTCAAATGTCAAGTTTTGTTTGTCTTTTTTGCTTTTTTTTTTTTTTTTAGAGGTCAGGCTCTATTTGTCTTCTTCCTTTTTTTCTTTTTCTTTTTTTTTTTAAAAAAAAAACCTATCAATTCGTCTATTTGAATCAGGTCGAATCAATGGATTGGTGAACCAACCGAATAACAGGTTCACAACCTACTGATTCAAATGAGTTACCTAAGCCAACTCATCCAAAACCCGCCTATCGACAAGCTTGATACTGGATCAAACCAACTCTCATAAACTAGTTCAAACCAACCGTCGATTCAACCTAACCTATTCATTTGTTTACTTGGAAGTGTCATATTATCCCCTTATCACCATCTATTCATCCAAGTCTACCGTAATGATTAGTTTGTGGAATATCGGCCACGTCGATAAAAATGCAATTTTTTTTTCCGACCAATCAGTGTAGTTCTAGTAATATTGACATAAGCATGGATTAATTTAATGGTATACCTAATATGGGTCTATTATATGCCAACAGATTACTGATTGTATAACATTTATAATATAATGTATGAATCGATGTATAATAGTAATGACTATATATCTAATGATACGTGATTACATGATATTATATCACGTTATTATATTGATTGCAGTATTATATTTTTTATTATACAATATTTATTAATATTATTACAAAATTATATAACTTGGATATAATAAGTATACCATTAATGCTAAATAACATAGTTAATCATAATTCATGTGTACAATATTCATTTTATAATTTTAAGATATCATATATTATATACAATAATAATTATTATTATATAATATATATTTATAATAAATTGAATATGTGAATTTACTTTAATATAATACGCACAAATTCAATAAATATTATTTGGATGAGTTAATTTGATGAATATAGGCTCCAATTATGGTTTTTAATCAAGAAAATGAATGAAGGAAAAAATTTATGATATTATATATATATAGTATATATAAATATCAATAAGATTTTAATATATATATTTTATATTTGTTTTAGCTGTGACTTGTATAAGTCAAAATTTTATTGATAATACCCAATGGATTCTGTTTTTTTTCCTTTTTCAGAATTATAAAATTTAAAGCTTAAATCTCGCGGAACCTTGATTAGGACGATTGAATCAAGTGAGAAAGTTGAATTTTCGAAAGCTATTAAGGAAAGTAAAAATACCTCTGAAGCCTTCCTTTCATCTCATGGGAACTACTACCAGCTGTGGAAAGACCGAACCTTTGATTTGGCGCTAATCTTAACAATATTTATCCCTAAAAGTTGACAAAAAACGATACCGACTACAAAGGAAAGAAAGTAATAATTCTAATATGTACAGTGTCACTTGCCAAATCTAATCAGAAACCTCTCCCGATTGTCTCCTAGTTACACCTTGTCATGGTGACAATAGCCGAGAGTCTACACTTTTCAGCTACAAGTCCTAAAAAACTAATTTACAGTCTTCACTGCACATGCTCAATCCCGTATCAACTCCTCCAAAAGCTCGTCAAAGATCGAATCCTCAACCTCAAGCCCCACACACTCAGTATCAAACTGAAGATTCATCCAACCGTCATACTTTTCCATATCCCTACTGATTGTATGCTCCAATGTTTGATCTGCCTCAGGTTTCAAGCTCATGTAATGGTTTATTGTAGCCCAAACCTCTTCAAGAACATGCTCTCCTACAGGCGTCGGCCGGATATTGCAAAGGGATGACAATGTCACAGGACAATAGCTAAATGATCTTTGGTATATATAAACTAGTGCCTCATTGATCAGATCATATAAAAGCAGTTGATCACAATTGCAGTGCTTTTCGGTCTTAGCATAGTCAGGATCAACAAGGAAACAATGCTCAACTTCCTCGTACATGGCAGGATCCAATGGTTGGTCATCAGAGTGCCATTGTCCTGCGGATCCAGTTTCGCAGAATCCCGCTAGATCAAGAACGTCTTTCACATAATGATACATAGCTATGTCTTTTAAATCAACTGGAATATCCATCAGCTCATCGTCTAGTTGATCATTCAGAGTGTCCTCCCTTTCAATGTTTGTTTTGCTCTCAGGAATTCGAGGGGTATCCATACGGGATCCCTCTTGCCGAACACCAGAAGAGTCTTGAGCATCGTGCAGAGCATTTTCCGACCTTGTTTCTGGGAGTATTCCTGCAGTTTAGCAATAAATGTGACCCATGCTGGAGAACAAACAGTCAAAATCAAAAAGCAAATACTTCAATGACACTAAACACATTGAACCTCCATTCCAGAGAAACCGTCAATCAAATGTAATGACAGAATGACATCTACGTTAACAAAAATAACCTGTCAGATTTTACAATTCACTAAGTGACAAAATACAATCAACTCTGTTCTTATGTTTGTATACAGTAGAAATGAATTGCAGAAAGGATTCAAGAAGTCCAAATTTTATTCTACATAATGTGCTCTGTTTTGTTCAATGCTTTTTGTATATGGCAATACAGACTAACTAACTAACTAAATAACCAACCAATGGAAACGTGACACATGTACTCCAATTGGACTTATGCATATCTGATCTGGACCTTTACATTTGCTACACGTCATATCTACATCCCCCCTCAAGTTGGTGCTTCTTGAAGCCCCAACTTAAACCTTAAGAATTTAAGTTGCATTTTTGGAAGTGATTCGGTGCACAAATCAGCAAGTTGGAACTTTGATGGAACAAAGTCAGCAGAAATGAGGCCAGAGGAAATATGATCTCATATAAAGTGGATATCAATGTCAATATGCTTTGTCTGAGCATAACAACATGGGTTTGCAGCAATGAGTAGTGTGAATTGGTTTTCACAATACAATGATATAGGAAGTTTAAGTGGGACATGAAGATC
The DNA here is from genome assembly GCA_037954665.1 of Laguncularia racemosa. Classification (NCBI taxonomy): domain Eukaryota; kingdom Viridiplantae; phylum Streptophyta; class Magnoliopsida; order Myrtales; family Combretaceae; genus Laguncularia; species Laguncularia racemosa. The sequence continues at coordinate 1,898,879 of JBBMOL010000036.1, forward strand.
TCGTAAAATATACTAAGTCCATAAAATTTCCTTCGTAGCTGCAGCAAGGCTTTTGTACTCTGCTTCAGTTGAAGACATGGACACTGTGTGTCATTTCTTTGTCTTCCAGGAGACCAAGGCTGATCCAAGCATAATGCAATATCCACTAATTGATTTTCTATTCGTAACATCAGCCACCCAATTAGAATCCAAAAATGCATGAAATGAAAGATCATTTGTAGTAGGATAAAACAATCCTAAGGAAATAGTCCTTTTGAGATATTTCAGAACATGTAATGCAACTTGCATGTGTGGCACACGAGTATTGGCTAGAAAAGTACTTAGATGATGAACTACAAAGCCAATATTTGGTCTGGTGAAATTAAGATATGATAATCTGCCCACTAGTTAGTGAAATGAAGTCAGATTGTCAACTAGATCACCATCATCCTGATTGAACTTGAGTCTAGTAGGTAGAGGTGTTTTAGCTAGCTTTGCAGCAATCAGACCTGCCTCCTCAAGCATGTCTAATAAAAATTTCCTTTGATTAATCAAACAACCATTATCAGTTCTACAGATTTCCAAGGCAAGGAAATATGTTGCCAATCCTAAATCCCTTATAGTAAATGCATCATCTAATTGTTTCTTCAAGATACGAATAAATTCCTCATTAAAACCAAAAATCAATATGTCATCCACATAGAGAAGAACCACGGCAAAGACAGTAGATGTTTGTTGAGTGAATAGAGAATAATCATGCTTTGATTGACAAAAACCAGAAGATATCAGAAAATTAGATATTTCCACATTCCACTATCGAGAGGCTTGCTTGAATCCATATAATGATTTCTTCAACCTGCAAACTTGATTAGTTTGTGGTTTATCATAACCTTTTGGTGGTACCATGTATATTTCCTCATTCGGATGTTCATGTAAAAAGGCATTGTTAACATCAATACGATGTAAAGGCCATGAATATGTAGCAGAAATAGCTATCACAATTCTATTAGTGTTTAACTTTACAACTGGAAAAATGTATCATGGAAATCCTGACCTGCAATTTGTGTATGTCCCTTAGCCACTAGTTGTGCTTCGTATCTTTCCACACTACCATCTAGTCGATATTTTATTTTATAGATCCATTTACATTCAATAGCCTTTTTTCCTTTAGGTAGAGAAGTAATTTCCCAAGTGTCATTAGATTCAAGAGCGTGAAGTTGTTGCTCCATGGCTTGAATCCACTCCTTTTTCTTAACTACTTGAGAGTAATAAGTTGGCTCTTTTATAGTTAATACATTAGCTAATGATGCAATGAATTCTGAAGGATATTTGGTAAACAATTGAATATCAAACAAGGATAGGCAGTTTTATTTGAAGTCTGTGAAGTTATAGTTGTGTTGGCAACCATATTAGATTTAGCTAAATGCACAAAATCCTGAAGCTAAGAAGGAGATTTCCTAGTTCTGGAAGATCTTCTAACTTCAGAAGATGTATTATCACTAGGTAGATCAGTAGGTAATGGATCAACAGCACTAGGAAAAGGTTCAGAAGAAACATTGATTCTGATGTCACAAGTAAATTAGATTCTGAATATTCCAGTCCTTGAGTAGGAGTTTTGAATAAAACTGGATTTTTAGAAGTTAATGAAGGTATGTTAGAAATAGATTTTGGACAAGAATTATCATGGAAAGGGAAAACATCTTTAAAGAAAACAACATCTCTACTTACCATTATTTGTTTGGAAGAGAGATTGTAAACTTTATATCCTTTTTGCCCATTGATGTAATCAAGGAATATACATCTCACACCTTTAGGATCAAACTTATCAGTTTTTGGTGAAATTTGTGCAACATAACATAGGCAACCCATCACTTGAAGATTTTGATAGTTAGGAGGTTTATGAAAAAGCATTTCATATGGTGATTTCCATCCAAGATTGGACATAGGCATTTTGTTCTTTAGGAATGTAGCAGTAAGTATGCATTCTCCCTAAAAACTTTTGGATAAATTGGCATGTAGTCAAAGAGCTATTGAAGTATCTAATAAGTGTCTATGTTTCCTCTCAACTTTCCCATTCTGTTGTGCTGTATAAGGAATGGTTCATTGGTGTATTATTCCAAAGTTTTGAAATAGATCTTGACAGTTTTTAGGGATGAATTCTCCTCTATTATTTGTTCTTACAATTTTTGGAGTAATGGAAAATTGGTTATTGATGTATCTGAAACACTGATCAAGAGTAAAAGGAGTTTGATGTTTATGATGTAATAAGTAAGCCCAAGTTACTCAAGTATAAGCATCAACAATGGTAAAAAAAAAAAACTTACACCATCTAATGAAGTAACTCGGTAAGGGCCCCAAACATCAATATGAAGTAGTTCAAAAGAAAAAAGGTCGAACTTGAACTTTTAGGAAATGGCAATCCATGGAACTTTGCTTCCTGACATGTATTACAAAGGAAGTTATCAAAATCTAAATGCTTACAAATTTCTAAGTGTTGTATCTTGGATATAGAAGTTTGTCTTAAACGTCTATGTATCAAATGTATTGATTTAGTGTTTGAGTTTTCTACATCAGAATTGAATATTCGATTGCAGGAGTGAACTGCAACATCAGGTTCAACAAAGAGTTCAGAACTAGTACATATGGCCCATTGGTCGCCTTTACCTAAGCCATGACTTTTTTAGATCTCAAGTCCTAGAATTTACAAGCAAAGGAATCAAAAACTACTTGCAATGAATGATCACTAACTACTTTTTGAACTAATAAGACTATATGAAAATTGAGGAACAAACAGAACATGTTTGCTAGTAAGGTTTTTCAAAAGTTTTACAACTTAAGTTTTTAAAGAACTTCCATCGGGTAATCAAATTTGTACTGGACTTGGTAACTTTCTAATATCATGAAGTATTTCATAATGAGAGGTCATATGATTAGAAGCCCTCGCATAAACTATCCAAAGAGCCAAATGATTTCTAATTGAGTTAAGACAGAAAGAAGAATGATCAAGAACATGGTTACCTATGTGTGCAACATTCACCACAGTAGTTCCTTCATCTTTATCCCTCACATCTTAAACATTTCTTGGCAAATGCTTTGGAAAAATTGTTTATCTACTGGCTTCTGATCTGTCATCGAACTGATGGAGTTCTATTCATCAAATGGAGTGTCCAGTGTGTTATTGCAAGAGTTTGCAGATGCTTGTTGTTTTCCTCTTGGAAATACCCTTTTTCCCTTATACCACTCCGGATATCCGACCAACTGGAAACAAGAATCCACTGTTTGGTCTTCCCCTTTGCAATATTTGAAAAACAAATCCTTTTTTATCTTTCTTCTATCTGCAAATTGGTTACTACTTCCACTAGTAGGAGCCACAATTTTCTTTAAAACAAATGCTGAAACCTCCACATCAGAAGTTAAAGAACCAGTAACTTGCCATTGTTTTTCCACTTGTTGCACTAAGTAATATGCTCTTTTGACTGATGGAAGTGGTTCTGTAGAAAGAATTTGATTCCTAATTCCTTCATACATGTCATTAAGTCCCATTAAAAATTGAACCAATTTGTTATGGGATTCATACTCCAAAACTCTATCCTTGAATGCACACGTACAGAACTCTACCCTACCACATTCTCAGCTAGGAAAAGAATGTAGTTCATGCAACTCATCCCAACAATGCTTCAATTTGTTAAAATACACACTAACAATCTAATTATTCTGCCTAAGATTTGCTATCTCATTTTGTATTTGGAATATCAATGGACCATTAGCAATACTACACTGTTATTTAACTTCTTTCCAAAGCTCAAAAGCAGATTTCATATAAAGAAAATTTTGGGCTAAATCTGTGTTTATGGAATTTAACAACCAGCATCTAACCATGTAATCGCACCTGTTCCATTTGACTAAATCTGGAGAAGTATCCACTAGTCTTTGGATCGAACCATCAATGAATCTAATCTTTATTTTTGCTCCAAGACCCAACCTTACAGACTCACTCCACAAAAGATAGTTGGTTCCATTGAAGATCAGATTTCCAATCAACATTCTTGAACTATTTGATCCCGAAAGATAAAATGGATCCACAATTGTGACATCAGAATTGCTCATTTTCAATCCCGAAAATAGAAACCTCAGACCACAAGAAAACTAGAACTATATCGATCAATTGAATCCAAGAAACAATGCTATAACCCGCTCTGATAGCATGAAAAAATACAATCAACACTGTTCTTATGTTTGTATATAGCCGAAATGTATTGCAGAAAGGATTCAAGAAGTCCAAATTTTATTCTGCATAATGTGCTCTGTTTTTGTTCAATGGTTCTTATATATGGTAATATAGACTTTAGCTAACTAACTAAATAACCAAACAATGGAAACATGACACATGTACTCCAATTAGACTTATACATATCTGATTTGGACTTGTACATTTGCTACACATCACCTCTACACTAAGTAGGTAACTCTTCGAGGTTATGCTATGTTCAACTCAACAGGTTATATCACTGTCTCAGCAGGTCACTAGTGAATCAGCTGTCTGTCGTGTTAGATGATTGCAAATCCATTCATAAGATTTGATTTGGTGATTTCTCATCTGGCTCGACAGGTCAATATGCTGATCTGATTTATTTATTATCCATCCACTTAAACGGGCATTTGGAAACAAATATTACAAACAGTTTTCCGAAGTTGGTTATAACCATCGTTGAATAATTTAATGAGAAAGGTGATGGAGCAAAAAGGGGATCTGGGATCTCAACAAGTCATATGGCATCTTCATGTGAATTATCGCAACATAAAATATTACACAATGCAGCTGTGTAACTGAAGAAGTACCTTCAGGCTTTGAAGCATTGGCACTCATTTCGTCTTGCCAATCAATATCAAGAACGAAATTCGGGCTGAGCTCCATTCCTTCTTCAATGAAATCTTTTGGTGCTTGCTCAAGAGTTTCCTCATGGATTGATGCATCATTTCCCTTTACTATGCCATGTGAATCACCATCACCACTGGGGAATACTGACCGTGAATGCTCCTGAGGATCTGTCACCAATGTCGATGGCATCTGACCTATGACTACTGAAGGTGATAATAAAATTTTCTCCTGAACCTCATGATGTGCTGCTGCTTCTAATTTTATATTTTCCATGCATGAAGAAATCTTTCCATCATCAAGTCTGCCAGCTTCCACTTCATGAACACTGACATTATTCCTGATTGAAGTCTGAGTCCCAGAAATGTTCATGTCAGGAGATTCATCGCTCCTTGAACAGTAAGATTTGAGTTCGGGCGAAGAAAAGATCCGCCCAAGTGGCTTTCTTGAAGATCGAGAAGATGCATCTTGACATCTGAATTTGGACTCCTCAGAGAACTGTTCTTTGGGTTCTTCATTGAAAATGGACTCATATAAGCGACAATACTTATCTAATGATCCGTCCAAAGATGGGGTCCTTCCAATGTTGCGCTTCCCGGTAGAGTTGATGGAAGAAATAGACCCTTCATTCTCACTGCCATCTCTACTTTCAGTTTCATCATATTTGTTTGCTGCAGCTTCCTTCCACTTTTTTATTTTCTCCTTCATTTCCGCAGAAAGTCCATTACCATGAGGAACTTTGTGAAGAACACCATCCATGGTGATCCGGTGCATTTCTTCTTTTCTTGCTTTCATTGCTTGTTTTATTTTCTGTTTAAGACTCTTGAAGCGTTTAGTAGCCTGCTGACTCTGGCTTTGGCTCTTCAGATAGTACATTGGAGAAGGATTATCAGCACTGGAGACACTAGCCATTTCTTGGTTCAATTTTGAAGCCTTGTCTATCTCAAACTCATACACCGATAAAGAGGAAACCGATTCTCTGAGAGAACCTTCCGGGGATTCAACTTTTCCTGACAAGTTAGATTTCCCCTTATTAGATATGACTTTTCCCAGTTTGTTTTCGGGATCAATAGCATGAGAGATGCTTTTTTCTGATAAATCTAATACGGGAAACGAACTAGATCTCCGTAATCTGAGCTTTGTTCTCATCAATTTTTTATTGAAGCTGCCCCGATACGTCAAATTTCCAGCCTGATGCAAGATTTTCATTACTACCTCCTTATTGATTTTGTTTATATCAAGGGGTCCCTCAAGGTCAGCTGCTCTAGAAACAGGGGAATTTGTAGCATGAACTTGATCGTGATCCACTGGAGTTTCAGATGGCTTGTTGCAGCTAGCCAAGTCCTCATGATGACTCATGGAAAATGGATTTGTTACCCTTGTAGAGCTTTCACATTTTCGGTCAATAATTCTTGGACTTCTTTGACTGAGTATTATGTGATCTACAGTTTCTTCTTCACGTGACTTTAAACTGTAATTTGTTTGAATAGATAGAAGCTCTGCCGGAGATGTTGAGCTTCGCTGATGCTTATTTTTCCTTTTCGATTTATCATCAACAATTAGAGCTTTTATTCGGGATTTGATTGTGTGCTTGGTTGATGAACTTCTTGCTATTTTTTTCTGATCAACCTGATAAATTTCAAGTTAACCAGTAGTCCATTATACAAATACAACTACTACTCAATTCATCATAAATTTCAGTTTCACCTCTGTATTTATATATGGTGAAGATGACATATGTAGCTTCAAAATCATTATCTATCCCCATATTGACGTCCGATACATTATTGATTTTGAGTCACCAAACCAATATTCTCATCAGTCCTCAGTAGTTTAAAACATCCACAGCAACACAAACTTTAAAAATGCGATCGAAGTTGTGCATGATTGTTTAAAAAATGTAAGCTGTGTGTATGCCCAGTGAAGGACAATGATAAAAAAAACCTTAAGCAAACATATATATGCTACATGGTGTAAGAACTTGTTGAACTTAAATGAAAGGATCAAGGTCCTTTCTCTTCAACTTACCATTGAGTTGTGATCACTTCCAGCATTGGCATATTGGGGAATGCAACCCAGACGGTGATCATTTCCACTGCTTCTTGTACTTTCACCAACTATGTAAGATCAAAAAAAGTGTTGGAAATCAGACTCAATGGACATTATCTAGTATGATGAACTAGGTAGTGGCATTAGCCTGATACAAGCAATTTACAACTCATTAAAACTTGTAGGGTTTCTTAACATAAAAAAAAATGGTAACCAATCATGAAACCGGAATGGTATTATGGTTTTTCCTTCTCCACTAAAATAGAATCAAGGGATCATCTTGTATGAATGTGTATACAAAATATATGAAAAACAGTATGGAAGCAAGAATTGCATACCTTCCGCATGTCTTCCACCTCGATGTCTGATTTGAGGAAACCTTTTCGGCCAATTATGGTACTTGAGAATATGAAACCACATACATCCTGGATGACCATGCTCAAACCCCATGTCCTTGCTTTTTGGCTTTCCCATTGAGAGTTATGAAAATCTCCTCTTGAAAAAAAGAAATTCTAACAAATAGTATCAGCACGTAGAAATTCTTATGCATGTTTATATGGTTTAAAATTAATCCTATCTTGCATAAAATAGGCAATTCGACTTGCAACTTGTCTTTGATTTTGTTAATATTTCAAAAGAAGTGAAAAACATGGGATCCTGCTGTTGATGGCATTCCTACCATTGAAAGTAATCAGTCATTTTCTACAGCAGTTTAAGTAGCAGCATAGACACTTAAAGATGAACCATCCGACTTCTGAAATTTCATGCTATATAATTACGCTCTCATCATAATGGTATAAACAATTTCGGCTTAAGAAAATCACGATTTTGAATGTTCTATCTCCAATTCATTTGATCTAATCTTCAAATATATAAATTTTAGAACTACTTTTACGCACCGCATCATTGACAAACATGATTCGGGAATAGTTTTCCTTAATCCATCTCTTTTGATATTATCCTACATCGGTATTCCTACTCCTGAGGAATGAGTCACCATTTTCAAGTTTACAACATATGCAAACAAAAAATGCAGGGTAAACATCTGACCATTTGTTTTCATTTTCTCTTAGCTTCTTAACTAGTGCTGAAAGGGACGCGTTTACCAAACCATTATTTCAAAGCCCTAATGCCTGAACCATTCATGGTGGCAGGGCTAATAGAATCCACATGTTGGCAAGTTGTTTCGTACATTCATTCTCCAAAAAAAAAAATCACATATGATGATTGGATAGATCAATAATATATCAGAAATTACAAACATGGATTGCCAAGCAACTTGAAGCAATGCATCGCATCATCTATAAAACACAATCCTCAGGTCATTCAAAAAAAAAATCATCTCTTGTTTGCATGAAATTAACGTACGACTCTTATAAGTAACACGTAAAGCTGAAATCTCGAAAGTCTCACGATACCACATACTTTGGACGTTGAAAAAGGCTACATTGGAGATATATATATCAATAGATGATAAAAGGACATGTTTCGGTTCAATACCTTGTGTGAAGTTTCCCTGGCTTAGATAGATTAATCGATCGTTATGACTCCAGCTCCCTATATCACAATGGAGAAGAAAAGGGCAATTTTGTGAGGAGTTGCTGGTTTTCAATGCGAGAGGGACAGACAATACAATGGTTGGTATTAAATATGCCAAGCGGAGGCTTGCAGTATTTGCAAAATCCGTAGTTTTCGGTTTGAGGTAAATGTTTGTAACTGCATCATATCAACTTAACAACTCAGTCGTTCACTAATTGGAAAGAAGGCTTTAAAATCCGGTCACCTTCCTTTAAATTTTTATGTGGATTTTTATTGAAAATAAATAAACAAATAATAAGATTGCTGAAATATACGAAAGTTGCTAATAATATTAGGATAAAATTATGAGCAAATAAGTGCATTATGAAGTAAGGATAATAATATGATTTTGGGTATCATTATAAAGCAATTTTCTTTTCATTAATGTTTTGTAACAAGTTTGATATTAGGAAGCATTGAAGGAAGCTATGATCTTGCAATAATATATGTTACGAAGCATTCGAAATTTACGGACAACGAGGAGCATTACAAAGTTTAATTAGGAAAACTTAACAAAATTTCGAAGATATTTATGAAGAGTAAAATTAAGGACAATTAAAAAAATTGGAGAATTACAAAAATAAAAGAGAGAGAGAAGAAGAAGAAAAAGAATTAATTAGAGGTAACTTACAACATTTAGATGATTTTTACATTATCTAGAAAAGATTAGAAAACTTATGAAATAACGTTAATCTTCCATTGTAATCATATAAAAATTTGATCATCCATTTTAATCATTTAAAACTTTGATATTTTATTTGAACTTAATTTCAAATATTGATCACCTTGTGAATTTTCCTAAATACATCTATTATTACTAAGCCAATACATCTTCTTTTGGACTTCGTACTTCTTTAAACATTTTTAATAAATAAAATATAAATTTTCAGTTATACTTTCATATCTATTTACATGTTATTATTATCATGAATCACAGTTATCCCTAAAATTTTACAAATTATCAAAAAAAATTTGTCATTCCATGCTTTGTGAATGAATTAAACATCCACTCCACATGATAACCTTTATTTAAATCAAGCCATATCTTACAACTTTAATTAAACCTCATGCAATGCTTTGGTTACTTAATGTTAAATAGGTCAATTTATTTTCTTTCTTTTTTGTATTTAGTCAACATCTTTTAATTCTTCCTTTTGGGTTTTGAAAAGAAGGCATAGAGAATAAATTCGATTTTCAATTATGAGAAGAAAGAGAGAGAGTTTTTATAAATAATGAGTAAAAAACAAATCATGACTACCATAAAGTAGAATGTTTATTTTATATTAAAATGAAGAAAATGTTTATCGGTGATTTTTTATCGAGTTTTCTTACCTTTTTAATTATAAATAGTGCCATTAAATTATTAGTCAAAATATTGAGAACTCTTTGCAATTCATTTCGTCTAAATATTGAGAATTGTTTGCAATTTATTCTTCTAACCAAGTAAATTATTATTTGATTAGACGCTGATATATATCACTTACTTTAGGCTTCTGTCATTTATATATTGTAATATGTGTGGGCGTGTACTTTTTCTTTTTGTCACATCACTATACGTATGTTCAAGTTATATATTTATAATGAGATACCGAATCCACATGCATATATAACAATTATTATGATATAAATTAAAATAACACAAATAATTTTAAGTGGTGACAGATTGACTTGATAATATAAACTATTGATTTATTTAATAAATTTTAGTATACCGTTATATTTTATTTTTACATAGGTGTGTTGATTTGTACATATGTTTTAAGATATTTAATGTATTTTCAATAATGCTTTTGGTTTTTACAAGACTTTCTAAACTACTTTGATGCGCAGGCTGGGTTCAATATCTTTTTGTATTTTTTATATTATGGTATCGTATCCCATAGTCGTAATAGTCCACACGCACATCATAGTGCAATACCAACCAAAAAATACTTGCTAAAATTCGCACTTACGACTTACATAAGGGGTCTAATCAAGCAGACCATACACGAAGCATATGCAGTAGTAAAACATAAACAAAGCATATAAATAAGTAGTACTATTCTAACTATTCTATCTACAAACCATCATGCATGCAAATATAACATCTGTCAAGTTTTCTAGGTGAAGTTGATCTAAAACGTAATAAAAGGAAACTAAACATGTAGAAGAAAGATTATAATACAGGAATCTCACCCATACAGAACACAACGAAACGAAGGACCCCAATAGCAGACAAGGTACTAAAAAACCCATCCAAGTCCCTGTGTTACACGTACACATATATAATTCATAAAACATGCAACACCACCTTGTATCCTTCAGTTTAGAAATGTAATTGATTTGTTTCTATTCTTACCCAGGTATGGTTGGGCCTAATTACAAGATATTATTTTGATACGATACTATTCTGCTCCTATTTAACTTGTTTTCTTTGTAATTTAGTTAAGTTAATATAAATCTGGTATGTATTAGGTTTCTTAGGTCTGAATAGGGGTGTTGAACTCCAGATTTTGTGTGGAAGGAACAATATTCCTCCTATCTTAACCCTTCTACTCTTGTGTTATTTATACCCACAAAATTGTCAATAAAATTACATTTCGGGTTTATGAATTATGGGGCTCTCTTATAATATTAGAGCTTTGATTCGATTTTATAACTCTAGTTTAGAATAATGAGTAAATACATCCCTCATTAGATAGTCTTAATTTCATTCATAATAACACATAACAAACAAAAAATCAAATAATGTAGTTAAAAATTAAATATTAATGAAATAAAACACAAACATATAAAAATATAATAAAATAAAATACAAGTGAAAAAAGAATTACCCAAAAAGAAAAGAAAAAAAAAAACATAAAGCAAAATGCATAGTACGTTGGCCCAAGGGATTAAAATGAAGGCCCATGAACGCATTTTACCTAAAGGTTTTGGCACCTTCTCTCTCCTTTTAAGGATGCCTTATTTAGTAGTCTCAAAATGTATCATACCACATTGTAAGAGCAACTTCCAAAAATAGGTACATCGCACAGAAAAGGGAAATGTTTAAGGTAAAGAGAGATCCTCTCAAGAAGGACAAAGAAGGACCAACATATTTGCTGACCAATTTTCTGCGGTAAGAACCACATTCTATGCATGAATCTGCCCCCCTGGAATTTCCAATGTTGACAATAAAAAATTCCCCCCACCAAAAAGGCATTTGCATCCTCAAGCATAGTGTTTCACGATAAGAGACTTTATTTTTCTTATTACCCATGTTGCTCAGATTAATTTCACTCAATATATATTCTATTTAATCATTAAACTGAATAGGTTGAAGAAAAAAATTCAATTTTCAACGCGAATTAAAATAATATATATATAATTATATCCTTATAAGGATACCCCATCTTATCATACTTTTTCCTCTCCTTTTTCTTACTTTGATTTTAAGATTCTTTTTGACAAGTAATATTGTGTTTGAGATTCATAGCATGGGTTAGATGAATAGCTTCAGAACACATAATTTCACAAATTGTAATTTGTCAATGCAATATTCATTGTCTGATACATTGAGTCCATGACATGTAATAATGACCACATATTATATTATTAATATATAAATGAAAAGAGAAGCAATCAAACCTAATTTTGCAAGCAACGCGTGCATAACACATAATTATGCAAATGAAGTACACTTCTATTGATAAGAAGAATATTTATCTAAATATTATTTTTTTATGTATCTGTTTATGAAAAGATGGACCCACTTTGCACCATCTGAAGTTGAGTTGGGCACTATCCATATACGCCAACAAGCGAAAGAATCCCACTTCCCACTTCACAAATAAAATGGAAAAAAAATCCAAAGAAACACTTATTTATATACGTGGTATATAATTATTAATAAAATTTATATATAATAATAAATTAATAATTTTTTAAAAAAATTATTAAATATAATTTATGTATATTATATAAATTAAAATTTTATTAATATTTATATATTTTATATAAAATATACATAGCATATGATACATTTTTTTTTTTATGTTTCTAAAACTTTTCTAAGTGTGCAAAGCTGGCCACTCACTCAAATATTAAAAATTTCCTAAAGAGATCTTTTTGACTTTACTTTTTTCCCTTTATTCTTCAAGAGTTTTTCTTACAATATTTATTTATTTTTTCCATCTCCCCACTTTCACCACCTTTATCCCCCACCACCACACTCATAGTCAACTCCCTCATTATTCCTTTAAATAAACCCAAAACACGTACCACCCAACAAAATAAAACGAAAACAAGACACACCCCACCTCAAAAAGTCAGCTCTCTCTCTCTCTCTCTCTCTCTCCCTCTCAAAACCACTTCACATTTTCAACTCCAATCCATCAATGGAGACTCAAGTATAAACTCAAGCTTGATTTTTTTTTCCCAATACTGCTTCAATCCTCAAGAGTCCAGCTCTTCCATTCACTTTGTTTTGAGTATAACTCGAATGGGTAACGGTGCAACAAGGCTAATAAGTAAGTGCTGCTACACGGCAGCTGGAGACATCTCCCGTCGCTACGACATGGCTATGATACTTACCGAACCACCACTCGACGAGGGTCTCGGACACTCCTTTTGCTACATCAGACCCGACCCATATCGCCTCTCCTTATCAAAAATACACTCGGAATTGGAATCCACCTCAACATCAGCATCGAACTCAAACTCAAACTCATCCTCCACTCAAACGACGTCGTTCATCTCCATATCAGGTGCCTCCGTCAGTGCCAACGCGTCATCACCACTCTCCACGACACTAAACGACGCCGTTACTTACAGTACAGTCCTCGATAAAGCCTCTTCTTTCGAAAGCTCAACGCTTTTCGCTTCGCTGCCTTTGCAGCCAGTTCCAAGGTCTGGTAATTTAGTTGGTGCGTACGGTTCGGGTCCTTTGGAGAGAGGGTTCTTGTCTGGTCCGATCGAGAGAGGGTTCGCTTCCGGTCCAATAGACCGCGGACCATTCTCTGGTTTTATTGATCACAAGGGTGTTGATCATTTGAAATTACAGAGGAGTCTGTCGCATGGAGAGTACAATCTTTTTAGGCCTAAAAGGAAGAGACATAATTTGGTAAGAGCTTTTCGTAGAGCTTTTTCTAAAACTATTGCCAAAGGAGGACACAACAATCGTAATAGTAATGGTAACAGTAATAGTAATAAGTTTATTCATGATGTTGTGAGCAATGATAGATGTGGAAGTACTGATATTATTCAGGATGATGCCTGTTTAAATTATGGTGATGGTGGTTTTGTTGGAGAGAATGAGAGTGTTCAATGGGCACATGGTAAGGCCGGTGAGGATCAAATGCATATCGTTGTTTCGGAGGAGAATGGTTGGGTTTTTGTGGGGATTTATGATGGATTTAATGGACCTGATGCTCCTGATTATCTGCTTTCTAATCTTTATGGTGCTGTGGAGAAGGAGCTTAAAGGATTGCTATGGAGTGACAAATCCGAGTCTACTAGGCCATCCTTGTGTGAGGACTATTCGGCCAATTCTGTTGATAAATTTGATCATGTTGAAGTACAGGATGAGAAGATTAATCATGACAAGGAGAATTGCACAATGGAGAACTTGTATATGAGGGACGGTTTTATACCTGATTGCAAGGGAAAAAGAGGGAAGAAGTTGGGGAGTTGTGGTAAGGGGGTAGAGAAGAAGGATTTGAAGGAAAAGATAAACGAATCACGATCAGATTGTGATGGGAAGCTTCAGCATTTGCATGTTCTGAAAGCTCTTTCACGGGCATTGAAGAAGACTGAAGATGCCTATTTAGAGTTAGCAGATAAGATGGTGATGGAGAATCCGGAGTTGGCTTTGATGGGTTCTTGTGTTTTGGTGATGTTGATGAAAGGGGATGATGTATACTTGATGAATGTGGGGGATAGCCGAGCTGTTATAGCTCGGAAAGTTGAAGCTGACAATGGGATGAGGAAATATAATCGGGGCATTGAACGGATCAACGAGGAAAGTGTTCATGGAAATGAAATCTATGATGGTGATGAATTTGATGGATTCAACTGTCTAACTTCTATTCAACTCACCCGGGATCACAGCACGTACATAGAGGAGGTAATTTGACTAATTTCTTATCCACATGTAACATGATTGTTGTGCAGATATGTACTTTCTCTCGTGAACTAAGAGTTTGGATTTTCTCTCAGGAAGTTCACAAAATTAAGAATGCACATCCAGATGATCCCTCTGCAATAATGAATGATCGCGTAAAAGGTTATTTGAAGGTCACTCGGGCCTTTGGTGCTGGATTTCTTAAGAAGGTACCACAACATTTTGCTATTTCCTGTTTAACATCCTTTTGTCCCATTTTTGGGAACAACTGGTAAATTCTAATCGAATACAATAGGCTGTCTGTTCTAGGAACTTAGAAGTAAATACACTGGATAGATCCTTTAGGATGTTTTATGAGTTTTTTTAGACCCATCTTAGCTTATCTTTCAAAATTTCCGAAAATCCATATATGTCAAAGGACTTCCTATTGCTTGCGCCTACAAATTGCCCAAAAGTAATGCAAAAGAAAGGTTTTCCATTTTAGCAATACCTATAGAAGGGCATGACAAACTAAGCCTTTTAACTGGGATCCGGTTACTTGTCTTTCAGAGTTTCCTTTTGAACTGCATAGACAAAGTCCTATAAGATTTCTATCGGATTCTGTTCCTTCTCCTATGTTGCACGATTAAGAATATGTATAGATTGATTTTTGACAGTAGTTGCTTGTTTTGCAGCCAAAGTGGAACGACGCATTGTTGGAGATGTTCAGAATAGATTATGTTGGAGTTTCCCCTTACATTACCTGTTTCCCATCACTCTGCCATTACAGACTTGGCCCTAGGGACATGTTTTTAATACTGTCATCTGATGGTCTGAACCAGTACTTCACCAATCAAGAAGCCGTTTCAGAAATCGAGTCATTCCTTGCTTCCTTTCCTGAAGGGGATCCAGCACAGCACCTCATTGAAGAAGTTCTGTTTCGGGCTGCTAAACGTGCCGGTAAGTCTTATTTAACCAAACAAACAAAGCAGGGTAGTCCACAGCAGCACATTCTGAGTCTATTTAACAAATCAATTTGCTTGATTTTGCAGGAATGGACTTCCATGAGTTACTGGAAATTCCCCAAGGAGATAGGCGGCGTTACCATGATGATGTCTCCCTTATCATAATTTCTTTGGAAGGAAGAATATGGCGTTCATCGATGTAAATAGCAAATCCTAGGATGTGGATAGAAAGTACATAGAAGTTACATGCAAATACTATATAGTTAGAGGCTTAGTGGGACATCTGCCACAACAGTCGTTGTCCAATGTTGAGGGCTATTAACTTACAAGTATCCTCTGCTTTTTGTTTGATCCTTCAAATTTTTGTTGGATGGATGTGAGTGGTGTCTCTCACACAATTTTTCAAATCTCCGATATGTTTATCTTCTCCATTATAATATTTTATTATTATTTGTCCTATACAAATTGATTTGAGATCAAAATTTGGTATCAGAACTCCACTTTACGCTTGTTCTCTGCTTTCTTCAAGTGTGCCTGATATTTATTGCATTACTGGCTTAGTGGGTGATTATTCCCCCATGGGATGTCTCCAAGGAATCGGAACTTTGCTTTTAAAATATGTAAATGGCATGAGCATGGGAAAAAGGCATGGAAGGGAATCGTAGTAAAAAAAAAAGCCATAAAAATAAATAAAAATATAATCAAGAATAACATGTCACGTTAACTGTATTATAAAAAAAAAAAAATGATTAGAAGTGATATATGCCATAATGACCATAATATAGTACGTAAGAAGCCTACGCGTATTTATATTAGTAAGCATATGCAGTAGTTGATTTTGCACGGTGGCTCTAACATGCTTAGCAAAATGCATCGTATCTTAGTAACCGGTTCTTCTGTTTGTTTCCTTAAGGTGTTCGAAAACTCAAAAGTTGCACAGCACTTGTTAACATCGTTCACGTGCTTAGAGTAGGTTCTTCTTGGTTGAATTTACTTTAGCGGGGGCTGTCTTTCATCGGCAGCGTTCTTTTGTACAGGATACAACCGTCACCAAGTAAAACCTAAACCGATTCGTTCAGTTTCAACCCAGTTAGGATATTGAATCCGACGTCAATATGGAAAACTTCTTATTTTAAGCCATTGACCTTTGGTAGCCTATAGTTATAACCATTGACTTTCATCGTATTGATTTAATTTTTCAGTTACGAAACGTTCATATTTTTAGATTCATTGGTCTTAACTACATTACATAATAAAGGAGATCAATATTAATAAGAAAACTATAGAATTAGAAGTTTAATATGAGTAAATAGGACCATGAGCATATAGACTTGACTCTAAGCCAAACTAAGGACCGTGGAATAAGAATTAAAAATAGGGACGAATAATATACTATAGTTTCTAATCGTTCTGGTTCAATTTGACTCAAATTTTATTTAATATGTGTCATTAATTCTTAAATAAGATTTTAGTTAGGTTGGATTACAATACTTATCTCCATTTTCTTTTTTTCTTTTTTTTTTTTAAAATAATGAATCATTTCGATTTTTTTTTTATATATATAAACTACAATAAGACTACTAAATTTATGATTTTATCAAAATGAACCATCTAAGTTGGTGAGATGAAATAAGAAATAAAAATGCAAATAAGGATTCATCGTCACCAAAATCATGTGAATTTCGTACTCGATGTGGGGTTTTCAAATTGATTGCGTTACATGTGTATCATCTCTTAATGTATGTATCTGTGGATGTATAAGCCTGCAAGTATTACCTGAGGCCCAAGTGTAAGACAAAACAGTTTGTCTGCAATTGATGTTGATAGTCAAACAATCACATTATTAGTATACGCGTCATTATAGTTGCAATTAGGAATACGTTATCCCACTTATATCTGTTTACGACTTCGAAAGCCAGCATATTCATGACTTTTTAGACCATAGCAAAAGTTAGCCTGGTGACTTAGCGGCTGCTTGATTTTCCAAATCTGGAAGATAAGCGGAATCAGTTTTACAAGATTTTCTTAGCACCCATTAAGAGGGCAAAAGAAATAAAGTCTTCTCCTTTTTCAGATTTTTTTCTTTCTTTCTTTTTACATAAAACATGAATTTTATATTTGTTGAGTTATATTGTAATATAGATGCATATATTATAAGGAAATTATATTGTAATGAAAAAGAACTTGGGATCCAAGGATCCATTTGGAAAATGAACACATTTTTTACTCAAATATAGATAAAGTATATCTAGAAAATATTTCTACTACAATCGCCGAATGAAACTTAAGACTCTAATCAAGAAATATCTCATATGGGATTAAAAAAAAAAAAAAAAAACTATCTAAAACCTAAATCTGAAAACAAAACAATGGGACAACTCTTATTTATTGATGAAAAGATGGTATCAGATCTTCATATTTAAATCAAGACAATTTCTTATTATAGAAGTCGTGCAGTGAAAATAATGACAGCATCGAATCATTTGAGTCCGAGCTGATGGCAAAATATGATCATGGCATCTCTAAGCTTATATTAAAGCAAAAACAGAGTTATACTTCACCCAATCTTCCCTCACTCTCTTCTTAAAATTGCTTTTTTCTTTTTCCAACTCGAAGTTCCCTGTCCATAACTGTCCCATCTGGTGCTAGCTGAATGCAAGTCATAATAATAATAATAATAATGTTTTTAAGGCTAATTACATACTTTTTGAAAAAGAAAATTTATGACAAAAATACAATAAATATGTGATTAATTTTATAAAGATAAAATAAAATAACTAATTTATATTGCTGGAAAACAAGGAATCACAATTCCTTCATATAGCACTAAGACTATAGTCTTTTTGAAGCATATTTCCATGTATATCCGTGTGAGCCTAGCCCAAAAGTAACACCTTGAGCTAATTTAAGAGTATAGTGGTGTTTTTAGATACACTTCTAATTTATTAGTAATATTTGTTTAAGCATAACCAAATAAAATAATTATTATTACTTATTTTATTCTTTAAAACTACAAATCTATTTTACCAAATAAAATAATTATTATTACTTATTTTATTCTTTAAAATTACAAATCTATTTTTACCTTGGATAAATTACATGATCACCTATATAAAATTTTTAAATTACATGACATCTCTTCTTTTTTTTTATTGTCCACTAGCATCCCTCTATCATGCATTAAGTCCTTTGTAAAAAGATTTAAGGGATGTCTATATAATTAAAAGTTATTTAGTAATGTATATGTAATTTTGAAACTTATTAGAGGGTTTAATGTTATTTCATCGAGAGCAGATATACAATTAAAAAAAATAGAGATGTTGATATAATTTTAATAATTTTTAGAAATGATATATAAAGTATTCTATCTTACTCAATCCTTGAGCCAAATGTATCAAAACTTTTTTCCTCTTTGGGACTCTTATCAAAAGCCATAGGACACTTGCCGTCCTTTTTATATTTATGGATAAATTATCATTTTAGATCTTACTATAACTATGGTAAAGTTGAGAAGAGTTGCTTGTTGAATTCAAAAAGGAAGTTTTAATTGACTTGGAAGAGGGTGGAAGGAAAACAGGTTTCCTTTTCAGAGTTTAGGTTTTTTATTTTGTGAGTGTACTATATATGTCATGACCTAAAACTGGTAAAAATAAAATAAAATAAAATAAATAGGTCGCATAGTAAGAATAAGATGCATATAATTAACAAATTGACCATGAAAAGAAGACAAAAATTGGTTGAGAAGTCTTCGGCAATAAAGAAACAAAGTTAGGTTTATTTACTACAATGGAAATAAAGCTGGCAATTCAATAGTCAGATCAAAAATGCATGCAGGCATGCCAATGCAAAGAAGATACATCCAACCCGAGTGCTAGGCAGTTGCTGGTGGTTTAGGTTTTCGCTGACATCTCGTGACCTAATTTACTAAAAGGACATCAATTTTTAGAATGGTGACGGTGATGGGTCTTAGGTTTTAATAAGACAATCGCAGTTTGGATGGTTATGACTTGTCAGAACTACTACTGTGAATTGAATCCCTTGAAGTTGAAGTTGTATTAGCTAGCCTAACAAACGTATCATGCCCTCATGATCTTGGGAAATTAAAAACATAAATAAATGAAAGTGTTGACTCGACTTTAAAAGATTTATTTTTAAAAAAAATTAAGAAAAGTGGATAGTACACATTTTACTGTTTGGTTTATTTAAATGGAATAATTATAAAATTGCTTATTTTTTATAACTATTTTACAAAATACGTTTCTTATACAATGTACAAGATTGAAGGACAAAATGGAAATGCGAATGGCTGATTTCATCTTGTTTTTAGTGAAGGGTATGAGAGGTGATGTGTAGACCAAACATTTTTCTCGAAATTGATAAACGAAAACCAATCGAGGGACTTACTTGAACATGATGAAGAAGTCACCCTGCTACTAGCAAGTGACTAGTATTCAAAGAATGAAGGTATTAATCCAACTAATTAGCTATATATGTAATATTTGAATAAGTGACAGTAAGATATTAAAGGATAAATACTACTTCTAAAAAGGTATAGAGCTAGATAATGTAGATTAACTTAAAGCAATGAGTTGGGAATGTAGTGATAATGGTGTGGGGACATGCTTGAGCAACTGCATTGAGTAGGTTCTAAGCAAATTGGGTTTCGAAAAGAAGGAAACCCTAAAACAATGTATGGGTCATCTTAATCACAAGGAAAGAATAAAGATCCTAAATTCTTTTTTGTAAATTGGCGAGTATGCACTATTGCAACTTATGAGAACCTAAAGAAAAGAGGGCTTAACATTTGTATCTAGATGCCACTTGATTTACAAAATTGAAGAGACATTTCGTTATCAATTGTGTGACCGTGAAATTATTATTTAAGTTTTGACAGCTGCAATTCAATAGATACCATGTGAAATGCTTGTTCAAATTTAAATAAAGCATGATTTTGATTCACAAAGTAAAAGGGGAGGAAAGAACATTGGATTATTTCGTAATGATGTGTGCAATTTGATTTTGTTGCATGCAATTTAAATGATGTTTAAAGGAAACATAAGTCAAGAGTAAATATAACTTTGCTTGAGATCAAAAGAATTAATAAGTTTGCTTTTTATCTTGAAACCTTAATGGCTTTATCAAAATGGGCAATTCTAGAGCTTAAGGTATAGTAAACTACATTATTCTATAATTAAGGGTGGGCTTAAGCAATAAAAACAATCAAATTGAGCTACAAATGTATTAAAAGAAATTATTTGAATTTGATAAAAGGATTTATGTTCAATGCAATATAATGTATCATTCACAAGACAAATGTTGCATTCAAGAGAATGAATTACAAGGAATAATACAAATAGTAAAAAGAGTAATTTTATGAGTAAAAGTACATCCAAAAACAACTAATATTCAAAATAATAATAATAATAACAAGGTTCAGAAGAAGAATGAAAAAAATGTATTGTATCTTTTCTCTATCCTTTTAGATTGAAAAAATTCTTTATCAATATTTCTTCAAGTCATTAGCAATTGTTTATGTTTATTATATGCTCTCAAGTCTTAGACAATGAATTGATTTATAAATTGAGTTCTATTTTCTTGCAACTCGAGAAGAAAGTAGTCATTTTAGTATATGAGCCTTGTTCCTGAAATTTAAGCCAGTTCCATGGCACACTTGCATTATGCCTAATAGCTTATATCCATTTTAGGTCTCTACCAACTATTGATCTTACTACACCTTGTCTTTTTTTGTCAGTATTGGGTGTAATGACACATTTCCTTACATGCATACCTCTCTTTACACTACATCATGATTTGACCTCAACTATTTCCTTTCTATGATGATGTTTTCCATAACCTCAAGACTTATAATCTACCTCCTACTTAAGGTACTCTAATAGCTGTTTCAAGTTCAAATACATTGATTCTACATTAGTTACTAATGTGAGACAAGTATACTTATCAAATTTTGTAATTTAGTGAATTAAATGTAGATATCATCTCATAAGGATTATGAATACTAATACCAATCTACACCTTATTATCTAACTGGTAAATTATAAAAATTAATTAATCTAAACTCTATAATTGAATATTAACTAATGAACTAAGATTAAATTGAAAGAGAGAAGAGCAAAACATATTATAATTAATTTCAAGATGGTAAAACTAATATATAGACTTTGTTTTCCTTAGGAATTATTATGTAATATTAACAAAATTCATTCAAATCTTTCTTAATTTCATTAATCGAAGGAATTCTTAAATTATTTTAATAACTTTATCAAATTTATTAACCCTAATTTTAAAAATACTTATTTGAATCTCTTCATAATAGCATATTTCAAATATTACATTAAAAACAACGAATTTTCTAAAAATAAATTAATCAATTCCAAAAGAATTATGTAACTTATCTTTAATATTACATTAATTTTCTTCAAACATACTAGATCTAATTATACATCAGATTTTTTAATCATAACATATAATATCAATTAGATAGAATAATACTCTAGAAATATTAATCTAAACAATATAAAAAACACATGCATGAATAAAAAAATCTAAGAATTCAATAAATATCAATAAATCTAGTTACATAACAATCCTAAAATCCACAAGTCTAAATATTAAGAAAATTTAAACTTTAATCATATTGAAAACAGAAATCCTCAATGATGTATAAACATGCATCATCAAATAAGTCAAATAAATCTAAGAAAAGCCCTAAATTCTTAAAGTGCAAAAAAATGGCTTTCTAGTCTCTCAAAAACCCTAAAACAAATTAAAAAACCTCTTCTCTTTTTTTTTTTTTCGGTTGAGTATCCCTTATCCTTTATATAGTAAGCATAAAAAATTCTGTTTTTTAGGCCAATATGTTGTTAAACATAGTCATACTTCGGGTTGTGTCAAAATAATCAATAAAAAACTTGGAAAACTGGACACCACAATAGACATAACCTAGACATGGTCGTGTTTAGAGGTTCTGTCTAAATCGTGCTTTAAAATTAATTATTTTCAAAAGATACACGATCAATAAATACAGTTGTGCCTATCCCTTGTGTAACTCTCTGTTTTATGCTTTAAATTCAACACGATCTAAGCATGATCATATCTAAGCCATGTTTTATTTTCAAAACTTCATAACTTCTTCTATTTAGCTTTAAATTGAGTAAAATTAGATTTTTTTCTACCTTTTTAAGTCAAGTCAACTTATGCACATGGGATTGGGCTCTCTTTCCTAGACCTAGTGTGATTAAGGTAGCAACATATATATGCGCCCTTCTTTTTGTAGATACAAATATATGAGCATTTGCAATAATGGTGAAGTTACTTTTAATGCATGTGTTTCAATGTCTTAAAAACACAAATTTTCGAACAAGTACACTCTCTGGAGGGAGCTAACTCCTAAGAGTTATGTCCATTTTTTAGCAAGCCACATCATTACTTTCTCATAAACAACTCTAGCCTTTTGGATAGGTGTGGAGCTACATCCCCTTATATTTCTTTTGTATCACTATATATAATTCCCAAACCCTTTCCGATAAGCTTTACCTTTGACTCTATACTTTATGCAAACTTTATGTGGATAAACTCTCATCTTATGAAATTTCTACACCACCCATACTCACTTCTTTATATGCTTTCATATTTCAATCAAGCTCCCAAAACCTACCGAAGACATTTAAGAAATCAAGTGCTAAGAAGAGAATATTACAAGCATCGAGGTCTTAAATGTCTCAAGGTTCTCTAAAGACACTATTGGTCTTACTAAACTCCAAAACAATAGTAGTTGAGGGTTTAACTTGATGCTACCTAAGAGAGGATTATCATGCTTAACTATTGTGCACATGGAGGAGCTATGCACATGTATAGGGCCTTGCATACAAAAATCTCGTGAAGAAGTAGTCATCCCTTTTAAGAGAAAGCCTGGATCCTATAAAGGCTCTATCAACACACTTAGCTAATACGGTGGCAAAGAAGATCCCTACTCATTGGCAACCTTTAGAGGATGTCATTAAGATTTAAGGTCGTCCATGAATAGTATACTTATCTAAGGTGTTGCCTTATCATGATTGGAAGACTTTAGGCCAGACACTTTCTTTAGTCTCTATGATAGTCACCTCACCTTCTCAAGACTCCTTGTGGTGGCCCTTCTTTTCTTTGGACCACTGTGATAGAAATCGAGATTGAGGAGCAGGGATAAGGAAGGAAAAAGGCCAAGACAAGCTGAAGTAGTTATAAAGCCAACATAAACCATTAAAGACCAAATTAGGTCAATTGGTTCTCAATCAAGCTAATCGAATTTGGTCTTGCTAAAGTCTAGGTTAAACTGAATTACACCTAAGTCAATTGGTTTTTGCTTGTTTAGAATATTAAGCTAACCAAGACTCTTATAAAATCAACCAAGCTTGATTCGATTGAAGGATGAAGGCTAAATTTATCTTATTTGTTAATTTTAAATTTTCTTTATTATTTATATACTTTCCAATTTGAGTGTTGAGGTTTTATTTTAGCATATAAATTAGCATAAGCTTGTTCATGAAAATAGGCATACTAAGAATGCAAAATAAGTGAATAATATTCAAAAGATGCAACACAAGTTACATATTTTAGGATGGTCCTAGAATTATACATTAGGTTATGATTTCAAATTTCAAAAGCTTAAAGTTATAGAGTAAGTATGGCATGGGATCTCTTGCTAAAAGATGCAATGCAATTTACATATTTTAGGATGGTCTTAGAATTATACAATAGGTTATGGTTTCAAATTTCAAAAGCTAAAAGTTATACAGTAAGTGTGACATGGGATCTCCCACTATGTCCACACGAATAATATCATACCTAATCTATACAATGATCATGTTGGGTGAAAATAGGCACATCCAGAATGAAAAGGTAGATACCAGTAATCTTATAACCGAGTAGTATAAACATTGGTCTTCTAGTGGAATGGATCAAATTCCATACGGCTAAGACTCAAGCAACAACATTTTTAAAAAGATAATTATTAAGGTTAGTATCATAATTATCTTATCTAAAAATTTAAAATAGATTTAATGCGAGTTTTATATTTATTACTTGACACTCTACTTGTGAGTTAAGACATTAACTAAAACTCATGAAATATAGAACTTAATTAACTTGAATCACATTGATATTAATATTATAATTATTTTATTTCAAAGTTTAAATTTATAATTTTGATGCTGACTTTATACTCATTAATTAGCAAGTCAATACGGGCTTTTTTATATCCATTGCTTGGCAATCATGAACCTATAAAATGAAATTTCCTTGCGATTGATGAAAACATATGTGGCTGGAATAAATCCTCATAGAATATAAATCTTTAAGTAAGAAAGTCAACTTTGATTATCTTAGTGGATTAACTAATGTTAATGGACAAATAATTGGATGCACTAGCACTAGTAATGTTTTCTACTTTCTATGCAGTTTTGTACCCACCAAGGAAGCTTCCAATTCTATTTTATCTTGCAAGGTGTACAACAAAGCTAGATATTTATACCTAAATAGTGGGGTATGCAAAGTCTCCTAAACTTAGAGTTAACCAGTTAAAGTGATACATTATGCGTAACGTTTGGTTTAAAATTTATTCATGTTAATAGAACTAATATATTATTACAAACAAATTGATAATATATATTTAAACATCATTTCATATATAGTCTAAATACTATTATTAATATATAAAAGTATATTACCAACTATAATCTATATAATCACGAATAATCATTTCGTATTTATATGAATCGATATAATATTTAAAAAGAGTTATTTATAAAAACGTAATATCGTGTATCAATAGTTGTGTTATTTTATATATTAAGTTATGTGAATTATAACTCTTTTGTGAGTATTGTTATTTACACAAAGAATATATTTTTGGACACATAATTAACACAAGAATATTGTTAATGGCCAAAAAGGTGTTAGAAAAAAGGAAAAAAAAAAGTTTTAGTAATGAAAACTAAAGTTTTCAAACGGTCAAAAGGTAACATTACTAATTAAAAAGTATAAGTTGAAAACCAAAAAAATAAAATAAAATTACAAACATATATGTGTATGTATAATGTGTGTGTGTGTATATATATATATATAAATCAAATATGTCCTATATCTTTAACCATATGAAATCGATCATTTGGATTTTGTAAAGTCAGAAATTTCACTTCTCGTCGCCAGCCAGCCTCAACTCAAGTCATCATAAAAGCCAGCAAATGAGGAGCGGGTGATAATAATGAATTTTTCAACAAATGTGGGCAAGCCTTTTAATGATCTGTACGATTTACTTTTTGTTTTATCGTCGAGACTTAGACCGAATGGCCAACTTTAACTCATAATGTTCAACGAGGAATCCAATGGGAGTATCCTCCGTTTTTGCACATGTAAAACCTAATGGTTATTTTGATAAGTAGAAACTTTTAGTAATAGCTGAGAGTGAGTTCTAAAGATAAAGGCTATCAGTCAGTTAGCGATTATCTAGGATGGAAAACATTTATGAAAAATGATTTTTTTTATCAATTATTATTACAATCGAAAGAAAAAAAAATCCAACCTAATCTATTTTACTAAAAAATCATTATTCGTACCATTAAACCTAATTTTATTGAACTACTCAATAATATAGTAATATTTTAACAATGATAAAAATCAAATTATATAAAATTAAAAAAAAAATAAAACTTATTTTCGATAAAATAGATACATCCAAAGTGAATACGTTGTTCAAAATAACTAATTGATTCATAGTTTTTTGTTTTTATTTTTTAATTATAATAATTGCAATGCGACATTCAATGTACAATCCGAACATGGTAGCAATCATTACGCTTGATTTTATCAAACCAAGCCCTAATACAAGTCCGCATGCAGATTTGACTTTGCGTGTGAGAAACTAGCAACTTCAGGAAACTAGCTAGCACAAAACGATGCAGATCTCACACGAAAACAACTGTGCTTCATCACCTTGTTCGATGATTGTTTAGCATGGAAATATGAATTACAAAGGAAGTAATAAATGTGATTAAAAAAAGAGAGGAACATTTACATATATAATATTAAAGTTGATGACCCATTTTTGGCACCTTTAAGAGTTTTAGGATATTTTTTTTTAACTATATTATTTCGGTGGGAGGCTCAAATTTTAGTACCTTATTTTATTATAAATTAATTTTAATTTTAATTTTAACCAGCCTTATATAGTAAAAGAAACATTTAAAATAGATGGTTATTATAATATTTTTTTAAAAATAACTATCCTTGTAACCAACTCTCCTTATTTTTCTCCCATAACATTAATATACGAATTGTAATAACTATCTCTTAATATATTATCTATATTTTATATGTTTAAGTTTTAAGTATACACAACGCGGGTATTACTTCCATAATGAAACTTACAAGAAAAATGGTTTGCAGATGTTAAAAGTCAGTGGCTCTTCTTTTGATCAAGTTGTTTGCGGCTACTGATGTAGCCATCATTTCAATCTCACAAGAGTCCTGCTCTATCTCACAAATGGCAGTCAGTTTCTAATCATTTGAGACCTCTTCTTTTCCTGGATCTATTCAAGGGCTCCAGGTGATATGATAGGTGGCACCACCACGTAGCAGGCTGTCAGTTTTTTTTTTTTTTAAATCTCTGGCCAAAGAGCTGAGTGGTGACTCCATCGAGCACGATGGGATGGTCCTTCCTCAGTGTTCCAAACGCACCATGGGTGCCATCATGTACCTCGATACGATACGCGTTGTTCCATCCCTGACTCACCTGTATACGTGCTCGGCCACTGCTTGCCTTTGATCGTGGGTTCTTCTAGTGCTTTAGGCCCAATTGTTATTTGACTTTCAACGACCCGAATTCGTCACCTTACGTAAAGTTGGATTTTTTTAGTGAATATAGGGCATTTTTTTAATTAATTATTAAAATAGAATTTTTTTTAAGTTATTACAAAAATAAGAAAATGAAGATACATATGCCTTCAATTTAACACATGCAAAAATGAAAACAATGAACTTTACAATTGCTCCAATACAAAAATATAACTTAAAGAATATAAAAGCAATAGAAATTTATTATAAAACTAACACATCAATATCTAGAGAAAACTAAACCTTAACGCCCAGCAATTAAGATAAATATTAATACGAATATTAAGAAAAATTTCATAGAAAAAATTTATAAATAACTTCAAATATAATAAGTTTATCTGAAATATACAAAATTATAAAGTTAGAAATAAAAGCATGCACATAATCTATGATGTGACACGTTGTCTATGTCCTCAACCATTTCCATAAGGAGGAGCATGCAACTCTTGTGTCAAGTTTTGCTTAGTAAGTGTCTCATCAAAGTCCTAGGGAGGTACTAAACTCCACTAACTAGAACTTTCACATGTTGTATGTTATGGAGTCTCTTTTGCGGAGCTAGTAGAGTAGATATAGAATAACCTTGATACTTAGGAGGAGGGTCTAAAACAAGTTAGAGTTAGACACCAAGCTACCAACCATGTAATCGGTCATGTAAGTGCTGATATATGACTTTAGGTGTGAAGTCGAGATAAGTGCTACATCAACAAATGCTCTTGGTGGTAGAAGATGCCTCAATAAGTCAAGTACATCCACCTATTATTGAACCTAGCTAAGCGTTCATCTAAGTCCTCTAACTCTAATCTTACCCCCACACTAAAGTGGTGCAATTGGTTCTTCTTGAACTTGTTACTAATCAACTATTACATCAGGGTCCCCATGTTAATGCTGATGATAAGGTCCATGGAACATCTAAACCTCGCCATGATCATCTAAAAACTAGATCCCACTTTCAGCAAATGATATAGTTGCTATGTGATTAAGAGATAGTCTAATTCTTTCAAACGTATCAGCCTAGATAGAAAGATGTATAAAAGAGAGTCGGTACAAGTATAGTATTAAGCTACTAGTCAAACTTAGATAATTAACTTACTAATTGGCTAAAAAATGGCTCTAGTATACCCCATATAGGGCTTGCTTATCCATCCATACCATGTAATGTACTCTGGATCAACTCCGAAAGCACCCCTTATCTACACTAGTCGACCATGGTGCTCATTCTAAATGACAATGTACAAGGCATGTAGGCTAAGTCAATCAATCATGCAGTCTTACCTGTGTCAAATGGGTATGGAATCATCCAGTAACCACTAAACTGGCAAACAACATAATTAAGGTAGCAAAACTCTATAATATGAAAGCATATAGGTGGAACTCTAGCTACCTAGATACACCTCCCAACTCTACAAAAGAAGGGGAGGATTGAAATGGTATCCTCGAGATATGGCTACCACATGACCTAAAATATAACATGTAAGAATTAGTATTAAGGTAGTATATATTGAAATATTATAATAATTAAACAAAGAACTTGTAATACCCAGTGTTGTGTTTGCCGATTAAAGGTGTCACAATAGGAGGACACTACACAACTAAGGTGATATTGAGTATCTCGATCCATCTACCATCAAGTAGCCAAAGGTCTTTGGTCATCAATATAAACACCATGGAAACTCTAAAGGCCTACATGTGGAATCTATCTTAAGCCCCACCCCACCCCGATGCAATACAAAGTTGTCAATGCAACGAGGCTAAGCAAGCGAGCCCCCAATTGTACTACCATGCAATGGCAAAGTCTTCTAAAAGCGATAGAAACATGCAATAAATGAGAGAACTAGATTTATCTGTAAATACAAACCCTTCCAACAACTACAATATGTACGCATGGGTGTATCGCCTAACCTGCTCATCATTAGCACTTGCTGGCAACACCTTAAACTCATCCCTTCACTATGATAGGCTTACTTGTCCCCCTTTAACATTCTTCACTCTAAGGCTTTGACCAAGTAAACACTACATCTGTAACCATGGGAGGTCAATGCTACTTGTCACTACATGTCCATCAATGAAAAGACTAAATTGCAACTCAATGTCTTGTAGGGTAATAGTGGCTTCCATGAATTGCAATGACATAAAAGGGTTTGCTTACTGTACCTCAAAAACAACGTTTTCATGTGTTTGATCGTTATCTTTGAAACTATTGCCATCACCCTCAAACTTTGAATCATCCGCTATAAGCTCATGAAGGATCGGACCAATTTCTTCTACAACTTCATTTTCAACCTCATATAATTGCTGAAACATGGGCATCAAATCATTCTCCTTAATATCAGGGGATCAATACTAACTTCTTTCACATGTGATGTCGTATAAGTCGAAGTGTCTACTCAAAGTGTGCATTAAAGAGGAGGAGGTCTTGAAACATCAATAATATTGACATACATACGCTGTATGCGCTCTTCCTTTAAAGCTTCAACCATTTCACTAAGGTTCTCAACATCATCATCATTTCTAATGGCCATTATTTAATAGGATATATCAACACTATGATAGTGAGGGTGCTTGTGAAATACCTTTACTATAATTGCACTAGGATCAATGCCAATACTCCTACATATCCTATGAAGAAATTCATCATATTTGGCATTTCTTTTGATTTTCAGTTTTTTTACCACATTTCTATCATACTCTAGTCCCCAATTGTTATTTACAATATTTCCAAATGCATGAACAACAAACTTCACAAAATCAACCATTTTCAACTTACTAATACAAGGATATCACGTGTTAGTCCAATCTTAGCAAAAATGCTTGAGCTTAGCAAACAAGCACAACACTTCCAAGGCTTGCAAACTTCTCCTACATTCTATTCAAGCATTTTAACAAACAATTGTGTTACAACATTACTTCATAAGCATGTATTGCTTAATCTAATGTGCAACAACAACCTACTAATACGAGGATATCACATTTTAGTTCAAGCCTAACAAACATACCCATTCCTAGCAAACATACCCATTCCTAGCAAACATACATAATACTTCTAAAGCTTCCAAACTTTTACTATATTCTATTAAGGCATTTTAACAAACACTTGGCATGCAACATTAATTTGTCAATATGTCTTAATCTAATGTGCAATAACAACCAACACATACAAATTATCATCCATACACTAGAAACAGAATATTACACAACATATTACATGATTTAATCAATAAAATATCAATATTTGTATACTATGTAACTATTAGGGTTTTAGTATATTTTGGATGTAAATTATAGTAAATTCAACAAAATCTAAGTAAATAATACTACAAACATGTTTGAATTACATGTTTTGGGAGGAAAAAAAATCTTCTTCAACGATTGATTTTAGAGGTTTGTAAAAATGAGTATTCGAGAGAGGGAGTTTGGTTTTTTATTTCATATGTTTCCATGTCCTTCTGTTCTATTGGTTGTGTGTTTTAAAATGGTGCTAAACAAAGGTATATATAATTTATGTGCCTTCAGTTCATCATTTTTTTAAACAATAAAAACATATACACAGAATGTATCTTCACTCCTTTATTTTTACAACTTTACAAAAAAACTCTATTTTAATAATTGATTTTAAAAAATGTCCCATATTTGTTATAATAAACCCGTAAAGTTGCATCAACTCTTTTAAGGCAGCACAAAGGAGCAAATGTCTATTGCAAAGTCTTCATTTACATTTTCAGATACACCGCCTCCAACCCAACATCATTCAAACGACACACATGTCCGGTGTCCCCGGTTTCACCGTCAGCTTCAGCAATACAAGACGCATAATAAGTATCCATAGATTTGATGTTTGGACAGATGGGCTGCCAACTTGACCATTATAGAAGAAGATACTTGCCTCGAACACTTTGATGTTTACATGGAAGTAGATGTGAAATAGATAAAACTAAGACGCGACAAAACTAATTTAGTTTTCATGACTCAGAATTTCAGAGTATTACGGAAATATAAACATAAAGAACTCCAGAGATTGATAAGTTAGCACTATCAACAGATCAAATACTGCTGGAGAAAACTATTGCGCCATTAGTCCTAACCAATTAATCAATGGGGGCCCATTTTTTCAATGTCTCAGCCTATCATACCACTATAGAGTTTCTTGGTGTTGCAAACGAGCCATAGAACACAAGGGTGGGGGGGGGTGGTTTTGGCATCAAATTCTTTGACTAAAATTCATGTTATAACATGTAGGGTTGCATGGATAAGGACAGTCAATAAGCTTCACTTCTTGTCGATTGAAGTACCAATCTCCAACTGATTCTGCAATTGTCTGCCAAAAAAGATATAATAAGCATGAAGCCATCACCGTACCGGCATGGAGTAATACGAATGACACTTGCATATTCAACAGCAAATTAATGAAGCAGAACCTATTTTGCCTACTTTTGTTATTTCAATGTGATCCATTCACAAATCAATCTGATTGATTTTGACACACGAGTTAGGACATAAAATATGTTTAAAACTGTACTAGAAAGGATAATAATCTTTTCCCAGGGCAACCATAGTTTAGTACCTCAAATATTCTCCATTTCACTTCTTTTTAGATTTGCAAATGTTAGAGAGTTTTTGTCTCCTCAAGCACAAATCTCAATGACAACACCATAAAAGTTTTAAGTCATAAACAATTTTTCAACATTTATCAAACCAACATATCTGAACAAGAAAACAGCTGAAAATTTATGGTATATGGGCATGCATTGTCATTCCAGAAAACAGCATGGAAAACCACAAAGAACTCCAATCTAAATCATATTGGATTTGCAACCTTTGCACACCAATAATACAAACTAAATAATGCTCAGATTAGTCTTATCATTATGCAACTTATGAATCTTAGTATCAATTTCATTAAGGAAAGGTGTTGAGCCCTCAAATTTCCCTGTTTTCTTCCCAATAATTTTTTCAAGTATTCCAGTTCTCACTTTCAAAAAGCCTGGCCCATTTTCAAATTTTATCTTTTTTAACCATTGTCAAACCTAAGATTGCCTTTCTGTCATGTAACAAAATGAAAAGCGACTGACATATGTGAAAAAAATGCCAAGTTAGCTAGAGTACGAAACATTCTTAGGAATAAAAAGAAAGACCCTTGCTTCTCTATGTGCAGATTATGATGATAATACCTGTATGGCATACTCGTCAGAAATAAGTTTCGGCTCAATGTTCAATATTCATGGCAATCACTCTCTACCATATTCAACCTAAATTTACCTTATTGATGATTCTTGGGGAACGGTGGGAATGCCAAGTTTCAGTGTACCATGTCTGGCAATGAATGAAGCAAGAATTTATAAACATCCCAGCTTCCTCATTATGTTGCAAATTGCTCAAAGCTTTCAGCAAGGAGCCTCGATAGCCTGGTTATGTTTAAATCATAACGCAAAATGGGAATTGTCAGATAGCAGTTTTCCAAGGTCCAACGCTAGCCAAATCTGTGAGACTGCAACTATTATTTTAATAAAATAATAACATTTGCTTTAAGCATTGGAAGCAAAATTCTAATGCCAATACTGAAAATTATATATACAAGTAAAAAAGATACATCAAATATGAAAGTCCAGTCAATTACCCTGTAAGACTTCAAGCTGATTGTCACTACAAAGATCAATATTCAGTCTGCATCTTCTCCAGCTATTGCCAGGATCTGACGTATCTGGCACCAAGATGTGTTGTATCTGAAAAAACATTTTGGATGCATGACCTAAATTAGTATGAAACTTATATTGATAGGACGTAATAATCACTCACAAAACAAGATACCTGCCAAAAATCATAAGCTGGGTTTACGACAAAAACAGGTGTTTGAATATTTTTAACAATCTCTTCAGGAAAGAGACACTGCATTGCAATCACAAAGATAATTATTTGTTGAAGAAGAGGAACAAAAGAACTTTCAGCAATCCATAACATAAGCAAATAAGAATGATCAAGAACATAAACATACAATCTTATAAGTTCGATGTCAAACGGCATAGAAAAGCCAGGAGGATATGAAACTATAAATTACTTACTCTAGATGGTTCTGTCCTTGCTAGACAATCCTTGTTAAGACTTTCAGATACACCCTAACATGGAAGAAAAAACAAGAAACAAAATTTCGTCAGATAAACATGATAATACAATGATCAAAGGTAGTAGATCCAGAAAAACCATAAATTAATTTTGTATGTTGGAAAGCCTGCTCACACAAACTACTATGAAATCCACACTCTAAAAGGTTCAGAGTAGATATTAGCTGGATAAGAGGGGGCCCAGTGTTAGGATCACATCAATTGTAATACTATGTACATACTATACAATAGAAGTTGGGTCTTGTTATATCTTAGAATAATAGTTTCTATTTTTTGACATGTTGCTATTTCAACAGTTTTAATGTCTCTCCTACAAGAGCTAGAAATGCCGTAAAGCTCTTTACGGGAGTTTAAATACTCTTATGGATACAAGCTCTTGCTCACCACTTAGCTGTTCATGGCTAAGAAACCTGCTTATACACTATTCCCCTATGCACATACTATAATTCCTTATACATTCGATATTAATAACGTAATTTCCATGTCTTATTATAACTTATTAGTAAGAAAAGCCATTTTACAAGTACAACCTGAAGTTGGACAACATGTTGATAAAAAGATCTCATTGTCCTTCTTCCACTTACATCTTTCCTGAAATCAGCAAAGTTTTACCATTAGAAAACACCACACATGAAAGACAAGAAACAACATTATTCAATTTAGTCAAATATTAACCAATTTGACTCCTACAGATGCTTCCTAAAGTACATAAAAAAGACAGAACTATGTATGCACCCAAATATATATATATATATATATTAAATATAAATAGTAAATAAACAAAACAAAAGCAAGAACAAAAAAAAAGTGAATAGTGCACTTTTCTTATGATTACATGCATCTAATAGTGATAGATATATCATCCTAGTATCCCATGCACATGGACATCTAACTCTGGATTTATGCCAGATAAGTTGAACTTACCCAAAAAAAGGGCATATTAAGCTATGAAGTCTTCTCATCTTTATTCATGCAGAGCGTCAGTGGCCCTACTTAAAAGAAATTGTTATGACAAGAATCCATTCTCTTGGTGAGATTCAAGCCATCTTTAAACAGATAGTGGATGACATTAATGAATTGATGGCTACAAGAGATGCTGTATGCGCAGAACACACAGTACGGAAAACATAAAAAAAAAAACGAGACAGCTCAATTACTACAATGCCACCCCTATAGCAAGTGTAATATAGATAAATTCAATTCAACTTATTCATTATTTGCAAAATTTGATTTGCTTCATATCAAGTAGTTTTGAATTGGATTAATTATACATGTTTCATAGCATGCAAATCATTTGTCCAAAGTTCTCCATTAAGACCCAAATAAAATAAATGTGTGTGCACGTGTGTGTGTGTTTTATAACATGCAAATCATTTGTCAGACCCAAAGAAAAAATATATATTATATACATACACATACATACATACATATTTATATATATATATATATATATATATATACTTTTGGATAATATAGATAAGGACTGGAAATTCATTGAATCAAGCCATTGAAGATGATTGATGAGTATGTTAGAGCAAAAGTTTTTGTTCTGTTGAGAGTTAAAAGCAAAGTAAGCTTTGCAATATCATCTTTTTGTCTTACAGTCAATAAGATGCTAGGCATACTGATAATGCAAATATTTTGGCGCCTACTTTCTCCGCTTAATATATATGTATTAAAGAAGCAATAGAATTCTAATAAGAAGCCCTGGTAATGAAAATAGATGTGCAATATTTTTCATTATGCAATGAGATATACCCAGACAATTGCATGATTGCATCATCATGAATATGCTAATTATGCAAACAATAACTTTCAATAATAATAGCAATACAAGGAATAATGAGAAAAGCCAGTGATGAATAGATAGGAGTTGATGCTGCAAAATATAACCGATTGAGCCGAGTGAGGGAGTTGCAAGTGCATTTTGCAAGGTGTATCAGTCATCACGTAACAACATCAAAACTCCTGGTAAGAATAAGGTTACTAGAATTTAGAACATACTCATCAAGGAAAAAACCTGCATCAGCAAGACATTTAACTGTAGAATCTTTAGGAAGAAGTTCCCGAAAGGCATCACAGTGAAGAAGTGTTGCTAAGCCCCCAGCAGAGCATCCTGTAAGAAACGCCTGAGACTCATGTATTAGTACAACTGCTCAGTTATGACAGGGCATCCAGCAACACTTTGAGATGGTGCATATTCCAGTACTGTGTAGATAAAAAGGAATAGCGTACACCAGTAAATCCTCACGGAAAGATTTCTGATCAAGCTACCAATTGTGCTGTTCCCAATTAATACATCAATGATGTAAGTAGATTTTTCACAGAGAGCTTAGGAATTCTACTTTAGTTTATCATATACCTGAGCAAACTAACACTACTACAATTCTATGTTACATTTCTGGTGCATAATATCTGGCTTTCAGATCTGTGACTCCAAGGAATAGTAACAATTTTTCCAACAATCAGAACAGCAAGAATAAAACTTAAAACTGCAAAAAGGATTAAACCAAAAAAAAAAAAGAGCATTTAGTCATAAAATACCAAGAGCAAGGATAATTAGCATGTTTTATGAACTTCTTCAATAAGAAAATGAAACATAGGAAGACCATTTTTCTTGCATTAATTTTCATTCACTAAAACTAAAAGCCATACCTTCCAAATAAGAAAGAATGGTATAATATATTACTGGGCGGTATACTTACCTGTCTCGCATTGGACAACCCTAGTGATAAGAGTTCGTCCATTACTGCTTTCCATATGAGCTGTCCCCTGAAGAAAATTTTTTCTTCAATCTGCTTAACAGAATTGGTGAAGGAGTAATTTGAAATATTTTATTACAGCGGTTGTGAAAGCCACAAAAGTATCTCACCTCTGTAAAAAGTATATTAGATTCAACAGCACATCTATCCTACAGCTTTATTTCCAACTAACCTTTGCCTCACTTTCAGGGTGTCCGGAAAAAGATGCGCCGTCACAATATCGTATGTAGACTTTGTTCCAGTTGAAGAAATCTGAAAGAAGAACCAGCTATATAGAGTTTATGCCAAACAGCATAATGCATATAATCCAAAATGCAAGTGCAATAAAGCAAAGGAAATGACTGTTCTCTATCACAGCAACCAAAGCACATGTAACAATGAGTGTGAAAACCAGGACGAATTGGGTCCATGACTTTTTTCCTTTCAGTTATAGCAGGCACGAGAACCAGTCTCTATTACCTTGCAGCATGTGCAGCCATAATTTATGATATAAGAAAACAAACTATAGCTAAAAAAGTAACAGGTTTAACAGATCCAGGTTTCAGGATATGCAATTTTTTATGAACGTCAAGAAACTTATCACATCACACCATAATCATTCCAGAAAACCAAATAGTAAAATGCTTGATATGTTACCAGGATTTTCTGATCGTTCCATGCTTAATATTCCAGAAAAGGGAAATTCTCGGTCCATGTATCTTGAAGAACCTAATGCAGTTCTTGCACGAGATGAACATGAAGATGCAGAATCGCACCAGCCACCACCCTGCAGTTAAAAAACTATTTAATTAGATTTAGTAAGTAAATTATTTCTAATCTCCGGGTTTGGTAGAAAGAGCCCGACATTTAGAGATCATTAAACACGTAATCCGAGGATGCTATTTTCACAAGTTGAACAAAATGCGCTTTGTGCTGTGAACAAATAAAAATGTTACTCTCTAAATATAATGAAAAGAATGCATCACATTGACATTACAAATGGCAAATGAAAAGAACCTCAACGTGAAGGATCCAGTGATTAGAGCCGGAGCCGAAACCTCTGGAGAAATAGTATGCAGGTGCACTCCCATCCAAGCAAACTGTAAATTTGCCAACGATCAAATTAATATGTACATTGATTTTATTGAAAATTAAGCAATAAAGAAGGGAATTATAGCAATTACGAGCTCCTTTCTTGATAGCATCGCGAACTAGGGTTAATGGAACGAGATTGGAGGTGGTGGTGAGACCAGGAGGGATTTGATCGCGGCGAGAATCGGAGAAGAGAGAGAGAACGAAGAGGAGGATGGTGAGAACAACGCCTAAGACGATTAACAAGTCCTTCCTCCCCCATTTTCTCCTCCAAAACAGAGGGCGAGCCATTTTGAAAGGTGAGAATCAGATCCTAAATCGAAATCACACTAAAAGCTTTGAGAGAATATGCTAATACGTTATTATTTCTTCTTCTTCTTCTTCTTCTTCTTCTTTAGTATAGTCAGCTAAGATAGCTCCTTCCAATCTCAATGTTGATGTTGAAGATTCCCAAGTCAAACGTACAGTCGTAACAAGCCTGGAGTTTGGTAAGATGGAATTCGCACTTTTTTTATAACTTGGAGCCTTAAAAATACAGTTAAAAAACCAGACACCTGACGAGAAAAATAAGCATATACAAACATATGTGACAGTTAATCCAACTTTTATTTATTAAACTACTATTTCATTCTTGTTATTTATTCTTATTGTAATTAATGAGTGTCTACTACGTGAACACTATCTTTCTATTTCTCCTTTCCGGAAATTATAATAATAATTGGAAAAAAAAAAAAAGGCATCCACATATGAAACTCACCAATTTTAACTTTATATACAAAGCCAAAAAGTTGCTCAACATGCTGTTAATGGTTTCCATGTTATTTTAATAAGTATATAAGAGACACCGATTAACATTTCCTTCTAAAGATGTATTCAAGCTAAGGAAGCTTGTAAGCAAATTTGTCACAAAATAGTCTAAAAGGTTTCATTGCCTCTTTTTTTTTTTTTCTCTAAAAAGATTGCATTTACTTACGTGTATCGACATCTTGATTTGCAATAGAAGTCATCGTGGCCAGATCACAGTCGAGCATGGTAATTGGATAGCTAATCGCAGTTTTTTTAACAAACATGAGGCTATTTTTTTAATTTATTATTAAAAAAAGGCTTTTTAAAAGTAATTATATAAATAAAAGCAATTTAAACAGACACATATTATATATGCCTTCTTTTCAAAATTTTCCGAAAAAAATGTATGTGTCCCTTCCTTAGAGCTTCAACTATTTCAATAAGTTTTTCGATATCATCATCATCCCTAATAATCATCAAGTAATAGGATACACCAGCATTGTAATAGGAGAGTGCCTGTGCAATATCTCCACCATAACTATGTTAGGATCGATGTTGATGCTCCTACATATCTTATGGAAAAATTCAACGTATTTGGCATTTTTTTTTTCATTTTTAGTTTTTTTGACTACATTCCTATCATACTCTAACCTCAAGTTGTTACTCATAATATTTCTAAATACATAAATAATGAACTTGCCAAATTCAACTGTTTTGAACCTACCAATGTCAAGTTGTAGTTAGTTAGTCCAATCCCCAACAAACATGCACTTTGTTTCATTGTGGCATTTTAACAAACACCTTATGTGAAATGTCAATTTATACACATATCCTACTTTATTTAACATGTAACAACAACCAATACATACAAAATATCTATTAAACACTAAATACAAGCAATTGTGTAACATATTTACTAATTTCATTTATAGAATAACTGCATATGCATGATATGAAACACTTAGGAGTTTATATAAATTTTTCATGTAAATGTAAGTAAATAATAGTAGAAGGATGATTAAGTTACCTTCTCTTGAGTGAAAAATAGACAAACTTGAGAGATCAAAGGCTTTTATAGTGGTGGGAATGCGTTAAAGGAAGGTTATGTATGTTACAAACTTGAGAGATTGAGGGCTTTGTAGTGGTGAGAATGTGTCAAAGGAGGGTTGTGTGTGTTTTTGGAACGTCAAAGGAGGGCTGTGTGTATTTTGTGTGGAGAGCTTTTTGTTTTGTATGTTCTAGTTTTAATAATATCCATAATGAAGGTGTATACATTATATATGACTTGAAGTTAAGTTAATTTTAAAATTTACTTTCAGTTTAAATTTTTTTTGAATAGTGAAGATATATATATCTTATTCACATAATTACTTTAAAAAAAAAGATCCTCCTTTCATAATAATTTTCAAAAATAACCTCATATTCATTAAAAACATCTAATTGCATATCATTAACAATTTAACTTCCAATGCAGTGACAATGACACAATCAAGCAACTT
This sequence comes from Laguncularia racemosa, assembly GCA_037954665.1. Lineage (NCBI taxonomy): Eukaryota > Viridiplantae > Streptophyta > Magnoliopsida > Myrtales > Combretaceae > Laguncularia > Laguncularia racemosa. The sequence continues at coordinate 1,938,504 of JBBMOL010000036.1, forward strand.
TTCATCAAACATAAAAAAGAAGTAGAAACTAAAATGGATATTAGCATTTTGGAAAAAGTATTTTGAATAAAACTAAGACTTTTAACAACTAGAAAAATCCTCTTAACGACAACTACAGTTGCTTGAACTATAGCTAAATTCATTTCAACAAAAACTGTATGAGCTCCACGAGTGACTATTCTACAATGCAGTTGCTTCCAGATCCATTGCATTCACCTCCGTATGAGCGTTACCAAGTACTACTCCACAATTATCTCTTGCTATGGCACCGGTTGCTGTAGTGCCTAAGGACAAATCAAATGAAGCATCCGTGTAAAACTTGATCGCATCGTCGATGGCGGATGCCAATTTTTGGTAATTTTGCTGGTAGAAGATTATGATCAAATCGACCGCAAGCACTATGAAAACTTAAGGACTGCTCCTTGACTATTGCTGTGATGTAGTGACGAAGCATCTTTACGAGGTTATAGGATACTTTGTTGAACAAGACAAACATTGCACTTGAATTTCCATGAACAACAACAAACAGTGCCAATTTTCACGCACATCAAGCTACCTGACTTGTTGAAATTATGCAAAAGCTTGTTAATTATTTGAGTTTCATTCTTTCTAATGCACTTCACCGGTGGGATACTTAACGCATTAACTATAGCATTGTTATGCACAATTTAGTGGCCATCATTTATGGTTAGGACAACTAGCCATTTGACCTCGTTGGTTCCCCTGGCTTTCATCTCTCGTTGTCAGTTTTGGAGAATACGTCTATGTATGGATGTATGTTCAACCACGATTCCTAAGGCGCTAAACTAGAATGGTAGAAGGCAGTTGACAAGCAGGTGTTCCACCTAGACCCGGGAAATGGGTCAAATCAGCTCGGAACTAGTCCTGACCTGTCGGTTCCGAGTTTCACAAAATTTTGAATCAGACCCACCCCAAAATACCCCGGTTCCAAGATAGTTCAGATGAGAACCCATCAGTTCAACAAGTCTTTGCTAGGTTGAACTAGTCACCCTGAGTCAGGTTGTCGATTCAACCCAAGCTATTCTTTGTCTAGTTCCACCCAACTCTTCCTCATTACAAAAACTACGTGCAGCAGAGGGATAAACATTCCTCTTGAACAAGTTGGCACTGTTTAGAACTGCATTTTGCATCACTTTCTACAAAAGAAATGCTTGGCTCTAGGCAAATCGGGGCTATTCAAATCAATTTCCAGGTTGAATTAGCTACTTGATGAGATGAAGATGCTTGGCTCGATAATAGAATAGTCAACAACATTGATGCAACTCAAAAATTATAGGCCAACCAAACACTACTATGACCAAATTTCTCATGGGGGCATATCAACTTGTCTTCAAGAAAGGGTGACTTTAAGTGGGCAAACGTGGTTTTCCCTTTTTTAAGTTTTTACCATAGTTAAGTTGATACCTACTTTAAAATAGGGGGAAACTTGAACAAAGAAAGTAACAAAAATAGTAAAATAAAAATAAAAAAGTAAATTGCAAATAAAAACAAAAGTAACAAGAAAATATTGGCAAAAAAAAAGGTTAAAAAAATTAAATCAAACACAATCCTTTATATTTCCTTTGTGTGCACTGAGTGATTAGATAAATAAATCTTTAAAAAATATTTTCTTTAATTTAAATCATATTTTTGAATAAAATAATAAAAAAATACTAAAGCACTATTTAATTGTTTTTTAAGGGAAAATGTTTATATAGGAGGCAAAACGATAAAGCACTTTTTTTTTAATTTAAAAGCTCCATTTTAAAGATATAAAGCTATATATATATATATATATATATATATATATATATTATATAAGCGAGTGCAACTCACCCTTATAAAATTACAAACATGGGGAATACGAAAGTATGACAAATGTAATTTACGCCTCTTAACGTTTTAGTGTAGTACTTCTAAAGGGCACCCCTCTGAGGCTGCCGTCCTTTGGTTGACACCGAAATAAGCCTTTCTATCTTTCGTTGATCAGAAGCTTAAGCTATAATTGATCATTCCACCCTCAATCCAAACAGAGTGTTAGGGGTTTAGCGTTTCGAGAACAGCAAATGGAAAATCGCAATGGAAGTGCATAGAATCAAGTGCTATATTTATTACCCAAAGAAAAAAAGGGAATAAAAAACACTAAAGAAGGATATACACATAAAGGATAAGCCGCTGTTGTGGTCGACTTTTAGATCTGTAGAAACATCTGTTTCTTATTTTCATTTTTTCCCCCCTTGCAAGTATAATATAAATATGGATTACAAAAGTGCAAAAGGCCTAACCAACAATTGAAAGAGCAAAACCATTAGGTGCTTGCCCAGTCAAAATCTGACAATAGTAGTTCAAAATTTTCTTGTTGATACAAATAAATACAGTATATCCAAGAACAAGGGTTACAAGCTTACAGCAAAATATAAGACTCAGAAGTTTGAACGAGAAGATTTCAGTCTTTTCCCATGCTGTATAATCAGTAAGTTCAACAAAACTTCATGCCAGACAGAAAAGTCGTTGTTCCTCCTCCAGGAAGCCATTAGATAATAAGGATCAGTTATCCCTCAGTAAGCTGATAGAATGAATGCTGTGGTCAATCATGAGCAGATTATGTCAGCTACTGTGCAGGATATTTGGCATAGATTTATTCCCTGCTCAATTCCAATTACCATATAAATCTCTGGATCCCAGGCTCATGATCCCACTTAAATGGGCGAAACAAGAACATAGCCATGGTAAACATATTAATTGCTGCATAAAGGAAACCCATAAGAAGCCAACTTCTGCTATCGGTAATTTGAGAATTAAGTGCTAATATATAGAATGGGACTGTATAGTATCTGAACTCAATCAGTGGAGCAGGAACTAGAACTGCAGCAATAGCCAAGAAAAAAGCCATGATCCAAATTCTTCTTTGAAATTTACCTGAAAACAGACGAATCAACAGTATTAACGGTAGTTTACATTTTTTATTCAAAAAGCGAGGCAAAATGTAGTCCATTTGATGAGTGCACTCAATGCATATACCCACCCAAAATTCGGAAGACAGAAAGCCATGAGCATGCATAAAGTGGAACCAGAAGATACTTTGCAGACCAATGGGCATTTATGACCTTCCGCCATAGATAAAATGGATAATGCCGATTATCAGCAAGCAGATAGGGATGGGCTACACTGCAAAAATCAATAAACTGTGTGATTGAACAGTTGGTACAGACTATAGACATCATATGAGTACTTATTTAAAGCAGATAACCCTCAAGAAATGTTTCTATTATCATTTCATTTTAGGCACAAAAAGTAAATTATGTGCATGCATTAGCAAGGGTTCACTTGAGTTTTCTTTCAAGCATGCACTTCAACAACAAAATGGGGATGACTTAAAGCAACTACATGACTTAACTTCCCCACCAAGGGGTTCAACTCAAAGTAGTCACCGAGAATAAATTATTATGTTCCCTAGTACAATTTGCATTGCATACTAAAGTACTTGACTGACCTGACCTGAAAAAGTGTACAGACAGGAAGCCAGCAACATTGGCCAGAAAAATTACAAAGAAATGAAGAGGCTTATTCTTCCAAGACGAATGGAAAAGGGCTCCAGCTTGATTAAGAGTGAAATGCATTGGAGCCATAGCTAGCATAGAAACCAAACCAAAGTACATTATTTGTGCAAAATGTAGAGAAACTGCATGAGCATCTTTTGCACCTGCAAGATCAGAAGGTACAGTTAGAAATAAGGTCCAGTAAAACCTAAATGTGCAATCAAATAGTCTATACTACCAAGAACGATGCTGCCATTCCATCGGACAAATACCACAAAGGCCATTAATATCACAGCAAATGGACTAAAAAGCACCAGCAGGTCCCATTTCATATGCCAAGAAGCTAACACGATGTGCCTGATCTCGCTAAACAAGCCTGCAACAAGAGAATATGTAGCTTATAATTATTAAGAAAAGAGTGCTTACATAGAATGTTTTTATTCTGGACCATGTTAAACAGGTTTATATAGATGTCCAACATCTATTGGAGCAAGGGAAGTTTAAAGAGTTTCAACTATTGTTAACCTTCCACATGAGGCAAAGAAGCATCAGCAGTAGGAATTGCAGATCCAACATTATCCATAGCATTATTTGATCTTCGCTTTCTCAAATTTGAGTCTGCATTATTGTCTCCTTGAATTACCTTGGTAGATCTAATGAAGGGTTCATCGACATCATGGACCTTCTGCTTTTGAGGGACAAGAGTAATATCTATCACTCCTGCGCAAGCAATGAATACCATCCATATGACATTTGTCTGCCTTATAAAAATTGATAAAGCACCAAGCTGCAAACCAAGAAAAAACATTATATAGTTAAGAATATCATTTAACCATTGCAATCAAATTTGATGAATTTCTTTTTAAAGAGCATATAAAAGTTATTGGAAAGTGTAATATGCACCAACCTATAATTATCTATTAATGAACAATTTACTATATGCCATATAAAAACTGCCATTTTCTTCAATTACCATAACAAATGATATATCTTTCTAACAAAATACATTTTCTTTTTCTTTCAACCCTTGTTAAGTGTAAGTTTTTCTCGATGGTCTTCTTGAGGCTAACAATAGTAATACCCACTATGCAACTCAAACCAATCATTGGCCACCTTTAACGACTACAATTTTGTCATGTGACACATGACAGTGTAGTAATCAATCCTTGCCAATATGGATATGAAATTTATTATTTCTTTCTTAGTTACATAAATAGGAAACATTTAATAAATCAGCTCAAGCATGGCTATGACTGTCAAACATTCTGATGAAGACATCTATGGAGGTCAAGAAGAAATTTATCGAACACAGAGTTGGCTCGAGGTATTTTCTCTACCCCATTGTTGATTTTCAATTTGTGAAGTGATAAGCATAGCAGTAGCTAAAGCTGGGGACAATTTCATTTGGGCTAAAGATTATAGAGGTGTAAGTTGATTCTAAACAGAAAAAAACCTCTAGCAAGGCAAACTGAGCTCTTGCAGAGTGCCAGGTCCACAAACTTAAATAAACTGGGAAATTTTCTTTAACATCCTACAGCTAGGACACAACAGAAAGTGCTTTGACTTACTTTCTTTTCTTCAAGTCCAATATCATAAATATAAAATTCACGACTGAAAAAACTCCTCTCATATACATTATGTATACTAAAACAGCAATGCAAGCACATCAAAGTCATATAGCCCAAACACTGATTTATGAAAGTGAAACAGCCAAGAGGGAGAAAGAAAGGAAAAAAAAGGATCTCCTATTCCAGAACCAAAGTTATTGAAAGAAGAGCCAACATGTAAGTCAAATATGATGGGAGTAACCAGGCTAAGTTTTGATGCTGCCATGTCAGAAGATTCTACTATATAATGCTGCCAGGCGCCACAGTAATGAAGAGGCAGTAGCATTAGAAACCCAATTTGGCCTTAATTCACTAAAAGGCATCTACAATGGAAGCTGCTATCTTAATTGCAAAATAGCAAAGTGTCCAATTTGGATGCAATGCCTGTCTAATTACAAATAAACTATAAGCACGTTGCTGTAAGAACATTCCAATTGAACTGAAATATGTCCTAAGCAGCATTCTCCAAGCACATTCAGACACAAAAAGGAGATTACAGATAGCAGATTAATTAGCAAACAAATGGAGGTAGAGAGGCAAAATCATTAGCAATCCACATATCTTCATATCCTGCGGTTACCTTAGTTATCAATTGGTTCCACATCCATTTTTGGGCTCTTGAAAGAGAGGTTTCAGTTCCAGGACAAATGAAAATTTTGCATATAGGACGAAGTGGTTTCCAAAGAATTTTCTTCCTACAATAATCTAACTACAAGGAGTTTGAAAGATAAGAGACCGGAAATCTATAGACCATAGGTTAATTTTTCTATAGACACTCTAGCACCCAGAAGGTTTGTTATTTTTTGTGTAATTGTATCCAGAAGTCCTTTGTGAAGCTGTAAAGCAAAAATGCTTGAAAAGAATCTGAAATTGAAAGGATGCAGATTTTTAAAACTTTTTCTCACTGCCAACTCAAAATTGAGTTGTGATGATAAAAAGGTTAATCTAAGTGAAAAAACGCCTATGGAGCAAAACCCTTCTGCAGTCTCTCCCCATCTCTCTTTGGTCATGTATCTATGCTAAATAATTGACTAGCCTAAAAAAGATTTCATCAAGGAAATAGAACCGCATAAAACTGTCCAAGAATCTTACCAAAGCACTAAGCCAGTAATTCTTCTTCAAGCTAGCAAGATACATAGCAAGGACTGCAGTAAGTGATGCAGCATCAGTGTAATAGAGAAAGGTGAAGAACCAATGTAGTGGATACAGTGCAAGGACTACAGCAGTTAAGGTAGCTTTTCTGTCATCAACAAAAGGTCTTATCGTGGTCATAATATCATACACCAATATACTGCATATGACTGCCAACACACAATTTGTTGAGCGCAGGACTGTGGTGGAACAAAGATCGGGAAAGGATAAAGTTCTGTGAAAAAAACTCATGGTGGGAAACAAAGATCCACCATAGGCAAGCGAAAGACAGTACCTGCCAGAGACAGACAATATCAACTTTTTTTTGGATGAAATCAACAATATCAACTTTCCATGACAAGCAATATAAATCTTTAGTGAGTAAAAGTTACAAGAAAAGATAAAAGGAAAAACCCAACTCCTTTCCTCACAAAACATTGCAATAATCTTCATATACTTTATCGAGATTAAGAATACCAACTGTTTAAAGAACAAGGTAGTAATTGGAAAGATGATGTCAAATTTACACACAGTAGAAACAAGAAGTCTCATGAGACCTGAACAATTTTTCATATACCCTCTAGTCCTGAACAACCCTAAGCAGACCAGTAGACTTTATAGAATCCTGTTACTTAAGGTTTCGGAATGGGATAAGCCCTTTCGATCCTCATCAAATTTCATTTTTCAAACTCTGTTCTGTTCCATCTATAATGCGTACTAAACCAAGCATGAGGCAACATTTTGAGAATCCCAAAGAGGAATTTATCCGCATCGAGATTGTTTTATGAAGAACGTTGATAATAATTTTCCCCCTTTACCACGTATAAACTTAAAGGACTACAAATGTGCCAACTGGTTAAGCTCAAGCAAACACATTTCCACTTGTATTCTTGGAAATCTTTTGGGGTAATATTATGATAACTACCTAAACTTTGAGTGGTTTTTCAATTTTATGCCTAAAATTGGAAGTTACTAGATGCTATACTAAATGGAATGTTTCTTTGGCAGTTTTTACACCTAAAGTTTGAAACTGCTATACGTCACATGCAATAGAACTTGTAGTTGTCAAATTTACAACTCCACCATCTTTAAAAAAAAAATGCTACAGCAAACGTTCATTGAATAATCACGTTGTTCCAGAATTGTCTAAACTATCCCTAATAGTATAAAACATTTTCTTAAAAACATTTGCTAAATTGTATAGTTTCATACCACCTAATCCACAGCTTAATCTTGATAAAATTATCAAATCCGAAGAAATTCTCAAAGTACGAAACAAAAACGAATTCGGTCTTTCCCCAGTTAAATCATAATATAGAACTAGAGATAATTGCTGAAACTAATATATACAAGTCCATGCAATGTAAAAACACAAGAAGAAGAGAGGACTCATACAAGCCAGGTGGGGTAGTGATCATGGGATCCCAACTCCGGAAATTTCCTTTGCAATACTCTTGCGCTTGTGGGATGTGGAATATTTCATCCTGCAAATATTACACATATATGATATATTAGTGACTCTGTAGAGGAAGATCAAAACTTCATTCTGAATTGAATCAATTTCTCTCACCATGTAAGGCTCAGGAACGACTCGATTCACGAGAATGGAGATGGGAATCGCCCACATGCTCACAATTGCTGCCACTGCCAACCTTCCCATATCTCACTTGTAGAAAGACGAAGATGACTGTTAGGTAATGGTGATTGTCTTAGAGTGAATCAAAAGAATTCCAATAAGACGTTACATTTTGCCCTAATCATTTTATGCAGAGGGCAACACTGAAACAGAAACTGCTGTTAGGTAGCTGCTTCAATTTCACTGCAGTTTATGTTTCTCTTTCATCGTTTCTTTTATAGCTAGCAGTGAGCAGTCCAGTAACCGGAACCGGGACCGGAAGACTCTTAACACGACGGATGGGAGGACCCAAACTGGAAGAAATGGGTAGAAATTAGGGTGTTTAAATATTATATTTAAAAAAAAAATGATGCGACACAAACTAGGGTCGGTAATGCGGGTCAAATGGGCTGGCCCGCTCTGACCCGCACCGGCCTACGGGTCGTTGCGGGCTAGCCCGCAATAGCCCGCAAGGCTGGTGGGTCAGAAAAATCAGCCCGCCCCACCCCGTGGGCCAATGCGGGCTGGCTCGCGATGATCCGCAAAATTTATTTATTTTTAATGCACCACAGTGGAGTGGTCGATGGGTTGCTACCAGCTGCGGTGGAACTTGTACACACGGCTGGTGTGGGCTGCTGCCAGCTGCGTGCGAACTGCGGACGAGGTGCACGGACGGATGACGGTGCAACTGCAATTGGCCATGCTTGACTTCTGCGAAACGCTGTGGTGCACGAACGGCGACTGGGCTGCGGAGTGTGGTGTATCTGTGTTTGACTTCTGCGAAGGAGAACTGGAGAAGGAAGGTGCGGTCCGGCTTAATTGCTTGCGGTTGCGGTCGCGGTCGGCGGCATCATTTCTGCACCAGTTGGCAGTGGCAAAGTGCGGACGGCGTCGTCACTCGTCATGTCCCCACGGCCACGTCATCCTCATCATGTCCAGGGTCGTGTCAGCACCAGTCGGCGGCGGCGGAGTGCGGACGGCATCATCACTCGTCAGTCGTCTCGTCATGTCCCCATGGCCACGTCGTCCTCGTCATGTCTAGGGTCGTGTCGTCCACGTCAGTGCAAGGCAACTCGCACTCAGGCTATGTTTTCCGGCGGGTTGGCCCACCGCCCACGAGAATTGCCCACCCCGCTCCGGTGGTCAAGCAGGCGCGGGCCAAAATGGCCCGCACCTCTGCAGGTCAAAATTTTTTTGCCCGCGAACCCGCCCTACAATTACCACCCCTAATACAAACTCAGTTCGCACGTATGAAATACAATCCAATCCTACCGTTCAATTTTTTATTCTATTTACACTTACCGTTATATATGCCTTAGTGATGCTGAAAATTTTTAAGTTAAAGGCACGAACACTGTCCATGTCTTTAATACAAAATACAATTCAATCCCACATTTCATTTTTTTTATTTCATTTATACTCACTGTTTTATAAACACGTGATAATAATACAAAAACTAGAAAATATAAATACAATAAAAGTGAGAAACACACAACACACAGAAATTATCCATTCACCTAGATCTAGTTTTTCTCTTATTCGCACGGAGGAAATAGGAAGAAGAAGAAGTAATTCTACATGGGAAAAAAAAACTTTTCCTATATTTAAATGTTTCTGAACAACTAATCAATTGTGGTATTTTTTTTTTTTAGAAAAATTGAAGTTTTTTTATCTGTGTTTGTATTTGATATAAGATTTTAGAAAAATATTAATATAATTGTATATTTTATAGAAAATATTACTTGGTGTTGTAATATTATAATTTATTAAATATGATATATATAGATGTTGTAATGCGTAACATGTAATATTAATTTTTGTATTAGAATGAGGATTTGTTGTTGTAAATGATGTGAAATATGTAGAATGTGGAATAATTATTGCAGTGTTATACGAAATTTTTTGAAAAGTTTAGTGGAAAAATATAATTAAAAATTAATTTAGGACAAATATTTAGAAAAAAAAATTGTTTGAAAATAATCAAAGGAAAATTAAAATGAAAATGAAAAATGATAGGAAAATTTTTTTATATAAATATTATTCTGAATTTTTTGTATAAATATTATTAAAATAAAAAAATTATTTTGATGAAAATTTGTAATATCTCGAATGTGAAATAATTTTTACAGTGTTGTAAAATGATACGGAAATGGTTGAAATTTTTAGCAATAAAATATTATTAAAAAATAACTTCCGACAGATTTTTAGAAAAAAAATCGTTTAGCAATAATGGGAAAAAAAAGTTAATATTTGAAATGTTATCGAATTTTATTTTTTTTGAAAATTTTAGAATGTTGTTATTGAAAATTGTCATATTTATTTAAAAGCTTATAATTTATATATACTATTATGGCCGGTAATTGGGGGTTAGAGTATGACAGATGTAGCGACCCAACTACTAGGTCTGATTCTTGAACTTGTTCCAAAATTCCTATAACTATCCTTGGTACCTGTAGGTGGGTTGCTATGCCGTCTCTGAATTAGAGATAAGGCAAATTCTGCTAATATCGAACCTGTAACTCCAACTTGTATGAAATTTTATAAACGTCCTATAAAATGGCTCTAACAGCACTATCATTTCATATCCACATCATATCTAAACACATGTACTTAAAATCTCCTATCACATCATACATCATATATATATATCATCGGGATCTGCATTCCTGGTAAGTAGGCATAGCCTATGATTAATCCTGTAGCCTTAAGTGGCTCAAAAGATTACAAATCCAACCTTATACACACAAATATTTACATTACAATCTGAAAATTAACACCTATAGATCTTATTACAAATAACAGAGGTTCCAAAATGAAACTAAGAGCTTCTTTGCCTCTATTGACGCTCTCGAAAAACCCGAGTCTCCAATAACTTATTCTTCAGTACCTGTACCTGAGGTTAGCAAAAACACTAACCCATCAGCTTCTTAAAAAGCAAAGTGAGTATAAAATCAAGCAACCCAATAAAAACAAACAACAAACTCACATAATAGTAATCAACAATATTATCAAATACCTCGAAATGATTACTCAAGCAAGTAAGTTTTCAACTCAAGTTATACTCGCAAGAAACCCAATTCAATTTATTACATTTTAACATCATCATGATCTTACTTAGTGATATTTTCCTCGTAATTCTATTTTTGCTAAACTCATAACATTTTCATTGGAGACCATTTCAATCACTCCTGTTTACTCACAGGTCACAAATATTTTTCAATTAATCCAGGCAAAGCCTATCAATTGGTAGATAAACCACCCTCATGTACTTTTCAAAACTTAATGTTTTCTCAACCAATTAAGACATCCTTATATACTCTTTTTAGTTAGAAATATTCAACTCGCCTTTCACCTGCCTCAAACAAAAGGGGTGACCAGATCCCCATAGGTCACTAAACCGGGCCGGTCCGTCGACCGTACCTCAAACCCATCCGGGTCGACTCAAAGGTCGTACCACAAACTTACTAGGCAGGGAACGAGACTTTTCTTACATTAAGTGTTTTAGGTTAGTAGGTACTTATAGCCTAACTCCCATTTTATTATCCATTTAGATATTTCATTGTTACCAAGACAACAATAGTATGAACTCAACCAGTCATATAAACCCCATTTAATAAGCTAAAAATAACCCAGCATTACATCACAATCATTAAGCATTCAATAGTTTAAGTTCATTACATCATATACAATCAGGAATAGTATAATCAAATCCCGCACCTAGCTCTCATTCTAGGATTTTCTAGAATGTTCCCTTCTTTTTTTCTCATAATCCAATCATATCATGACACACAACCAGCCATCAGTAAACCAATATAATTCAACAATCCTCCTGCATTGATCACAGTAAGTGATCGTACAGGGTAATTTCAGCCAACAACAAATAGTCTACATTATCAACCACTTGTACCTAAGAGAAAAGTTAAGGGGGGGGTACTCACCTGAAACAATATATGCCAATCCAAACAGTCACACCAGCCAAGTTCCTTTGTTCTCCTTACTCAACAGAAATACCTGAATCATCAGTATACCAATCAATGTTACCTCATTCGCTTTATTGAACCCTAAATTGCTAATTTAGTATTCTAAACCCTTAAATTCCATCCTAACCTCGTATAATCCACCATTTTCCTACAATTTCTAATTCATATACATACGGGTATACTACGCTCTATTATATATTAATGTAATTAAATTTTGGCATGATTCTATATTAAATCGTATGGTTCTAAAATATCACGATCTTGCACTGAACACTCCTGTTTTTGTTTCGTAACTAACCCAAGCTTCTCAAAATCATATTATGCTTCAATGAACCTCAACTGAACATCAAATTCAACTAATCAAATCAAATTCTCTAATTTTGCTAAGGATTTAATTCGGCCAGAACAGGGTAATTAGCTTGAAAAATTCACTAAAAATAGAAAACTACTCCAATCCAAACAATTATTGATTTGGTGATGTAATAAATCATATAAGGATCCTGTATACTAAAAATTACATCAAAAATACATCATTTGACCTATTTAGTTTCCAATTTAATTTACGACCAGAACAGAGCATTTCTTAAGGAGCGCATATTTTTGAATCAAATTTTAGAAAAATAAAATTATCACATTAATATTCATACAAAATTATTCCAGAATACCAAAAATAATAATTTTTCATCAACATTTGATATTTAAAAAAAAAATAGGAAGTTTCGGGGGTTACCGGGGGCTGCTCCGTTCACCGACCTCCGGCCACCAAAGCCGGCAACCACTATGTCGGCCGGAATCCTCTCCCACCCAAAACCTTAACCCTAGCTTGGTCTAGCAGCAAATTTACCCTACCCCCTTCGAACGAACAGACAAAACTCTCCCTAGTTAATTTGATTTTTTTTCTTCAATTTCTTCAAATTCTTGTTGCATCCTACTTCAATCTTGTTCTTCTTCCTATCCTGATGATTGCATGTTGGAAATTCCAATTCCAATTTTCCCAGAAAATTCGGATGAAATGGAGAGAGTTTTGGGTTTCTTTTTTATCTAATTTTTGATGATTTGATTTTTTTTCTCTCTCTCTCTCTATATATATATAATATTACTAAATTTTGCTGACATTGAGGGTGTTGTTCTGTATTTATTTATTTTTTTCCTTCCTCTTTTATTTATTTTCTTTTTAGCTATAATATAATATAATATATTATGTACTTCTTCTTTTTTACATATATATATATGTCCATACAATTCATATTATTATTATTTATTTTATTTTTAGCATAAAACATATATATACATATATATATATATATATATATTGATTTTACCTTATACACACACACACACACACACACACACATATATATATATATATATATTATTTTAATTTAACATTATTGCTTAAGTTTAGGTCCTCACAATAGAGATCCAGTAAAAAAATTAAAAATGAAGAAAAACATCAACTACAGCTAATTTTTATACAGAATATGTTGCAGCATCGGAGTTAATCAAACTGAAGTGATGATTGAGATAATTCACAGGCATCCTATGTTCCATGAGAATAATACATGTTATGCATTGATGTCAATTAGAGATAATGAAGATGTTGAAAATTTTATTAAAACGGTTGAATTATATGGAAATCGTGACATACAACAATTATTCATCGAAATTTCTAACAATAAGGCAGACATTTGATGTAAGCAATCAACCACATTCGTCAAATAACATTAAAGAAATATAGTCGAAGCCATCGACATTTCAACACTCAATTCTAACCCTAATGGAAGTAAATGATGATGATGAAATAGACAAAGCAGTTACTCTAGTATTACAACGATCAGACACACGGGATCCGTAAATAGTTCATGTGGGAGCAGAGGCTATAATTGACACCAATGGTGAAATAGGTGTTAAGCAGAAGAGTAGCGATAATGAGGAGAATTCCAATGAGGAAAATGAGGAGAGTGAGAACGGGGGAGATAAAGTATCGGAAGAAGAGTCTCCAACTACACATACCTACTTAAGACAGCCAATATATCGAGCAGAGTAAGCTAAATCACCAACCATGCCAGTTAGAGATCTTGTTCTTTATTACAATTATACGGGCGATCATGGTTACATTTATTTTGAGTATGAGTAAACCAATCTTTGCAGTGGTTCAAGCAGTAGTAACGATTTTTATAGGGACATGAGATTTAGATGAAAGCATATGTCATTTAAGTAGTGAAGTTTTACAATGTGAAAAACCATTACAAATTTACTGTTGTAAAGTCCAATCTACTACTGTAGTTTGTTTATTGTTTAAAAATGGACAACATCTACAAATGGAGGCTTTAAGCCCAAAAGAAGAAATTGGAGGGCATGTTCGTGATGACGAAATTCGAAGGCCCACACATATGCAATAACCCGCTAATTAATCAAGATCACTTACGGTTGAATTGCAATCTCTTTAGTAGCCAATTTGTAAATCTTCTTAGGGAGAATCTTGATATAAAGGTGATCGAGTTGACTTCTGTTGTCAAATAGGAATTTGGCTACAGGATCAGCAAAAGACGAGTTTGGAAGGGAAAGAAATGGGCTATCGGAGAAATCTTATGATGAATTGACAAAACTTCTCAATGCAATAGAAAATACAAATCCCAGAACACGAATAGATTGGGGATGGAGCAGATCGAATACCCCCTGTGTGTTTACTTTCAAATGAGTATTCTGGGCCTTTAGGTCATGTATCGCAGCATAGAGATTCCGTAAACCTATTGTTACCATCAATGCCAGTCATGCCACTTTTTTGTATGGAAAGTACACTCACAAGCTGCTAGTTGCTTGTGGTGTTGATGGCAACAACCATATACTTCTGCTCACATTCGCTCTAATTGATCAAGAGACAGCTAAGATATGGGGCTGGTTTTTGAAAAACTAAAGAAATATGTTGTCAGCGACCTTAAAGATCGTGAAACCATTTGCCTTATATCGGATAGACATGCAAGCATCAAATCAGCAGTCCAAGAAGCAACAAATGGATGGCGGCCTCCATTTGAGGTGTAGCAATTCTACCTCCTACACATTGCGAGCAACTTCAACTTGGCACATAAAAACTCTCAATGCAAGAAATTGGTCACATATATCAGGTTGCAAGCACAATCTCGCAAGCTGAATTATGTGATAGAGCAAGTAAGGATGATTAAGTTGGATGCGTTAGATTGGTTTGATGACGTGTCGTTAGATATATAGACGCTAGCTCATGACGATTACTATCGGTTTTGGTATATAGCCTCTAATGTTGTTGAAACCTATAATTCCATATTGAAGGGGGCTCGGGGGTTACTTGTGACTGCTTTGGTGAAGAAAACGTTCTACAACTGTATCGGGTACTTCATTCAGAAGCAAACGAAGGCATTGAAGAATATGGCGAATAGTAGAATTTTCATTAAATATACAGCTAAAAAAATTGACCAATGGAGTTCATAAGTTAGCAACCATAAGGTCATCAACTACAGCAGGCATGACAGAGTTTTTGAAGTCCTCACCAGTAGTCGTCGCGTAGCCAATGGGTTAAGGGGAGGGGGTCGAGCACACGTTGTTGACTTTGGCCACAGCACATGCAATTGCCAGAAGTGGCAAATATACAAAATTCCATGCTCTTATGCATTTGTAGTGGCTGCCTCGCTTAGGCTTAATATGACATATTTTTATACCCGATTGGTATAGATGGATATATTAGGACCAAACATATACGATGCACTTCATGCCTATAGGGAACGAGTTGGATTGCGAACTAGTGTACTTCTCGTCACTCCACCCAAAGGGAGACCTTGTATGGAAGGGAAGTTGAGGCGGAAAAGACACCATATGGAAATGGACATTAGGGAGCATCCAGATCAAATCACATGTGGACTTTGTGGAGGGGGCATAATAAAAGAATGTGTCTACGTCCATGCGATAATGGTAACCGATGAATACCAATACATATTTCATCATACTCGACATTACATTTGTGATGCTAACATTAGCTTTTTCTCTTTTGCAACTTAGGTGAATCCTGACTACTTCATCAAGTTTGTTCGAAGTCATGGCAGAAGGGGATACTTAATATTTTGTATATATACATGCAATTTTATCATTTATTGAGAAGTTGTTTTGAATGTTAATTTGTTTAGACATTTGTTAAATGTTATGAAATATTCGAAGTTGTAAAATCGTATATGTACACATTACATGTGAAAAAGACAAGGGATAATAGTGTTGGTGCATGGAATGCATACTAATTTATTATAAATTGTAAAAATACATAAATTTAATCATTGCAGTAGACCATATACATATGCAAATAATT
This sequence comes from Laguncularia racemosa, assembly GCA_037954665.1. Lineage (NCBI taxonomy): Eukaryota > Viridiplantae > Streptophyta > Magnoliopsida > Myrtales > Combretaceae > Laguncularia > Laguncularia racemosa. Next base: position 1,954,706 of record JBBMOL010000036.1, read on the forward strand.
AAAAAAAAATCATCGTTTGCTATCTCTATCCCCTCTTATCTCCTACCTCTAGTCAAATGCCTAACTAGGCAAGTAAAGGTGTTGGATGGCCTTGCAAGCGGAGCAGGAGGAGATTCAGACTCCTAGGTTGGATGTTGGTGGGGAGTACTATCGAACGCTCGCGGAGGCATGGGACTCTACTCTGTTGGCTGATTGGATGATTCACCTCAGTATATAGGTCGCTTTCCAAGGTGTTGCTTCTATGGAGTTGGCGATGTTGGGATAAGATCACCGATAGAATGCCAATGCAGTGTCTCGTATTGGTTAACCATTGACCCTAAGCTAGCATGCACCGCATCGAAATCAATATGCATTTGTTTGTCCTGCAAGGGATTTTCCTGTGGCTCACCTCGATTTCGGGGTCGCCGTCGCCCCCCCTTCATTGCCACATCGGAATCGATTTTGCCTCCTCCTAGGTGTTCTGCTACTGTTGCTACTGCAATTGCGGGTATAGTGTTAACCCCCCTCCCCATGGTGAAGCGTAAATTGAAGACCTTGAGCAGCTATTCTCACGACCATGTCTATATTCGGTGATAAGTAGATTTGTCGTAAGGTGTCACCCTGTAAGTATAAACAAAACGTAAATTAAGATTAACATAATCATGTAATTATTTGGGCATTAGTAAGTGTTTATGTAAATCGTTCATACTAAAAATTCAAGGATAGCCCCCATGCGTCCAATGTATCGCCTGCTGATCGATCCATACCATTACAGGTAACTGTCATGCACACCGCCAGGGCCATCTATATGAACGACTTGATCGACCCACTGTTTCCCACATATTTAAATACACAACATGCTAGTTGGTCCAATCAACATCAATCCAACCACGCAGGTTGATTTCATGGAGCTTTGGCTGTGTGTTCACTAGTTGTGGGATATATTGGAACCCACAAACTACTTTGCCACTCAATCTGGGAAATGCCACTAAAAAATTTGGAAACAAATAAATGGCACCAAGCCGTCCAAATGTGTATGCCAGCTTTGCAAAATTATGGCAGGAGATTAATTAAATTCTTGTCGTATAGCTCTCATTAACCTGAAAACAGGAAATTTTATTCACTTCAAATGATAAATATGATTAATTGCAAGGAAAAAATTTTTATTACTAAGGTACTTGCGACATATTTTGTTTATCCAACACATCCCGATATGCGCCGACTATGTAGGTGGGGTGAAACTACATGTCCATCTGCGTGTTCCAACATACCATCAGTGGACATCCAATTGGTACAGATAGTCCGTGTCAACTAATGAGTGCGATGTGGAAAAATCTATCCTATGCCCACACTTGTAGTAATATAGTAGCCCCTCCAATCTTGTGGGCTAACAGTGATGATGCAACACATAGTTGGTGATACAATCACACTAGACATGCAGACCCCTAATTGTATGTCCCCAGCAATGTCGAAATGTTCCGACAAAGGTAACCACATCGCATAAACGAAGGTGCTAGATTTATCGGCAAAGATAAATCCCCCTAAGAGTTGCAGTATGTATGTACAAGTAACTCGATCTATTTGCTCCACATTGGTGCCCGGTGGGATCAGCTGGAACATATCACGAATATATATCATACTAATGCGGCCCCCTACTGCTAGACCCCAGTCTCGCCCCCAATAGTTATTCACATATCGCTCCCCAATCCAGGCAACTGCTCTTTGTAACAGCCTGCCCATCCACAGGGAGTCCCAACTGGATCTCTACATCCTGTAGCGTAATTATAAACTCTACCGTCGGCATGTGGAATGTATGCGTCTCTAGATTCCATCACTCCACCAATGCTATGATTATGTGCCAATCAAGGGGTATGTACGACATACGACTCACACTTTCGAATTTAGCCAGCTGTAAGTATGACTCCATTCGAGTATCGAAAGGGACAGTATTCTCGTCGTAATAGAGTGATAACTCACGTTGTCGAACAGTGATGGTTGCTTGATCATATGCCAACGAAATTTGAAATGTTTTCCTATTTCTAATATAACATAAACTAATAGATAAGTGAAACGTCGATTACCTCTCCATCCCAAACGGCTTGTGATTAATGACTTGACTGCTGAGTTAAGACTGAATGATCGAAAGGTTTAGGCTCTATCTATTATGCAAAACCATACAAATATTTTCATTTTGTAACAAATACTTAATTTTTCACTAATTAATTTTATAACAATTAATTAACGACTAATCTCATTTAATTAACAGATAATTATTAACTACTTAATTTTATAACTAATTCTACGAAACCATACAAATATTTTACATTTGCAACGAATACAAAATTTTTTACTAATTAATTTTATAGCAATTAATTAACGATGTATTAACCACTTATCCTCTTTAATTAACAGATAATTGATAACTAATTAATTTTATAACCCATTCTACAAAACCATACAAATATTTTCACTTTGCAATAAATACTTAATTTTTCACTAATTAATTTTATAACAATTAATTAACAACATATTAACGACTAATCACATTTTATTAACAGATAATTATTAACTGCTTAATTTTATGACTAATTCTACGAAACCATACAAATATTTTACATTTGCAACGAATACAAAATTTTCACTAATTAATTTTATAGCAATTAATTAACGATGTATTAATCACTAATCTCATTTGATTAACAGATAATTAACAACTACTTATTTTTATGACTAATTTTACAAAACCATACATTTTTTGTTTTGCAATGAATATAAAATTTTTTGCTAATTAATTTTATAATAATTAATTAATGACATATTAGCGACTAATCACCTTTAATTAATAGATAATTAATAACTACTTACTTTTATAACTAATTCTATAAAACCATACAAATATTTTTCATTTGCAACAAATACAAAAGTTTTCACTAATTAATTGTATACCAATTAATTAACAACATATTAACGACTAATCACTTTTAATTAACAAATAATTAACAACTATTTACTTTTATGACTAATTCTACAAACTATACAAATATTTTTTATTTACAACGAATACGAAAATTTTCACTAATTAATTTTATAATAATTAATTAATGACATATTAACTACCAATCACATTTAATTAACAACTACTTACTTTTAAGACTAATTTTACAAAACCATACAAATATTTTTTATTTGCAATGAATACAAATTGTTTTGCTAATTAATTTTATACCAATTAATTAACGACTAATCACTACTAATTAACAATTAATTAACAATAACTTAACTTAACGATTACGTTTACAAAAATACATTGTAATAACATATATACATAATTTATTTACTAATATTAACAATTAATTAATTACTAATTAATAGTTAATTAACAATAACTACTATTTCAATAAAATTTATGTAGTATATATATTTACATTTTTTTTCATTTATTTAAAGTAGTATAACAGTAAAAAAAATAATTTTTTCTTAAAAAAACATACCGAGATCTTGATTAAGATATTTTCACACACGTTTAATAGAGTAAAACCTGCATAAAATACAAATTATGAAAACAAAAATTTGCAAATAACGATAGAGAGTGAGGTTTACAGAGAAAATTGAAACATGAAAATATGAACATATGAACTGAAGATTTATATTTATATTAGAAACTGTTGGTGCAAATTTTTTCCTTGTATTACTATGTAAATTTATTTTATTACCTTTATAATTTTGCAGACATACTTTTGTAATAATTTTATAGGTTTGTAATTTCTTTATAGGTTTAAAATATTATATACTTTATAGGTTTGTAGGGAAAAAAAAAATTTATGTTGTACTGGTCTGTGCTTTCAACGTAAAAATCTCCAACCATCCGAGACTTCGTAATTTATTTTAGTAATAATTTTTATGGATACAATATTTATGTAATTTTTTAAAAAATCATAATTTAAGTATGTAACCCTTGAAATTACACCTTTAACAGCTCAAGTAAAAAGTGAAAATACTTTAAAATTGCAAAAAAAAAAGATATAAATAAATGAAAATGAGATATAGTAATTACAAAATAACCTTTATAACAATGTTCAATATAATAAAAATAATAATAAAGGTAATTTTATTCCTTATTAACTTTATTTCACTTCCTTTGTATAATGCCAAGAACAAAATAAAAAATATACTTTATTCTATTTTCACTCTTTTCGTTTTTTTTTTAATCAAAATGTTGACCTTAATATTTGGATTTTGACATATAGAGTTAGTTTTTTGAATTTTTTTAAATTTATAAATTAATGATGAGATTATTTAAAATTTTAAAATATCTCATAATATTATTATTATTTTTATTTCAATTTCAATTTCAACTATTATTATACATGAAAGTATTTTAAAAAGAAATTTAGAAAAATTTAAGAAAAGTAATTTTAGAAATCCATTCCCTGATATTTGCTTTAAGATTAAAGAGTAATTCTCTAAATGTATATATTAATAAGTTGATACGTGTAATAAAATAATATTATTAATATATATAATTAAGTAATATAATAGAAATAATTAAACATTATAAAATTTTAAAAAATGTACAAAATGAAATTAATAATAATAAATAAATAACTTTTGTCAACCACTCAAGCCTAAGGTTTCTAGTTATTACATGAAGGGATAATGTACAACAAAACCATACATCACCATTGTGCTATTCACCACTTTTATCGTATTGTGTTGTATGACCACTCTATGATGGTAGGTTGCAAACTAATCTTTATTTAATGGCCTTATTGATCGCTTTATGCCAAAGCTAGTAAGGGATTTTTGTTTCATATTTTGGGATTTTTTGTTTATATTTTTTTTTCATTTATTGTATTATTTTAGCATATTAATTATTTATGGATCGATTAGTATATGAAACATATCTATTGATTAGTATTTATGCATAAAGATAAAATATAAGTATGTAAAATAGAAAAAAAAAGCTATGCAAAGTAGAAAAAACAAAAATAAAAATATGCAAAATGTAACTAACCCTGAGATTAATGGATGTTGCCTGTAAGGGGTAATTAACAATTTTTGGCGGATGAAAAGTTAATAATTATTATAGATTAATTTTCTTATCATATTTCACTAAAATAATTAGGATATACTTAACCTAGCTTGAAAAAAGTGATAACACCTAAAATATTTATTTTCCAATCATTAAGCTTTTTATAATTAAGATTGGAGTAGTTTTAGCTTAACGATAAAAAGTTGGTAGTGGTTATAATTTTGATTATCAACCTAAGTTGAACAATTTTATTAGATTTGATGTAAATTGCTATAGTTTGTAATAAGAAAAATTTTGACAATATATCAAATAAAACAATTTTAATAGATTTGAAGTGTTATTGTCGTTTTTTTTTTTCACTTTGTATATCTGTATTTTCTCCCATGTATACTTTACATATCTCTATTTTATAATTCTTCTAAATGTTAGTTAGAGAACATGAGTCAACTTCTAATAGTTCACAATAATTAATTTAATAATATACCAATATTAAATAAGTAATTAAATTCAAAATAATTCAAAATTACAAAAAAAAAAAGGTAAAGAAAACCCTAATCTAGCTTAGTCGGCCACCTTAACACCGTGTTTGGATTAGTGGAAAAGGAAAGAAATAGAAATAAATATTGTGTTTGGCAACTTAAGTAAAGGGTGGAAATTGATAGAAAAGGAAGGAAATAAATGAAAATGTTTATTCTTTTTAATTTTTAACAAAGTGCATTCAAAGGTTTTATTATTTCGGAAAAAAGTTTAAAATTCTTTTTCCTTTTTTTTTTTCAAAATCATAAGGTATTATAGTTACACTTATTAACAAAATTCTTTTACATATATAAGATATACTATAACTACAACAGTAAATAAAGATTTCTTTATAAAAAATTATGATATTGACTTAAATAAAATAAATTCTACCAATACAGTTATATGATTCTTCATCCGCCCTGAGTTTTTTTCTGTGCTCATCGACCTTTCCTCATTCCACTATCGTCAGTCCTCTTTGCAGGTTAGGACAACTACGACACCGATTATTCACTTGTCGGGATTACGTATTAGTTATGTGGTTGTTTGTAGATTTCGAGTGTAATTCGATGTGATTTTATTTAAATTTTCAGGTGATCATGGAATCGTATAAACTTTTAAATCAGTATATACTATTGGAATGGTCATGATTATCAATAATATTTATATTGGTATAGAGAAATCAACTATTGTTTGAGTCGGTAGGCGAAATCTAGCATATTTTTATCTTTTTTTTTGTGTCTAGTAAGGAAAATCAAAACTTTCAATATATATATGTACTTTTCTCCACTATATTATCTTTCTGTCGATCAACCCGCCTTAGGGCAGTTTAGTCAATAGACCCAATGTGATAGTTGTGGTGGTAGTATCAAAATGACTAATATATCTATCTTAAAAATACTCTCAATTAAGAATTTAATATATAGAAAAACGAAATCCATATATAAGATCATATTTCTATATATCACACCTTCAAGGTGTTATTAGAATACACCTTTTTATTTTTTATTTTTTTTCATAAAGCATTATCTAATTTTTTTATCGTAAATATACCCTCAATGGAGATATATACGAAGCTGTTAAGATTACTCGATTAGGATGCGTTTGAAGATGACAATGCTTATAATGGTTAGATAATACAGAATGGTTGTCCTAGCTGGGAAACATAAAATATTATCTTTTTTTTTTTTTTTACCGGCTTTAGTTGTTTGGTTTATTGTCAATAACATTAAAAAAATGATCTTTTTTAAGATGAATGATTACGAAGAACCATTCATCCGACCGAAGCAGTGTTACAATAATATTAAAAAATAATAATAATAATTAACTTCATAAGCAAATATAAAAATAATATGTTTCTTTGATTCAAATCGACTTTTCAAAACTAATATGTTTCTTTAATAGTGGTTGTAAATCTTACATCAAGAATTATAAGGTGTATTGTTTCACGGAAACAGGCAGGAAAAAATAAATAAAAGTAGAAACTAGGATGTAGAAGGACAAAATTAGCAACATAAACTCATACAGTATCAGTTTAAGAATCACATTCCCCATTTATGCTTCGGTTTGAAAAGGAAAAAAACCAGTCTTTCCTTGAAGGAGTTCATAAAAAATGTTACCGTTGCAACTGGTTTAAACAATTAGATGAATGAAAGAATGTAGCTCTTAAGTATAACCATCAAAGACTCCAGACTAGTGAATTCCTCTCCTCCAGTCCTCTTCCTTTCCCATCCAGATTTTGATCGATCAATCATGTCAGATTCCCGGGGCTTGCTAGCCAAGGCTGAAGAGGTTGAAGGAGTAGAAACTACAAACGTAGATGTTCGGTATGAAAAAGCTGCTGAAGATGAAGAAAGGGAAACACGCCGAACTAAGGCTGATGGTTCCCTCAATGCTGGCAAAAGGAAAATGTTGCTGGGAGAATTTCATGCAATGAAATATGATGATAGTGATGAAGAAGAGGATGGATTTATAACTCCTACACATTTGGAACATAGGATCCCTGAAATAGAAGAATGCCCACCAGCCCCAAAGAGGCAAGCTATAGTTTCATGGAGAGATAGAGTCACCTCACCAGGCAGCCAAAGGCTGTCAACTCCAACAGATTCATCCGAGTACAGGTGCAATAAGATCATGCTAGATTTAAAGGCACTGCTAGCTAAAGCTGAAAGATGTCAAGGAATCGAAGCAGAAACCAGAAAGGCGAACGGCTTTGATGGCTCTACAGTAGAGCATGACCATGGATCTTCACACCAAAGTCAAGAGGTTCAGGACCAGATAGCTGCTAAAGATGAAGGAAGGGGGACACAAAAAATCGAGGCCCGCATTTCTCCCTATTCATGCGGAACATCAACATTGCTGGGAGAACTTCATGCAGTGGAGGATGATAATAGTGACGAAGAAGAGGATGGGTTAAAAACTCCTACATCATTGGAACATAGAATCCTTGAAATGGAAGAATGTCCACCAGCCCCGAGGAGGCAAGCTATAGTTCCATGGAGAGACAGAGTGGTCTCACCAGGCAACCAAAGGCTGTCAGCTCCAACAGATCTGTCTGAGTATGGGTGCAGTAATATCATTCCAGAGCTAACAGCATTGCCAGCCAAAGCTGAAGGATGTGAAGGAATCAAAGTAGAAACTACAAAGACAAACACCTCTGTCTGCAAATTACAGCTAAAGCACCATGGCTCTACAACAGTGCATGACCATAAATCATCATGCCAAAGTCTAGAGGTTCAAGACCAGATGCTTGCTAAAGACGAAGGAAAGGAAACACAAAAAACCAAGGCCAGTAGTGTTTCTCTCATTGCATGCAAAACCAGAGTGTTGTCGGGAGAACTTGATGCAGTGAAGAATGATAACAGTGATGAAGAAGAGGCTGGGTTAAAAACTCCAATATAGTTGGAACATGGAATCCCTGAAATAAAGGAGTGCCCAACAGCACCAGGGAAGCTTCCATGGAGAGACAGATTGGCAGCATCAGGAAGTCGAAGGCTGTTGACTCGAGTCTCTAGGCGATTTCCATTTAGATTGGATATGATGGTCAGACCATATCCATGTTATCATCAAATTTACTATTTACAATAATTTTCATTTTTTGCTCTTAATTTTTTAACTCTCCTGCTTAAATAAAGAAATTTGCTTTCCTCTTCCCCCCAAAACTAAAGTTTAAGCTATATGCTCCCACAGGGACTTAGAGACAAATAAATGCACCACACAAGTTATCATAAGCTTGCCATCCAAGTAATAGATTGGAACTTTGACCAAAATAAAGTAATACGTTGAAATTGAAAGACAAAAAATAAGCCACAAAAAAAAATGCTACAAGCAAGGGCTGTGGGATCTATTAATCAGAATTTCCAACCTACACCATATCCTAACAAACTAGTACGAGTATCTAAAAAAATTGAGAGCAACCCAGAAAGCATGGATGATTCTTGCAAATGTCTCAAAGGAAAACACCATTCCAACTGCAATAGATATTTATCACAAAGAAGTCCACTTCAAAGAGAAACTTTAATTGCAAGATTCGTAAGGAAACAATACACAGGTACAATACAACTGTTTCTCTAACGCTAAAAACCTGCAAGAAGCTTGGAATCTTACTGCTAAAAACTGATTGATCAAACTATCAATGTTTCTTGCACTTTTCACAGGAATGGAGGGAGGATTACCCATCTGCGTGGATATTTAGGCCTGCCTTCCTTTCCATCAAAAAGCTGCATATTTGGAAAAATTAAAATGAGATAATTTTCAGAGATTTGTTCACTGATTAATTACCGGTAGTAGACTAGGTTCACATGAACTGTCAACTTCCAGGAACAGGAATAGGATATTCAAGATGGGGCCAGTTAGCATGTCCATTTTAATTAGTCCATCTTAGTGAGCACATGTCTAATATCAGGCACATTTCTAAAATAACTATGGTGGTCGACAGCTCACCCAACTCATTCAATTTACAAAAATAATGAAATCCACAAGGTTGACCACATGCATCTAATCCATACCAAAGAAAGAATCATAAGAAAAGAGAAAGCTCAATGTCTCACCTTCTTAAGACGGCGATGCTTTGCAAGGGCCCAGTTAGTCATTATGAGAGTAGCAACCACAGCAAAAATATAACCTGCCACTGTCTGAGTTGCGATGTTGAAGCCCAACCACTGGTAAATCTCTGTAGTGTAATTTGCACAAGTGACAATATTAAACAAAAACCCACGTGGAATTTGGTAACCCCCAGTTCCGTCTGGGCTCCGAAGAGATTTCAAAATGAGATGGCAATAAAAGTTGGAAATCTGACAAACCAGCCCAAACGCAAACCCTATCTTCATCTGTAAGTCACTGACTGGGGTGTACAGTGGGTGATTCACATAGTAAGCAATATATGTGCCAAAGGTCCAATAATAGGCACAATTTCTGAACACATTAGACAGGGGAGAAGTTGCATGACTGAAACTATGGACAAAGAATGTTTCCATGATGCGCTTGAAGTAATGAAAGCACCAATAGTACATGGCATATGTCTGGACTGGGTGGATTTTTCTATCTCCATTATAACCGAAGAACCGATACACAGGTAAGTAGTAGAACAGAGGATATATCACCAATGGGCCCAAATACTCCCAGAAGAACAGTATGCGGTAGGAAACCTGAGGTCCCAAGTCCTTGAATACCACATTGAGGCTCTCAGAATTTCCATCACAGTAGTCTTGAAGCTTTTTGTTGCCACTGAGGACAACTGGCCTCTCTTTAGATCCAGGTTGTAGAGGAAGAGTAAGTCGCTGTCTTGAAGGGTAGTATTTCTTATCTGCCAACAAGAAGAGAAAACACTCCAGGATAAACTATCCATGATTTCATGTCATAGAATGTAGAAATAAAAAATATATAACTACTGAGAACAGGGATCATGGCAGAAAAACAAGGTGTATGTATTAATAAGTTCCACCAAACTTTTTAGAAATTAATCTTGAATCCACCGATGTTCATTCTTTTAAATAGATCCTTTCACACTTCGTATGCAGATACATTTGAGAAAACTAGAGCAAAGGCCATGTGTAATGAGCATTTTATATAGCAACAACAACGCTAAAGCCTTTAACCCCAATAAGCATCATATTATCAAACAATTAATTGAAAGTTTAGTTAACACCCATCTGCATCTTACATTGCTGTCTTAGCAGTATCAAGCCCAAGAAATTTCTGTGCTACAAGACAGACGGAATGAAAAAGAAATTTGGATTTTCGGTAAATGTTCAGTTTTTGCCATGCATAGAGCATGCATAATTAAGTCCATTGCACAATTAAGAACAATTCAACCCATATCAAGCAAATCAATCTGCATGCTTAGCAATAAATTAAATAAGAACCGAAAAAAAAAATTAAATAAGAAAAACAAAAGGTAACAAAAAGAAAATCTTAGGATTATATATATATATCTTTCATTGGTGAATTAGTTATGCTTAGGCTTCACATGTTTCAACTATAAATTAATAAGAAAATAAAAAGAAACTTACTTTTCTTGCAAATAGCCTCCTGCAGATCACTCACAGTAGCCTGGATAAACAAAAATAAAAGGAAAAATCAAATAAATAACTAACGGTAAGTGAAAAAACGAATTTTCTCATGACTTGATCACGCAGCAGCAGTGTATACACTCTTTATAAACGCTCTAGCAGACAAGAATATTACCTTTTTACATTTAATGGATATTAAATCAAGTTCTTGTACGAACAAAGCACAACAATACGAGAAAACAAAACCCAGAGAACGCAATTTTAGTTATTCCAAGTTTGTCTTTGGCTAAGGTGAGAAATACCCAGATCCAATCATAGTATCCGATAAATCTCAAGATATTCCAAAGAAAAAAAGGGGAAAGAAAGAGGGACGAAGTACCGAATCATGGAGGGTGAGACCGCCCTTGATAATCTCTCTACCGCTTCGAGAAACTACGGCGACCCTCATCTTCCGAATCCTGAAAGTTTCGATCTTTGTTAATGGAGAATTAAGAAGACCGTTGGTGTTGTAGTCGAGGAAATGGAAGAGGAGGAGACAGATCTTTTTAATGAAGAGCAAGAGAAGGGAGGGATAGGGAGAGGATGAGGGAGAGAGGAAGAGAGGGGGGTGCTGAAATAAAATGGTTTAAATGTAGATGGATATAATCGATGGAGTTTGGTTGGAGTTGGAGAACAAACTGATAGCAAGTACAGGTTCATTCGCAGTAATTGGGTTACCCGGGTGCCTCTGCATATGCACATGCATGTGGAGTGCAGCTTTCAATTCATTAATGTTGTTGAGCTACCTCCGGTTATCTGCCTACTTGGGTCCACCCTCCCCACGTAATACGGGAAAAGCTTCCTTCCATCAAATGTCACTAAAGTTCGTATTGAGGGTGCTCATAGATAATTTGTCCTAACAGCCTTAATAGTGGTGATGAATATTTTTATAAAAAATTAGGGTGAATGCTGTATTTAGTTTGTATTTTAATTTTGTTTTTTATATAATTAATTATCTGAAGTTTTAAATTTTAATTTACAACCTAAATTTTATTTATCTTTGCAATTTAATCACCTAAACTTTATCAATTTCTATATTAAACTACTAAATTTTTTTTTATAATTAATCACTCCATTTAAGTATTATAAATAACCTTAAGAAGTTTGTAAATAATAAATTAATATTTTTAAATTTTAGATAATTAATTATAAAAATTTAACAAAATCTAGGAACCAAATATAATATTTATCCTAAAAAATATTATCTATATTATATGCACTATTTTAGTGTTTAAATTATATTATATTTACCTACTATTTATATATATAAATAGTGAATAATATTCATTAAATTATTTAACAAGTAACATGTGCTTTTGATAAAATATTAAGTCACCTAATACCACCAAAATTATTGTAATTTGAGGGTATAAATATTTATTTTCCAATGGACACATTAAGTTCATTCCCTCTCCTAAATCGAATTGGATATAATAGTTGAAAAAAAAATACTTCAAGTCTACATTTAATAGAATAGTTCGATTTGTATGATTTTAATAAGCAAACAAAAGTTCTCTTTTTTTTTTCCCTTCTCAGTCATAACAATATTTGTTTTATTAACAATATTTTCTGTTGACGAAAAAGTACAACCACAATTTTATCGGCTACACACGAGCTATTTGCTATATGGATTTCTTGCTTTGTTAAATTGGAAAGTAAACCATACGGAATAATGATTATTATTCCCGCCGCTGACGTACAATTAATGGAGCCTAACTTAGCTTGAATGATACTCAAAGAGTCGATATTGGACATTAATATTACATTGATTAAGAAACAATTTTTTTTTTATCAATTGAGTCTACATAAGTTTAGTAGAGTATTTTTAAGCTTATTAATGCCACTTCAAGTTGGCTGCGTGCTCGTTATTTTATATCTGGATCTCAATTTTAAAGTTCTCAATTGAGTTTAAGCTTGAAATCATTGTTATTTTGTTCCAATTCAACCTATTTATAATCCAACTTTAGCTAACACTCAAATAGCAAAATGCCAATATTGACCCAATCCTAAAGTCTTTCTCAATTTGCTATCGAGTAATCCCTGTTTCCTAAATATTGAGTCTAGCTTACTCATGGTTATAGGCTTTCAAGGAAAATAGGCCTGCAAAACAAACATAAATAAGCTATAGAAGGTACCAAAAATAGCTACGACATTGCCACTGGATGCTTAAGTTAGCAATCATCCAAGAATGTTGAAAGTATATAAAAAAAATCACCATGACAACATTAGTAAAAAGGGGCATTTGAGTTACGTGTTCTGCTCACCCCTCCTAAAAAGGGTCTTGAGCTTATATATGCTCAAAAGGGATAATGGCCAACTATTTCTCTCATAGCTCTCGAGTTGCCCATACTTAATGTTGGTAACTTGTCAAATGATTAACACGGCCCTAAGGATAGGCAGTAAGAAGCATGGGCTAGATATAGCACTAAAAGCTTGGTTCCTAACGTGTGACAAGAGTACATATCAATTTTTGTAATATAATATATTAAATACAAATATCATCCTATAAGGATTACGAGTATTAATATTAACTCACGTCTTATTATCTAACTAATAAATTATAGAAATTGATTAATATGAAAATTATAATAGAATATTAACTAAAAAACTAAGATTTGGTTCCTCCACTGTTTGCTAAATGTTTTCTATAATCGCCTGACTATTCTTTCAATTTCAAGATAAAAAAATCAATGTGTGTGATGGAGTATTTTTGGTCATGCACTACAAAAAATAAAAAAATAAAAAAAAGAAAAAAAAAGTTAAATTAATAAAGCGATTAGTATTCTTAATATCGAAATGGTTAACAATGGTGTTAAAAACTTGATGCAAGGCAAGTGTACCTATCAAAATATGTAATATAGTATATTAAATACGGATATTTTCCTACATTGATTATGATTACTAATACTAACCTACACCTTATTATCTAACTAATAAATTATAAAGACCGGTTGGTTTAAAAACTATAACAAAATATTAACTAAATAACTAAGTTTTTATTGAAAAACAAAAAGTAAAACAATTTCAAATTAACTTCAAGATGATAAAACTAGTATCTAAACTTTGTTTCCTTTAAGAATTATTATGTATCGTTAACCGAAAGTGTTCAAATCTTTCTTAAATTCCATTGACCAAGGGAATTTCTATTTTAAGCTAATAACTTTTTCAAGTTTATTAACTCTAATATTAAAATTACCTATTTGAATCTTTTCACAATAACATAATTCAAAGACCACATTAAAAACAATAAATTCCCTTAACTAAATTAACTAAATCTAGAATAATTATATAATTTATTTCTAAGATTACATTAAGCCTCTTCAAACATGTTAGATCTAATTATGCATTAGATTTCTTAATCCTAATGTATAATATCAAATAAATAGAATAATACTTTAGAAATATCAATCTAATCAAAATTAAAAACACGTGCATGAATCAAGAAATATAAGAATTTATTGAATTATAGACATCCCAGTCATATAATAAACCTAAATTCCATAAGTCTAGATACTAAAGGAAATTAAGTACTAATCATATTGAAAAATGAATTCTTCAATGATGTATGAACATTCATCATCAAGGAAATCAATTAAACAAAGAAAAAAATCCTAAATTCTTGAAGTGTAAAAAAGTAGTCGTCTTATCTCTCTCTAAAACTCTAGAAAAATTTAGAAAAACGTGTCTCCCTTTTTGATATTGAATCCTCTTCTATTTATATAATAAGTGTAAAAAATTTTGTGCTTTAAACTAACACACTATCTAACACGGTCTTGCTTTAGCTCATGTCTAATTCGTCAATCAAAATCATGTAAAACATGATGTTTTAGCAAACACAGCCTAGACACGATAGTGTCTATAAGTTATGTTTAAATCAATTAGATAAGAAAGATACATGACCAACAAACATAGTCATGTTTGGAGGTTATGTCTAAATCTCTGTGAAACTTTAAATTTAACATGTTTTGAGCATAGTCATGTCTAGACCATATCTCACTTCAAAACTACATAACTTCTTCAATTTAGCTCCGAATTGAGTAAAATTAAATTCATTTTCTTCCTTTTTAATATAACTATTCATCAAATCCTTAAAATTAAAATATTACTTAATTAAGATTTAAATTCTTTAAAAACAAGCTAAAATCAAGAAAAAAAATGTTAAATCTCACTTTATATATATATAATTGTGCACCTATCAGTTTCCCTAGGTTTGTCTTCTTCTAGACAGATTGTAAAGAGTAGGATGGACTATAATTCAAGGACTAGAGCAAGATAGGCATACGATGGGCTTCAAAACCCATTAGGAAACGACTATCAACATAATCAATTTAGACACATATTTCAAAGATTGATTAAACTTAATTTTAATTGGAGAAGAGATGCTTTGGAAATGAAATTGAGAGCAAAATGGATCATAGGTAAAGACAAACACAAAATATTATCATTATCCTATACTTGTCAAGTATCGATATATAGAATTATGGGGTTACATGATAATGTAGGAAATTAGGTTTATAACTGACATGAGCTTCATGGTTTAATCAATTATAGGTCACATTAAAAATATCAATGATTATAAAAGATAGAACCCTTTTCATTTCTCACATTCTAATTTGTTAAAATTTAGTTTCATCATCTAAAGTAGAGAGCAAAGTATATGAAAGAGCAAAAGTACCAAAGTGTATAAAATCTACCATTTTATTGAAATTAATTCCAGCTGTTTGTAAAAGAAAATGCATACTTATGATTCGAAGGATGATTGGAAAAACTTATTGGTAAAAAAGATAGTATTTAAGAGATATAACATGAAAATTAGTCTCACAGTCTCTAATTTTATAAATTCACTTGATTAGCAGTAAAATAATGTGGAGCTATTTAAAAGATAAGAACAAATTAATCAATAAATACCTTTATTATAACAACTTTGGTACACAATAATAAATACGAAAGGGGATTGTGATTTTGAGTTTCGTTCTCTTTCTATATTTGGAAGATTTTATAGAAAATTCCTTGGAATTGGAGATTTTAGCTTCAAAAGGGGGATTGCGATTTTAGCTTTGTGATTCTACAACTTGCAAAATGGACATTATATGATTGTAAATTTGTAATCGTTGGAAAGCTCGCGTTACAAGCCACCAAAAGTTGTCAATTTAACTTGAAATTATACAGTTAAAATTTGTCCTATTTCTTAGACATATTTGCTTTGGTCTTTTATTTTTGTATTTTTGAAAATCAATATGATTTTATGATTATAATCATTGCAAAATTTTAATGAATTTACAATAATAAGAATCTCATGATTTTGCAATTGCATTATGGTGCATAAGAATTTGCAAATAATGAAAAGATAAAAAAAATTAAGTAAAACTATAAAATAAATAACATATTTACAAACTATAAAGGCCATCGAAAATAAAAATAAATAAATTCATAAAAGTAAGGGAAGTTTTAATGTATGGAAAATTGCAAAACTTATAACACATTTGCAACTTAAGTGGTATATTACGAAAAATAAAAGAGAGATGCCAAAAGCTTAAGAATTAGAAAATAAAATACCAATACAAAAAAAGATTAGAGGAGTTATAAAATTTTTCCTTAATTATTTTTTTCTCTTTATTTTTTTTATAATAGTTCATTATTTTTAAATTTTAAAAATGCAAAAGATTTAAGCTATCGTACCTAAAAATGATGATGTGCAATAATGTAATTATAAGTCAAAATGACAGTTTTTAAATACCTCATAACCTTAGCTTTCTAATGGTTATATGGCTGTAGCAATATAATGTTCGATTTATAGGTTATAAGATTGCAAAGTTATAAAAATCAAATATTATTGAAAATATAATAAAACATTATAATATATGAAGTGATTATTTGATAAGCTTGAAAATCAACATTGCAAGACCAATCAACACTAATTTGTAAGTTATGACCATTATAAATGATTATTTTGGTAATTAAGCTTTTTGGCCCAATTTAATATCATAGATCGATTTAATGGGTTAGTGATAAGACTCATAAAACTAGGCTCAATTAGAAATATTTTAGGAAGATTTGGCTTAGTTGGCTTGAAACATCAACATTGCATTAGTTTCCTCACTTTGTGTTGCTTGATTGCTTCACATGTAAAAAATAGTTTCAAAAAAGGTCTTTGTGGGTTTCACTTAGGTCTTGTTTGGCCTTAATAGGTCTTTAAGAAGGTTTAATAAACATTGAGCTTATTTAAAAGGAGATTGACTCATTTTATGGATATAGGCATAAGGAGTGTTTATACCTTTGATTTCGGGCAATTAAGTATTCAAAATTTCATTTATGGCAATTTAGTACATATACTTTTAAATATAAGTTATTTAAGTATCTTAATTACAAACAAACATTAATTTGAAATCGTCTAATTGGTTTACATCTAGGGTTGCAACTAGATAGGTTATTATAGGGTATTTGACTTGCTTAACTTGATAAAAACCTTATAAGGTAATACTTTATAGGGTTTTTATTGAGATTTGTGATACAATTCAAAACTTTATAGGGTTTAGAGTTGGATTTTAAAACTTAAAAAAAAAAAAAAAACCAATAGGAAATCCCACCCACTTGCTTATATAAGGTTTATGACCTTATAGAGGTAAGTTGGGGTTTCATAAAATTCATCTCAAACTCACCTTGGTTGCATCTTTATCTACATCAACAAAACTAACTCCTGTTTTATAATGAAGACACTTAAACAACTTGTTTTTAAATGTATAGACATTAAATTGCCACAAAATGAATGTTTAAATATTTAATAGCTTAAAATCGATAGTATAAGCATTAGTAATGCCTTTATCCTCTCATCTTATAAGTAGTTGGGTTGGGCCTAATTTGGCCCAAGCCTAAGCTAGAAACTCATGCATTATATAAGAAACTAAGGCTTTAAATTGGATTGTCGATTGCCAAAAATCGATTAGACAGCTCTTAGGAATAGCTCACCTAGTCTGTCAATCTCCAATTCACTTAACAATTGAAATCATGGGCTAAAATTTATACATATGAGCCTCATTCTTCTTAATTGTAACATTCGAAATGTTGGCAAGTTTTGCATAAATGCTGTTACTTTGCCAGAATTGCTCCATAGAAGATTAAAACACTAAAGTTGTTAAGAATGAATCAAGAACTTTCAAGAATTGCATATCTATTCCACTATGATGTGTGCTTTGAGAATTTGATCTTACTTGTTCCTCCTCCAAGGTCTCTGTCTTAGATCATTCCTTCACGTATTATAAGATCAGCACTTCTCTAAGATCGCTCACATGTTCATTGCATGTGATTGACCAACTACATCAACCCTTTATATAACCATTTTAAAATTTATTTGGTTCATGTGGTCTCCAATTACATAGCATATTGTCTTTTTAAATGCAGGTAGATGTCAAAAACTTTCCAACAATACAAGATTTGTTAAAATCGGACATGATGGGGGAAACTCATGTATAATTGAATTTTATTATAAATAAATAATTTTCTTTAAAATTTTAAAATAATATATCAATTAAAAAAAATTAAAAATTAATAAATTAATTAGTAAATAAATACTAAACTGTATCAAGAGTGAGATATATATAATAGCTCTTAACTTTCTCATGAATAGAAACACGAATTAACACCAAATTTAAAAAATAACTATTAAATTATGAAAAATAAAAATTTATACACTAAATTACTAAAAATTATATGTAACTCTGGTATCTTTATCCGATATTAATTAAGCACATAAAGAAATATATATCCTTCACTTCCTTTCCTTTATTTTCCTTTCACCTCTCTATCTTTCCCTTGAAATTACCAGGTTTAGGGTTCTATACGGTCTAAATCAGTACTGAAAATATATTGAAATCGGTTGCGGCTTGAACCGGAACTGTCAAAATTCAAAATCCTCTCCCTCCTTCGCCCTGGCATTTCGCTCTGCAGCTCCGCGCCACTCCCCACCACCGCCGTACCACCATCTTCATGGCAAACCGAAAACCCTAACCCTAACAAACCCATGTCTTCTAAAATGACCTCACCACTAACGGCCTCCACTTCACCCTACTCAATCGACGATAAAGATCTCGATGACGCCACTCTCTGGGCTCTAATGGACTCAGCAACTGCTTCTCTCTCCTCCAAACCCCGTAAGCCTCCGTCGACTCCCGTCTCTTTCCACTCTCCTCCACTCCCTAAGTCCACCAAACCCTTCTACCATTACACGCCTCGATCCGACTCCAAGCTGCTCACCGACGGCGAGGTACTTCACGAGCCTGGGGACTGTCATAACCGTCCTATTAAGATCGCGAGGTATTGCGATTCGGAGACAAGTGAGATGAGTCCCTTGGCGATGGTGAGAAGCGTGCAGAGGACTCCTGTTACTACGCCGGTCATGACGTATTCGTCGCCGGAGATCGGCCGGGGAGGGGATCGTTTGGTGAGCTACGACGACAGAGAGAAAGAGGAGCTTATGAGGCATTGCTTAGACCGAAGATTTCCATCGGTTTCGCTCTTTAAGGAGTATCAGAATGCTGCTATGGCGGTACTTTTCCTTTATGAATTCGTTCTCGTTTTCGTTTTTACGATTAGCAGAAACTTGAATGCTTGAATTGATGCATTCACAGATGTGCAATGTGCTGATTTGGTGGCATAATTTAGATGATTTAATATTAATGATTCTGCCGTAATTTCTTTACTGCCTTAGTTGCAAATTCGGTTGTATATACGGCACTCTAAGTTGTAAATGTACTTAATAAAGATTGGTTTGAGCATTATAATGGATTTGTTTAGATAGGAAACTTTTAAGGAACTTCCTCTTCCTGCATCTTCGGAGTATATGTTGTTTTAAGGTACTTCCTGCATGTTCGGACTATTCTCGATATCTCTGGATATCCTTCCTTTTTATGTTGTTTCACATTTCTTATCTGGTAAAACAGTCTTTTTACCAGGGGGTTAGACCTAAGAGCAATTGTTAACCCCCACCTAAGACATTTTCTATTTGCCTGTTTCATAAGAGTTTCCCACCTTAATGTAATAATTGTTAGTGTATTGAAAGAAAGGTGAGTGAAAAATAATCTACCATCAACATTGAAGACTTTTCAATCCAACAGGAAGATTTACAAGGATGCACAATTCTCATCATAATAGTTTGCTATATCCTTGGTGATTTTTACTAATTTTAAACACTTCAAACTTTGTGCTCACAGCGATGGTCGTGCTGCATAACTGATGTGTTGCTTTTATTGCTGTCTTCTAGAACTGTTTTATGAATGCCACATTGATGGAAAATGGTTGCGGTCATTTTCATTTTAGTTTTTTAATTTGAAATTGTGAATTTGCATAAAAGCTGTATCTTGATGTGGCTAAAATCTGGTCAGCACTACTATTAGCTTGATAGGGTCTTCCATTGCATTGAATTGGTGACAATGCTTCTTATTTTCTTCATTAAAATGTGTCCTTACTTACTGGAGCTGCATAAGTGCTGTCTCAAACCATTAACAGGCAAATACAATCGAATGTGTTAGGTGGTATTCTTGTATTCTTGATGACCAGAGAGGCACATCCCCCATCAGTTATTTATAGTCTGAATTATATAAAAGACCAATGAAGAGTATCTTCTATATTCTGCAGTACTTTCGAGTTCTTTTATGGAATTATAGAAGTACTTGAGAATCTAAAACTGTGAATAACTTGACAATCCAATTGCTGAGATGTTCACTTGATCCTTTGTCTTTATCATGAGTGTTTGGATTGTTACATAATATAGAATAAGGAAGTTTCTGTGGTTATGGACATAGGGGACCTTTTTGTACTAATTTCCTGTCCTCTGTCTTTTGGATAGTTGGGTTTATGACATCAGTACTGGTCAGAATACATGGATACAGAGATAAATCTCTTGCTATTTTATTGAAGGTTCTAGGTAGGTGTAGGTGCATCCTCTGGATTTTATGAACTTAACATCTAAAGGAAATCTTGCAAACAATTAGCCAAGTCATTACAACAAATCCAGTTACTAAAAGCTGGCCAATGCGTTGAGGTTCCCACATTGCAGTTTGCACAATCGGTGCAAGGTCAAATGTAGGCAGCTTTCTTACCTTTGTGGAGAAATTTGGCAAAAGGAAATAACCATAACCCCATACTTTCCTGGTGTTTGGTTTTGTTGAAATATTTCACTGTGAGTATTTTGAATTGTTGTCACTTCAACGGTGCAGTAGGCATAGGTATACAATAAGCAGGGCATAGAAATTCATGCCTCTAAAAGATTTTGTTGCATGTGTACATCAGTAGCTCAACCGAGTGCTTTGTGTCTCTGTACATCTCTTCCATAAATATTTATTTTGGTAAATCTTATAGATCGGTGGTTTCCATCATTCTGCTAATTTAAGAACCTTTTATGGGACATTGCAATTGGCAGATACTGGAGAAAGCGGACTATATAATGCTTTCGGGCCGTCCTTACATCAAAAAGTCAGGTAGCTTCTAAATAATTTCATTTCCATTTTTACTTGGAACCATCCTTGTAACATGAAGTGGGTATTTCATAGGTTGGAGAAAAATTTCTTGCTACTTCAATCTCTCTTATGAGATCAGAGATAAGACTATTGAGTTCAACGACAATAGGGATGTACAACGTGCTGAATTCGTCGTGCGGGCTCACATGCAGTATGTGTTAAACTTCTAAATTTTAACAATACAATCAGCATCTGCTTGCCTTTGTTCAGTTTTTTTTTTTTTTTAAGTTTGAATCCTACTTCTTTGTAGGGGTGGTAGGTTCTGTGATGGATGGGGATCATGTGAAAGGCGTGAAAGGCGATTCTCAAAACCAAATCACGATATTCCAAGTACAGCAGAAACTAGAGCCAAGAATAAAGCATGTCAGGTACTTTTTGTGTTGATGTTGAATAGGTGCCGTTTGTTTCCTCAATTCCAACTCTCAAGGCGTCCTAGAGAAAATTAATTAAGTGCCAAATACACGGTACTTCTTTTCAGTAAATTTCAGCAAATAGCTATAAAAGATGACCTATACCGTTATAAGCTTAACAAGGAGTTAATTAGAAAAGGACTTACTTGAGTTTTGGCACTTTGAATTTCAATAACTTGTGTTATTTTTTCTTATCAGTTATATAATCTGAATTTTCTCATCTTTTCACCATGCCAATTTGTTTTATTTCCCTCAGTTATATAATAAGTGTTTTTGCGCTTTTGTACTTTTCAGTTTATTAACCTGTGTACTCTTTTTTTTTTCAAATTTAATTTTTATATTTTAACAGCTAGATAATCTTAGATAGAGGCTAATTAAATCAATTCTTTATTAGACTATTATACGTTCTGATTTTCTTTAAAGTAGTTTTTCTTCTTCTTTTTTCTTTTTTAATTATTATTATTATTATTATTAACGATGAAGTAATAATTCCATTTTCATATTGGCTTTCAGGTAATGTAACTTAAACAGAATAACATTACACGGCTCCAAAAATTAGGTTATATAATTGACAAAAATCATAGGATGGCAAATTGAAAAAACGCAAAAATTCAAATTATATAAGTCAAGAAAAACATTTAAGTTAATATAATGAGAAGTCACAAAAAGTTATATATATATATATATATATATATATATTATTAACCAATAAAAAATCGATCAGTAATATTGTTATGCCTAGGAAGGTAAAATTGTCTAAAAAGGAAGTACGACGGTGCTCTCTAATATCAATATGGGCCCGTTTATCACTTACTACCATTACACCTGCATTGCATGCCAACTAAATTGCCTCAAGAAGTCCATATGTTATCTTGTGGGCTATGATAAATATTAAAAATCAGGATAAAAAAGCCACTTATATGTATATATAGAAAATAAGATACATAAATTTTTTTATGTTGTAGTGTTTGCTTTGTGAATACCTTAAGAGTTAGTAAGTATACCAATAAATCTATTAATATGTGAATTTATATATAGGTATTTCAGGGATTTATATATGTTAACCATAAATGTAACCCCTTTTATATTCTTTTAAAAATTAGGTTACAGATTATTGGTTCATATATGAAATTGATCTTCCTTAAACTGTTACTGTTGAATTAAACGGCCAAGCTTACCTTAATAAGTAATTTTCTAATAATCTTTACAAATTCAAGCCGTTTGACAGTAGATAAAGAATGTTAAAAACAGACTTGACCGAACAGAAGATAATGGCTTATTAAGATCAACGGCTTTTTATATAGTGTATCAGTTCCTTTTTCTTTGTTATGGTTTGGTTTGCCAATTCCACCCCTTTTATACGGAACTATTTTAAACGGTTGGAAGAGCCCAAGGGAATCATGTTAAACAGTAGAGCATACATGTGCTTATCTTGTGTACAGTAGAGCACACATGTGCTTATCTTTTGTTTCTTTTGCAAAATCGGGAAGCCTAGAATGTATAGAGTAGCTAGTTCACTACTAGACTAGCTATTTCCAGAGAATATAGTAAGGGAGAAATAGCATGCTATTTTAAAGGGAAGAGTATATATTTAATTTTTAATATTTATTTATTTTTTTATCAGGGTTTTATTTTTTTTCCTATTTGAGCCTTTATCATTTTTTAACTTTTATCACCATCTTCATTAAACTTCCTGTTTGTCCTTGACATGTATTAATTTCTTTTTAGCAATAGAGTGATCGATCAAGATGACTACAGTTTATACAATTTTTTGCAGCCATTTTTTATTCTTTTTACTTTTTGCATTTTTGTTATCTTTATTATATTATGCAATTATATATATATATATATTTAATATTATTAATTATTATTATATATTTAATATTATTATTTTTTTAAATTAATTATTATGGATCAATTAGAGATTGACAACTTAAAAGAGTTAAAGAAAGTCTTAGTTTTATAAAATTTGAAAAATGTTGTGATTTAAATGAAATAAAAAAAGGCTTAAAGAATCAAATAATAAAGTAGGTTAATATTGAGGGTTAAATATGTGGTTTTCCCTACTATCCATTTTACTGTTTGGTTTTGGTTTGCTTAAATAGATGAGTTTATATTATATATTGTTATTGTGTGATTGGATGATTACGATGCTGTCTTGGTGAAGCAATGGAGGGAAATACCGAGAGCACGTTTGAATACTAAATTTGATTGCTACAATCAAAGAAGTACGATTCTTAAAACTGTCAGGAATAAAGCATCATTCCTGTAAAACAGTATAATTATTAGTTTATAAAATTGCTTAGTCAGCAACATTATGGGCGAAGAAAAAGAACAAATTAGCTACTGGCTAAGAATGTACGAAATCCAAATATTAAGACCGAATCTTAGTTCCTTTCCTAGACATACAAGATCTACTAAAAATTAATTAAATATTTTAAATGAAATATTGATTTTTCACTTTTAACCAATTGCAATCAGCAAAATAAATTATAGTTAAATTAATAAAAGTAGAAAACAAATGCAATTATGGAAATAGGAAACATATGACAGGCTGGAAGTTTTGTTTATTCCTTTAGCATTACTTGTTTGTTTTCTATTCAAGTTTTCATGTTGATCTTTTGTTTTATTAATTAAAAGACATTAATAATATCTTATCTTTTTCTTTTTTAAGAAATCAAAGAATGCCAAGTTAAAGTCCAATCTTTACCATAAAATTGAATTTGATACTATATAGTTTTGATTTTGAATAAGTTCCAATAAACACATCCTATTATAGGGCAATGGCAAGCGTGTAAATCAACTCTTAACTATTCCATTCACAGTGGAGATATAGTACAAGTCAAACAATTAAATATTAGTTCTCTATATGTAAGTATTCTATCCCCATTTGTTGCCCATAACCGAAGTTAAACTTCTATTCTACATGCCCCATTTGCAATGTCCTACTTTTTTCTGGCTGAAAGTAGCAAGTGCACGACTTAATATGCAGGACTTGCTAGGAGTCGGAGAGTATCGGCAGGGCGCAAGTCTTTCCTGATGAATACTGGAGTTCTTCGTTTAACCTCATCTTTAGTCTCTCTCAATACTCATTATCAAAGTGGATGTTATACGATGATATGTATCACAATTCAACAGGAATGTGGTGAAATATGGTCATATGTTGTATAACAATGACAATTGAGCATTGTAGTATAGCTGCATATTATACCCACCAATTCTTCGAGCAAGCTCACAGAAAGTATGCATCCATTTAGGCATGCTATATCAGGTTGGAGAAACAAACCGTTTGTGTTCCTCAATTCACATGACTCTTTCATTTTCATGATATGATTTTCCTTTAAGAAGCGATGAGTAAGTTGAGGATTTCTTCTGAAAATTCA
The DNA here is from genome assembly GCA_037954665.1 of Laguncularia racemosa. Classification (NCBI taxonomy): domain Eukaryota; kingdom Viridiplantae; phylum Streptophyta; class Magnoliopsida; order Myrtales; family Combretaceae; genus Laguncularia; species Laguncularia racemosa. The sequence continues at coordinate 1,980,086 of JBBMOL010000036.1, forward strand.
ATCAAATCACATGGGAAAATAAGTCTAACCAATGAGAATAGACGCACTTGACATATGCATACGGTATGCATATCAATTAGGGTCATGCCATTCAGTGTTGGATTTTGGAATCACTTATCCGATCATGAATCGTTTTGGTTTTCCTTTTTGTAATATTCTCTATGCTTACACATTTAGCACTACTATTATTGTAACAATGTTAAATAAATGGATATTGTAAAGGTTTTTATAACTTAGTGGTATGGATATTATTCTTTCATAAGTTATGGATGGAGTTTGATTTTTTTTTTTAATAATTATAATTATAATTGTTAAAAAAAAAAAAAAACAGATGGGCTACTATGTGCATACAGTGTGATTCCTTTGATGTTCCTTTGGTGTAGTTGAAATTTTTAAATGCACACGCCCTCTAATGATAATGGTCATCATCATTAACACCAGATTGTAATGTATTTTGTGGTTGGAAAGGGGATGACATTATTCAATACAACACAGCAGCATTTTCCTGGACCAAAATGATGAAAGTGGAAAAAGCTACTTTTAATTCATTATTAATCTTATAAAAGCCCTAACTATTAATAACCTGTATGACCCCATTTTATTTTATTTTTTCCCCCCTAAATTGATCTTAGGCTTATAAATAGTAATTATATCGCCGACGAATCTCATCTTTTTGCTAATAGCTAGCTGACGGAATAATTTTAATCTGGCAGCTGAATGTTAAAGACCATACAGTAAAAGTTGCTGGTGAAACATTAAATGCGTGCAACAATTACTTGTTTTTAACAAGGGCTATGACAACCATGGTTAAATAAATAAAATAAAATACAAGGACAAGTGAAAAGAAAAACAGGGCTTGCCATGCAAGGTGACCATTTTCATTGTTGCGGCAAGTGGGCTGTTCAGAGTTCAGACCGGTGGTTGAATCTGTTTTCTTTATATTCTTTCATTACTCTCTCTCTCCCCTTTTTTTTTTTTTTTTTAATAACGAATTCTTGAGATGATTTTGAGATTTAAATATGGATTTCATGCAATATTTGTTTGTTCATGTTAAAGCTATAATTTTATTCTTATTTGATTATCCGTGTTTTATTCATGTGGTGTTGTGTTGTTTTATTTGTATTTTATTATAATTTAGAGGTGGAAATAACATAACTATTGTTAATATCTCATTATATATTTTATTTTATATTTTTTTATTCGTGTCTTAATTTAATAAATAATTTACATGAAAAATCGAAAACAAGTGGGTCCGACAAGTCATCTAACCAGGCATCGGCGATCTATGGGCCAGTGAGATCTTTTATAGAAGTTGGAAAAATAGCCACAAAGCTTAGCCAACGTTTGGCAATTTTTCAAGGGACGGTGAAAATAAGGGAGAAAAGAAAAAAGAAAAAAAAATATATGTAATTTTTTACTTTGTGTATGGATATATATGAACGAAAACAATAGAATGGAGAAAAATATTTTTGGTTTTAAAAAGAGATGAACAGAAATAGAATATTAATTTTATTTTGATGAAAATAATTATAATTGTTTTCTATTTTCACCCCTTTTTTTAAATTGGAAATAAGAGAAATGCAATTTAAAATGTCAGTCATTTCCTTTAATTTTTACCAATTTTCACTTATTTACATTTCACCAAACATAATATTTCCTTTCATTCACTCCACTTCATTTTTATCTCCACTCATTTTTCTCCCATCCAAACACACACCTTCACACTCATCTTATGGCTCAATTTTTAAGTCCAGTTGAAGCTGTTTTTAAAGAGGAAGACTCGGTTGTAATGGTCAATTGTCCTTACCACTGCCATCGTCTCTCTCTCTCTCTCTGTGAATTTTATTCTTCCAAGCACTGGCTCTTGTGTTCCAAGCAGAACCAAAGGATCGAAACTAGTGATGGTGAGCTATCGCTTTCATGTCTAACATAACATGTTATCCCGACACTATCGGCTGAGATATTTGTTTCTATACACGATATGATAATGACAATGTAGTGCTGCCCAATGGCGATGTTTTTGGACATTGGACACCATACTAATGCTATACTCTCTTATTTTCTTCTCAGTTCTTTCCTTCTCAAAATAATTCAGAACATGAAAAAAACCCTTATGTTCGTCCCGCTCATTTCTTGAAAACAGGGTAAGGGTAAGACAAGTTCTTAGAATATTTGGGACATCAATTTGAGGAATATGCTCATGGCTCAACAGGTATGTATGTATATGGGCGTTAGGTTTTAGTCTTCATTGCTTATTTGTTTGAGAATCATGAAGAGTGTATATAATGACCGCAGGAACAAGAAGAAGGATGGCCTCTGGGCTTAGAACCAGTGAATGCAAGAGTTGGGGTGGTGGTGAGGAATGATTCACCGGGTTCACTCTCCTTTAGCACATTGCTCTCTGCTTCTCCCATTTCCTCTCGAGACTCTTTCTCAGATCTCGACACTGAAGTTAGTCATCTCTACCTCTCTCTGTCTCTTCGTTGTTATTATTATTATTATTATTATGTGGCTGTTGCTTTGATACTCATTTCAAGTTAACATCTTTGATTGTCTCACCAAGAGTGCATGCAAACTTGTTATTTCCTGTGTTCTGCATTACCTTCATTGGCAACGTCCTCTCAACTTGAATTCTGATTCTGGTGGAGCATCCTCTATCCGGTAGCAAGTGAGCTTAAGGCACCCTTTGTGTTCAACAGAATGACGATGTGACTGAGATTTTTGAGGCCTTGGCGTAATAATGCACACCCAAAACTTGAAGCAAAAGTACTCAGGAATTTGGATTTTTCCTGTGGTAAATTTGACTGCTAGTTTGTCCCCTAGTTTAAAACCTCCTAATAACCTGAGCAAACTTGAAGTGAGCCACTAGCTGAGCTTGTGTGGGCTATTGGCAGAACTGGCAACGGTGACTTTTTTTTTTCAAGTCTTAGCGGATCTGCTTATCGTTTGAGTTATGGTGTCGCCATATTATAATAGATTGATACACTCAGTTACATTTAATAACGATAGAAAGTTCCAAGGTGAATATGCAATCAAAGACATACACATCGTCTTATCTTCTGCTTCCTATGGCTGTGTCTCTGGATTTGCCTAGACGATGGGGATTGGCTCATTCATTTTTGCAAGTAAGAGTAATACCAAGGAAAAGCATATCCTGACGAATGACGTCTGTCAATATGCCCATGGGAGTTAGGGTATTAGAGCATATTATCACAAAATTCATGCACTTGAGACAGAAGAAAGCGTAACAAACCATTTGATGATTTCCATTACTGCTACACGTACTTAGGCATATGCCTGGCATATCAAAAAAGAGTTTGCTCCTAGAAGTCCTGATACTATGGATTGCATATTTTCTTTCCTTTGGTGAAAAAATCTATTGCTATGGTAAGTAAGTCTCACTTGACAGGGCCCCTCTTTGGAGAAATATTTGTGGTTTTGGTGAACATCTTACCAGTAGTTCCCTCCCCAAACATCTGTCATCAAGAGTGTTACTCAAAGCATGAATAATGCTTCATGATAACCATTACTCACCACTATTTTGCTGGTTCAAACACTCATATTCACCATCATACGACCTTCACTTTGCAACCTTTCATTTTGTACTTGGTAATTTAAAGAAATATTTGAAGAAACTTTAATGCAACTGCTTGAGTTGCTCTCTTGGTGAGTGAAAGGCCATGGGTTTCAGTAGTAAAAACAGCCTCTTTGCAAAGTGCCGGGATGAGACTGCCTATACATGCAACCATCCTCTCCCATTCCTCCACCTGGTTGGGAAAGTGCTTTGCCGCACCAGGAGGCACGCTTTTCCCCCCTTTTTTTCAAAAAAAAAAAAGAAGAAAATTCTGAAGGGAAATTGCCACTATGCATCTCCTCAGCTAGTTAGGTGATATTATAGGGGATTTTATGATGGAGGCGACATTTTTCTTGAGAGGATACATTTTAGGAAATGACTTCAGTCTTAGAAGCAATGTTTATGCCAACGAGCTAATGTACACATCCAGATTATATTTATAGCCTCTAGGTACCTGCTTAGTTTTGTCGGTTCTTTTATTCATATGTTGGAAAATCAGATGTATTGCCAGCAAATATTTTTCTATCCTCAAAGAAACTTTCATACTACAGAACAATGGCAACTTTATTTAGTGAGCTTTGCTATTCTGGCAATCGTCTCTTGAGTATCATCTCTTTCTGGCTTGATATGAGGATTTATATGTTCTCTGTAGTGTTTTTGCTTGTAACCTCTCTCTTAATAAAAAATTAGTCCAGTGGATCATTCTTTCATGACAAGAGTGTGAGCCTTGGGAGCCTCATGGGAGCTTCAAGAGTTTCAGAGCTTTCACGAAGATCGGCTAGAATGAAGGCACCAGAGATTTCAAGAGATAAAAGAAGTTACAAAACAAAGTCCTGCTTCTTCTCAGTCTGCTCAAAACTAGGTACTGATGCTGTGATCATGAATGGTACTCAATCACTTGGTTACTTTCTTGAAGCAGAGAGGAGAGCTGCTTCAAACTCCAGGAGGAGTCAGAGACGAAGCATCTCTCGTCCTGATAGTTTGTTGTCAGGCCCTCCAGATCTAGAGCCAAGCATGGTACCAGAAGATAGCCTCACGGCTCCACATTCAAGATGTTCATTGGATGCAAACGGTGACATAAAAAGATGTGGAAAACAAAATGAATGCGAGAATGGTTATGGAGTTCCAGTAATGTTCTCATGTTTAAGAGGCAAAATCACTGGTCGACAACTCTCTTTTGGCTTCCAAGTGTTCTCTTCTTCTGGGTCATCAATCTTCGGAGGCTATTGAACTATATAGTTTTTTATGCCACATGTAGTGACATGAAATCTGTTCTCGTCGTTGTTTTATTTTCAGGCTTAGGATCTTTAGATCTTGAGGTCTTCAACATCTGTGTGCTTATGAATGTCTATTGTGTGGTGTCCAAGAACTGTCTGGAACAAAGGTCATGCAAAATTTTGAAGTGATTTTGAGAGGCCTTGTTAGCTTCAGCTATTACCACTTACCCAGACATATCTTTCTCCATTTATAGCTCTCTCTGTCGTTGTATTTGATTTAATCCTTTATTGCATTTTCCTTTCAGCGTGACCATCAAGTGCTTAAATTTTTCAATGTGAAAGTAATAGTAAGTTCTGGTGTGGTCTTGAAGAGATTCTTTTGTTACTAAATTCCAAAGCAAAAGGACATACTGCTAGAGCCCTAAGGATAAACAACTAACTCTGGGTCAATAGCATTCATACTCCGAGCTAAGCTTATTACAAGTTTAAGCATTATTACTTATAAAAGTCATACTCTAGACTTACATTGAAACTTGCATTCTTCTTCAATTCAATAAAGCACAATTCAATTCATTGTGCTTTAAGCATTAACTTTTTGTGGCATTTCCCGTTGCATCATATTCATGTTCCGTCGGCGTTATGATAGTTGCCCTTGAAGAACTTTCACTAAGGTCTAGACTAGGTCTACCAGTTGCCGAGTCTCATTCACACTCTCTTGTTATGCGTGATACTCTACTTTTCAACCCTTCCATGATTTTGAACACAAGAAAAAGCATTGTTAGGACACAACATTAATAAATTATCAAGACATTCAAACCACAAAAGTAGTCATCAATCAAGTCCTCTATCACGCCCATTTTTTTGGCATTTAAATTGGTCCCAAAATTTAAGCCTATCCCCCTAATGATCCAACACCTAGGCTTTGTTACCACTTTGATTATCACACCGCAAAGATGATGTGGTAACTCACAGTATTGTCCATTAGACCGTCTAAGGCTACCAATCTTCCTAAATCAACAATACCGAACTCATTTGATGACAAATATCCCCATCCGCAAATAGCCGGGGTTCAAATTATCAAGTACAATAGCCCGCCATTTTGATATATTAGTTTAGAATTAGATAAATTTTCATTTAAAACGATAAGCATTTCTAAAATATGTTAGCATGTAACATTTTTAACCAATGCTAACTTTACCAAAAATCTACGAAATCTGAAAATAAAATTTCGAACATCTTAATATAATTAAACGTTAACCTATATGAGATCCATGTATGACAAATAAAATAAATTAGAAGATGTAAAACCAAAAATTTTTTCTCGAAACATCAAATGGATAGACACTCTTAACATCCCATGATCATAAATATATCATTACGAATAATTAGTTCGTGAAAAAAAAAAAAAAACCATTTGCGACGATTCATAATCCTAATGCAATTTTTAATAAAAAAATGTCCCCTTATCATACAACGACCAAAAGTAACAAAAAGCAAATGTACACTTGGATTTATTGAACCCATTCAATTCGTATTTAAATATGATAAATGTAACCCTAAATCTAGTTAATCCAAATTTACTAAACCTAAATTCCATAAATTTTAAGATAATGAATACACCGAAAATTAATCGTAACTTTACATACAAAAAGCCAACTTAATATATATAAATTGATAAAACAATATATATTCTTTGGATTAGAGACTGAAAAATAGTCAAATATCAAATCCAATAATTTATACGACAAATTTATTAAAAACATGAACAAACTTCTAATGTTGCAGCTCTAACGAAATTACACAATTGAATAACATTGTATCATACATAAAGCTACAATGATTTTAACATGGAAATATTACGCTTAAGTTTCAATATTTTACCAAATATTAACAACCAACTAATTCTTTATTTTTTATATTATAATTCCAGTATGTACATAAAGATAATAATCATTTGGTCATTGTGGTAGAAATAATGATGGGTCATTACCTGCGATCTTATTAACTTTATACAATCTTTTTAGGTATGAGTAACTACTGACCAATGTTATTACCTTGTAAGGTGATAACTTATATGATTCACCAATCATTATGGTGCTTGGTGGCAATCTAAGGCTTGAGGGTGGCTGAACACAATCTTGAGTGGATCTTATTTTTTGATAATTTGCATTTTCTTTTTATTAGTTTTTATAATGCTTTAGTTATTTTTTTTATAAATTATTTAATTAAATTTATTTAATAATATTATTTTATTAAATTAATTATTATAGACTAATCAAAGTTTGTTGTGGACTAATCAAAAGCTAACACATGTATCCTAACCAATATTAACATATAGTAATAAAGTATGGGCCATGTGTTTGTCAAAAGACAAAACAAGTTATGAGTTTGGAAAAACACCAAAATGCTTGTCATATTTTTGTATTAATATTAATAGATATTGGGGTAAATTATGAAAGGATGACCTGTGTTTTGGGTCTCTTGCAAATAGATTACTTAAGTTTTATTTTTTAATCAAAAAATGACTTGTATTTTATAATTTTGTGTTAATAATAAATATAGATATATGTTAGCATACTATTGATTCGTATTAGCATACTTTGTGTTAATAAATATTTTTCTTTTTTATTTTATTAAAGTAAATGTATATTTAATAATAATGCTTTAATAAATTAATAATTTATGGACCAATAGTATTTTGACATATGTCTATATTTATTATTATAATAAAATTATGAAATATAAATCACCTTTTTATCAAATAATAAAAAGACCTAGAGGTGGTGAGTGATTGACTATAATTTTTGGCCATCAATTGCTGATCTCTAGTAGCAAATCACTACCCATCAAAAGATGTTTTGATAGTTTTTTTTTTTTTATCTAATATATGACCTTAAAACCCAAAATATTATATAATTGAAAAGACAAGCTCAATAAATCTCCATGTTAATAACTTGAATTTACATAACTTGCACATATACTTGAGTTTCACGTTCATCTGCATTCGGTTCCTTTATTGCTACTCTCTGCATTGCACCCACCTACGGCTCTCAATATTAATTATTGACACTTTTTTTGACAGGTTTAAGTACAATATTTTAAAATTTTAGGTGCCTTTTATAATTTTCAGTTTTTAGAAGGTATTGCTGTAATTTAGATGATATTTAATGACATGCACTTTATCGTTCATACTTCATTGTTTTACGTACGTTGTTTATAGGGGGGGGTGTAAAGTTATTCTAAATTTTGGGTAAATTGAATGAATAAAAAAAGAAGAAGAAGCAGCTTCTGTCCCGTGTCGGACATGGTCATGTTGACAATTTAAATTCACAACCAAGCAGTAAGCAAAAGCATTTAACCAAGGGTTTTATTTATTAATTTATTTAATTAATTACACTAAATTCAAAATGGGCAATCAACATCAACTAGAAAACAGAGAAGCCACTACCTAGGAATCTTTGTCACCTAGAGACGCGTAGGATCTCATATTGTCGGTCCAACTCGATAGATATCATTGGGAGTTATCAATGTCAAAATTCTCCATTACAATTTTTTTTTTTTTTTTATAGCTTAGCTTGTTAACTTCATTTTCAAACTTTACAAAGCAAATGATTTTATTTTTTTTATTTATTTATTTTACTTAGCCAGTAAACAAACTCTTGATGGAGAAAGAAAACTTCATTAAGTAACTTCACATATTGCTATAGCCGCAAAATGTACAGTAAAGTAACACCATAATAAAGTAGGTGGATATTAATATTGTAGGCCACCCTCATACCTGTATATATAGAATCGATCTTATTTCATGTACTTGATAATTATGTGAATTGTGTCAAGGACTGTTATATATTTTAGCAGTTATGATCCATGTACGGATACTTAAAAAAAAAAATAACATAGTCGTATGATAAAATGTTAAATATTTAGTTTTTCATTATTCAAAAAATATTATTTTTCAAATTTTATTTACAAGAAATTAATAAAGCTTTCAAAATTCAACTTATGATTTATATATAGCTACCCATAATCAAGTTCTTTTCTTTTACGGAAGAGGTTAAATTGATGACCTTATATGCTATACCAAAAGTCCTTATTTAGATAATGCACCACTTAATTAGAAAACTATTCTTTTTGTAAGCTTTATTGTTATGCCTTCATTGACCAAAATAGCAAAATTTGCCTTCTTGGCAACACTATTGATGAACAGATTGTTAATTCTTCTATTTCAACGTCTTTTTTTGTATTATATTTGAATTTCAAAAATTTAGAAGAATTTTTTTTTGTAAAGTATGATAGATGGATATTCACTGATCTCTTTTTGAGTACACAAGACATTTACTTATAGAAAGGAAAATTTGAAGATGTGTATAATAATAATAATAATAATAATAATAATAATAAAGTCAATACCTACTTCTTTTGATATCTGCATGTTTTATCATAATTTTTTCATTAGTATTTCTTAAAATATATTTCTTATTATGAAAATTAAGAATTTTTTTATGGTCTCGGCCGTATTTTTTGATGAAATTGAATTAATCTTTAATCTCATAATTAACTTATATATTAATAATAAAAATTTAATAATAATCAACGGTAAATATTTAATAAAATTTTCATTTAACCACCTCCTCCTCCCCCCAAACTGTGCATCCACCTTTTAGTTTGTTGAAGAGGAGTGATTATACATATATAAAACCATATAATATTATATAACTTAACAAATCCGACAACAAAGGAACTACAAAGTTAATCGGGATCTGGATAAGCTGAAGGGACTAATCATTCGATAACCCCAGAGACAGAGTATTGGTAAAAACACAGCAACAGCCCCGGTGATTTTACTTTTTCATGGACACATGGAGCCTTATTAATGGAAGATTAGTATTTTATTTACAGTTTTCTTTTTCCTATTCCTCTACCTATTATTTCCCATAAAGCAAAATGTTCATTTTGAACGTACCTAATTTTTATCTTTTCATATCATTTCTTGTACTCTCATACGTAATCAATTATGTAATTAATGCACTTATCTAATCATATATGCTCATGTTTTAAAATTTATACACGTATGTAGATATACATAATCCGCTAATTAGGAATTAATCGTAAACATGTGTTCACAGCATATCATTACGGCAGTTTGTACGACGTACGTGCCGTAGAACTGAACGATGCTTACCATAATCGTGATATCTTAGAAAGAAGACATCAGGGGTTTAATCATGACCAGTTACGTTGTTGGGTGTTTGTAGTACGAGATCTGGTTTTGTGGATTCTTTTGTTCCGATAATAATAATTGCTCGGTAGCATTAGTCCACGTCTACGTGCCTACATGATGTTCTAATATTAGATTATATAATCCAAATGTCAAGGATGATGACTTAACGTTTGTAATTACGACAATTATCGAAAAAACGATGGTAATTACAACGAGCACCCAACATATTAGAAGATATACATAGAAATAGCCCGTTGGAATCCATTGATCTATTATATATATATATATATTGTATAATTTTGGATAATTGTATTTTTTTATATTTTATTTTTAGATAAATTGCAAATGTAACCATGAATAAACATTATTAATTTTTTCATCCTTCCATGATATGTGTTAGCTTGTGATTGGTTTTGGGATGGTAAGCAAAGTGGCTCGAGTTTACACAACTTTTTATGACTTTTTTTTTTTCTTTCTTTTTTATCTTATTATATTATATAACCAAAATATATTATTTTTAATCATATTGTGTAATTAAATATATTTAATATTATTAGCTTATCCGATTAATTATTATGAACTAATAAAAAATTTATATAGGTTAAGAATAAACTATAAATTCAACAATATTGATGGAAGTTTGGAGATATGCATAAATAAAAGGAAGAAAAAAAGATTGGAAACTTTAATATATAAAAGTAGGTAAGGGTAACTAAATGCATACTTTTCTCAAACAAAATTGAAAAAGTAGGGAGCGTGTTTTCTCTAAAACAAACGCACCCAAAAGTAGAAAATCCTGTTACTCTTTTGCTGTATTTTCTCTCTGTATATTTCCATAACATTATTTCATTAACGTAGGCATTGAACAAGGCCGTACTACGTTGCATGGGTCCGCCTAACACCCCAAGCCCAAACATGGATAGACCCAGACAACATCGTATGATACATCACAAGTTTATTTCGTAGTTCTGCCATGAAGCCTAAAAAAACTACAAATTATTGAGATCTCGATATAGGAGAACGTTGTTGAAAACAATCTTTGTGTTGTACAAGGCAGTTTTATTCATACCTCCGTTTTGGTGGCTAAGGAAATAGAATACAGACAAAAATACAAGGTTAAAAAGCTGCCGGAATCTAAAGGTGAAGAAGGTGGATACACTCGGTGTATATCTAATTTTAGTATGTCTTTCATTAATCTTTTTATATATATAGGAAATTAGGATCATTAAATAAGAAAGCAAAAAAGAAAAAAGAAAAAAGAGAAATAGAATCTATGTGCATGACTATCTATTTTTAAATACAACTGAATTCGCTAACTTTTTTTTCTCTTCTAAAGAGATTTGATTCCGTGGTTAATTAGAACAAATGATAAAGCCACAACTTTGGATGCTTCTCTCCCAAAAATGAAGTGGGACGGTTGATTTGATAGGTTATTCAACAGGACCCATAAAAGAGAAAGGAGATATAGTAATAAAGATGCTTAGGCCCTTTAGAGGATCAAAATGGTCGTAGCATTGGAAGGTTTGGTAATGTGTGACAAGTGCATCTCGAGAGGTCTCTAATACGACATCATTTTCTTGGGCAACTTTTTTCCCCATGAAGCAAACTATGGTTGCAAGTGGCCAAGTCTCCGAGGGGTGTGGCCAGGTGGGGTCGAGTGATTCTTATGAGAATTATATGACAAAAGAGAATTTGATGTTGCCGGGACATTGTGTCTATGATTGAGCACATGTGGAAGAACGTGAAGACTCGTCGGGAAAGAGATCTCTTTCCAAATACACTGAACTTTTTCAAGTCCGTCACTATAACTTAAACTTGATGAGGATATAAAGTTGATAAATTGAGGACAAATAAGATATTGGTACATAAGAACAAAAGCCGAAAAAAGGAAAAAAAAAAACTGATTGAATCAAGCCAAAATTTTGATCATTTATTTATTTTTTCTCCTCTACTTGGTTCGCTTCAAAGAAGATGTTTTATACCTCCATTTGCTCATATGTTTGCATTAAGAAGATGAATATGAAAACTGCTAGAATCTTCCAATTTTGAAAGGACATATGAGGCAAATCTTATCATACTAGAACTATCCACTATTAAAGTTTTTTTTTTTTTTTTTTCATGTTTCAGGGGCCGGGAAAATCAAACCATTTAAGCCATATACACACTAGCAACTAATTATATCCAATAGCAGCATCATGTGATAAAAGTCCATTAGGGTAATACTCAATCAAGAGACTTCAGCTTCGTCGTGTTGTCATCATCCTTGGCATTTGTTAAGAATGCTAATATGTTGCATAAATTGTACTGCTATAGATGTTCCGTCTTACAATATTTGAATCATAGTTTGAGCCAAGGTCCAGTGTGTAGATTATACACCACCTAATGTATGTTCACCAATGGTTGCAATGCAATTGCATGCCATATTTTTGATAGTACGGTCGAATATTGTGCTAGTTGATTTGCAAAGCAATCAAGAAATAGAAGACACTTCGATAATCTGTAGTATGTGCCATGGTAGTCATCAAGTAACTTTAATGGAGAAATTACTATAAGGTATCAAAATAAGTCCAAACAGATGCATCGCACACATTTTCATCGCACAAGTGATACATTAATCATAATTTCCACTCACCTGGTATTGCAATTCAGGTAAGTTTGGCCATATATATATATATATTATACATGTTTGTTGGGAGTTTGAACTACTTAAAAGTCTTGAATGTGAAGATTGTACTGCTTGTCACATTTAAATTATGTTTATCGCATTAACATTAAGTATGGATGTGATTTTCTTGATATGTCATATGTATGTATTTGTGGTTACTATTGTACTATTGCTTACCCTTGTGGGATTTATGTTTTTTAGGTACTCGCATTATGACTAATCAAGACTTGTATAATGACATAGGTTTTGAATTGTTCTATGAGAACAGGTAGAATGATGGCAGTTTTGAATATTTTGATGATTAGATGGAAGATCTATCTTATGATGTTTATATTTGATAGGCTCAATTATATCTTATTAGAATTGAGAGATTTATGTTAGGGCATGTTTTTAGGACTTTAGTTTTATTGATGCGTAAATGTTATACGTTGGATTGCTCGGTTAAGCTTTTGATATTTTCTTTAAACTATGGGATTGTGATTTTACCTTTTTATGGAGAGAATATGAAGATTTTATTTTACATGGTCGTTTTAGTAATGTTTTAAGCTTGTATGTTCATAGTATTGCATGGTATGTGATAGGGTTGTTGTGCCCTCGGTTATCGGTGTGACACCTAGACCCTTGTCAGTTTAAATTTAGGCTACTTTCTAATTACCAAATTGTTCTGAGAAGGCTTAAGGTACTTATCTTTTCGATTCACGTGTTTAATTACTTAACTATACATCAATAGATATCTTGTATCATGTTGTTTTCTATTGTATTTTAAGATACGAGCTCAAGTAACTTGTCAAATAATAAAATTTCTCTAGAAGATCAGATTGGCTTCACGTTTCATATGTAAATAAAAAATAAAAAACTATGAACTATTTCTTGAATCATAATTTTATGTATAATGCAAAGCGCAAACATGCACTCGAGTAATTAGGCCTTGTTATTCAGCAATCTCTACGAATCCACCCACAACTTTGTATTCAAATGCGATTACTCTGTCTATATCTATAAATCGCCAAGAGTCCATATGTAACTTCAATCTCAATTTTTAACATTTCGCATGCCGAATTTGATGAAGGTCAAGCTCCCATACAAAAATCTCAACTCTAGCGTAAAAATAATCTGAAAGTCACGATTCTTCAAATTTTCGAACTTTCATCTTCAATTCTTGAAATTAGATGTTTGAGGGTTCCAAATATATATTTGCATGTAAAATAGATGTTCAAGATTGTCAATCTCATGATTCCATCTAGAATCACTAAAGGAGTTGTAAAATCAAAACATGAAAATGTAAATTCTATAAATTGTGTAAATAAGTTTTTAATTAAAGCTGTAAGGTAGTGTGATTATCAACAATTTATGGTATTGGATTGGACCAAATCTTTAGTTCTTTGTTTAGCTTATATAGTAAACTAAGTCATTAGACAAATGTAAACTCAAGATACTAGACAAGAAGCAAAAAATTTATATAATATATTTGATAATACAAAAAATTTATTTCTTTAATCACTGAATAAAAATAAAAATAGAAAAATTATATCATCATTAATACTACCATCAATTTTCTCATCACCATTGTCATCATCATCATCATTATATATCATCAAAGTCATTGCCAATATTGTAGCACTTTAACCAATAATATTTATATCTTCTAATTCCAAATATTTTGAAGTACTCATTCATACTTCATCTTTAACAACATCCCATACATATCTCGTTGGGCCCATTTAAGACAAGATGTAGAATTGGTAGGATCGGTTATAAACTTGCAATTCTACATATTTTAAACATTTTACATATGATTCGACCAAGAATTTATACTTAAATTACTTTGATTAGCATCCTAATATCCTAAACTCATAGGATCGTATGAGTCAATTTATGATTTTAACAACTATGTCAAGACCCAATTTTTTGCTCATGTAAAAGCCTAAATGTTAGTGTGGTTTAGTATATCTCATACATACACTACGTTATGTACTGTCATAAATTATGCATTTATATTATACTATGATACATTTAGTATATATCTCAATATATATTGAATTATAATATGTGATATACTATGCCATGTGGAAAATAATAAAAATTATATTATATGTTTCAAAGCGATCAAAGAAATTATTGATAAATATAGACATGTCAATTACAAGAGGATTAAAATGGTTATTCTATTCCTTATACATTTTATTCTATTATGGTTTTTTTTTTCCATTAGGATTAAATTCGGCATACAGAAAATGATATAAATAGTAGTTATATATTTCTAATGCAAGAATATAATATGGTCATTGTGTTTGGATTCCTTTTGGATAATGTCAAAAGAAAGCTTAGTGGAGAGAGACTATTCTAAACGGTAAAATAAGGAAGACATACCAAAAGGAAAGCTGTCGTGCCGCCATTAGATTTTAGAGAGTGAGAAAGTTAAGGAAGAGGAATCGAGAGATGATAATTACATGAATGTCCAATAAAACATTGACCATGAAATGCATCATGACGACGAATAGATTTAGCATGGATTTGGCAACCATATTGCTGCTGCTTTCTTTCTTTCTTTCATTTTTTTCTTTTAATAAAATTGGATATGGTATATATAATAGAATGGCTGACGATATTTATAAGAAAATTAAATATAAAAAACTTTTTAAATTTATCATGCACTTGTTTTTTTTTTTTAATAAAATATATTTTCTTTTTATAAGATGTATATTCAAATTGAAAAGTAGAATTTGTTTTTTAAATCTTTAACGCATTTCATAGAATATTCGCTGATGGGATCCTAATTTAAATAGTGTGAATGGGGCTTGTCAACTATGCCTTCAAGCACAAGGGAGCAAGACTAATTTTCGATTCGTGGACGCATCAGGAAAGCGGATATTATACCACTACTGTAATAACAGCATAAATATTATTAATACCCTGCATTCTAAATGATGCTTATTAACACAAAAATAATATATATATATATATATACTAGATGACAATGTACCTATAATGTGCATACCAAATTAAATATTGGTGTTCTAATCACATTATATCACTTGTAAAACTAAACTAATCAAACCACTTAATATATATATATAAAGATATTATTCGACTAATGCTTGAGATTTAAAACATTAGCTAAGTAGGAAAACATAAATTAGAAAAGAAAATGAGCATTAGTTGAGAGTCCAAATTAAATACATAAATATAATAGCATTCATTAAATATTAGTAGAAATTACTAAAAAATACTCAATTATGATAAAAGGATGACAAAATCATGTCCTAAAACTAAAATATGAATAGGAGAAATGCATGATCTAGTAATTATCAAAGTATAGTATGATAAAATTATGATGTCTTTCTTGATTAAAAATTCATTCATATCTATTAACTAATGAATGGGGATTTATTTGAATTTACAATTTAAATTATTGGTGACAAATGCAATGACATTATAAAGAAATGATATAAAACTTAGATTATTGATCTGAATTGATATTAATAGAAATTGAAATGTATTATTAATAATAAATGTGATAGGAAAAGAAAAAGAAAGAAATGGGATTTATTTTGATGACGTTAGTGTAAAGAGTGAATTAAGTTTATTGACATTTATATCCTTAATGAAAAAAACACAAAAGCATGTATTATAAAAATAAATAGTAAATTATATGAAATATAAATATAATAAAAGAATAATTCGGGCAAATCGAAAAAAATACAAAAAATCCCCTCTTGCTTTTTTAATTATATAAATAGATATGTATGGATGGTGTTATCTACATATTTGAAATTTGGATCTCAAATAAAATGCAAAATTCTTCCCTTAGTTCATACTTGTTTGATTTATTACATTATATAGTAGCACTATTTAATTACATTATTTTTTTTTTGTGTAATAACGTCTAACATTTAAATTGTATTTAGATACATGAAACAAATTGACTTTAAGTATATGGACAAATTAATATACATGTTTAAGAATTAAGTCAATAAATTCCTTCAAAATTGTACATATATTTACAAAAATTAACTTCAATGAAAATTTGCACAAGATGATAAAAATAATAAAAAAGAATTACAAAACTACTTATTCAATATATAATTATAACTAATATATGATTGGTGTACATAGATGTTTGTGTGTTGCAATAAATCACTAAGTGAGTCTTCTTTCTCTTTTTATGTTTTCTCTTGTTTTTAGTTTTCTTTCTCCTATTCTATTTTTTCTTTTTTCATTCTTTTTTCTATAAACAACAAAATAATTATCTTCATAAAAATATTAGTTAAGCAATGAGAGATAATATATATAAAATAAGTAATATTACAATCTATAAAAACAAATATAAAAAAGATTTACATGGAAGTTAAAAGAAAGTTAATAGTGGAGAGTTAGATATAACAATATGAATTGTTGGCAAAAAAAAAAAAGAATAATATGAAAAACTTAATTATTGGATATAAATAGTAGAATAATAGCATTTATATATCTAAGAGAAAGATATTACTCATTTTTTTTAGCATTTAATAGCCTTAATCTTTTGTAAGGACATGGATGCCATGAATTTATAATAGTAGGAATCTCAACGGTCATTTAGTTTTTAAAAATGTATAAATTATGTAAATTCTAAATGTAATTAATGGTAGAATTAAAGTCAATATAGCAATGATACCAAACAAATTAAAAATCACACACAAAAATCCTCATATTTGAAGAATTTTTTTTTTGGTAAAATAACAAATCGAACAAGAAAACTAAAACACTAAAGATACCAAAGCTTTCTACAATCCTGTCCAATATTTTAACAGGGTTGATCTAGTCTTCAATTTCACCTAAAGTTATGCAAGTGCAGCGTGTCACATAAGCCAGCTTGTTTCCAAAAAAAAAAAAAAAAGATTAGGTTGAAAATTTTGGCCTACCTATAAAGAGGGCTAAAGTGGGTTGGCTTGCATTGATTTGTGGGTCAATAGAGGTTTGGACAGGTTGGCTCATTTAGCCCTAAAATTGTGCAAGCGGAGTAGATTACGTAGGTTGGCTTGCTTAACTAAAAAAAAAAAAAAGGGAGTTGGGTTGAAAATTTTTGCTTGATTATAAAGGGGGCCAAAGTGGGGTGGATTATGGTAGGTTTTCCTATTGAGCTCACTTGTACAACTCTAATCTCATCATTGGTTTTTGTGTATTAAATTTTCATTGTTAATTATCGTTAAATTTTTATTATTAATATGTAAATTAATGATAACATTGAAAGCTAGATTGGTATTGTAAAAAAATATGGGTGGAACAATAGAAAAATCCAAATAATATAGATAGAAGACAACAAAATTAAGAAACTAGGCACAAAGGTGTCCATCAAATGGACAAGCTACGATCTTCAACTCGCTTCTATATATGTTTCACATATTTAAACAATGACACATAAGGTAATAGTAGTCTTTGACATATAATTGAGATTTACTTAAAAATTATTGAAATTATTGAAATTTTAGTTTTATCAAAAATAAATTATTGAATCGGATGGTAATTTTATTATTATTTTTTATTTTGATTTGAATAAATTTTTGCATATCTAAGAGAAGAATAATATTTTCATAATAATGTTTGTATTATAATGAGGAAATAGATAATAATTAGTGGCTAAAATGATAATTGAATTCATAGAGTGTACATTTTAAGAAACAATTATTCTATGCTAATGTGCCATTTAGTATCTACAATTATTAAAATTTTGGTTTAACTAAAACACATTATTGAAATTTTTGTAATTATAAAAAGCAAATGTGATAAATAATGGTGGTATGTGACATAAGGGTAGAAAATGATTATATTATAATGTGAAGACAAATAATAATTAGTTGCTTAATTCTATGTCAATGTGCCATTTAGTATTTGTAATTACTTAAATTTTGGTTTGATCAAGACAAATTATTGAATTTTTTGTAATTATGAAAAACAAATATGATAATTTACAGTGGTAAGTGACTTGAGAATAAAAAATGATTATATTTTAATGTAGTGACAAATAATAACTAGATGATAGATTATGACAAAAAAAATTAATTTGCACAATTGGATTGGAATTTATAATATTGATAGGGATCTCAAATACTACAAAATTGAAAGTAGTAATGGTAATTAGTTATTATGATAAAAAATTAACAACTTAATGTAGCACATGACCAATAATCGTATTTTGAATAAAAAAATCAAGTCTTTTTATAAACAAATAATAGGATTTAAACTCTAAAAATGACAAATATTCTAAACTTTATATAATAGTAAACAATATAGCAATTAAAAAGTGAAAGTATAAGTGGGAGAGATGGTTATGGAGAAAATGAATATCATGGTAATTAATGAGAGAGTTATTTGTGGAAGAGTAGATTAAAAAAAAAATGCTTTTAGTTATAAATGTAGAGTCAAATGATGCCTTAGTGGTTTCATAATAATAGATTTATGAACTAATGGAAAAAAAAAGAACTATAACAATAAAATATATATCAAATACAATATAATGAATAAAAGAAGTTCACTCAAATAAATAAATGTCTTTTGAAACATATTATTCCAAAGAAATCAAATATGGTTTTTCGATAAAGAAAATGAAAATCAAATAAATTACCTAGTTGAATGACAGTGCATGACGTCTAAAAAAAAATTACAAAGAATTCGTAAGTTACAAAATGCAACTATAAAAGTGAAATTAAAAATATATATATATATATATATATTTCTTGTTTTGATAGGGGTGGTTGCAGTTATCTTGAAAAAAAAGTATAAAAGTAAAAATATAAAAAATAAGAAAATAATGAAATTAGACTATAAAAGTAATTATTATTATAATTTCTCTCTTTTATCTTTAAATATATTTAAGTTATATAATTGTGATATATGGTTTACTTGTTTTTTTTCTTAAATAATTCATAAGATTAAAATAGTAATGGAAGGATATAGAATCTAAAATTCCGACTTAATAACATAGGTGATCTTAGGTCTGCGCAAAGGGAGATTTCGTCGAACGTTTTGAATGCTTTCTCTTTCTTTCTCGTTTAATATTTGAACAGTGAACGACTGCCTCGACTGCAGCGAAGTTAAACCACACCATTCACGGGCTCTGCCATACACAGCGCATGTTTATTTTCTTCATGCATGTAGTAACTGTCTGTCTTTTCAATGATGAGGCAATGATATTATTTCCGGATGGAAGTTTTGCTTTGAGTACATGTTTCAATCTTCACGTCTGCGATTATATGTGTGATTTTTATTTTTATTTTAACTTTTTGTTTTTTACACGTAAGTAATTCTTAAAAATCATTATGATAGGTGTTTTTATTATGATGATAGATAAATGAATATATTAAATAAAACTTATTATTTCGCAAAACATATATTTAAGAAATCATTAAAAATTCTATTTTTGGATATCGAAAAAGTTGAAGATCTTTAATTTAATAAAAAATGACGAATCTTGAAACTTAAAAAAAAATAAAAAGAATAATTGACTTGCATTGCTTGATTTACTAGCTATCAGCTACTCCATTTTAATTTCTTCCAAAGTGTGACAAATTGTAGCATTTAGATCCTCCATAAGTCTCCTTATTTCAATTATCAAGGTATAAACATCCATCTTTGAGTTATCTTCCACATGCACATCTGTAATCAGTGTAGATTGGGAGTCTTCAGTTCACTTCTACACTTATAATATGCCTTTAAGCACACAAACAAGGACCATCCCGGATAGCAATAATCTTAACAACTTGAAAATATAAATATATATTATATTATATTTTATTCATTTGCAGCAAATGCTTATAGCAATGTCATTCACTGTAAGAGCTCTCTTATAGGGAATTTTTGGATTCTTGCAGCCAACCTTTCTTGCTACGATATCTTGAATTATTTGTAGCTATATCTTTTTTCCCTATATGTAACTTCTCCGGTTAGTGGTGGCTAGGTGGTAGACATTTGATAGTGTAAGTTTTTTTTTTTTTTTTTTAGATATACTAACATGTATAGAGTGAATAATAAAATGACCCAAATTGAACCATAATCTATTATTGTTCACAAAATTTCTTCAACTGAATTTTGCAATTTGATTTGGCACAACCAATTAAAAATGAAAAACCATACTTTACTCGGTAACATGAACAAGTAAGTAATTTTTGGCTTGTTATTTGCTTTCATAGAATATATCTTATAAAATATATTGCTTAAAATAATAATTTGATTTTGCTATAGGAGAAATAGTCGCAAGATACACCTCCATAACGATTAATTTTTTGGAATCTCAATAGCAAGTGAGAAGAATCCAACATGAAGAATTCTAATGCTTGTAAGACATTTTATTTTCATCTATTTATATATATTTTTAGTAAACTTTCATTACCATTATGTCATTTAATATGTTATTGATGTATTCTATTCTTTTTTTATGGTTAAAGAACCTTTCTTATATCATGATCGTTATTCTTAAATTGATAAAATATATCCAAAATCTTATAATTAAATAGTATAGATATTGATGTCCTAATAAAATGGATGAAATTTAAATTTTTCCTCTTCAATAGTTATAGAGGTCGACTAGAAACAAAAACCGATGAAAAGATATGGTTCTTCTCATTCATTTAGAAAAGAAGGGTTTCGCAAGTTGATTCCCTGAACTTAGATTTACACATCACCCATCTCCAACTTGCATCAATTAGGCAGGGTATGAGAAATAGAAAGCAGAATGCTTCCAAGGACCACAGCGTATCACGGGGCAAGCGCGTGCATCAAGGCATCAAATCACTGGGGCAGAATGCCACAGCAAAATTGAAAAAAGACCCAATAGCTGACGAAAGCGTACTTTGTTTTCTTGTGAGACGTGACCGGAACGCTTTTCCAGGCGCGTTAGAAATGATAAAGGGACAGACATTCTCCTGAGATTTAGTCCCTTTGACTCTAATATTTATTGCTGTCTCTTAGCTGCAAATATTCTGTCTCTCCTGCAACAAAGTTCGTGAAAAATCTACCTCATAGTTGCTGTTTTTGTTTTTTTTAAGCTATTGGAGACTATAGATATTATGATTAATTTACTTGGAGAGGAGTCTTGGCGTCTTTTGAGAGTCTTGTCTTGCCATCAAAACTGCAACGACACCAGCGCATGAGCTTGTCCCACATCAAGGTCGTAGCGGTTTGGGTCTGTATGCACTGAAACTAGAACTAACCCAAGAAATAGCTCGTGGATTCACGATTTGGAATCCAAACCCTTCTACAACTGGCCAATTTTAGATCTTGCACCCCTGATTTGTGAATTGGTTGTTCATTGATCGGAGCCATCCGAGAGAAAAAAAAATTGATATTTAGGGAGCATTTGCTTTTTTTTTCTTAAAAAAAAAACCATTAAAATCTACCAAATAGCAAATCCATAATTAAGACTTTTAGGCTGAAACTGAAGAATCATGTCAAGCCTTAAAACATATTATTTCAATACATTTAGAAGCCAAAACCCTTCCATTAAGTTGATTACATGAAGATAGCCAAGCCAAGCAATTGAAGCTCCAACCAATTGGGACATGGAGGTGGTCGATTGGGTGATGGTTGATCGACTCCAGCACTTGAAGCAGTTTTGAATTAATTTTTTCATAATTTTCTTCATTTTGTTTCTTCGTATATTCGCTTACGTTATTAGATTGTTTTCTAGTTTATTTGTTTTCTTTATTAAGTTATAAAAAAAATTATTTCTTTCATCGCTTTTATTAACTATACTATGGTTTCTTACTATTGTGTTGTCAATGGGTTGAGGTTTTCTATCTAATTATACCAATGTTCTTAGCTTGCCTTATTCAACGGGTCATGCTTAATTATACATCTGGTTCTTGGATTACATTAGCCACGAATCAAGGTCACTTTCAAACCATCATTTGGGTATCAAAGCCATTGGATCTAAAATCAAGCTTTTTTTTTTTACCTTCTGGTCTTGAGATTTAGTGAAACATATCCACTTCTCATTTCGTCTATATCCCTTTATCTTCTATTTCATTATAGAAAAGCACAAAAAATACCATCTTTATTTATTTTATCTTGTTTTATTAGTTTTTCCAGTTTATGTATACTGAAACACATAAAAACACTATTTTTATCCTATATCTCCTTTTCATCCACCTAGTCCCTTTAATGAGTTGCAATTGTTACTTTGAGAGTGGTATGCCGCAAGAGTATGTATGCAAGATAAAAGCCATAAATTAAAAGCGTGAAAAACTAGAGTTGAGCAATTCGTTGACGAGTGTACATACGTGAGGGAGAGAGTGGTGAGGAACTGTTTTAATAAATTTTTGCTGGGTACAAATGTGTCTTCTAGAAACAAAGAGATAGGAGCCAAGAGGGATAGCTTGCTTTTTCTAGATGGCAAAAACAATAGTTCTTGAAGATGAATGTTGCATTTGGTGAGCTCAATGGCAAAATGGATAGGTAAGGAGCCGCATTAGCTGATTTATAAAGAAGGCAGCCGTAACAAACTCGATTAATGCAACGTCATGAAAGGTGAATTTTTTATGACAACTCTAACAATGAGGATGAATATGATTTGGACGAGAATGAATGCGTCGCAGTTAGTAGTTCAGACTGACCCAAGCATAGGGATAGTAAGATGGGGAGTATCAAAATGAAGATTCCCTCCTTTTAGATTATAAATGAACTTGAAACTTAGAATAGAACGAAATTGATTTTTTATTATCACAATTATCCTGAAGAGAAAAAGGTTAGACTCACTATTATTCGTTTTATCGACTATGCTATGATCTAGTGGGATTAACTCACAACAATTAGGAGAAGAAATTGTGAGAGGCTTGTTGAGACATAGGAGGAATTAAAAACCATTATGAGAGAGTGGAATGTCCTGAATCATTACGACATAGGCTTACATAAGAAATTACAACTCCCAAGGTCTAATCCATGGCTCTAAGAGTGTGAAAGAGTACCACAAAGAGATGGAGATAGACATGATCTAGGTAAGGAGGATAGGGAAGCTAATTAGGTTTTTGAATGGGCGAAACTGTGACATTGCACATGTCATTGAGTTGCAACAATATGTGAAGCTAGCAGATATGGTGTATATAGCCATGAAAGTAGAACAGCTACTTAGAAGAAAAGGTAGTTGGTGGGGTATAAAATTGGAGGGAAGAAAATATGAACTTGTCAAGAGATGTACTTGTGTCGTAGAAGGGGCATTTGTAACCCTTAACTCTACGATTGTCTCTAGGTTCCAATGATAGATTTATTAAACATTACATAATTGGAATAAATTTTTAAGCTAACAATCAATGAATGGTAATGGGGTTTTATCAGATTTGGATCGTCATCATTTTCATCCCCTCAATTTTTATTAATTTCTAAATTAATTATTAAAATTATTTAGATTTTTTAACTACGGTGTAACATTATTGTAAAGCATTTTTTTTTATAACATTAAGCATTGATTACACATAACTACAACTGAGAATGGGAAATTGATGAACATCAAGGGGATGAAAGTAGAGATGATCTTACCCATTTCTGCCTCTTATCTCTCTCTTTTGAAAAGAAAAAGAGAAAAGGGAGAAGGATTACTTTGCCATAATTAATGGAGTACATGCAATTAGGCAAGGCTAGGGAAGTTTCAACCTAGTTCGCTACAAATTTCAACAATTACTAGAGTTTTTATAAATTGTTGTGCATGAAAACACAAATAACTATCCTCTAGCCTAATAAACTTTCTAAGTTCCTTATAAATTATAACTTGATGCAACACTTAAAAAAGAAATCAAATCCAATCCATGTTGATGAATTTTGACATTATATTTGCTCTTGCAAAGAGCAAGTGTATTTGTAGTTGTAGGGTTCCTCGTTTTCAACAAAAGCATATAAAATCTACATTCACCAACTCTTGCTTCTAGAAATCAAACTGAGCAAATAGACTAAAACTAAGCGACCTCTTTGGAAAACTGAAATGGAATTACTCATATCATGTCGTCGTAAGGGGGAAAAAAAAAAGAAAATTAGAATGAAGTACTACAGGTATAAGGATGTCACAATCTTAAAGTCGATCTTCTGATCACAAGCACAACAGTCCAAGATAATGGAATGCGACTAACTGCGACAGAAAATAATCATAATGATTTCACTGCACGTATTAGGATGACATAACCCTACACAGCTTTCCCTTCTTTACGTAGTTTAGGGTTAGCGTCCGATAAAATTCCATGTAGTCCATGCCGCAATGCTAAGACAACGATGGCTTTCATGTCTGGATCTTCTAGCTAGTTCCAGTAACCGCATCGAGAGTTTGTGATCAGGAGGTGTAAATGGCCATTATATGTATTAGGGAAAAAACAACAGAGTCAAACAAGCTGCTACAAGAATATTAATAAACAAACATTAAAAAAAGACAGTAAACTTCCGGGTTTTCCAGGTTCCACGTGTGTCCTTTAAGATCATGAAAGCTTTTCATCCACCTTTGAGGATTGAAGTCTTAAACAAGAGATCAAACAGGTTAGGTGTATGAATCCATGTCTCTCTTTGAAACGAAACCTATTGGGGGTTGCTTGTAGAAGAGGAGCTAAAACCAGAAAGTTGATCATTCCATGCACTGCTAGTACCCCAATACTGTTCATTTCCTTGCATTCCCATCAACTGCCTCGAATAATTCACTTCTTGGTTTTCTTCCATCTTCACTGAAGTTTGCTGAGTCACGGCTGGGCCGATGTTTGTCTTCGGCCTGACCTGACTAACACTAGCGGTGAAACCCGAACCCTCTCCGCAACCTTCAAGTAGGGGATACGATCCCGCTTGCGGAATTAAGCCACCTCCACCAGCACCACCCAAGAAAGGGACATGTGTTTGCTGAAGTTGGAGTCGCCACTGACCTACTTCGTTTCCATACAAGAGGGAACTTTCCCCTCCACCACCACTAGTCCCCACTAGACCGCCCATTAAATGGAAACTGTTCAAGTCCCCAGAACCTCCTATGTGGGAGGTCATTCCACCGTAGTTTAGTCCGATTTCGGTGGAATCATGGAGGTTACTCAAAGGGTTCACGAAGCGGAGGCCTGACGGTATTTGTGTGGCTAGGCCTAAAATTTCAGCAGCCCCAGCATCACCACTCGAGGCGGTAGTGCTTGCGGAGGCTGCACCAGTAGCAGCCTGACGGTCACTGTTTGCCGAAGATTTTCCTTTGCTCCTTTTGTTTCTCCTGCAACCGCCGCCAACTGGAACATTCCTCAATGCTCCTCCTCGAGTCCAGTACCTTCGGCACGTCTTGCAAAAGTGCCTAGGCTGAGACAAGCTGTAGTTGTTAAAATAGCAGAACTTTGTGTTGGTTGATTCGCACCTTGGACATTTGAGTGCAGCCTCAGGCATTGGTATGTTTGCCAGCCGGGCACGTTCCGCCATGGAACCGGGCCTAACTGAGCCCATGCTTCCGGATCCATGGGGTTGTTGAGCTCCAGAAGGTGGTGCTGGTGGTGCTGGAAGATGATGGTGTGGATTAAGTACTCCACTATTTCCAGCTGTTTGATGACTTTGTTGCTGGTAAAGAGAAAAGAAGAATAAAATTAGACAAAATTCAAATATCTGGTATATTCAACGAGATTATTGAAAGGAAAGTAGCAAGAATATTTATCTTTTGAAATTCACTTTCCATGGCAAAGAAGGAACGGGATTAAAGAGAGAAAAAAAAAAAGAAGAAAAAAGAAAATAATAAAGGAAAATGAAACCCTTACTTGTTGCCAGTTGGCTGGATCAAGATAAGATGGAATGGAAGAGAAAACCATGCTTAGTGTTTTCTTGATGATCTTCCTCTTTTGTAAAGGTTGATGGGTTTTTGGGTATTATAGTGGAGAATCATATCAGCAAGAAGCTAAGGTCAGAGAGAGAGAAAGAGAGAGAGAGAGTTGCAGAGAGACAAGAGGATAGAAAGAGAAAGTGAGAGAGAGAGAGAGAGAGTGAGAAACAAGGGAAGTGGAATGATCATAAGGATCAAAATGCAAAAATAAAGGAAGGACCTTTTGGTTATTTATATAATATTTGGTTTGCTCTTTTTTCTGTTCCCTCTTGGCTTATTAGTCTCCATATCATGTTTCCTTACTTTCTAGGGTTTGGTGAAGAGATAATAGCTAGAAGTACTACTGCCTGTGAATTGTGATATTATTCCTTATTCCTTAATCTATAAGATATGTGGTGATGCTGTGCTCAATTAGTATATAAGATTAGTGGCCCTGGCTCACAGCTTTCATGCATGGAATAAAAAAGATAGTGCTTCTTGTATATATATATATATATATATATATATATATATTGTTCACACATGATTAAATATTTTAATCAAATCTTTATTTAATATTTTGAATAATAATCTGTAGAAAACACTAGTACTGATACTATATATTATTATTGATGATGACATGATTAAATGTTTTAGAAACCGAAAGAGTTGTTAATTAACAAAAAAAGGTGTTCCAATGTTGGTGCTTTGACGGTGTAGGTTGGAAGAACTGTCCCGACCGGACGAACTTTTTTTCTTCTCCGGTCCGGCCGGCCTGTCCCCTCTCTATGCACTTTTTCCTCTTTATCTTTCAGGGAGGATATGTAAGTGTACTGCGATTTCTTCTTTTTTTTGGTAATCGAAACCATATATAGTTTGACCATGGAATTATTTTAATTCATGGAAGAAAGGGTAAAAGGAATAGGGGGAACATGTCTACATGAGGTCGAGATTCTACTTACAGTTATCGGTGCAAACTTTTACTTTTCATCATGTTTAACAAATATTTCCTCATTTCAAATTGGAAAACTAATAAGGAATATTGGTTGTTTGCATCCATATGTGTTATAAATGCATGTATGTACATATCGTGATATTAACAAATGCCTCATAATATTTTTAAGAAGCTAAAAATGATTTTAATTGTATGTTCTGTAACCTCAATTTCTAGTATATTCTATAATGTAAATTATAAAATACTATATCAATTTCCAATATGAAGTTATTGTATACTATAAATTATAAAATACTATGATGAACCCAAATAAAGTTATTGATTTTTTTAAAAGAAATGAAAAACATGAAAAAAGACTAAAAACAAATTTCCAAAAAATTGCTTTTCTTTTTTGGATTACAAATTAATTTTAGATATGTATTCAACAAAATGGCTTTCCAAGCAACAATGTAAATTCAAGTGTAATTTTATTCAATAAAAGCTCATAAAAACCTACTATATAACACCCAACTAGCATCAAGATATAGAGAAGTATTTCCTTAGTATGGATACATGGAAAATATTATGCAAGCCACACTACACACTCGATCAAGATATAAAGTAATGAATTGTGAAATATATTGTATAAAGGTCAATTGTTGAACAACCATTTCAGTAGAAATAGATATATATACATATATTGTGAAATTAGCAAAGAATAGATTGAAAAAGAAAAAAGAAGAAGAAAGTATATGGTTTGAATAAACTCTATATAATCAAATAAGAGGAAAATTTACATTTCATTCTTTAAATCAATACAAAGGCCTACCTCACTAATTGAAATAGGTATGCAAGGCAATGATTATAATGAGTAGACTGTTTTCCTTCATTACTAGGTACTCCTTGGCTCTATTGTGGTCAACTGCCTAAGGTACATGGGCGACCACACTGCTAATATGTTCAAACACATTGTGATACGGTTCATCGGCTAAGTGGCCCTTTACCTAAGTTCATGCTTCCTCATTAGGGTTTTGACTTAGTTAA
Source organism: Laguncularia racemosa (assembly GCA_037954665.1). Lineage (NCBI taxonomy): Eukaryota > Viridiplantae > Streptophyta > Magnoliopsida > Myrtales > Combretaceae > Laguncularia > Laguncularia racemosa. Next base: position 2,008,497 of record JBBMOL010000036.1, read on the forward strand.
CTCTCGAATAAGTCTCCAACCTTAAAACTACTTTAAAATATGTAAAAATATCTTCCTAACTCTAAAACATAACTAAAATTCAATTTTTGACATTAAACTAGATCTCTTGCCAAACTCCTATCACCAAAATAAATTAATAAATAACAATAATGACAACAGCAATAACAAGAGCTGCACCAACAACAATAATAACAATAATTGATTGAAATCCTAATCACACTCTTTTAAATCCCCAACTAGCATTATAACCCTAAAAAAGGATTTAAGCTTTTATATAAAATCTTTAATAGAAGGTTTTAGATACTAACCTTTGGACAGGATAGAAATAGAAATGAGAAAGGGGCCAGACTATACCATCCTTACACCACGTGTCAAACGCATACACAAGCATTGATCACTAGCTGATGCCCTTCACCATCTTGAAACAAAACCTTACACGATGAGTGAATTATGACGCGGAGAATGGAACAGGCAAAAAGAAATTGGCATTTACGCTTACCTTGAATTTTTGAAGAGGGATTCGCACACCAATAGGGTAGGTAGAGAGGGATAGCGCTTAGTGAGAAAACGAGAGGGATGACTTAAGCCTTCAAGTAGAAACATGAGGGTGAAATAATCTATTTGCCCCCTTTCAAAATCCCTCCTGCCAACCAAAAAAAAAAAAAAAGAAAGAAAGAAAGAACTCATTACTGAAATTTAACCATGTAATCGGAACAACTCTATATACTTGTTTTGCATTTCATCTTCAAGTTGTCATGCAGTTTCTCTTTTCAGTATAAATATATTATATATATTTGTGTATGTCAAATTATATATATATATATATATATATAGGAGCTGATTCAAAACGACAAAGAAATAAAGATAGTCTAGACAAACTTAATGTAGCCAAATAAGAGGAGAGTTTGTATTATGTATCTTTAAATCAATACAAAGGCATATGTAACTAATTGTTTGTCGCTATTCACTAATATGAAAGAAGTTGGTAAGTTATACTTTTGTACCGAGTAAGTGATTTTACACGTACCGAATTATCTCAATGGCTTCCACCAATAACTGTCATGGTGATATCCAATCATAGCTTAATAAGTTAAGTTTATTTGCTTTTCTTGTTCTAAAAACACACTAATAATAATCACATGATAAAGTAGCATATTTTGAACATTTTCACAAAATAAGCAAGTTTTCTTTTTATTAGTGCTTTTAAGGCATTGTCAAAGCATTATACTAATCTTGAATCACTTTTCCTGTTTGATTTATTAGGTTACTTTCGCTGTATATAAAACTTTTACCACCCAAACCTTCCACATATGGTTCAAAATCTGGGGGAGAAAAAAATAAAATCCTATATGGATCGCGCCATATGACTCGAGAAAACTGTTATATTGCTAAGCAGAGTTATGATACATTGATATGTCCTAATAGTTAGCCTATTTCAACTTTTAAAACGGAAGGTACAATTGGACAATAGATTAGGACTCTTGGGCTAGACTCTACTAAGCCAGCCCCATCCGTGCTAGGGTTTTCTTTTCTTTTGGGCTTCATGACTTTGTCGAGAATCTGTGAGAAGGCGCTTCTATTCTTGGATGCTCCTCGCGAAGTCCGAAGTTTCACTGGTACAAGGTGCAGACCTGAAACTCTCTCTTTAGATATTCTTCTGGTAAATATATATATATATATATATATATATATGTATGTATGTATGTATGTATGTATGTATGTATGTATATATAGGCCCATATAACTTTCTTCATGAATCTTAGCAAACCAAGGTGTCTTAGAATTTGTAAATCCTACTATCTTACAATGAGCAGTTCCGTCGTCATGATTATCCTTCACAAAAAGTCACAACATAATCCTAGCATTGATTAATATTTAGGAAAGCTATAAAAATATGTCCTACATTATTAAAAATATATATTAAAAAACAATCAAAAGAATTGCGATTTTAACTCTTTTGGACACAACGAATTGTGAATCTAAAATTCAACATATATTATTAGAGAAAGCTTCCGTAAATTAATTCGAGTCTTTCTTCATTCATCATTTTATTTATTCCCATAGGTCTTAATCAACATTTCAATATACACATTGGGAGTAGCGAGAGATTATCAAACGTGAAAACAAATTCTTAGACTACTCAAAATAAATTCCCTCTTTACACGAGTCTGTGCTTCAAGTAATTGCACTGATTCATGGACGGATTATTGAGAAATTTTTTTCACCGGGGGCAAATATATAAATCCAAGTTTTAATACCAATTTGTATATAACACGTATCACATAATTTATACATATATATATATATGTATCCATATAATTTATACAGCGCGTGGTGAGTAAAAACTTGTATCTACAAGTGTACTCACACTCCCGTATACATATTGTACTCCTTTGTACATTTGATATTAATAAAAGTTGTGACTATTTCATTGTGATTCTTGTCCGTGTTCCGTTACTTAGTGTTACTTTTCTTGTTGTTCTTACATGTTACTTACAAATATATAAGCTAATTTAGACTAATCGAGTAGCGAGTAGACTTATTTACTATTATAAAGGTAAGACAATAAACATTGCACGATCTTACTGTTCTAGTTAGAGCTTGGAATCGTGACACACTTTATGAGCAAATACACTAGTGGATACACAATATTTCTCATTTTCTTAAGTAACTTTTGGAAAAAGATCATTGATAGCTATAAATTAGCAAATCTCACATTAAGAATGTAAGTCTCAAGTTGATTGTGTCTAGAGTGTGAAGATTCGTTAATGGAAATTTTGGTTGGATTTATATATAATTCAACCAGACTAGCTAATTTTTGCTAATCAAATGCAACAAAAGGATTACTAGAAAGCAAGTGCTAATTGAAATTGGTAAGCAAAACAATGGATTATAGTAAGCAGATGCGCTCTCCATCGTGATTAAAGTTCTAAGATCGTTGAACTCACCTTGCATGTTACTTCCCCCAACATATCCTTCCCACTGAATCCTGACATGCTTTAAGTTATGCTTTGAAAATAGTGATTCAATTGCAAAATTATGTAATAAACCTTGACGCGATAAAGACGTAGTACAATTAATCTATTAATGTTGTTAGGAGAACATGACAATCTTTGCGTGATTAACAAGGTTTTTCATTATAAATGTCTTGGATTTGTTGATCTTCATTCATCAAGTGATCTAGACATCTTGTTAAAGTTTGTTATGGGCCCTATTAGGATCTCCAACATTGAGCATTAAATCTTTCTTTCTTTCTTTCTTTCTTTTTCTTCATAGCAAAAGAATCACTACGCTTGCTTGATCTCCAATCTCCAATCGAAAGAAGATCATCTAAACTACTTTCTGTATGACCTTGTTTTGAGTAATGTTGAGTTATACCATCACTCTTTTCAACCCTAGAATTGGAAGATTCTTTTACCATAGGCTTCATCCTCATAAAAACTACTTCTGCATCACTGATTCAAAACATTAAATAATTTTAGATTATCAATAACAGATAAATAAATGCACAAAATTAAAATAATTTGAATTTTCATAATTGCATTAGTAATAATTTCAAATGTTAGAAAAATAACAAATAAAACAATTAGAAAAGATCTAATAAAACGAATACTACTTCGCGGAGCAACTACAAGTTATTAATAAAAAATAAAAAGCCTTCTTAAATTCTGCGGCGTGGTGTAAAATTAAAGACGATTTTTTTTTTTTTATAAATAAAAGGGTAATTCACTAAACAATTAGAAGATAGCTATGAGAAAATCTTAGGTATGGCTTGGAATTATTTTGATAGAGATCCAAGATATTTGATTTTTGGTAAAGCTGATTGTGGAATGAGAGTAATCCAACACAACTTCGGCGAAAATGATTAAGCTCGGGGGCAACCAACCACATGGAGTCAGTCCTTAAGGTTATTGGTACGATTATATATATATAATGACCCTAAGTAGGAGTTTGTCGGGAGATGATGTTTTTCTATAATATATTAGTCTTCGAAACGCCTGTCATTGCCATGGTCGAGAAAATCAACTATACTACTATTACACACATTATTACTTTTATCAATTATGGCGGATGGTACTAGAAAATTTACCCATCAAATATGCTATTATTACACACCATTATTACTTTCATCAATTATCACGGATGGTACTTGTATGGTACCACTCTTTAACCGAGACAAATTCATGGGAAAAAGGAAAAGGCAATTCCAGGAGTGGTTCTTTAAAAAAGTAACAACTTTTCGAAAAAGATACACCAATCATGGCTATCTGTCAAATAGTGCAATAATACAGTAAGAAGCAGTTTTAGATTGACAATAGTAAACTTGAGAAGGTAAAATTATATATATACAGTTTAAGTTCTATTGAAATATCTTTTTAAACATATTAATATGTAATTATTTTATTACAATGAAAAGAAAAATTCGAATTTAATTATATTATTAAATTCATATTAATTTGAATTTAATTATTAATTTACGTTTAGTTCTATTTTTAATAAAGCATATTATGTTAATATTGCGCTTGACCAAATAGATATATACATATTCATCCTTAGATTATGAAATCTTATGAAGTAGTCCAATTATTATATTCACAGAAATTCCAAACAACAAAACACTCGTTCACATCACCTTTAAGGCCTAAACGGTGCTGGACCTCCAGCACCTGCCACTCCCTGTAGCCGCGGCAATTGCGCACTGCCGGCACCACCGTAATTCGGCATTGATATGACATGCGATGGCGGAGGAGGACTCGTCTCGACTCGACAAAGCGGGCAATTAGACTGAGTGTAAAGCCACATATTTACACATTGCGCATGGAAACAATGCAAGCACTGAGGCAGTACCTTGATCTCCTCCTCGCCTTCATTGAACTCGGACAAGCAAACCGCACAACTTCCTTCTAATTTACACTCTTGAGCCTTTTCCAATAAAACCGAGTTGTTTTGTAGTGAAATCTCGCTACGCGACATGTCATTGCTAGGTCTTTCTTGTTGAACAATATTATTCATGCGCTGGAGGCTTAAGGGAGGGCCAACTCTGACTGGTGAATCGGGGTTACGGCGTCGGCGGTTGCAGCAACGAACGGCAACGCAGCGGCATGTCGCAACCAACATGGCACCGGCCATGATTCCCAGCAGTCCGATAAAGATAGGGCTGAGTTGGAAGCGCATCACTGGAGTTGGAGGCAAGATCTCAAAATCAAAATTAGCATGAACACTACTTCATCTTTGTTTCGTTTTATATCTGTATGCTTCTAATTGCATCACGTACATTAATGAAAATTTAATTATAAGACGGAAGCGACTGCACGCAGACACTTTGATATTGTCGGCTAAGTTATGATATCGCGACGGCGTGGAGTTTTAGGCGTGTTGCCGCATACCGTGACCCGTGATCTGTATTATTCAGCAAACAAATGGCAGCGATTATCCGACGTTTCGAACAAGTCGGCAGTAGATATCTAGTATCTACTTTGTGTAGAAAACTGCCAATTTAACACTCTTTGGGAAAACATGGTTATACACCTTTCCTAAGTATGCATATGGCTTTTTATCACAGATCACATCGGTAAACCTAGCAAAGATACCGAAAAATAGTACAATGATTATCGGACACCATCTTGCTTTCGTGTCTTTTCACAGTACTAGGCACTAAAATTTTGTAAAATGGAATAGCCAAAGGAAATTTTGGTGTGTCCTTACCTTAAGAATTTGATGGAGAAATCATACAATGACGGTAGATGAAATGAAGTTTATAATTTTACGAAAGGAAACTAAAATGTATTTAGTCTTTAAATAGGAAATTAAGGAGAAATGTGTTATTTTCCCTTCAATTTAACGATTTATTAGGGCATGTTAAAGGATGAGGAGTAATCATTGATCACGTTAGATTTTTTTTCTATTTAGACCCTCGTTCCTTGTAAATTTAAGTTTTCAATAACTAATAAAAATATGCATACAGTCGGAAAAAAATAATTAATATGTTGATCGCTTCGAAAGTACATTTAGTATGATTTGATCTTAGAAAACTATTAAAACAACCCATATGTAAAATTATTGTAAAATAAAGGATCAAAGTAATTGAATAATGAGGAATCACATTTAGTTTTATGTTAGTGTATATAAATTACCTCAAATGAACAATTTTTTAGAGCTTGTTAATTCTCCCCCCTCTTCTCTTGCGCATATAAAGCCCACGATTTTTACCTAAATGGATTCCTTCACAGCAAAAAAGTTGATGAGAAAAGTTAACAAAAGAAATACAAATAGTATTAGCGAAATAAAGTGAAAATAACGAAAAAAAAATAGAAAAAGGAAAAAAAAGAAGAAGAAGAAGGAAGCACACTTAAAGTTCTCTATGTTTATATTTAATTTTAATTAAGTATTATATGTTTATACTAAAATCCAATTAAGTCGTACAAGTATCAAATAAATCATTGAAATTCTTTATTCTTTACATTGTGAAGTCTAATATGTTTTTTATATTATGGTAATATAACATGAAATATAGTATTGAAAAGACTTACGTGTTGTAAAAAATATAAATATAAAGGATTTAAAAACTCACTTATAATATATAACTGAATCAAACTTTAGTATAAATATGAGGAATCTACAATACCCATTTAATGTTGATGTTTGGTGGTTCTTCACATGCATTCCAGGATCGTATAGCGATATGAGAGAGTGAGTTGCATGAGGAGTTAGCGAAAGCGGCTGCAATTTTGAAATCGGTGGTGGCAGCATTGGGCCCGGCGTTGAGGGCGATAGTGGCTGGTTTCAACATTTTTTGTTTTTCTTTTCTTTTATCTGTTTTTCTTTATGGTTAGTTTTTTTTTTTTGTGTGATGTACAAAAATTATTTTAAAATTTAAAATTTATTTTTAGTTTTTTTTTGTATGAATATTAGTAGAAAATAATAATAATTACTTTTTTCCAACTATTATTAAAATTATTAAGATAAAAAGAATTAAATCCAATCCATGGAAACTCGGTTGAGTCAAAAACACCTTCCAAACAATACAACCACTGAATGATCATCTGGGCCTATGGGCCCTAAAAATGAACCCATGAGCCTAGTCCAACGTCTTACGTCTTACAAACCGCAATCATCTTTTAGCATAACAATATTTGTAATTGAATTTTAAATATCAACTATCCATCCTTCTTCTCTAACAGGTGAAAAGAGAAACTAACGGTGGATTAATATAATTTCATAATTGAGCATGCTTTTTTCCTTTTTGGCGTTAAATACATTTCGCCTATTTTCACAAGATATCCAACAAAGATTAAAGACCGATTCATACTAGAAATAGTGGTGGTTAGCGTTACTTAATATAATTACGGATGTGGCTCAATGTTATGGTTACCTAAGGCTAACAATAAAAAAGCTTTGTATCGAGCCTCGGCCCCAGGGCAACAGCCTTTGACCCCCTGCACCGTTGAGACAGGAGGTAGCTAGCCTATACAGCCATGCACGAGCAGCATACTACTTAGTCACGTGAAATGGTCAACCCTCGAGCGAGGTAGGCTGTGAAGGTGCCACCAACTACCCAAATCACTGTAGCAAACACTCCCTTTGTTCATTGGTTAGCTCTTATCCTCTTACAGTTCGAACTAATAATCTGCTTTGCTTTCATCTTTTAATATTGTAATCACAAACTGTAATCTTAATAATAAAACAATGGCTAATTACTTTGTATGGTTTGTCTAGAATCCAGCTGCATTACACAAATTTTCTAAAGCTGTCTGTTCTATGACATTGAAAAGAACGCCAGGAAGCAAATCTTGCATTTGACTTGCCTTGTAGTTTGATAAGTAAAAAACTATAGTTACTTAATTAATTGAATTCACTGGAGAACCTATATAGTGTATGTAATAATTTTCTGCATTCGAATTGTACCACATAAAAAGGCGGTCCAATATATAGTATTCAATATAAATAAATCTGTTATATAGTATATTTTTAATAAAAAGAGTTATTCCTAAAATAGAACATTTTATTCCAAGAATAGTATTGAAACAACAGAAATAGATCTTTTAAAGTTATTATTATCTAAAGTTTTGTAAAGTTACAAAATCGATAGTTAGGATTATTTCGATTTTTTAAATGTTTTGTCATATTATCATAATGTCATTTTTTTTCTTAAAATCGATCCTTAATTATACATATCAACATATTAAGAAAATAATTTTAAAAAACTTAAAGGATCCAATTCCTAAAATATTATGCATTGACTAGCTGTAGGCCCATGCTATTCGCTTTTCCATGGTGCTAACTGAGTTAAGCGCAAAATAGGGATCTTATTGCTAACACAAGCAACGCATATATTATGAAGTCCTCAGTTATTTTACATACATGCGAAATTCGTTAGAGCATATTGAAAGAAAACCTGAATAAAAAAAAATAAAAAAAGAGCTAAAAATGATTCGATAAGAAAAAAATAAATAAATAAAAAGACTGAATTTGAAACACCACAATGGGATATTAATCTATAATGCTAGATTAATACCCTTACAAAAATGAATGCTATTCATGTCATCTTATAGTGAAAAATCTGCTATGCTATACATATTCCTATAGCTAATTCATTAACAAACCAAATATTTCCTCCGGCAATCTATAATTGCCTTATTTTTCCTTTTGATCTCAGTTAATAATTTTTCTTTCCATTCAATGGGTTTTTGGTTTTATTTATTTATTCTTGAAATCATTGGTCTTCTCTTTAGTTTCAATTATCTTTATCTGTGTTTAGGTTGTATGTCCAGGCTACACTCAAGAAGAGGGTTGCATTGATTGACTTTTAAATATTTTTATACTTTTCTTTCGATATTTTCTAATGAAATGAAATAAATATATGTAGGAAGCGCCTAAATGCATAATAGTGTTTTTCCTTATTAGTTGATAAAATTAAGTTATAAAGATTCGTACAAATAGTTTATTAATGACCAAAATATGTTTGTTCCTTCAGTCTATAATTACTTTGTTTTTAATAGTACATGTAATTAATAATTATAGTTTTTATTCAATGAGTAATCTAGTAAATTATTTTCTTGAAATCACTGGTTTCTCTTACATTTTCAATTGATTTCTCCGTGTTTACTTTATAGGTTTAAACTAGGCAAAATTACAAAGGAGGTTGCATCGATTGACTTTAAATTGTTTTTAACTTTTCTTTTGATATATATGTTTTTAATCCAAACCAAAATATGTGAGCTATTAAAATGAAATAAAATATAAAATATAGTAGAGTGAGAGAATTTGAGCCAAGCAATATGCCTAGCGTAGTGTCTTCCTTGTTGGTTGGTCAACTCTTCCAACTCGATCGGCCAGGCTCCTTTTGCATTGACTTAGAGACGAACAAGCATCATTAGCTCATCATTGTTAAAAATAATGGCTACTTTTGCTTCAAAGATTCCTGCATTTTGGTTCAGGAGACCTGGCTGGTTGAGACACAGTGGTTCACTAAGCTTCCCATTTTTAGATGTTAATCGGATCAATTCAGTGACTCGTTTCCGGTCTACGACCCATCTAGTTTTAACCATACTGTTGCTTACAATCGCTGATCCTATTTTAAATACATGAATCTTTATAATTAATTGTTGTGGAACTCCAAGATGTAATTCATCAAGATAGCAATTTTATTGGAGCATGTTTATCCTTAAAAACTTCATGGGTTGTTTAACGAGGATGTTCGATTTAATCCACAAAACATTTACGTGGAAATCGATCATATAAATCGTTTCTTATAAAATTCGAAAGCTTAAAGAGAAATTTATAGAAAGGGAAAATAAATATGTAGTCAAAGTTTGCCCGAAAACAGTAGTCAAAATTTTGCTTATTTTACTTACTTGATTGATTCAAAATATTCCTTCTCATCTCCAACTTCGGTCGGTCCGGTCTTTCATCGAGATACGGCTCTCCGAAGTCACAGCTGGAATATCTGCCGTTGAATAAATCGAGTTTGTTCGATCAGGAAATGTATTATATTATAATAAAATCCTACTTACGTCGGAGAAAATAACTCATCACTTGGTATTTTGATTTTGGTTGTAAGCATAAGATATTGAACGTTGACGAACACTTATAAATATAAATTGATTCGATAATATTTTCAGTTAGCTGGTCCACATCAAACATCTTACTTGTCGACTCAAAACATTGGCCTACTATAGTAGTCTATTAGATCGAATAAGCATTAAAATAACCCCTTATAAAAATAAGGGGTGCTTCTTAAAATTACATTTTGAATTTATTGTTGGGCAATAATAGAAGTACTTTCGAAACGCCTTTTGTTTTTTTTGTTTTTTTGGGTACAATCATTTTGTAATATTCAAGTACTTTTCTTGCAGCAATATTTTTTTTTAATGACATAAAAATAAAGACAAATTCACAAATTCAATAACATACCATGCAACTACTAAATCCATAAGATGCGGGTTCAGAGAGGCTCCAAAAGTAAAATAGTAATATCCAATTCTAGTCTTCAAATCCTAAAAATCTAAATCTACAAGTTATGATATAGGATGACACTTTTTACCATATCTGACGCAGTGCGGAAGCAAACTCGAAACGAATCAGAAATTGGATTGGTTTCCCACAACAAAGACACACGCTTTGATGCAAATTAGGTTGCGCACAACCCAGAAATTGGAGAAAACTTTCTCTCAAAGTGTATTCAAATGTGTAATCAAACGTAACCCTATTCTATCTGACCAAAGAGTATTTATATGACCCCGTAAAATATCTAAAAGGGGGAAAATCTAAGCGTACACGTGGAAGAAATAATAAAATACGCGTCATAAACGGTCTCATACACGGCCGTGTATTTAAGCCGTGTATGACTCTGTGAATATTCGTGACTAGGTACACGGTCATGTTCCCAGCCGTGTAAGGAAGCCGTGTTCGCTTCTGTTGAGATCTTGCTCGAATACACGGTCACGATACACGGTCGTGTATGGGGACCGTGTATGATTCTGTGAAAATCCTACTGGAGCACACGGTCGTGTCGCTAGGCGTGCCTTGTGCCCGTGTGAGTGATACACGGCTCAGGTAAAATCATACACGGCCGTGCCCTTAGGCTGTGTAAGCCACTGTGCCCTCCACGATGTCTGCATCATTCTCTCCCACCGAGGTAGAACTCGATCCCGAGTTCGCTTCTGGATAAAGGGGTGCGTCATCCGTGTAAAATGGAAATAAATTCGCCACGTTGAAGGTCTGGGAGACATGGGACACATGGCCCGTGTCTCTTGTGCCTCCATGAATACCCACCATGTAGGAATGCAAATTGCAAATTTAAGACAAATTTTATAATAGTTAAACCTGATCCAACACCTTATTAAGTGTCTGAAAACTTATCTTAAACCCCATAGTTTTTGTTAAAGATGCTTGAAACTTCCCAAAACCCATTCAAACAACTTATTTGGTAAACCGATTTAATTTAAGTAAAATTCATATTTCTATGAATAAAAATCCTTGGAAACCGTTTGAATTAACAACAATACAAACCAAATTAATTTGAAATCTTACAAAATACAACAACCATTCATCAACATTTATCAACAAAATATATTAAGTTAAAATTTATATTGGGTTTAGATATCTTATTGGTTAAAAGATTTTCTCAAAACCTAACTTCAACCTTATAAGGTGGTATTCTCGAAATCCATCTCAACTTGCATACAAAAATTTCCCATTGGTCTAATCAAGCTTAGTATCCTATAGATCTGACCTACTTATATCCCTGTGATCATCTATTTTATTACCTCTAATCTTTCAGAAGGAAAAAAAAAGCCACATATTTATAGAAGCATGCCTGTCTTTTCATGAATAAACACTAAGGTTGTAAACAAATTTACACTGAATCACATACTATAATTTGAGCTTGGCTTAATATTTATTTTAAGCTTAATCTAAATATAGTTAAGTCAAGCCTAGGTTTAAGCTAGTAATTGAGTTTAAATAAACATTTTATCAAATTTTAATCGAATTTAAGCTTTAATAAAAATTTGATAAACATTTTATCAAATTCTCGAAATCCATCTCAACTTGCATACAAAAATTTCCCATTGGTCTAATCAAGCCTAGTATCCTATAGATCTGACCTACTTATATCCCTGTGATCATCTATTTTATTACCTCTAATCTTTCAGAAGGGAAAAAAAAAGCCACATATTTATAGAAGCATGCCTGTCTTTTCATGAATAAACACTAAGGTTGTAAACAAATTTACACTGAATCACATACTATAATTTGAGCTTGGCTTAATATTTATTTTAAGCTTAATCTAAATATAGTTAAGTCAAGCCTAGGTTTAAGCTAGTCGTATAGCTTATCAAGCTAAATTAAGATATAACCAATTGAACTCAAAGTACTTGTAAACTTAATTGAGTTTAAATAAACATTTTATCAAATTTAAGCTTTAATAAAAACTTTATCACAAAGGATATGTTTTTTTTTCAAACAATCAAGCAAAAATCAAACTGCATATGAGTTTCATGAATAACGATCTAGGTCAAACTTAAAGTCAAAATACTAAACACGAGTTCTAGATTTCAAAAATCTAAGTTGAAACTTGGCATTGTTGGATTGAGTTCAATTCTTTTATACCCTTTATAAACCAATTAATTGAAGAGGGACGCCTTTCCACGTAACTGCATGTCTCTTCATGAAGTGTTGAAGTTATAATTGGACTCTTGTTGAAGGGATGTGCTTAATATAAAGTTATATGTATTTTCTTATTAGATTCTCATCGAAATAAGGTTTCTTAAAAATTTTACAATTAACTTATCCAAGCATCCACCTAACGATACATTAAGTGTGGAATGAATAAGTCGATGTGGTCCTTTCTAAACGTTGAGGCAGAGACAAAATTCATTCATATATACAAGGTTAATAAATATTAATAATATTTTGATATGTAACTATATTTGTAAAATAAATATATTATCTTTTTAAAAACTATCTAGTCTATTACGTTTTTTCAAACTTAATTAATACTTACTTATCATATAAATATATAAATAGTATGTATTATTCAATAATTTATTTATTTATTTTAAGGAGCTCAATGGTTCATTTTTTAATACAGATCTGATTCTTCGCATCTCACATGACTTTATGGAATAAGATGATGTGGCTTTCAGAGTAGGAAAGCGGGCAGCTTCTTGCTTAGGTACATGCGGGAATCCCAATTGCCACCAATCTCACTCAACATCCTATCAGATTGTTGGTATCTCAATAATAATTAGCTTTATATTACGTCAAGAAAAGTACCCTTGTTGTTATTGTACAATGTACATTCCACCCAGAGCCAGCCACTCCCCGTTATTTTCCCAAAATAATCCTGGGAGTCTTTCTTAATGCACAAAGCGATTTCTCTTCCCTTCTTCTTCTTTTTCCTTTTTTTTTTTTTAAATAATAGAGAAAGGTATTATTAAAATCTTTACGGGACAATATTCATAATAACTAGGATTATGAGATGTTGACAATTAATTTTTCTTTTAACTTCATGGTTATCATTAGTTATAAATTAAAACAATTATTCCTTCAGCGAATATTCCAAAAAATTAAATATCTAAAGATTATTAATCTATTTTTAATTAACTCCTATATGCTACATATAATTTACATCATTTATTTGAGATGATATATGATCTCTCTCTCTCTCTTTAAACCTCCCATAAATTATATCTACTTTATAGGATTGAATTAAATGAAATAAAATTGAAACAAAATAATAAATTTATTCTTATATCAGGAATCACTCACTAATCATTTATTCATTCCAATATTATGTTTGGCTACAAAATATTAGGGATAGGAATGGAAGAGAATACTTATATGGTGGTAATAGTTGGAAACACCATTATTATCGGATGCTATATTTTAGGTTGACTGTTAAATAAGCAATTTCTAATTAATGAGCATGGAATAGAAAGCTAGAATGATTGATTCTAAAAGATTGTGATTCCTCCTCTAAAAAACACTTTCAAACATAGAAAGAGAATATAATGGAAATTATGATTACATTTAAATCTATTTTCACATAGTAAACATGACAATATGTACTGTTGGAGGGGAAAAAAGATTCATTGATTGATATATATCATGTGTTATGTATATGTAGATATAAATATTAATAAAATTTTAGTATACATAATAATTAAATAGATAGTTTCTAAAATAATTATTATTTATATTTTATATAATTTAATTATATATATCAAAATTTTATTAATATATATATATATATATATATATATATAATATCGTATATCAACTACTACTGAATTTTTTTTATTGGAAGAGGAAACTGATTAGAATATATATTAACATTATCCCTTCTACACTGACAGATATCTATATTCTATATTATCAAGACATAGTTCCACTGGCAAACCAGGGGCTGCACCTCACAGCCGCCCACTCCTATGTTCCGAAAGGCAGTAAAAGGTGTGATGTTTTTCTTTATTTATTTATTTAATCTTAAACACTAGGTAGCGTCGTAGCGATCAGTTTTAGTACATTTGAATGTGTGATTCTTCGTCATGCCCCTTGATTTATCATTTTGGATAGGCCTACTTGAACTCTTTAGAGCATGCTAATTTATCGTATATCTTGATACCCAAAAAAAAAAAAAGCAGCTTACCTGAACTATTGGATAACTAGGATATGATTTCAGCATTCAATTATATTTGTAAGTACGTCTTCTGGCCGAATAAATTAAGATAATCTCTAGAGTTATATAATGGTCTATAGCAATTGCTTAACTACAGGAAAGTCTTAAAAACTCTTAATGAAACTTGAACGTTAAAGCAAAATTGCAAATAATCTCTCATACTACTAAGTGTATATTTACTTTATGAACTTATAAAGCACGCTCTAGTATTCCCGAAAATTTGATAATATGGTAATACAAAGGGTATTTGGTTTTTCATTAAAAAAGAAAAGAAAAAGAAAAAAATTGAGTTTGACGTTTGTAGCCTTCATTTAAGTTCCAGCTCCACTGGCAAAGTGTATAAAGGAATCTATTTACTATGGTATATATCATCAAAAATTTAAGATGTGTTAAAAAAGTTGGTTCTCCTTAATTCATAACTTTTTTTTTTAGTAAAATAATAGAAAAAATGTACTTACTTCCAACTTTGCTTGTTCTTCTTCTATGCATTTTCAATTATAGATTAAGATTTTTTTATGGAAAAGAAATTTACCTTCTTCATTTCTTTGTTTTTATTATGTATTTAAAGTTTTTACAATTATGGTAAGCATATCTATTGCATTTTAAAAATTATTTTACATAAATTATAAAAACTTATATGTTTATAATCTGATTTTATAAATCTTTCAGTAATTTTATCTAAAATCATAAATTTAATAACCTTACCAACAAAAAGTTAAAAACACCTCCATGGGGCAAGTCGGTAGTGGTTGGACACACTAAATCATGCAGTGTCCATAGTTTATCCTGCATTGCGAGATGACTATAAAGGACATTCTGAAGCAAAAGGTGGAGAAGGGGCAGCTCGACAATCTGTACCGACGGATCTATGACACAGGCCAATGGATATGCTACTTCTTTAATGCCGACGAAATGTACTCCTTACAACGAAGCTTTATTTACATTATTAACGCATCAAATGCCATGATATTTTTCTTTTTGTACATACGTCATTCCACGGTTAATAGCTAGCCGTTCACGTACCAAAAGGCCAAACATATATGTATAAGTGGTTCTTTTGTTTACAATAATGAAACTATTTATTTTAAATATACTCGTATTATAACTATGCAATTTGGAGATCGAAGAAATTGAAATCTTTTAAGAATACGCATTGCTGTTGAGGTAGATCATCCAGTGATTTTATCACTGGAAAAGGCATAGGACATATATATTAGTACATGGTTTTCATTGATCTCATTCTACATTTTTTTTTTTTCCTAGCAGTCAAAGTGATTACAGCTAACTCGTTCTTTCACTGTGTTGGGGATAAAAGAGATTTGAATCCCCAGAGTGATCAGAAGAGACAAGGGAAGACTCGTCGCCCGAGATTAAAATCGTGCCCGACGTACCAAGTATTATTATTAATCTCGATATATGTGTAGTTGGGTCATAATGGGGCCAAATCACCCACAAGGCATATTAGATACAACTTTAACGTGTGACGACGTTGGATAATTTGTAAGCCAAGGGAAACAAGTTGAGGGTCAAGAAGACTTGGTGGTGTGGTGTATGTATATGAGATATGTATGAGTTTATCATTTTTAGGTAAATTAATTATTAAAAAAGGATTTTAATAAAGTAAATTCGATAATATCGTTATAAAATTATAATTTTAAAACTACAAATTTTAATTATAATTAACATGCGATTTCTGCTCAGTAATTCCATCTGCTGTATTCTTTCATGGTCGAAGCGAAGGCTAGACTAGAATCATACGTTAGTGCCTGCAGCAGCAGTTAACAAAGAAAGAAAAAGGGTTGTAGTTGACCCAATGATGAATACCTTAGCTGGGGATGACAAAGCGTCTAACGAAGTTCTAGGGAGGATGCATCCTTTTTTTTTAAAGAACAAGGGAACTTACAGGTGAAGGCATAACCCTTTTTTCAAAGAAAGCATCCAGAAAGAAAAAAAAGTCCAATATCTTAATAACTGAACCAACTTAGAACAAGATAATAATGAAATCACATATTGAATATATAATTTTAAAAATCATATATTTAATTTATAATTTTTATTATATTTAAAAATTATAATTTTAAGCTGTAATTTTATAATGAATTTTCTGAATTTATTTTGATTAAAATCCTTTTTTTAAGAATTAATTTATCTAAGAATAACAAACTCACATATGTACGTGGGGCTAAGTCAAAAGGTAAAAACAGTACAATGACGCTAGAGCTACCGATAGGGCTTCATGCCGTCATGTGGTTTCAGATCTTATCCCATAGGACGGTTGGTCGGTTTGTCCAGCTGCAGTCCTTAGCAACCCCATGTACGGTGTACCATAAACCTATGCGCCAAATATGTATGGAGGGTCTATGGGGACAAACGTAGGTGCGGGGGGCGGGCTAGTTATATCCGATGCTGATGCGTCCTTCGTAAGGTATGCAGGCTAGGGGGATTGCCCATTAGACTAGGGTCACAGCCTTCTTTCAATCGATTTTATCCCTAGTCCTACATGACGCAGCAAATTAGATCCAGTCAGGGAAAAGGAGTGTAAACGCGTAAACCATCCGCCTTCAAGATAGTTTTTATTGATTTTTTGTATTTTTAGGATGGTTCCATATAAAACTAAATGCTATGAAATATTATTTGTGCTATTTTAAATTTTTGTATTATTTTTAAGATTTTTTCGAATTTACAAAAAATATTAAATCTATAATTAGTTTTAAAATACTATTTCTACGAAGCAAGTGGACCATGGAAAATATAGTTTTAATTATTGAAATTAAATAAATTTTGCATTTTAATAATAATAATAATAAATCACTTATCATAGTCTATGTTTAAAAACTTCATATAGAGTTTAAAAATCTCTTTATTGCAATATGGAGCTCGTTGTAATAAGTCATGTTCTTATGATGAGCTCCTTACCGCATTGCCTCTCATGCAACGAGGATTCATTCACAAAACATATAAACAACAAAACTTCCCAGCTTGTGAGAACACTCTTGCAATAAAATTTAGGGCTCTCACATCAAATTTTTTCATCACGAAAAGCTTTACTCTTTGTACTATAACAAGGGCAATAAGACGAGACATTAATAAAAATAAAAACAAAAAAGAAAGCAAACAAGCCACCCTCACGAGTTGGGAATGCAGGCATTAAAAAAAAAAAAAAAAAAAAAGAACCATTTTCGGGTGTAAAAATAACCCTACCCATATTTAAATTGCGATAAGTTAGGTTGCATTAGAGATAAGAAGTTCAACACTTCAATTATTGATGGCCTGGCTCATGCTATTGGACTTGACCATATATAACTCACTGTTTGCAAGTCATCCCACAATTTGCTTGACTGCAATAAGTAACTTTTCCCATGATTGGGAATATATAGACTCGACCCATGTTTTCCACATAAAAACACTTGTTATAAGTTATATAAAACTACCATCAATTACGTTTTCCATCATCCATGACGCCAGAAAATTTTTACCAGATCCATTAAGTCAAGTTCAATATATATATAATATGTATTCAGTTTGTTGATTACTCCCCCCCTTCACCCTCTTTTTTCAAATGGACAATCAACATATCCAAATATCATGTGAATGGGGGGACCAAATAGAATTGGTGCGAATCCAGAAGCACCACAACATTTCCAAAAGCTTTAAAGAAAAAAAAATGGTCTTCTTTTTCAGCGAAGAAATAGTATTTATATAACTATTATTTGTTCTTTTTCTTTTTTGGTTCATATAGTGAGTGCTTTGGAGGCCCCTCATTCTAAGATAACTGACGATAGCCACGTCCACCAATTAGTAAAAGGACTGGCTTGTGGACTATAACATATCAAAGACTATAGCCATATATAAACTATATTTGATAGGGAAACACGTAGGTTCGATCTAAATAGTATAAAGGTAAGACAAATATTATTAAAAGTTGTATAAATAGACCATGTTTTACATTGTTATCATAAAATCCTTTAGATATTACTAATCTTCTACGTACCACGTTGACGTTAGTACTTACTTTTAACATTTAAGCAGTTCAGGGTTCTAGATGTTGTATCTCTTATAATAATTTGCCCAAAAAGCAGAGATCATCCTACACAGTTTCAGCTGAACGTCGACTTTGGAAATTTGGCAAAGCAAACTAATTGTCCTTTAAAGGACTACTACATTTATTTGAGTCAGTAGCCCGATGTCAAAGTTGCTATCACCACTTGCCGTCCTATCCTATACGCCTATCACCGATGGCAAATACCAGCAGGTCTCCATGGCTTATTTTTCAACACTGAAATTGGGAAAAATTACGGGGAGGGCCCGCATTTATATATATATATACATATAGTAAAAAATTATTTAAATTTTTGAATAAAACATTTAAAAGCTTATATATATATATATATAAGATACTCTTATTTTAAAAACTTTATCCATCTTCTATTAATGAAATTTAACATAATATAAATAAGAGTTTTAAAATGAATATAACTTATAAATATAAATCTTTAAATGTATTATTGAAAATTTTAAGTTTTTTTCTTTTTGTAAAAATGCACAAATACAAATTCTTTTATTATTTATCTCTCTCATCTAATTATATATTATTACATATAAAAAAACTTATTTTTATTTTTTATATATAACATTATATAATTAATGTGTACATATTTGAAAACATTATCTTGATTAAATTTTATTTTACATAATTTTAGTTTTTAACCTCATTAAAACATATATCAGAAACAACCAAATCTCATTTTTCAATTGCACTCTTATATATATGAGAAGTAATATTTTATTTTATTTTTTCCAATATTTTTTTATTTATTTCCATTTTTTATGTTCATCATTGCCAAACTAAATCCCAAATAATACGTATTATTAAATTAAATATTTAATTACCTCATCAAAAGATATATTTTTTGCAAATATTAACTACAATATCCATCTATTAGTAAATTGCTTAAATATTTTTTTAATTATTATTGCCCAGAAAAATAATTATTAAAACCTAGTGATAGTCTTTAATTCTAAATATGAATCAATATATATCATCATTTATCTCGTACTATGTGTAGATTGTACTTATTGAAAATAATTGTTTAATTTTAAAAATCATCATAATCAATATTCATATAACGTGTGTATCCATTAGTTGCTATAAATATAGTGTAAATATTACTATTAATTATAGTTTATGAAGAAGGGTCTACATTTGTACACTTTTACAAAAAATGATTTAGATTTTTTTTACCATATGTTTAAGAGTTTATATTTACAAGTTGTGCTTATTTTAGAGTCTTGATTTATGCCATGTCAAGTTCTATTAATGATAGATGAAAGGAGACCTTAAAATGTAGATATTTTATAAATGCAGGCTCTTAAATGTATGAAATTTATCTTTTTTTTTTGTAAAAAATATATTTTTTCCCACAAGAAGTTGATAGTACATATAAAAAAGGGGGGAAATGCACAAAAATCGGTGGGTTTACAGGATAGACGCATTTGATGATCTAAATTTTTCAAGCGTATAATAGCTTAGTTTTTCAAGAAAATAGAAAATTGATGATCCTTGTTGCATTGTCGTTGTTAAGGTCTCCGCATCTCTTATGGCAATACGAAAATTTGTGAGAAAAGGGCTTTGATTTGTAGGTTTTATACATTATGGAGGTTATATTTTTGAAATATAAGTTTAAGGCCCATATCTTTAGAAAATCTACATTTGATGTCATACTATGCCATTATGTTACTCTATAATGTTGGCAATTATTAATTAGGTACCTATTGATAGAACATTTTAAGTATAGACTCTCAAAACCCATTTCATCTTTACTAGACTCTTGCTAAAGCTCCACTAGCCCATATCAAACTTGTTTCATTTCATTCTAGCATAGAATTGCCCAAATTCAAGTCTAAAGTTCCCGACCTCTCCCTAACTCACATCTTCATGCACATTTTTACGATGATTAAGTACGAGAGAATGATACAAATAAAGAAAAAAAAACTAGTTAAAAATATGTCCCTTGCAATATTAGGAGAAGATATTGGAAATTAATATACTTTTCATATGAAAATCATTCATAATCTATATAAATAGAGTTTGAAAACTACTAGGTAAGGGACTTTTTTTTACTCTTGACATTTTAAAATCTTAATTACTTTCTACTTGTGCTGATATAAGTATTGAAGTGGACACGTTGGAATAAACTCTAGCACTCCTATAACCTTACTTATTTCTTTTTTATAAATGATTCAACTACCTCCTAAAAATCAAGCATAACAATACTCTAATATATATATATATATATATAAAGAAGGGGCTAAAATGTCATGTCTTCCTAGTTTCTTTATTTAAAGGCCTGTGTACTACTTAAGTTTTTCATGTGAAAGCATAATAGTTATATAGGTCTTAGATAGATATGCAACCAAGAGAAGGGTAGGGGAATTGATTTCTTTAATGCTTATAAAAATTTTATATTAAAATTATGCATAGACCCCTTTTAAATTTGATTTAACAAAAGCATTTAAGAATTCATCGGAGTTATATGAATGAAAGCTTTATAATACTTGAATATACAAGTGTAGTGCAATTGATTACCAAACAATGTAAAGTAATAGATAAATAAAAGAGATAAAAATGAGAGAATCAAAGTATAGATCTATAAAAGTTCAGCCTTTTATCTATACAGCTAATTCATTATAGTAATTTTAATATTAAGCACAATAAGTTTGTGAATAAGACAACTAAAAAAAATCAAGTAGAAGCTTCTATTGTTGCGTTCTTTGTGATTCTTCTAAGTTCTCCTTATTCACAATAGTCTAACCCCTAATACCGGCTTTGTAGAATTCCTTCACTTCTTGAATTTGTGTTAGAGTCTAAATCTCCATTTACCATTCAAATCTCACTACAACAATTTTCTTATTGCAACAAGAAATACCTGACTCTAAAATGTACAATACTATAATTGAAAATTCTCTATAGCTCTTTACTAGCATACAATCTCAAATCTTTTTTCTCACAATTTGCAAATGCTCACCAAGGATCTAGCTAATATATCCCTTTCTCTACTTTTTCACGTTCCACTGATCTTCAATGTATAGAGAAGGTTAAGCTTGTCTATGGTAGGTCTTCACGCATTCAATGAGGTGATAATCAATTCACCATTTATTTATTTATTTTTGCAAAACACCTTTCTTATCTTAATTGCTAGTAGAAAAGATATTTTGATAAAAATCCATTAAGTGCATCATAAACAAAAACCGCGACTTTCTTATATACTATATGAAGATGCATATGCTATAACTTTTTGCCTACTCCTAAAAAACGCCGGGACTTGTACTTATATACCATATTATCCTATAGTTTATTACTACAAGCAGGAAATAATATTTACATCCTGTAAAATATTCTTTAATAAATATAATTAAATCTTGTATATAATAAATATTCGGTTAACTCAACGAATAATTAATTATCTAGTTAAAAACAAAAAGATCAACTAACTTTAGCAGCTTACTCGTTTAAACAATCAAAACATAAAGCCGCATAAGTATAATTGATAATACGGAATTCATGAAATAGAATTTCGATTTACTTTAATCAATGTTGGACTTATGCTATGAACATCATTAATTTTGGATATAAAAGTGGCTACAATTTGAAGCATTCTTGTTTCTTAATGATTGCAAGTGTATACAAGTATATTGCTGTATTACGAAAAACCAATAAAAATTCCACAAATTCCACGATAGGTGTGTCAAAATATTAGAAGTTTCAATTCCAATTCCCGCAATTTGTACTACGAGGATCTACTATAAATAGAGATTATTTTCCTCTTCACGCTAGATAAGGATACAATCAACGCTGGTTTAGGATATGTTTTGCAAAAACTCAATGCATCCCTATAACATATTAAGTATCCCGAAATCCATCCTTTATAAGATTTTTTCAATACATGCAAACCTCAAAACCCGCTCAATTTATTAGTAAAATTTTACTAAAATACTTTTTTTTAATGAAATAATAAGTAATATATAGGACTTAGCAATCCCAGTGCTTATCGGGATATGAATAATATCCTTAAAATCCTATGGGATTTTAATATTTTATCAAATTTTGTTCTATACCCTATCTTATTGGATAAATATTGAGTTTGGACAAATTTGATAACCTATAAGAACCTACTCATTTGGAATGCTGCACTAGAGTCTAGAGATGAGAAAGAAATTTTTTTTTTCCAAAAGCTAACTAAATTGTAAATTGAATTAAAAATATATTTTTTATTTTCATTTTTATGAAAAATTCTCAATTTGAATCTAATTAAAAATTTATTATTGGTTTAAAGGAGTAATACAAACTAAGCTAAAAAAAAAAAACCCTTTTAAAAACACAAAGTAATATATTACTTGTAATTGAAAAAAAAAAAACTTTTATTGCAAAATAGTATATTAGAATATATATATAAATTGACTCAAAATTTAAATTCTTTATTAGTTTTATGAATACAATTAGTTAAAAAATAATCTTTAAAGTTCTTTAATTACATAAATATTGATTTTTTTTCATATGGTATTTTTATAATTCAGTTTAGGTTTGATTGAATAAAAAAAATGGAACCAAATTAAACAGTGGCCCTGGGCTCTGGTATCATAATCATACGAAGAGATAACGCTTTACAATGGAATACTCGATTCATGGGATAGGACAGAAAGTTAGAACAGTTGCAAAGTTCGGATTTCCTTTTTCCAAATTCTGGTGTAGTACAACACGGAATGCCCACGGTAAGCATAATAGCATCCCAAACGTGAGAAAGCCTCCTCCCCGGTGTAGGTCTAGGTCGAGGTCGTGTGGCATGTCCCTGTCTGCTTGCAAACATGATATATCGCTTTGATTCCCCATCCCATCCCTATCCCTCTTTTTTCTTTTTTCTTTTTTCTCTAAACCCCCACAGTGAATTCTCAACTTCCATTATTTACGGATTTTGTTGAAACTCCCTTTCTCATTTGTTCATTTATCGACTGCCCCAAGTACTTCAGTTGAATTGCTTACACTAGAAGTACTCTTAAGTCTTAACTTAAATTTCTATCCTATAAAGTAAGAAGGGGTCCTTTTGTCCTTATTAATGTAAATACAAATATTGTCTTCGCCATTAAATATCCTAAATGATAATATATTAAAATATTCATTAGCAAGATACTTTTTGAATAGATATCTAATATCCTTTACGGATGTCTTAGGTTTTGGATTAATAAATAAAATCTTTTTAACTTTGATTATATAATGTTATAAGAAAATAAGTTCGATAAATATACAATTTTTTTTCCTTTTAGCCCATTTGTTTTAGGAAAACTATTTTCCAAAGTATATTTTTCTATTTTTCTTTGTTTGCTGAGCACACAACTTGCCTTGAAAGTGAAAATTTCCATTAAAGTGAAAATTTTGAACTTTTTTTTAGGAAAATTACTTATGCCTTTTGAAATAGATAACCATTTTATGGATTAGTTTTCATAAAACTTTACAAAAATAATTTATATTTGATTTTTATTTTTATTGGCCTATAAGTTATATATCAAAATGAAAGGCCATTAATGGCAATGGGAATTTCAAAATTTTATTGAAAAATCATAAAAATAAGCTAAATAGATTGTAATAATCAATTTCAATAAATCAATGATTTTTTATACTTTTATTTTATATGAATTGTTTGATCTAATGCACTTAAGGTAATATTTGAAAAATGATGTTCCATGCAATTTTTGAGTTAAAAATTAAATAAGTCATTTCAATATACTTTTTATATAAATTGTCAAATATGCAAAAAAAATGTATATTTTTTCATAGTAATATTATTAAAGAAAAACATTTTCCACTAATGCAAAATCGTCATAATTTTTTATATATTTAATTACAAAAGTTTTGTTACTTGTAATTTTCATTACTAATACCTTTTAGCCATTTATCATTTATAACTTTTCTTATTTATACCATTTTCATTATTAATATCTCTTCGTTATTAACAAATCATTTCTTTCAAATATGTATTTAGAAGATATGTTTTTAATACAAGAAAGTGTATGTATAGAGGAGTTGAAATCTTTACGTGACTTAGATGTAAATTAATGCAATGGTACATGGCAGTAACTCATTATAAATAACATGTAATTTCATGTAAAAGTGGAAAGAAAATTAAAAATAATAAAGTTAAACCAATATATAATACATATTTGTATAATTAAATAAGAGTACGCATATCATATCTAAAACGATTTATCAATATATTAATTGTGATGATTTAATAAGTAAATGTATTTTCTATGATGTTAAAGAACAAAGTACCTATTTGATATCTTATGTCCTCTTAATAATATTTATTTACAAATTAATAATTTCTGTTTAGAAAACTACACCATCTGATTAAATATAACAATTTACTCAACCTTTGCCAAAAGATAGTATTCGACTGAAATCTTCACTTATCATATTGTTAAATATATATATATATATATATATATATCTTTTATTGAGAAAAAAAAAAAAAACCATTCGTTCCATCCACCCCAAAGAAAACCTGCACTTCTACATAATTAGGATCATTACGTTAAAAATATGACCCCTGGGTTTTTTTTTATTTAATCATCTATATTACAAGTAATTTCAAGCTTCATTATTTTTTGCATATATATTGTAATGTGTATCATAAGAAATGATCTATCTTAATCATATAAAATTATGATATCCGACATGTCTTTATACTACTAATAATGGTATCCTTTCCGTACTTAAAAGTTAGAACAAAATATAGTCATAGTTTTTGTTGATACATCAATTGATATTTTTAAGTAAATGTTTTTTTATTAATATAAATATATATATATATATTTATACATCAAATTTATTAAATGATATCCATCCATCACACCTATGACCTTTTTCTTTTTCCAATTACCGCCACAAAAGAGTAACTCAAAACTCGCTGCACCGTCACCGTCAACAGACGGCAATCATTTTGTCATTCAATTTTTGTTCCCATTTGGTGTCATCCGGTGGAGGCTTTTACTACGAAAATGTATCTAAATAAGACGGTGTTACACGTCTCTGTTTTCTCTTTCACACACGCTCTCTTCTTGGTCTGTCTGGCCCTTTGTCCTGCCTGGACACAACAGAATCAGAAGAAACAGAACCTGTAGCATTAAATCCACATAATAGAAAAGAAAAGAAAAAAGAAGAAGAAGAGAAACAAGAAAACAAGAGTCACTAATGGTTGTCTTCGACGATGTTATGGAGAAGATGAACAAATTTAATGCTTTAAGTAGTCTCTCTTCTCTATCTCGATACCATGGTGCTTTTCCACAAAGGTATACTCTATTTTGAAGACACCGTGTAGTCTTTCTTTCATGATTCTTTAGTTTCTCGTAGAATTTTCTCATTTTAGTGGTGTTCTTTTTCTGGGTTTGTGTAATTTTGACAAAAATTGGGGGAAGATTGAATTTTGATGGATTGGGTTCCCCTGATTCAGTTTTTTCCACCTGTATTTGGAGGGTTTCAGAAGATTGTTGGGCTAAGATTAGGCTTAGGGTTAGAGCTAGATATAGATTTTGATATTGATATAATGTTTCTCTAGCGTTTTGGAATTTGTCCCCCTATTGGTAGATAACTGATAAAGTTTTATACTTTATAAAATTATATGTTTGTCTTTTTTTATTGTCATATTTATTTGAAGAAGTTCTTGTCCAATTCTTTTGTAGTGTAAATTATGGTGGGGTATTAGATTCTTATTGGTAAATTAATTTTGTAAGGGTGATTGGGGTTCGTTTATCTAATCATCAAATATCCATTAAATCTAGGGTTTTGATGGAGGGAAATTATTGTGGGGATTGATTTTTGACAAAGCGTTTGTATAGAGGCTTTTCCATTGATTTTTGTGTGGGATTATGGAAATCTCGGAACCCGAAACCAACACAGCAGTACAAGCAAAACTAACAAAGGAGATGAATTGATATGTTGGGAGATTCTTCTCTCACAGCATTGTTAATGGAAAATCATCACCCTTCTACTCTCTTATCTATGGATTCAAGTGCCTCCTCTCACGACGATCTCGACTTGGAAATGAATAGACCAATTGTTCTTACCCGTCCCCCCGATATCAATTTACCACTGTCGGCCGAGCGTAGCCCTCCTCCCCAACAGCCATGGAATTCAGAGCCCTGTGACATTCTTGATGTTGGACTCAGTTCACAGGTTTATGAGACTGAGAGTAACCTTCATGTTCCTAATAAAGTTGGACGCAAATGCACAAAGCGGGTAGACAGTATTTGGGGTGCTTGGTTTTTCTTTAGCTTTTATTTTAAGCCAGTATTGAATGAAAAGTCAAAGACCAAAATGAATAGAGGTAGCAATGGAGTATCCGGGTTTGATAAATCTGATCTCAAGCTTGATGTTTTTATGGTTCAGCATGACATGGAGAACATGTACATGTGGGTTTTTAAGGAGAGGCCTGAGAATGCTTTGGGCAAGATGCAGCTTAGGAGTTACATGAACGGGCATTCTCGCCAAGGGGAGCCACCATTTCCATTTAGTGTTGACAAGGGCTTCGTTCGATCTCATCGGATGCAGCGAAAGCATTACAGGGGACTGTCAAATCCTCAATGTGTCCATGGGATTGAGCTGGTTCCATCTCCTAACCTCTCTGTTATCGACGAGGAAGACCGCAGAAGATGGATGGAACTCACTGGGAGGGACTTGAATTTCTCGATTCCAACTGAAGCCAGTGATTTCAGTTCATGGAGGACCTTGCCCAACACTGATTTTGAGCTTGAGAGGCCACCTTCAATAAAGAGTACTTCGCATGCACCAGCAAAGAAGCTTAATGGATCTGGTCTTAATCTATCTACCCAACCATCTGCTCACAGTAATGGTGATGCCATGGATCTGTCACCAGTAAGCAGCAAAAGGAGGAAGGATTTCTTCTCCCATGGCAACGAGGATGATTGCTGCTTGGCTATTAATCCTCCCTCAGATCGAATCAATGATTTAGAAATTCATCAGAATGAGCCACAGTGGCTGAGTGATTTCAGTGGGGTAGTAAAAGATGTGTATGGACCAGTTACAGCTGCAAAAACAATTTATGAAGATGATAATGCATATTTGATCATCATCAGCTTGCCCTTTGTGGATCTTCAGAGAGTAAAAGTTTCTTGGAGGAATACGCTTACTCATGGTATCATTAAAGTGTCTTGTGTGAGCACGTCTGGTATGCCTTACATAAAGAGGCGTGATCGGACTTTTAAACTCACAGATCCATCTTCTGAGCATTGCCCTCCTGGTGAATTTGTTAGAGAAATTCCTCTTTCTACTCGAATTCCTGAAGATGCCAATATTGAAGCATATTATGATGGACCAGGATCAGTTCTGGAAATTATGGTGCCAAAGCTTCGTGCTGGGTCAGAGGAGCATGAAATTCGTGTGTGCCTTCGCCCGCACCTTGGGGGCAATGATCTTATGTTGACATGAGCAATCAGTGAGGATGTGGCTGCCATGGTTGTTGCTTCATTGTTTAACTAACGTTGCACAAATTATGTATATCCTATGAAAGATGCATGTGTTTTGCATTTGTTTTTGGCAGTTCTTTGTTGTCTTAAGATTTCTTGTTTCTCTTTTATGTCTGTCCAATTGATATTATAGCTTTCCTTATATATTTATCTATTTAATAAGTGTTTTTGCCCCATAAACTGTGTATTTGACTTTCATTCACTGATTAAATATTGGTCCTGGCAAGCGTTCTGTTGTAAGCAAGGTGGGCGTTTCAGCAAATCTGTGCATGTTAGTATTGTCAAATGTTTACGGGCATCATGGACGGATCATGGATGGTTGTTTGAACTTTGTGATCCTGTGCTTATCTTTCTGTAGGGCTGCTTGTGTTTCATGTCATTGCCGTATACTTTTCCAAGAACCTCCTAGTACGAATGGCCATGGGAAACAGGATGCTGTACGCATTACGATATTATTTGTTCCAGGATTTAGGAAAGCTCCTTTGTCTTTTATCTATGACTAACGTGTGTTCCTAGTTTTCCACATAAAGAAAAAGGCGCCAAATACCTGAAAGGATAATGTTGGTTGTTGAACAGGATATATGCTGCAGTCCATATTTCTTTTTTTAAGTTTGTTACTTAGATAACCTAAAGGGCACTCATTAAAAGGATTCCTTGTAATTTAAATTTGAAGGGCATGTGGGGCTTATTTGCATATTAAACTGAGGAAGAAACAACAGGAAAAAAGATAGGGTTAGATCCAGAAAAGCACAATATATTGTCCTGCCTGCTGGTTTTTTCTGCCATGATGCAATTATTTTTGGCAATTTGTAACAAAAATAGAAAAGATTTAGTAGCCATTATAAGCAGCTTATAGTATCTTGGAAACAGAAGATAACATATCAAGTAAAAAGGGTGCTTTATGGTAGGAGTCATGCTTTATCTCGAATCCCTTGAAAGTGAGAACACATTGTAATGGAAGCTAAAACTAAAAGCCACCGACTAAAAAGAAGATTAGCATAATTGATGGGAAATTAGTAAAATATGTCGTAATCTGGTCACTTCACTTGAAAAGATACAATGGTAAAGTTTTTTAAAAAATAAAAATTGTGAAAAAAAAAAAGTAACGATCCGAGTTTTATTATAATTATCCGGCGGTTTAGATTAAAAGCTTATTTTTAAGTCACTATCCGGGATCGCTTAACCCAATATCATCCCCATAATTGATTACCATTCAACGCGTCGATGTTTTCATGTCCCATTCGACCATCAAATGAAACTGCAATAATTGTCAAATGAACGAGTCCCAGTCAAAATAAGTCTCCTGTTCATAATCTTCTGTTCCTTGCGTGAATGATGTATAAAGAAGAAACAACGACAGTGGGAACTTTCAAACTTAGGACAGGTCAATAATGGCCTACTTTTGGCTCTCTTGTAGGATATTAAACAATAATAATAATAATAATTTTACCTAACATATAATTAATGATAATTTTAAATTTTCAATAAATATATTTTAAGAATATCTATTAACGAGATGTCTTAGTATCTAAAACCTTATTGTGCATGTTGTGCTCTCCTTTTGTATTCCCACATTTGTTGGTGTGTTTGTGTTGTGTCTGTCGACTTCTTTGACATTTGGAATCTCCCACTATCAGACTTTGAGAGGGGGAGAGGCCACCCAAGTGCTGAACAAAGTTTGAGGTTAGGATATTGAAAATTGGCGAGTCATATACAAGCATATGATAAAGCATGCATTTATAGCCAGTCATATGTGCAGAGCTCATGATTTTAATTGTAATATCTCTACATAAACTAATAAGATATAGATGATTGCCTAGAAGAAGATATTTTTGCTTTTCCTTCTTTTTCTTTTCTTTCAGTTATTGTGTTGTGTTCTTTCTCCCTCTATTTTTCAAGCATCAATTTTATATTTGATGATACTTATCGTGGTGTAATCTATGTAATATATTATTTTTAATAATTTGTTTTTTCCTCAATTGTTTGTTTGTGCTTTTTCCACTACTTCCACATAGGGATATCCACCGCTAGTAAGAATCACAACAATTCTTGTTGCAAGAGCCACAAGTAACATCATCGTAAGCGTGGATCGGCCCATAAAAGTTGGACTCCCAACTGAAATTCCTGTACCAAATGACTTGTGATGTGTTATATTTTGGTAATAACTCCAGTTGTTTTACATCTTACAATTGGACATGTGTTACTTTGCAACATAGTTTTGAGGCCGGTGACACACAAGGGCAATCTTTACTCTTTTTTATTTTCTATTTTTCTGGTTTGTTTTTGTGCTTTTATTTAGGAGAATGCTTCTTTAATTTATATATATAATTTTAAAAGTTTTTATTTAAGAGATATTTCTTTCTATGTAAATGGTGAAACTTTGAGAATAGTTGTAATATTTATATAATTTAACTGCAAAACAATGTGGCACTTCATATTTATAATTGTAGACCGCCACCGTTATTTTTGTCCTTTTTTATTTTCAATTTTTAGTTTAGAATAGTTTTTTTTTTAGTATAGAAACAAAAAATACAAAATTAAAAAAAAAAAACAGACAAAGAAAATACAAAGTGAAAAGTATGAAAATGAGAAAACAAGGAAAAAAAAAAGAAAAAGAAAATTTTGAGAAAGAGAAACCAAAAAAAAAAATGAGGAAAAAAAAATTAAGGATGGGACACTTGATTGGAAAACATTTTTTTGAGTGGAAAATAATTTTTTTGAGTCATAATGTATGTGGGCGATTTAATGGATTTTAAACTTCATGAAAAATTGTAGTTCTTCAATGTCAACTTAGCTTGGACCTCGATTACTTATATGAGCAAAATATAATTTTATTTAGACCAAGTTAAGTCCTATGTAAAATTTTTTTAGCCTCCAATTTTTTTATGAGAAAATTAATTTTGATATAAGATGGACAGTGCAAATTAAGACCCAAAATCCATTAGATAGGCTTCAATTTAAAAATTATTTTTGCCAATTTGAACTACAAATAATAGAGACCTAGTTACATGGAGACTTATTCTAGAAAATATTTGGTCTCGGGTTTGAATCCCCTTTATGAGTCTTCTCAACTAAGGGTTAGGTTTTGTGATCCAACAAATCATAGTTACATCCCACCATGAGTGAGAGATTGGGATAGTGCGAGGTAGGTCTATTTTTTGGAGTAATAATAACTGGTGAGAAAATTTATTTAAAATTTAAAATAAACTAATATTTAAATAGTGTAATGATAAATAGTTTAATCTTTATTAAACACATAATTTTTTTTTGATCAAATATGAAACATATAATTCTCAATAAATAATTTTAATAACTTTTCTTTTAAAAACATGAGAAATTAGGTCCAAGCTCTAGTCTCATGCTTTTCTTTTCCCCCTTTAAAGCTTTAGGCACGCAATAGTTTAAAATAATTTAGCGCCATTATAAAGTTGAGACAAATCAATGATGCAAGTGAGAGGACCAAGGTTTGAGTTCTTCGAAGCTTCTTTTATTTTTAGTTTGGCGCCTGCAATCAACCATAATTCGATACTGTGAATGACCCAAATGTAGCATACCCTTTCTTGCCATCACTTGAAGCTGCTGTTGCCATAGAGTATCGCAAGTCGCAAGCTTGGAGATACAAGGAAATGGCTTCACATAAAACGAATTGGATAGTATGGAAACAGCTAGGGGTGGCCGGACACTGGTGATGTTAGCAGTAGGAGGCAATGCAGCAAGCAAAGTAGCAGGAGTGACAGCAATATAGTTGGTGTTGTCAGCAGGCTTTTGGTTTGTGGACTTCCTATTCCTTAAGATTGTTGAAAAAAAAACAACCTCGCGCTCGACACAATCTCAGACCTATAAAACAAAATCTATTTAAACTTGTGTCTTTTTCTAAGAACTATTAGCCTACAACTTTTTCCCTAGATGGTGACAAGCTCCTCTGCTTTGCATGCACTGAAAATCATAGAGCAAGAAAGCAGAGGACAAGAGGAAGTAGGACTCCCGATAAGAAAGCCTAACGAAAAGAGGAATGGAAGGGGGAAAATGGTAATAAATAATAACAGCGTTGTAAGTTTTGAATACCGTTGACAAAGTTAAATTGAAAAAAAAGTGTAATAAATGGCTTGATCAAGTAAGATAAGAATGATGACTCAACGAGATATTATAAATAGTAAAAAAATTTTTTTTGAGAAAATTCATTAAGAATTAATAATAAATCGATAATATTTCTAAATTTTATGATATAAATAAAATAATAATAAATGGTCAAATTCTTATCTTATCAAACACGTCATTCTTAATTGATTTTCTTAAATTCATTTCCCATTGTTTATTATTTTGCATAACTTAACTTTTAAAAATTGCACAAATTAAGATAAACATCATCAGCAAGTTATTTAGCAAAAAGAAATAGCATTTAAATGACCACCAGCAAATTAAGATAAACACCATCATCAAATTATTTTAAAAAAGGAAAATGCATTTAAATTACTACCAGCAAAACAAAAATAAGATCGAGTTTCACAGCCACCTCAAGCATTGAAGAGGGGGAATCCACCGATCAAACTTGATTCAACCCAACTCTTGAGAACCTAAGCCTACACCTTCTATTATTTAAGGGATTTGACGTGCTGCCTATAAGTTTGATCAATCTTACTAATAGTGTGGAATTAGATGTCTTTAAGTTTGCTTATGAAGAGATTTCAAGAACATAGTAACAAATAAATACAAAATATCATTCTATATGATGAAGCCTACTCGTAAACTACTCAAATTTGATTTGATAAAAACTTGAGTTCGATTCAATATTAGTCAAGTCGAGTTCAAGCTCAAGCTCAAGCTCAAGCTTAAGCTCTTCAGGTAGTTTATTAAGTTGAACTTGAACCTCATAATATTTAGGTCGATTAGCTAACAAGCTTAATCAAGTTTGAATCAAATTTTAAAGTTAATCGAGTTTCAAATCGATTTTAAATGTAAAATTATTTTTATTTAAAATAATAATATCTACATAAAGTGAGCCTAAACAAGTCTAATCATATCGAGCTTAAACTCATCGAATGCTATTCTAAGTCGAGCTCAAGCTCAATATTGTATCATTTTAACTTAACTCATTTACAATCCTATATATACTTTCTCTTTTGAAAACTTAAAGCAAGGTTCTATGGTTTTTATAGAGAAGATCAAATTACAAAACTTGAGCATAAGTACTTCAAATCTTTAAGAATCATGTATAAAAGGGATAAGTAGACACTATCACAGTTTGACCAGCATGGTAGTTCTAACTACAGCCAGGAATGCAAGGAGGGCCAAGTAAGCCAGTCCCTAATCCGCATTTTATTTTGAGTTGGCCTGCCCCACGAGATTTAAAAAAAATAAATGACAGACAAACCTAAACTAAAAGTGAATGGAGGCACAAAGCAACATATACTGTAAACACCCCATTTTTGCCCCTAATGATCAATAATAATCAATTTTTAATTTTTTTTTTACATTTTTTTAAAAAATAGGAAAAATATTCAAAAAATAAAATAAGTAGGAAAAATACATCAATTTTGGAAAATAATTATAGAAATAGTAATAAAAGGGATTAAATGATTTTTACAAATTTTTGGAATTTCAAAAAATACAAAAATAATAAAAAATCGCGTTGCATATATGCAAATTGCGGAAAAAAAAAAAAAACGAGTAAGTGGGCTAGCCTAGTTGGTCCAAGCCATGGCCCTGTGCGCGCGGGGAGGGGGTCAGGTCGCAAGTTCGAAACGCAGGGGAAGCGGATTCCGCATTTTGCAAATTTTTTTCTTGCTTAGGACACGTGTCAATAGCTGATTGGCTGGAACGAACACACACTCCGGGTGCGTGATCTTCTTCCTCTTTCATCCGAGATCATCGTCGGCGGGGAAAAAATCGCATTTTGGCCGTTTTGATTCGTTTTTTGCACAAATCCAACAGATCTTTAACTAAAATAGGATAAACATCATCCAATTGGAATCAAATCGCAACAAATTGATGGATTTGCACAAATCGGAGATGGTTTTTTTAACCGAAGTCCGATTTGCCTCAATCGAGGGAAATCCGAGCTTATCTAACTCGATTCCTTGCGGCTATAAATAGAGGATGAAGGCAGCAAGCAGAAGCACGGATCAGAAGTGAGAAAAAGAGAGAAATCGAAGCTTCGCCGGAGTTCCCCAAGCCACAACAGTTGATCAAGCCTCGAACTGCCACCAAGAAGCGTTTTTGGAGAAATTCACCGCTACGGTTGAGTTCCCCACCTCCGAAAACATAGGAAACGACTCCTCAACCTCCTCGAAAGGGCGCCGAAAGGGCATCAACGAGCACCTCCAGCCACCGTGACCGGTCGACCCGACCCGACCCGCTTCAACTCGATCTGACCCGCGCACCGATCCGGATCCAGGTAATTCGGATTTTTCGATTTTTTTATATTATTTATTTTTTCGAATTTATTTATTTATTTACTTGTTATTTATAATTCAAAAAAATAGAAAAAAATATTAGAATTTAGATTAGTTTTTTTTAGGATTTAGTTTAGAGCAAATAATAGAAAATGATAGTGAAATAAAAATAAAAAAAATTATAAAATAATAAAATAATAATAAAATGATAAAGATATATTAGAAAAAAATGGTAAAATTTAGATTTTTAGTTTAGGGTAGATAAATAATATAAGAGAAAATTTTTAATTAATAAAAAATAATAAAAAATAAAATTTAAAAAATAATAATATAATAAAATAAAAAATTAATAATAATATTAGAGGTAAGTTAAAAAATAGGGAAATAAATTTTATCACTTAGAAAAACGTTTTTATAATAATAAATCTAAAATTTTTTTTTTCTTAAAATTATTATTTTTCAAAAAAAAAATCAAATAATCAAACTTAGGCTTAGGTTTTTCCAGAAAAATACTAAAATGATAAAAACGTAAACCAAAAGTAATTTCATAATTAAAATTCACAAACACATTAAAGTTTTTCATGAAAAGCAAATTAGGCCCGTTTGATCCTGAGTAACAGGTACATAGGCACCTATTTCGGGCAACTCTAAAAAGAATAAAAAATCATTTTCTTAGAATAAGTTACTTAAAAACACAATAAAAGACAACAAAAATAAAATAAAAGATATTTGGATAAGGTTTAGATTTTAGGAGAATAGGATGATAACCTTAAGGTTTTAATAGGTTAGCCTCTGAACTCAAAAACTCTGTGTAAACACCCCATTTTTGCCCTAATGATCAATAATAATCAACAATAATTAATTTTCAATTTTTTCCATTTTTTCTCTAATTTAGCAAAAATAGGAAAAATATTCAAAAAATAAAATAAATAGGAAAAATACATCAATTTTGGAAAATAATTGCAGAAATGGTAATAAAAAGGGTTAAATAATTTTTACAAATTTTTGAAATTTCAAAAAATACAAAAAAATAAAAAAATCGCATTGCATATATGCAAATTGCGAAAATAATAAAATCGCGAAAGTGGGCTAGCCCAGCTGGTTCTGACCAAGGTCAGGTGCGCTCGAGAGTGGGCTCGGTCAGGGGTTAGAAACGCGGGGAAAGTAGAATCCGCGTTTTGCAAAATTTTTCTTTGCCTAGGACACATGTCAGCATCCGATTGGTCGGGGCGAACGCACGCGTCGGGCGCGTGATCGTCTTCAACCTCTATTCGAGATCGCCAACGAGGAGAAAAATCCAAATTTCGGCCGTTTTGATTCGATTTTTTGCACAAATTCAACAGATCTTCAACAGAAATAAGATAAACATCATCCAATAATAATCAAATCGCAACAAACCGATTGGATTTGCACAAATTGGAGATGGGTTTTTAACCGCAAATCCGATTTGCTTCAATCGGTGGAAATCCGAGCTTATTCAGCTCGATTTCTTACGCCTATAAATAGAGGATGAAGTGGAGAGGCAGAAGCACGGATCAAAAGTGAGAAAAAGAGAGAGAATCGAAGCCTCGCCGGAGTTCTTCACCCGCGACCATCGATCAAGCGTTGAGCAGCCACCAAGAGGCGTTTCTGAAGCAAACCACCGCCACAGTTGAGTTCCTCACCCCCGAAAACCTAGGAATCGACACCTCAACAGCTTCGAAAGGCCGCCGGAACGTCGTCAACGAGCATCCCTAGCCGCCGTGTCCGACCGACCCAACCCGCACACTGACCCGGATCCAAGTAAGTAGGATTTTTTTATTTTTTTTTGTATTTATTTTGAATTTATTTATTTATTATTTATAATTCGAAAAAATAGAAAAAATGTTAGAAATTAGATTATTTTTTTTAGGATTTAATTTAAGATGAATGATAAAAATAAAAATAATTATAATAATAAATAATAAAAATGTAGAAAATTTATAAAGAAAATAATAAAAATATTAGAAAAGAATAATAATAAAAAATTAGATTTTAGAATAGGATAGATAAAAATCTAGGAGAAAAAATTTCAATAAAAAATTAATAAAAATTATGAAATTCATAAAAAATTATGAAAAATAAAAAAAATCAATAAAAATTTATAATAGTATAAATGAGTTGAAAAGTAGAAAAATGGAATTTTTATCACTTAGAAAAATCATTTTCTTAAATAAATCCAAAATCGCGATACTTCATGACATGATGCATCGAGAAGTCGAAGTATACATCGACGATATGTTAGCCAAGTCTAAAGAAGAAGAGAGCCATACAGATATCCTGAGAAAGTTGTTTAAGCGATTGAGAAAGTTTCAGCTCAAGTTAAACCCAGAGAAGTGCACTTTTGAGGTCACAACGGGCAAATTGTTAGGGTTTGTCATAAGCCGGGAAGGCATTAAAATCGACCCTGACAAAGTAAAATCTATACTAGAGCTACCTTCCCCACGCACTGTCAAAGAAGTAAGAAGTTTGCTGGGAAGATTAAATTACATAGCTCGTTTTATCTCACAGCTCACAGATAAGTGCCGGCCACTATTTCGTCTGTTGAAAAAGAATGCCGCAGTAGAATGGGATGATGAATGCGAAGAAGCATTCAGGATGATCAAAGACTATCTCATAAAACCTCCAGTCTTGATAGTCCTAAAGCAAGGGAAGCCCTTATTCTTATACCTTACGATACTCCCTGAATCCATGGGATGCGTGTTGGGGAAAAAAGATGAAGAGGGAAAAGATTGTTCCATATATTACTTAAGTAAGAAATTCACATACGGGGAACAGAGGTATTCAGAAGTAGAGAGGACCTGCTGTGCTCTAATTTGGGTTATGCACCGTTTGAGGCAGTATACTCTTTACTATCATATTGAGTTGCTAACAAGATATGATCCTCTGAAGTACTTGGTAGAGAAACCCATTTTGATAGAGAGAATCTCTAAATGGCAAATGCTCTTATCGGAGTTTGATATTACATACATAAATCAAAACTCGATGAAAGGGTAATCTCTAGCCAACCAATTAGCAGAACACCCAGTTGAGGGAAATTCCCAAGAGCCACAAGTTCAATTCCCTAATGAAAATATATTAACAGTGGAAGGCATACCAGTAAAAGACCGTGGGATAGAGCAGAACCCTAAGTGGAAAATGTTCTTCAACGGAGCTGCCAATGTATTCGGTTATGGGATCGGGGCGATGTTGATATCCCCAGAAGGAACACAATTCCCTGTAGTAACAAGACTCACATTTCCATCTACTAATAATATCGCGGAATATGAGGCATGCATCATCGGCCTCAAAATGGCTTGCCACATGGAAATCCGTGAATTAGAAGTATACGGAGATTCATCACTTATCATACTACAGATAAGAGGGGAATACAAGACTAAATACCCCAAACTGGTACCATACCATCAACATTTGAT
The DNA here is from genome assembly GCA_037954665.1 of Laguncularia racemosa. Classification (NCBI taxonomy): domain Eukaryota; kingdom Viridiplantae; phylum Streptophyta; class Magnoliopsida; order Myrtales; family Combretaceae; genus Laguncularia; species Laguncularia racemosa. Next base: position 2,046,542 of record JBBMOL010000036.1, read on the forward strand.
AGAGTTAATCGAAGAATTCAAGGCAATCACTTTCACGTACGTCCCAAGAACTCAGAATCAGTTTGTAGATGCACTCGCCACACTAGCATCTATGATCCAGATAACAGGGGGAGCCGAAGTCCAACCGATGAAAATAGACATCAAAAATCGGCCCGCCTACTGTTTAGCAATTGAAAAAGCACAAAACGACAAACCCTGGTATCACAACATCAAAACTTTTCTCCAAGAAAGCAAATACCCTGAAATGGCTAGCAAGAATGACCAGAGAACACTCAGAAGGTTAGCAAGTCATTTCTTATTAAGTGGGTCTATACTTTACAAAAGATCGTCAGATACCACCTTGCTAAGATGTGTGGATGAAAATGAAGCATGTGAACTGATGAAAGAGGTACATGAAGGAGTATGTGGACCTCATATGAATGGCTACATGTTGGCCCGAAAAATCATGAGGTTGGGATACTATTGGCTAACCATGGAATCAGATTGCATAAAATATGTCAAGCACTGTCATTTGTGTCAAGTGTACGCAAACCGGATAAATGCTCCGCCTAACGAGTTGCACTCATTATCAGCACCATGGCCTTTCTCCATGTGAGGAATCGACATAATTGGCCCAATCACTCCGACAGCATCCAATGGCCACAGGTTCATATTGGTAGCAATTGATTACTTCACCAAGTGGGTAGAAGCTTCATCATATGCCAATGTCACAAAAGGGGTAATAGTCTGTTTCTTGAAAAAGGACATAATAGCTCGATATGGAGTTCCTGAGTCCATCATCACCGACAACGGTACCAATCTTAATAACAAGTCGATGACAGGTTATGTCAACAATTCCACATAAACCATAGAAATTCAACTCCCTATCGACCTCAGATGAACGGGGCAGTAGAAGCAGCTAATAAGAATATCAAAAAGATCATCGAAAAAATGACAACTACTTACAAAGATTGGCACGAGATGTTTCTGTTTGCTCTCATGGCTTATAGGACTTCAATAAGAACCTCTACTGGAGCTACCCCATATTCATTGGTATATGGTACTGAGGCAGTGTTACCGATCGAGGTCGAAATACCATCATTCAGAATCCTGTTAGAAACTCAGTTAACTGAATCAGACTGGGTGAAGAAGAGACTTGATCAACTGAATCTGATTGTGAAAAAAGACTCACTGCATTATGTCACGGCCAGTGTTACCAACAAAGGATAGCCCGAGCATTTAACAAGAAAATGAGGCCTCGATGCTTCAGAGAAGGAGATCTGGTACTAAAGAAAGTTCTCCCGAATGCCCAATACTCCAAAGGAAAATTTACCCCAAATTATGAGGGTCCATATGTGATAAAGAAGGTATTGTTAGGAGGAGCTCTAATATTGACTCAAATGGATGGTCCAGAATTGAGAGACCCCATCAATGCAGATACTGTTAAGATGTACTATCTTTAGGCAAGGGAATTGAAATTTTGCCGATGTTTATGAAAGCCAATATTCAAATACAAATTTCGTTGAGTCCAGTTTTCATTTTTTTACAAGCAAAGTTAATGTCTCTGAATGGTCAATAATTCCAACCAACCAATTACAACAAACATTCCTAAACACATTACCCATCACTTCACCAATGAATGATAATGAATCTCAATAAATTTTGTAATATAATCTACTTTTGAGCATTAAAACCTGGTGCATTAGTAGGATAACACTACCGCCAAAAGAGCCATGTGCACAAGAAAGGAAGCACATCAAGATCTTCAGCCTTGTTGTAAAGCAAGAGTAAGCAAAGGAGAGGCAAACCAGCACGAAGGTTCGGTTGTTTGGTTGCTATCCATGATAAATTGGCGAACATATTAAAATGAATAACTATCATCCACATATCATGAAAACATCAAATCATTTAGCTCAGTCAATAGAAACATGTTCAAAAGCATAAGATTAGTCAGCCTACAATATGGCACTTATCTAAACAGCCCCCTGAAAAGGTTAGTCGGCCCATAATGGGGCACTTTCCTAGATATCCTCTCTTAAGGCCAGCCTATAAAGGCACCTTCCGAGGCATGTATTCCTACCATGGATTAGTCAGCCCATAGAGGGGCACTTTCCTAGATATCCTCTCTTAAGATCAGCCCATAGGGGTACCTTTCGAGACATTTTGTCATAGGTTAGTCAGTCCACAATGGGACACTTTCCTAAATATCTCGTCTCAAGGTTAGCCTGTAGGGGCACCTTTAGAGACATTTCTTCCCCAGGGTAGTGAGTCTAAGAAGACACTTCCCACTATAGGTTAGTCAGCCCACAATGAGGCACTTTCCCAAACAACCCTTCAAAAATGTCAGCCCATAGGGGCACCTTTTTTAGGCATATCCTCTCGCTATAGGTTAGTTAGCCCACGAAGGGGCACTTTGCTAGACACCCTTGCTTAAAGTTAGCTCAGAGGAGCACTTTTCGAATCCATCGATTAGTTAGCTCAAATGAGCACTTTTCGAATCTCTCGATTAGTTAGCTCAGAGGAGCACTTTTCGAATCCATCGATTAGTTAGCTCAGATGAGCACTTTTCAAATCTATCGATCAGTTAGCTCAGAGGAGCACTTTTCGAATCCATCGATTAGTTAACTCATAGGAGCACTTTTCGAATCTATCGATCAGTTAGCTCAGAAGAGCGCTTTTCGACTCTATCAATTAGTCAGCTCGTAGGAGCACTTTTCAAATGTGTAGATAACCGATTAGTCAGCTCATAAGAGCACTCTTCGAAGTATTTCTCTTCAAACAGTCGCTAGTCTAGTCAGACGCTTCTGTTGACAAGTAGCCAGCTCATAAGAGCGCTTCCTAAGACAATCTTCTCTTCAAGGTTGCAAGTCCGATAAGACGCTTCCTATCATCAGATATTCCACTTACAATAATACACTCTTAAACAATTCTTGAGATGGTTCCTATCGCCAATTAGTCAGCCCATAGAGCACTTTTTGGAAGGATACATTACTCTAGATTGTTAAGTTGTTTCCTAAGTAATACCAACCATCACAAAATACTCGTGGGATTATTAGATCATGGAGCATTTTCCTACTAGAGACTCAATTCCAGATAACCAGCCAAACCAAGGCGTTATTCATTCAGTCAAGAGGCAAAAAATGGCATCTTTCTTATCTTTGTAATTAAGTTTTTCAAACTTTACTACAAAGAGAGGCAGCTGTAAACACCCCATTTTTGCCCTAATGATCAATAATAATCAACAATAATTAATTTCCAATTTTTTCCATTTTTTTTATCTAATTTAGCAAAAATGGGAAAAATATTAAAAAAATAAAATAAATAGGAAAAATACATCAATTTTGGAAAATAATTGTAGAAATGGCAATAAAAATGGTTAAATAATTTTTACAAAATTTTTGAAATTTCAAAAAATACAAAAAAAATAAAAAAAATCGCATTGCATATATGCAAATTGCGAAAATAATAAAATCACGAAAGTTGGCTAGCCCAGCTGGTTAGGGGTTCGAAACGCGGGGGAAGCAGAATCTGCGTTTTGCAAAATTTTTCTCTGCTTGGGACACGTGTGAGCATCCGATTGGTCGGGGCGAACGCACGTGCCGGGCGCGTGATCGTCTTCAACCTCTATCCAAGATCGCCGATGAGGAGAAAAATCCGAATTTCGACCGTTTTGATTCGATTTTTTGCACAAATCCAACAGATCTTCAACAGAAATAAGATAAACATCATCCAATATGAATCAAATCGCAACAAATCAATTGGATTTGCACAAATCGGAGATGGGTTTTTAATCGCAAATCCGATTTGCTTCAATCAGTGGAAATTCGAGCTTATCCAGCTCGATTTCTTACGCCTATAAATAGAGGATGAAGTGGAGAGGCAGAAGCACGAATCAAAAGTGAGAAAAAAAGAGAAAAGAGAGAGAATCGAAGCCTCGCCGGAGTTCTTCACCCGCGACCACCGATCAAGCGTCGAGCAGCCACCAGGAGGCATTTCTGAAGCAAACCACCGCTACAGTTGAGTTCCTTACTCCCGAAAACTTAGGAATTGACACTTCGACCGCTTCGAAAGGCCGCCGGAACGCCGTCAACAAGCATCCCCAGCCGCTGTGTCCGATCGACCCGACCGACTCGACCCACGCACCGACCCGGATCCAGGTAAGTCAGATTTTTCGATTTATTTATTTATTTTATTTATTTAGTTATTTTATTTATTTCGAATTTATTTATTTAATTATTTGTTATTTATAATTCAAAAAAATAGAAAAAATGTTAGAAATTAGATTGTTCTTTTTTAGGATTTAATTTAAGATGAATGATAAAAATAAAAATAATTATAATAATAAATAATAATAATGTAGAAAATTTATAAAGAAAATAATAAAAATATTAGAAAATAATAATAATAAAAATTTAGATTTTAGAATAGGATAGATAAAAATCTAGGAGAAAAATTTTCAATAAAAATTATAAAAATTATGAAATTCATAAAAAAATTATGAAAAATAATAAAAATAATAAAAATTAATAAAAAAAATAAATATTTATAATAGTAGAAATGAGTTGAAAAGTAGAAAAATGGAATTTTTATCACTTAGAAAAATCATTTTCTTAAATAAATCCAAAATTGGTTTTTCCTTGAAATATAATTTTCAAAAATCAAATTATCAAGCTTAGGCTTAGATTTTTTTTTTAGAAAAATACTAAGATGGTAAAAACATAAATCAAAAGACATTTCACAATTAAAATCCACAAACACACTAAAGTTTTTCAGGAAAAGCGAACTACGGCATGTTTGATCCTGAACAGCAGGTACGTAGGCACCCATTTGGGGCAACCCTAAAAAGGAATAAAAGTCATTTTCTCAAAATAGGTTATTCAAGAATAAAATAAAAAGACAACAAAAATAAATAAAAGACATTTCATATAAGGTTTAGATTTTAGGAGATTAGGGTGGTAACCTTAGGGTTTTAATAGGTTAGCCTTCAAACTCAGAAACTCTGGTTTTCCCTTTCCTCTTTTCACAAAAACGAAAAGAGAAAATCACGCTAACTAGTGGTCCAAATTAGGATTGATCTACTCAATTAATCCTAATTCAATCTTTCCTAACCACAGTTGGGTGGCGACTCCAAAGCAAAACGAAATTCCTAACTCAAGTCAAGGATCTACATTAGATGAGCATAGGGTCTAGTATAGATCGGATTAGGAATGGGAAATAAAAAATTAGACTCAACACTCTGGTTTTCCATTTCCTCTTTCACAAAAATGAAAAGAGGAAATCTCGCCGACTAGTGGTCCAAATTAGGATCAATCCACTCAATTAGTCTTAATTCAATCTTTCCCAACCACAGTTGGGTGGCGACTCCAAAATAAAATGAAGTTCCTAATTCAAGTCAGGGATCTATATTAGATAAGCATAGGGTCTAGTATAAGTCGGATTAGGAACGGAAAATAAAAAATTAGACTCGATAGGATGGCAACTCCACTGGGGACCTACTCTCTAGTAGGCTAGCCACCTGAATCTCCTCAAATCGCTTTTTCAATAAATGTCCTTTTTTAGCTTGTTACACTGTTGCTAACCTTTCAAGGATTTAATTAGATTTAGGGTTCGGTTATTTACTTTTATTGTTGAGTCTGCATGCATGTAAATTGTGTGAGTAGATACGGTCAAACCCGGACCGTCTTGGGAACCTAAGACGGGGGGCCATTGTGTAGGTTTCGGGCAAAGTGATATGATCACCGTTCGGGACTGACTAGGCTACCCTACCCAATGCTTCGATATGGCTTGAGATCCATTTCTTCGAGAATGCGGGAAGCCATAGAGCTTGGGGACCTATTAGAACCTACCTATCTGCATACACGAAGTCATAGGCTGACAATCGAGTAATGATGTAATACTTTTATTCTGTTGATGGAGTTCAGATACATTTCCCTATAATGCTGTCATTGTAATATAGTTCTTTTTGTAATTAGAAATTTCTGTTATAATAGATAGCTAGTTCCACAATCGACCGCCTCCTCCGCAAAGAGATTCGAGTTTGCAAACCTCTTGACCCAAAATTGGTGCTAGACCACTGGTTTACTCTGTACAACCCGGAAGAGCAGGCCTTTATTCAGCAGAAGATAGGGCCCATCCTCTCACTGATGAAAATGGAAATGAACTTACCCTTGATACGGGCCATCCTCCATCTATGGGAAGTAGAGCCCGCAGCTTAATACACCCAACTTTTACAAGCTCCAGCATTAACCAGCGAAGTGTACGTGCCAGATCTTGAGGTCGGGCCAGTCGGTATCTTCAGCAAACTTTTAGGTATCCGCAAGACAGCAATCAACAAAGCCTTAGCGAATTGTAATGGATATTGCATACGAATGGATGAATTAGAAGCCTGGTTCATAGCCCGGGAAGATAATGGGGATAGGAAAGAAATATTATGTGGGGACACCAAGAGCTATAAACAGAGGAGGGTGAGTGCTTTCATCCTGACAGCCTTCGCCACCATACTCTTCCCCACCGGAACTTTTTATGTCCATTACAAAGTTGCAGAACTGGTGGCCCAATTCTTGGAAGGAAAATCTTACATCTCGGCTCTACTAGCTGAACAGATCTAGAACTTAAACTTTGTCAAGAAAAAGGGCCATGGGATCCTCCGCTCAAACATCAACCTCATCCTGATCTGGTTTGTGAGCCACCTCAAATATTTTGGGCTGAACCTGGTCCATAAAACTTTGGCCCAACAAGTAGACCTCGTGGACTCATGCATAGAGAAGATAAAGCTGCTCGACGACCTTACTAGCCACAGTTAGGTAGAAGTGCTTAAGGGTTTCAATGCCGACGACATCCTGTGGACAGCTAGATGGAGTTGCTGCAACAAAGTTATCCTAACCTGCAGCAACTTTCAGGCCATACCTTTAATCGGTATCAGTGGATGTATAGGTTATTATCCCAAGTCGGTGGTCCGCTAGTTCGGTACTATTCAAGACATAGTTTATTAGCCTTCGCTAGAAGCAATCACATTCGAGTATCAAGACTCAAATTTACTAGTAGCCAAGAAGTTTGCCAAGCTGGCAGAGGTCAAAGCACTATGGGAAGCCCGAATCGAGAGTCCTAATGTAGACCTCGGAGAGCTGGATGGCGAAGTAGGCAAGCACTGAGCCACCAGTGATTTCGTAATCCACTAGCTATATCAAACAAGGGAAAGGGCATACCGTGTCTTAGATATCACCCAACCTAAGCCAGACAAGGTAGACCCAGAGCTGAAAACCTATCTGGAGCAAGTCAGGGCTCGAATGGAAGTATATTTCGAGGTTGCGGACTACAGAAAGGATATCTGGAAGGGTCGATTCAAAGAATCTGATCAAAGGAACAAGGCCTTGGAAGCTCAGCTGGAAAAGATCCAAGCTAGAGTCAAAGAGTTGGAAGCTGTCATCAACAGAAAACCGGCACCTATGCAGCAAAAGACCAAGAGAACTAGGAAATAGATTACTATTGTACTTTTTCATTTTTTTCAAGTATCGAACTCCGAGTTTTCAATATTAATAAAAATAAAGTTTCAGTATTATATCATTAATCGATTGTTAGCCCCCTTTATTTTGGCATCCGTGTGACACATGCATCATATCTACATACCTGCATCATACTAAGAAAAATGCGCGTCAGGTATCAAAGATAGATCCCAAACAACCAAATCTTCCCAGAAGCCTAATCCGGACCCATTCAAGAACCAGAATGGCAAACAATGGCAATAATAGCGACAACCGCAACAACATAAGTGCTGACGCTGCCTCAGACCTTAGGATCATATCCCTGGAACAAACGGTTCAGCAATTGGCTACATAAGTCCACCTCCTGACTGAGAGTATTGGCCTCCTTCGCACCACCCAACCAACTCAAGAAGAACACTCAGGGGCGAGAAAAGGGAAAGTAGTAGAAGGTCAGCCTCCAAAATACGAAAAAATCAATTCCTACCTCAACCCGGCTTTTAAGTAGGAACCGAGGGCCAACCTGGGTCCAACCTCTGATGACATAAAGAGGGAAATGGAGGACAGACAAAAGGAGATGGAAAAGAGACTTTTTCAGTAGCTAGTTGATAAGATGAAGACAATAGAGGGGCTTGACAGTTTCGAACAAGCAGGGATCACTAGCTTGCCAGCATATGGGGAGGAGGTATACCTTGAGAAGTTCAAGACCCCAGAATTTGAAAAGCACGATGGTACTGGATGCCCCAAGATGCATACAAAGCTGTACATACGGAAAATGAGCAAGTATGCCCAATATGACCAACTTATGATCCAAACCTTCCAAGACAGCCTTACAGGCCCTGCCCTCGTCTGGTATGCACACCTAGACTTCAACCAGGTCAATACCTGGGAAAGACTTGCTCGGGCATTCTATAACCAATACAAGTTCAACATTAAAGTTGCCTCCTCACTAATCGACCTGGGAAGTCTTTGGAAGAGACACACTAAGTCTTTCAAGGAGTATGCTCAGCGCTGGAGAGCTCAGGCTGCCAGGGTAGCAACCTCGATTTCTGAAAAAGAGCTGACATTCATCTTTATCAACACTTTCGATAAGACCTACTTCTCACATCTGGTGGGCCAGACGTCATCCAGCTTTGCAGAGGTAGTAGCAACGGGGTGCCGAATTGAGAATGCCATCACATCAGGCAGACTCTAGACAATAGATCCTCTTAGGGTCACGTCATCACAAAGGCCCTTAGGAGGAAACAAAGCCAAGGAGTCTACCGTCAGCACAGTTAATTCCGGCAAAGCAGACAAGGTTGGCCACGTGACATTCCAGACCACAAGTGCCCCAATCCAGCAGTCCCTAACAAACCACACCCAGGCCACCAGAGTCTTGAGACAGTTCTCCAATCCCAATCACGCTCAGCCAGGTCTTCGCTCGGCTGCGAGCGAATAATTTGATCAGCTTTGAGATCCCGAATGACCGGTACAAGCTCAGAAATTTCGACTCAAGCCTTAAATGTGATTATCATATGAGCCAGGGGAGGGGCATTCTACAGACAGATGTTGGAGGCTTCGAAACAAAATCCAAGATCTGATTAATGCTGGGATTGTGTAGCTGGACTTTGTTAACACACCAACACCCAATGTCAACACTAATCCGCTGCCCAACCATAAGCCCACTATCAATATGATCACATCCGAAGAGCCGGATCCTAAAGAATCCCCAAAACAACAAAAGGCAACAGTGCAACGAAAAAGTCACCTACACTAAACTCTAGAGGAAACCCCCAAGTCATAGATTAAGAGGAGATGGTTAGCTGGAGACCCAACGGTCGGTACCTTAGGTGAATCGCATGGGAGATTCGAATATCTGGTAAATTACTCTTTCACACCAACTGAGTATGGGCCACCTAGTGGATGGGGTCCTGAGTTTGAGAAAGAAGACAACCCACCAAAAGAGGGGGAGAAGTCCGTGAATATGATAAAATCAGACCAAAAGCCGATAGTCATAAAGTGCTATGAGGGACAATCGACTGAGGTGCAAATTCCAAAGAAGAGGTATGTGTTCAATGTCCCAATACCCGCAGAGAGATATAAGGCGGCACCATTTGACTATCGGGCTCTTGATCAAGAAAGACCCCCTATCGTAGGAGGAATCACCCATTTTGGGAGAATTTATGACCCGAAATACAAAATCTCAATTGAGGAGCCCAACACGGAGGTAGGAAAAGAAGAAGAAGAGGGGCTCTATGCATTTACAAAGATAATCAAGGCGAGCGAATATAAGATCATGGAACAACTGAACAAGGTTCCAGCCGAGATATCACTTATGGGCCTCCTTACAACCTTTGAGCCTCACAGGGAAGCACTCTTCAAAATGCTCAAACAAATCAAGGCACCAGAGGGCATCACAATAGACAAATTGAGCCATGTGACAGATTCGATCTTCACTATAGACCAGATATCTTTTTCTCCCGAAGAGCTAGGAGAAGACGGAAACCAACATACAAAACCACTGTTCATAGTGGTAAAATGCAATGACACTATCGTCTCCCGAGTACTCATTGACAATGGATCTTCTCTCAACGTATGCCCATTGGCTACCCTCGACCTAGTAGGGGTCGATCTAAGCAACATCAAACCAAGCTCAACGGTAGTTAGGGCTTTCAACAGGTCAAAGAGAGACATAGTAGGAGAAATAAGCTTGCCGGTAGAGATTGGCCCGCGGATATTCCACATCTCCTTCCAGGTCCTCGACATTCCGAGGTCTTTTAATCTTCTTTTGAGGAGGTCGTGGATACATACCGCTTGAGCCATACCTTCAAGCCTCCATCAGAAAGTCAAGTTCATTGCAAATGGACATATCATCATTATGCTAGGAGGGCAAGATTACGTCATCTATAAAGAAACCGCTATACCCTACATTGGGGAAGAAGGTTCTAAAGACTTTAGCCTCCAAATATTCAATGAGGTGAGTGTGGTAACTAGCAAGGAGGGCCATCAGTTCAAGGAGGGACAGCAAGGGATGTTTGGACTAGGGTACGTTCCTACAGCCCAGGAAGAGGCACAAGCCAGAGGTATTAGAGGTAGAAGGAAAGAACAGCCAAGCGATACTCAGATGCGTTTTTCGCCCCTCCAAAAATCATTCATACAAGCAACTACCATTCAAGAACCAAGGATAAGCGGAGTTGACGTCAACAATGGGAGCCCGACCCCTCGCATGTCCAAGCAGCATCCAGCTCTCAATAATTGGTTCTGTTACCCTATTGATAGCACTAGGTCAACTCAAGGATAGGGAACAATTATTAAACAAAATTTTATTGTGGTTTCTTTTCAGATTCAATAAATTGCAATTCATTCATTTGTTTTTTGCTTATATATGTACTCTCGTTTCACTTCACCCAGATTCCCTACCGTCGAACATCAGGGACATTTCTCGCAGGTAAGAAATGAAAACACTGATTTCGTTTCCAACATTGCTGGGTCAGCCGTTAGAGGCGATGTCTTTGACCACGAAATAATACAAGAAAATTGGCAAAAACATGAACAAAGTGGAATTTCAATTGACGAGTCGGTGGAGACAGTAAATCTAGGAAGCGCTGAGCAACCTAAAAACCTCAAGATCAGGACCAGTTTAAGTGCCAAGCAAAAACACGAGATAACCAAGCTATTAACTGAGTACGTAGATGTGTTCGCCCGGTCATATGGTGACATGCTAGGATTAGACCAATCGATAGTAGTTCACAGGCTTCACACAAGGGAAGATGTCAAACCTAAAAAACAGAAATTGAGAAGATTTAGTCCTAACATCTTACTAAAAATTAAAGAGGAAGTCAAGAAACTACAAGAAGTGGGGTTCATTGAAGTATCTAACTACCCGAAATGGGTAGCGAACATAGTCTCCGTTCTAAAAAAGAGTGGAAAAGTACGCGTATGCGTAGACTTCCGAGACTTAAACCAAGCTACGCCAAAAGATAACTTCCCCCTACCTCACATCGATGTCCTGGTAGACAACACTGCAGGAAACCATCTTTTCTCATTTATAGACAGTTTCTCATGATATAATCAATTAAAAATGGCTGAAGAAGATAAAACCAAGACGACTTTCATCACAACATGGGGAACTTTCTGTTACAAAGTCATGCCCTTTGGTTTGAAAAATGCCGGGGTAACGTATCAGAGAGCCATGGTCGCAATACTTCATGACATGATGCATCAAGAAGTCGAAGTATACGTCGACGATATGATAGCTAAGTCTAAAGAAGAAGAAAGCCCTGCAGTTATTCTGAGGAAGTTGTTCAAGCGGTTAAGAAAATTTCAACTCAAGTTAAATCCAGAAAAGTGCACTTTTGGGGTCACAACAGGTAAATTGTTAGGGTTTGTCATAAGCCGGGAAGGCATTAAAATCGACCCTGACAAAGTAAAGGCCATACTGGAGCTACCTTCTCCACGTACTATCAAAAAGGTGAGAGGTTTGCTAGGAATATTGAATTACATAGCTCGTTTTATCTCAGAGCTCATAGACAAATGTCGTCCACTATTCCATCTGTTAAAAAAGAATGCTGCAATAGAATGGGACGATGAATGTGAAGAAGCATTCAGGACAATCAAAAACTATCTCATAAAACCTCCAACCTTGATAGTCCCGAAACAAAGGAAACCCTTATTCTTATACCTCACAATACTCCCTGAATCCATGGGGTACGTGTTGGGGTAGAAAGATGAAGAGGGAAGAGAGCATTCCATATATTATCTAAGAAAGAAATTCACAGATGGGGAACAAAGCTATTCAAAAGTAGAGAGAACTTGCTGTGCTCTGATTTGGGTCATGCACCGATTGAGGCAATACACCCTTTATTATAACATTGAGCTGCTAACAAAACACGATCCTCTAAAGTACTTAACAGAAAAGCCCGTTTTGTTAAGGAGAATCTCCAAACGGCAAATGCTCTTATCAGAATTTGATATCACATACATAAATCAAAATTCGATAAAAGGGCAATCTTTAGCCGACCAATTGACAGAACACCCTGTTGAGGGAGATTCCCAAGAATCATAAGCCCAATTCCCTGATGAAAATATATTAATAGTGGGAAGTACACCAATAGAAGATTGTGGGATAAATCGGAACCCTAAGTGGAAGATGTTCTTTGACAGAGCTACCAATGTATTCGGTTGTGGGATCGAGGCAGTGTTGATATCACCAGAAGGAACACAATTCCCTTCGGTAACAAGGCTCACATTTCCATATACTAATAATATCGCGGAATATGAGGCATGCATTCTCGGTCTCAAAATGGCTTGCCACCTGGAAATTTGTGAATTAGAAGTGTACGGAGATTCGTCACTCATCATATTATAGCCGAGAGGGGAATACAAGACTAAAGACCCCAAATTGGTACCATACCATCAGCATCCGACAGAGCTAATCGATGAATTCGAGGCAATCACTTTCACATACATCCCAAGAACTTAGAATCAGTTTGTAGATGCACTCGCCACACTAGCATCTATAATTCAGATAACAGGGGGTGTCGAAGTCCAACCATTGAAAATAGAGATCGAAAATCGACCCGCCTACTGTTTGATCATTGAAAAAGCACAAGATGATAAGCCTTGGTATCACAACATCAAAAATTTTCTCCAAGAAAGCAAATACCCTGAAATGGCTAACAAAAATGACTAAAGAACACTCAGAAGTTTAGCAAGTCATTTCTTATTAAATGGGCTTGTGCTTTACAAAAGATTGTCTAATACCACCTTACTAAGATGTGTGGATAGAAATGAGGCATGTGAACTGATGAAAAAAGTGCATGAAGGAGTATGTGGACCTCACATGAACGGCTACATGTTGGCCCGAAAAATCATGAGATTGGGCTATTATTAGCTAACCATGAAATCAGATTGCATCAAATATGTCAAGCACTGTCACTTGTGTCAAGTATATGCAAACCGGATAAATGCTCCGCCCAACGAGCTGCATTCGTTGTCTGCACCATGGCCTTTCTCCATGTGGGGGATCGACATAATCGGCCCAATCACTCCAACAGCATCCAATGGCCACAGGTTTATATTGGTAGCCATTGATTACTTCACCAAGTGGGTAGAAGCTTCATCATATGCCAATATCACAAAAGGAGTAATAGTTCGATTCCTGAAGAGGGACATAATAACTCGATATGGAGTTCCTGAGTCCATCATCACTGACAACGGTACCAATCTCAACAACAAGTCGATGATAGATTTATGTCAACAGTTCCACATAAACCATAGAAATTCAACTCCCTACCGACCTCAGATGAACGAGGCAGTAGAAGCAGCCAACAAGAATATCAAAAGAATCATCGAAAAGATGACAATCACTTACAAAGATTGGCACGAGATACTGCCATTCGCCTTCATGGCTTACAGAACCTCAATTAGAACATCTACTAGAGTTACCCCATATTCACTAGTATATGGCACTGAGGCAGTCTTACCACTCGAGGTCGAAATACCATCCTTCAGAATTCTGTCAGAAGCGCAATTAGATGAAGCAGACTGGGTGAAGAAGAGGCTTGATCAGTTGAATTTGATTGACGAAAGAAGACTCACTACATTATGTCATGACCAATGTTACCAACAAAGGGTGGCCCAAGCATTTAATAAGAAAATGAGGCCTCGATGCTTCAAAGAAGGAGATCTAGTGTTAAAGAAAGTTCTCCTGAACGCTCAAGATTCTAGAGGGAAGTTTACCCCAAACTACGAGAGCTCATATGTTGTAAAGAAGGTATTATCAAGAGGTGCTCTTATATTAGCTCAAATGGATGGTCCAGAATTGAGAGATCCCATTAATGAAGATGCTATTAAGATGTTAGGCAAGGGAATAGAAAATTTGCCAATGTTTATGAATGCCAATATTCAATACAAGTTTCGTTGAGTCCAGTTTTCATTTTTTATAAGCAAAGTTAATGTCTCTGAATGATCGATAATTCCAACCAGTTCTCATTAAAATGGACATTCCTAAACACATTACCCATCACTTCACCAATGAATGATGAACATTGAAATGATAATGAATCTCAATAAATTTTGTGATATAATTCTACCTACTTTTAAGCATTGAACCCGGTACATTAGTAGGGTAATACTACAATCACAAGCACCATGCGCGTAAGAAAGGAAGCACATCAAAACCCTCAGCCCTGTTTTAAAGCAAGAGTAAGCAAAGGAGAAGCAAACCAGCACGGAGGTTCGGTTATTTGGTTGCTATCCACGATAAATTGGTAAGCATCTTTGAATAAATAACCATCATTCACATATCATAAAACATCTCTTATCAAATCATTTAACTCATTCGTTAGAAACATTGGTTAGTCAGCCCACAATGGGGCACTTTCCTAAATATCTCTTCTCAAGGTCAGCCCGTATGGGCACCTTTCGAGACATTTTTTCCCCAAGGTCGCGAGTCTAAGAAGACGCTTCCCACCATAGGTTAGTTAGCCCACAATGGGACACTTTCCTAAACATCCCTTCTCAAGGTCAGCCCATAGGGGCACCTTTTGAGGCATGTCTTCTTGCTGTAGGTTAGTTAGCCCGCAAAGGGGCACTTTCCTAAACACCCTTTCTCGAGGTTAGCTCATAGGAGCACTTTTCGAATCTATCAATTAGTTAGCTCAAAGGAGCACTTTTCGAAGCTATCAATTAGTTAGCTCAAATGAGTACTTTTTTAATCTATAGATTAGTCAGCTCATAGGAGCACTTTTCGAATCTGTTGATTAGTCAACTCATGAGAGCACTTTTCAAATTTGTTGATAACCGATTAGTCAGCTTATAAGAGCACTCTTCGGAAGTATTTCTCCCCAAATAGTCGCTAGTCTAGCCAAACGCTCCTATTGACAGGTTGCCAGCTCATAAGAGTGCTTCCTGAGACAATCTTCTCTTTAAGATTGCTAATCCGATAAGACGCTTCCTATCATCAGCTATTCCACTCACAATAACACATTCCTATAAAATCCTTGAGATATTTCTCATTGACGATTAGTCAGCCCATAGAGCACTTTTTGGGAAGATACATTACTTCAGATTGTTGGGTTGTTTAAGACCTTTTCCTAAACAATACCATTTATCACAAAATACTCGTGGGATTATTAGCTCATGGAGCATTTTCCTACTAGAGGCTAAATTCCATGATAACTAGCTAAACCATGGCATTATCCATTCAGTCAAGAGGCTAAAAATTGCGTCTTTCTTGTCTTTATAGTTAAGTTTTTCAAACTTTACTATAAAGAGGGGCAGTTGTAAACACCTCATTTTTACCCCTAATGATCAATAATAATCAATTTTCAATTTTTTTCATTTTTTACATTTTTTTTAAATAGGAAAAATATTCAAAAAAATAAAATAAATAGGAAAAATACATCAATTTTGAAAAATAATTGTAGAAATAGTAATAAAAGGGATTAAATGATTTTTACAAATTTTTGGAATTTCAAAAAATATAAAAATAATAAAAAATCGCGTTGCATATATGCAAATTGTGAAAATAAAAAAAACGATTAAGTGGGCTAGCCCGACTGGTCTAAGCCATGGCCCTCTGCGCGCGGGGAGGGGGTCAAGTCGCAGGTTCAAAACGCGGGGGAAGCAAATTCCGCATTTTGCAATTTTTTTCTCGCCTAGAACACATGTTAACAACTGATTGGCTGGAACGAACGCACGCGCCGGGTGCGTGATCTTCTTTCTCCTTCGTCCGAGATCGTCGCCGGTAGGGGAAAAATCGCATTTTAGCCATTTTGATTTGATTTTTTGCACAAATCCAACAGATCTTTAACTAAAATAGGATAAACATCATCCAATTGGAATCAAATCGCAACAAATTGATGGATTTGCACAAATCGGAGATGGTTTTTTTAATCGAAGTCCGATTTTCCTCAATCGGGGGAAATCCGAGCTTATCCAACTCGATTCCTTGCGGCTATAAATAGAGGATGAAGGTAGCAAGCAGAAGCACGAATCAGAAGTGAGAAAAAGAGAAAAATCGAAGCTTCGCCGGAGTTCCCCAAGCCGCGACCGCCGATTAAGCCTCGAACCGCCACCAGGAGGCATTTTTGGAGAAATTCACCGCCACGGTTGAGTTCCCCACCTCCGAAAACCTAGGAAACAACTCCTCAACCTTCTCAAAAGGGCGCCGGAAGGGCGTCAACGAGCACCTCCTGCCGCCGTGACCATTCAACCCGACCCGACCCGCTTCAACCCGATCCAACTCGACCAACCTAACCTGCGCACTGACCCAGATTCAGGTAAGTCGGATTTTTCGATTTTTTTTATTTTCTATTTTTTAGTTATTTATTTTTTCGAATTTATTTATTTATTTACTTGTTATTTATAATTCAAAAAAATAGAAAAAATATTAGAATTTAGATTAGTTTTTTTTAGGATTTAGTTTAGAGCAAATAATAGAAAATGATAGTGAAATAAAAAAATAATAAAAATAATAAAATAATAATAAAATGATAAAGATATATTAGAAAAAAATGGTAAAATTTAGATTTTTAGTTTAAGGTAGATAAATAATATAAGAGAAAATTTTTAATTAATAAAAATTAATAAAAAAATTAAAATTAATAATATAATAAAATAAAAAATTAATAATAATATTAGAGGTAAGTTAAAAAATAGGGAAATAAATTTTATCACTTAGAAAAATATTTTTATAATAATAAATCCAAAATTGGTTTTTTTCCTTAAAATCATTATTTTTCAAAAAAAAAATCAAATAATCAAGCTTAGGCTTAGATTTTTCCAGAAAATACTAAAATGATAAAAACGTAAACCAAAAGTAATTTCATAATTAAAATTCACAAACACATTAAAGTTTTTCATGAAAAGCGAACTACAGCCCGTTTGATCCTGAGTAGCAGGTACGTAAGCACCCGTTTGGGGCAACTCTAAAAAAAATAAAAAATCATTTTCTTATAATAAGTTACTCAAAAACACAATAAAAAGACAAAAAAAATAAAATAAAAGACATTTTGATAAGGTTTAGATTTTAGGAGAATAGGGTGGTAACCTTAAAGTTTTAATAGGTTAGCCTCCAATCCCAAAAACTTTGGTTTTCCATTTCCTCTTTCACAAAAACAAAAAGAGTAAATCTCATTGACTAGTGGTCCAAATTAGGATCAATCAACTCAATCAGTCCTAATTCAATCTTTCCCAATCACAGTTGGGTGGCGACTCAAAAATAAAATGAAGTTCCTAATTCAAGTCGAGGATCTATATTAGATGAGTATAGGGTTTAGTATGAGTCAGATTAGGAACGAAAAATCAAAAATTAGACTCAACACATACAACAATAGAAACAAAACCCTCTTCAGTCTTCACTCTTTAGTTCTTCACTCCATCTACCACTACCACTTAGCTGCCCCCGCCGTCATTATCACCCTCCTCACTCTAGAAGCTCGGAACAAAACCCTTTTCATTACATGGACCAAAAGTAAATAAAGGCACAAAGCGACATGTGTGACAACAGAATAGAACCCTCTTCAGTCTTCACTCTTCAGTTTCACTCCATCTAGCACTGCCAGTTATAGTTGGGAAAGTAGGCTGAACAGGCTGGCCAGTGATGGCCTACACATGATGTAGGTCAAAGAAGTCGGCTCGCCCCTAGAGCCATAAGTCCATTACTCCATGACCTATAATCCTAGAGACGTGAGTGATGACTAATGAGATGAGATCTAAGAGTAAGAGTGAGTGACTACGGTGTTACGTCGTTGCCGTGCTACTGTCTGTTGTGCTGGTGTTGTGGCTTATGCCCTGACTATGAGAGTGAGAGTGAGAGAAGGAGGATTAGAGATGGTGAATAGAGAGTAGAGGAAAACTGTGGTCTAGTCTGATCGGGGTCTTCTAATTCAATTCATTTCTGTTTTTCTTTTTTTAAACTGTGCAGGCCAAGTGGGCCAACCCATGCCCTCATTGACATGGCCCACCCCGACCCGCTAGCCACGCAAGGTGGGCGCCAAAACAACCCACACATGTTGCAGGCCAAAATTTTGTGAGTTGGGAGGGTCGGCCCACACAGCCCACCCCGCATTCCCAACCTTACTACCAATTGGTCGCCATCGCCTTCCTCACTCTAAAAGACCATAATAGAACCCTCTTTACTACCTAGACCAGAAGTGAATAAAGGCACAAAGTGACACACACGACAACAAAAATGGAAACCTCTTTAGTCTTCACTCTTCGATTCTTCACTCCATCTACCACTACCAATTAGCCACCCTTACCTGCCTCACTCTAGAAGACCAAGACAGGACCCTCTTCACTACCTGGACAAAAAGCTAGCAGAGGCATAAAGTGACACATACGATAATAGAAACAAAACCCTCTTTAGTCTTTATTCTTCGGTTCTTCACTTCATCTACCACTACCAGTTGACCCCCTTTGCCATTGCCGTCACCCTCCTCACTCTGGGAGACTGGAACAAAACCCTCTTCACTATATTATAAAAAATAGTTATTAATAATTAATATAATAATTTAATTTTTTGATTTATAAATTTTAAAATGACGAATTGTACTTGAGAAAAAATTAAGGAGAACTAAAAAAAAAAATTAAAAAAAGAAAAGAAATTGGAAATTTTCATTAAAAGAAGGGAAGGTCATCAATCCAGAACTAGCCCATAACCCACCAGTTCCAATGAATCGGCCACACGGTTTCGAACCTAATTCCCCTAATCCCTTATCTGTATTCTAATAGTTTTGAGCCAATTTTGAGTTAAATTGGAATCTAATAGTGTCTAGAGAAAAGAATGAGATAATTGCTTTAGAAAACTTGTTCAAATTTCAATTAAATTTGTATGTAGATTTTGCAAAAGAATCTACTTTAATGAAGTTATAGAAGTGTATTAAAGTTCACATAAAGGATGACTCCAACTAAATAGATTTGAAGAAATCAAAGAGAGGAAAATAAGAAGATAAACGAATTTTAGGCATTAACCATTAAAGATAAGATTTAATTTTTGAAGTCACATCTTTTTCAATTCCATCATTTTACTCACAAGTAACACGACATAACTAGGTTGGAATCTTCTTTGCGGAATAAATTACACAATAAATAAAAGAATATAGTGAGATTTGGGTTTTGTTGCCTAACTATGTTGGGGAGAGAGAGAGGGGGGGTGAGATAAAGAAAGACTGATGATATGTTTATTCTTATTCTTTTTTTTAAATCACAAATGAATACCAACCAATGTACTAAATTTCTATATAGTGAGAAGATAATTAGGTGAATTGGCATATATAAGTGGCTCTTGAATCACAATAGTTTCACATTGTTATAAATACACTTTATAAATTAGGTTGGAATCTTCTTTGTAGAATAAATTACACAATAAATAAAAGAATATGGTGAGATTAGGATTTTGTTGCCTAACTATGTTAGAGAGAGAGAGAGAGAGAGATAAAGAAAGATTGATGATATGCTTATTCTTTTTTTAAATCGCAAAAGAAATACTGACCAATATATCAAAGGTAATATGTGAGAAGATAATCAGGTGAATTGGCATATATAAGTGACTCTTGAATCACAAGGGTTTCATGTTGTTATAAATACACTTTATAAACTAGGTTGGAATCTTCTTTGTAGAATAAATTACACAATAAATTAAAGAATATAGTGAGATTAAGGTTTTGTTGCCGAGAGAGTGTAAGATAAAGATAGATCAATGATATGCATATTCTTATTTTTTTTAAATCACAAATGAATATCAACTAACGTACCAAATTTGTGATAATTACGTGAATTAGCATATATAAGTGGCCCTTGAATCACAAGGGTTTCACATTGTTATAAATATACTTTATAAACTAGGTTGGAATCCTCTTTGCAGAATAAATTACAAATAAATAAAAGAATATAGCGAGATTAGGGTTTTGTTGCCTAACTCTGTTGGAAGAGAGAGAGAGAGATAAAGAAAGATTGATGATATGCTTGTTATTATTATTTTTGTAAATCACAAATGAATATCAACCAATGTACCGAATTTGTATGCAATGAGAAGATAATGAAGTGAATTAGCATACATAAGTGGCCCTTGAATGACAAGGGTTTCATGTTGTTATAATCACACTTCATAAACTCGGCATATATTTTCACCGACTATGCGGTTAAAAATACTCCTATGCAGATAGAAATAGGTCAATGGTCAATGGGACACGCTCAGATCATATATTGCATTCCTACCGTTCCAAATTGCAGGAGTTCTTACGAAAAACTTCGGACCCATATCCTTTCTCTCTCATGTCCTCCATGCTTTCGGTGCAGATGACCCCCTATTAGTAGCAGTGCGCACAAACACAACTGCAAGCTAGACTTCTAATTTCTCCTTGAAGATCTAAGATGTGCCTACGGTTGCGTCGGCACCTCAGTTAATTTGATATACATGGGCCATATTTCGAGGAATAAGTATTGTAAACATGTTTAACTATCTACATGACATATAAGGTATCGTATCTAGATAACGCGTGGTTAATTGTATGCAGGCTCTATAATGGAAGAAGCCAAGCTTCTGAGATCAGGTCATCAAAAATCAACCTGCCAGATCCTCAGCCTACTTAACGGGACCAAGAAAGAACTACAATGAGCCAGAGAGGAGTTGGAGTGGGGGGGCGGTGGCGCTTTAACAAAAAATGAAACTCCCAAGTCTTGCAGAATTGCAGGAAAAAACGGAAACAAACTACTATCATCGAGGCTTTGAACAATCGCCTAAAATCCTACCTTCAAAGCCAAAAAGGATAACAGTACGATATAAGTAAAACCGATTAACAGCATATGATAAAGAGGGCAAAACCCCAGCAGCAGAGATAATAACCCTACAAAAATCATCCAGCTTAGTCAACTTCCTCGATCTTTGGGCCAGGTCCACTTCCTCCAGGAGCAGGACCATCTTCCTCCATTCCTGCACTGTCAGCACCTGCACCTTGGTACATCTTGGCAATGATGGGGTTGCAGATG
Source organism: Laguncularia racemosa (assembly GCA_037954665.1). Lineage (NCBI taxonomy): Eukaryota > Viridiplantae > Streptophyta > Magnoliopsida > Myrtales > Combretaceae > Laguncularia > Laguncularia racemosa. Next base: position 2,067,973 of record JBBMOL010000036.1, read on the forward strand.
CTCTCGAGTTCCTTCATCTTGTCTTCAAATTCATCAGCCTCAGCAAGCTGGTTGTTGTCCAGCCATTGGATGGCCTGCTCAATGGCATCCTCGATCTTTGTCTTATCAGCAGGTGGGAGCTTGGCACCAATCTTCTCATCTTTAACAGTGTTCCTCATGTTGTATGCATAGTTCTCCAAGGCATTCTTGGCTTCAACCTTCTTCTTGTGCTCTTCATCTTCAGATTTGTACTTCTCTGCCTCCTGAACCATCTTCTCAATCTCATCCTTGGAAAGCCTCCCCTTGTCATTTGTAATGGTAATCTTGTTCTTCTGTCCAGTGGTTTTATCCTCAGCAGAAACATTCAAGATACCATTGGCATCAATGTCAAAGCACACTGTAATCTGTGGAACACCCCTAGGAGCTGGAGGAATGCCAGATAGCTCAAATTTACCCAAAAGGTTGTTGTCTCTGGTCCTAGTTCTCTCACCCTCATAGACCTGGATGAGCACACCAGGTTGGTTATCAGAGTAGGTGGAGAAAACTTGTTCTTTCTTTGTTGGAATTGTAGTATTCCTTGGAATCAACACAGTCATGACACCACCAGCAGTTTCAAGACCAAGAGAGAGTGGAGTAACATCAAGAAGCAGGAGATCCTGAACCTTCTCATTGCCCTCACCACTCAAGATGGCAGCTTGAACTGCAGCACCATAAGCAACAGCCTCATCAGGGTTGATACTCTTGCAGAGCTCCTTCCCATTGAAGAAGTCTTGCAGAAGCTGCTGGACCTTGGGAATCCTAGTGGATCCTCCAACGAGGACAACATCATGGACAGACCTCTTGTCCATCTTGGCATCCCTCAAACACTTTTCAACAGGCTCCATACATTTCCTAAAGAGATCCATGTTCAATTCCTCAAACCTAGCACGGGTGATGGTTGTGTAGAAATCAACACCCTCAAATAAAGAATCAATTTCAATTGTGGTTTGGGCAGTAGATGACAGAGTTCTCTTTGCCCTCTCACAAGCTGTTCTCAACCTCCTAAGAGCTCTTGGGTTTCCACTGATATCCTTCTTGTGCTTCCTCTTAAACTCCTGAACAAAATGGTTCACCATTCTGTTATCAAAATCTTCACCACCAAGGTGAGTATCACCAGCGGTAGCCTTCACCTCAAAGATACCCTCCTCAATGGTAAGAAGAGAGACATCAAAAGTACCACCACCAAGATCAAAAATCAAAACGTTCTTCTCGCCTACACTGGTGGCTTTCTTGTCCAGACCATAAGCAATGGCAGCAGCTGTTGGTTCATTAATGATACGCATCACATTAAGACCGGCAATGACACCAGCATCCTTGGTGGCTTGACGCTGAGAGTCATTGAAGTAAGCTGGAACGGTAACAACAGCATTCTTGACAGTGGAACCAAGGTAGGCCTCAGCAATCTCACGCATCTTCATTAGAACCATGGAGGAGATCTCTTCAGCAGCAAACTGCTTGTCCTCACCCTTGTAGTTTACCACAATCATAGGCTTGTCACCGGGTCCAGAGATAACCTTGAAAGGCCACAATTTAATGTCACTCTGGACGGAGGCATCAGTAAATCTTCTACCAATCAATCTCTTTGCATCTGCAAGAATTCAATAGCTCCAATCAAAACCGAAAAATCCCATATATCCTTAAACAAATATACAAAAGGAAGGAAGTGACACACAACAAGATATCTGACAAACTGGTCAAAAGCAAACAATTTCTAAACAACCCTTTCCACTTGAGTTAATACAATTCAAATCAAACTACCCCGCAGAGACTAATAAACAATACAAATAATTTATTTATATGCAAAATACAATCAATTATAACAAAATCTCCCCAGCAACATGGATTCAAATTTCACTTTGAGCTACCCAACCATTCAGCGCTATACCCATGTTATGTATTAGAATATGAACTATTACTAACATATCGAAACTACTTCACTAAGCAACAGTGTAACGGTATTGAATCAGGGCAATCAAAGCACATCAACATGGAAACAACCATCACTATACAGGTTTAGCAGAAATTCGCTGTGCATCAAAATATAAAATTGCTCACATGCATCATAGAAAACTAGATCTATGGATTTACAGAATACAGATCCAGATCTAATATAAAAGAAAAAATTACTATAACAACTAAGACGGTAAAGGAAGTAGATCTTACCAAAGACGGTGTTCAGGGGGTTCATGGCGACCTGGTTCTTGGCGGCATCTCCTATCAAACGCTCGGTATCGGTGAAAGCGACGTAGGATGGCGTTGTTCGGTTACCTTGATCATTGGCGATGATCTCAACACGATCATGTTGCCAAACGCCAACGCAAGAGTAGGTTGTACCGAGATCGATACCGATAGCTGGACCTTCTCCTTTACCGGCCATTGCTAAGCCTTGTCTCTAAGTTGTGTCGACGAAGAAGAACGAAAGAGAAGAACACGAAAACGAAAACAAAAACGAAGAAGTGATCTAGGTAAAAAAGAATGATACAAATCGCTAGGGTTTCAAAGTGGAGGAAGAGTGGGGAAGGAAGCGAGGAATATATAGGAGGAAGTTCGGGTTTCGAGAATGTTCGAAAGGGAGATTTGGAGCCATTGGATCAGGGGTTAGGGGATTGGACGGCTCCAAATTGGTCCCACTCTGGAGAAGGTTCGTTCTAGGTATTTTCCATTAGCTGGCTGGGTTGACTGATTTCCATTTGGTCTGCTGTTTCCTTTCCTACCGCGGCTCTAGCCTCTGGGGAGGCCGACTTGATTTGAGCCTTTGCGTTTATAGAGGGTTCTAGATCTATTCGTGGAACTAGTAAAACCCTACGCGTCGCCTTTTTTCTATTTTTTTCTTCTAATATCTGTTTAAATTGTGTATTTGTTAACAATATGGTAAAAAAAAAAAAGAAACATAAATATATATTAAAATATACGACTCTGCATTGTGTATACAAAATTTAAATAAAGAAGAAAAAAGTTTTTACTATAACATGATAATACAACTAAAATATATATATATATACGTGATCGATGAATGAAAAAAAAAATATAAATGATTTGAGAATATGTAAATATAAAATAAAAAAGAGAAAAACTAAGTAATAGAGCATAAATAGTTTTGTTAAACCATATATAGTATGCTAATTAAATTACTTTATTGAAGGCTTAAGAGACATTAATTAGGGAATCGAAAACATAAAATTGAATATAATTTTTTTTAGTGAAAAAAAAATGAATACATTAAAAATTGCTATATACCTCATAACTTCCCTATCTTATTCAAGACACATGCTTTCCACAATAAAACAAAAGAAAAGAAAAGAAAGAAGCAACCTTGTGCTCGTTTTTCCTGCCAAAAGAAATACCTTTCTTCATTTTCAATAAATACCTTTCTTCATTTTCAATAAATACCTTTATCTATAGCAACCATTGATGCATGCTCTCATAAAGGCCTTTGTTAATGGTGGCTAGCAGCATTATCTATATGAGTGGAGACCTTCCACGTTTTTTCTATTAATTTAGTTTTAAATCTTATTATTTAATTATATATATTAAATTTTTATTATTAATATATAAATTAATGATAAAATTAAAAGTTTAATTAGTTTCGTCTAAAATATGGATAAGATCATAATGAATTTAATTTTTTTAATTATTTTGAATGCTTTTTTTTTTCTAAGATAAGTCAAGTAACACCACATAAGTCACATCATATGAAATTTCGCTTTTATAACTATCTTTCTATTCAAAAGACATTTTCCTTTAATTTTTGGTTTGGGAATATTTTTAAAATCACATAATTTCATACAAATGACTATTGTCGAGTTGTGAGTTTGGAAAGGGGGTGTGGGAATAGAAAGAAAAAGAAAGTTTAATTTGCTTTCCATGTAGCAAATAAATGCTGAATTTTTCATATGAGAACTTTTAATTATATATTGGTTATCGTATTTTTCAAATGAATTCATTATTTTATAAGAACACTTTTAAATATTGTGATTTCTTAAAAAAAATTATAAATGTTATACCTATAATAATTATTTCAAAAATAGGTTTTAAATACAGGAATATGATTTTTAAGACGAGTCTGTATTTTTAAAATCTATTTTTAGAATATTTTTTATGGATATTATATTTCAGATTTTTCTAAAAAAATAATAATATTTAAAAGTGTCCCCATTATTTTATATCGTACAAGTTTTACCTTTTATATTTTTAACCTTGACACAGTGATCACAGGTTCAAAGTTCCACCGATCTATCATTTGAACTCCAAAAGCATCCGGTAGAATTTGCATTGGTTTTGCACTCTCTGCTCTCACAACCGCAATTGAATGAACATAGACGAATGACATTAAATAGTATGCATTATTTATTTCCACATACACTGTTCAAGCATTTCCATATATACTTGATATATTAAAATACCATATATTCAAAAACACTAAGATTAAAAAAAAAAATCATTACAACGCTATCGCACTTGAATGTGGTTTTACACATTCCGCATAAGGAAGAAATGTTAAAACAAAGACTTTGTATTCATTCATTGTGCTCTTGGGCCCTATCAAAACGGTAGTTGAGAATGCCATCTCCAGCAAGAAGCATAGACGGACAGGACAGCGACATTCGTAGTGAGGTGCGTCGAATCAATGGAACAGTTTTAAAGATTCCAGGAAAGCCCGAAATACAGACGACGGTACAGGATGAAAGGATACATAACTACTCAGCCAAAAAAAAAAAAAGAACACAACACGTTAAATAGATTCTTAAATGCTTGATAACATCTTGAAAAACAGAGAGTAATATGATGACCAAGTACTCAAACTCGTTATCAAAAAAGAAAATGAAATATACTGAATCGAAAATAACCACAACCAAGCTTTGTTAAAAAAAAAAAATGAATGACAGTATTTACCTGAAGAAGAAGACATCAACCTGGGATGTGGTTGCAGAAGGTTGGAGAAAATGGCGTTTTAGTTCTGAAAAAATAAAATAAAATAAACTGAATTAAAGAGATCCACAACTAATCTTAAAAAAATAAATAAATAAGTAACAGCATATACTTAAAAAAGAAGAAGAAGAAGATCTGGATTTTTAGTAACAAAACAGAGAAGAAATGTATGTAAAAGTAATGAAAGAGTATACGTCATAAAATGAAATAATCTGTGAAGAAAATAGATGATGATTTGATTACTTTCTTTAGATAAGTTTTTGTAGCTCTATAAACAATTCCAAAACAGCAACGTGGAAAGCGCACAGGCGGTTTCCATATGAGGCAGAATGTGGGACCAACTCGTAGAAAATATAGCAGTATTATTTATTTTCTTTAACACATGCTTTTTTTCTTTTTTCATATGCCTACATATTGTAAGTAAAAATACATCATCGCCTCTGTGCAAACTTCAACCTTCTCTTCTCTTTACATTCCCTCTATGCAATTCCTTTACGAATACATGGTGAAGCTTTAGTAAGATCAAATTTTCACTCATTTTTTTGTTTAAATACTATTTATCATTAAATTATATATATTAAATCTTTACTACCAATATATAAATTAACAATAAAATTAAATACTAGATCGATTCTGTCAATAACATAGACTAGACCATAAAAAAATCATGAAAAGAAAGGAAAAAAAAATAAAAATTAAAGATTGAAGAAAGAGAGAAATATATTAAAGCTATATGCTATAAATGTGGAGTCAAATACTAACCACTCTCTTAAGTACAATAGAATAGATAATAGATTATCTCTTAAAAATTAAATAATTGATTAATTTGGACTTATTTATCTTTTACCTTATTTATTTCCATAAAAATTTCAATTAAATTTTCCTTTTCCAATACATTTCTTAATATGTTCTCTTAATGTATATAAAGTTTCACATCTCAATTCTTATTCCCCAACTACCATCATCATAGAAACAAAAATAGATAAAATATAAATGAGATAATACAAATACTAGTCGAGTGCGGAATAGATATATATGAGATAGTAAAAAAAAAAAGGACAATTCAAATAGCCCCTAAAGTGTTATTATTGATAAAATAATAAATTTAAAGGATCAATCATAATATTTGGCCAAATAAAAAAGGATTAATCATAATATATTAATTCTTATATTTTATAAATATATGATAAATGTTAATATTTAAACATATAAAAGATATAATAAATTGCAATTTTATGTAATTAAAAAAGAACACGTCATGAAAATGTAAACAGTTGTATACTCTATATTAGAATAGCAAATTACCTATTTAAATTAGTAATTACATGTGAAATCTATAATATTAAAATAATTAGCATGTACTCGTTAATATCTTACTTTTTTTGTAATTTTTTTTATCAAAAATAATCATACAAGAATTTACATTTTTAACAACCCTCTCACTCTCATGCATAATTGCTTATTCTCTTTCTCTCTCTCTCTCTTTCTTTCTTTCTCTTTTTTTCTTATAATTTTATGTAACATATATCATATTATATATAGAGAAATTTTGTTATACATAAACGTGAGCAACCTCACATGCACATACGTGTGCACGTGTACACACACACTATATATATATATATAATAAACTAAGGGGTATTTATATGCAATATATAGAAATAATACTTATATGTTGTCTGTGTATGTGTTTATTATATTGTAATATAATATAACATTTATGATCTTATATAGTTAGCATAATACAAATTATAAATATTATAAATATATATAATGCTATAATACCATATTGTAAATGTAACATTACATATACATCGATGCATAAGTAACACACATGTATCTGTTGCGTTATATGGAATATAATATAAATATTTTGTATATATTATCATATATGTTTGATTAATAATATATATATATATATATACATATACAAATATGCATATCTATATCTATACTATTAAGCCAATAATATCAAGTCAATAATAGCTTCTATAATATTAAGCTAATAATACTTTATTTGTCACGGTCAACATCTTTAATTATATAGTTTTGATATTATTTTCCTTCTACATCTATCCATTTTATTCAACCATCTTTTGATCTATTATGAATCTATGTGTATATCTAGACTTGGGAATGCAAAGCAGGGCAAGCTAGGTGGGCTAACTCATTTAACCCTCAAAACATTGTAAGTTGGGCTAGAAAATTTTGGCTTGCATTGTTGCAAGCTTTTTAACCCGCCTTGCTTGACTTACGAGCCAACATGGGGCAAGTTGGCTTGTGCTGGCCTACATAATAAAAAAAGAAAAAAGAGTAACTTGAGTAAGCATCCAATTGGAAGTCGTTAAAGGTTTTTTTTTTTTTTAAAAAAAAAGAAACAAGTCACTGGTAGTCTACTCCCTAGTTGCTTCCTTTCTTATTTGTATACAACTGACAACAATCAAAGTTACTTTTGACTTTCGTGCATAAGTAAGGATGCAACTAAGGCGGCTTGTAATAGGATACCCGCCCCAATCGACTTAATAAAAATCTTATAAGGTTTCACCCTATAGGGTTTATGGTCGAGTCTGGGACATGAAATAAAACCCGATAGGGTTTAGAATCGGATTATGGAATTTAGAAAAAACCCGATTTGAAAACTCGACCCAATAATTTTTTTAAAATTAATATTATAATTTATAATAAGTATATTTTATTTTATTATTATTATTATATTTTTATATTTAATTATCTCTTCTTTTCATCAGAAGTATATTAATAATAAATTAAATAAATGGCATATGAAAATAAGTTGAAGTATGAAAAAAAAAAAGATTTAATCGCCATTTTGGTTAGGTCGGCTAAAAAAAACCCTATCAAGTCGGGGTAGGTTTTAAATATATAATTTTTTATCGGGTCGGATTTGGGTTTCAATGAACCTGTCCCAAACCCGACCCGTTTACATATCTATGCATAAGATTATTTATGTAAGATAGAGTAATTGTTATAAGTTATAATTAAATTTAAAAAATTGTTCAAATTTGTACTTAATAGTTGTTGGTTTTATCTAATTATTGTATGACGTATATATTATCAAGAGCTAAAAATACATTATTTATTTTTAAAATGTATAGTTTAAAAAAAAATTATCACGAGTAAATTATGGATTTACGAGTTGGCCAGCCTAACTCGCGAGCCTGTACAGGGCAGGTTAGGCCGCCATTTTCAACTTGCTTTTGATGTGGGCCAAGGTAGGCCACTCTGCATTAACTCACAAGCCAACGCAGGTCGAGGTAGGCCGGCCCATTAGATCTGCATTCTTAGCTCTATGTATATCCCTTATTCTATAATATTAAGTCATTATGCTTTTTTCGTCTCCACTTCTCTAATTATAAAATTTAAATATAATTTTTCACCACCTTGTTTGTTCTTTTTCTCTCCACGTATTAAACTCTTTGTGCATAACTATATCCATATCCTCTATCTATATATTATTTGTCTATGTCATTGGGTCAATACCACTTCTTTTGATCTCCACATCCTTCTAATATAGTTTTACTCTTAAAAATATTCAACTAAACAATCAAAACATATACCTTAATAATCCAATATAAATATATTTTAAGGGTAAGTAGGTTCTATCTTCCTCTCTCCCACTTATATAATACTCGTTACTAGTCTTATGCTCAAATATTCGTAATTTAAGAGAGAGATTCTCAAATATTCTATTATTAAAAAATTGCTTTTTCAAAATTGTAGATACCATGTTTTAAATCTCTTACCTCTAGAGGCTACCATGATAAAACTGCATGTCCAATTATAATACTTTTAGTTAGTTTTCTTATAGACCAAATTGATGTTATTTTTTTAAGAAATTGCCAATTTAAAGGAAAGCCATAAGAAATTTGCTTTTTATTGTTATCTAGTTTATGCATGTGTGTGTCTATTTATATAGTTTATATTTTTAGCAAATGCACGCCATGTAGTATATTATTAGGTAAATGAGGTTCTAATCGTTTCTATATCTCTAATTATACAGTTTTAGTATAACTCTTCACACATTCTCAATCTATACTATTAAACCAATAAGGCTTCATCCATCTCCATATCTTTAATTATATATTTACATTACTTTTATATTATCAAGCTAATAAAAATTGTATCATATTCCAAAGATTATTTACTTTTATAGCAATTTATATATTAGTTTCTTCATATATTTATATTGTATGTATTTTTCTTTTTATTGCCTAATATGCACAAGTCATATTTCACTGTGGATTTACCAAATATATTGTTTTTGGCACACGCTATATGGAAGCGAGTCTGTTAATATGCAATTAAGTGATTATTTCCAAATGTTTGAATTATCCTATAAATCCATGCATTAATTAAACTGCTTCAATCTTCTAACCCTTGCAATTCGAGAGCTTTCCCAACAAAGCCATCAAGACATTATAATAACATAACTTTACATTTTCTATATGGATTAATAAAGTAACAGGAGCACGAGAATCAATGCTAATTTCAAATTTGAGTAGTCTTTTCCCTAAGCAAAAGTATACTCTCGGTGTGAACCGTTTTTATTTATTTATTTATTTTTTATATTTATCGATTTAGCATATAAATCTATCAAATTGGTAAATTTACATATAAATTAACATAAACTTACGTCTAATTGGCATGTCCTTTTCTGAATTGAACCGATCGATCGGTTCAATCTGATCCTTTATCTATGTCTAGCTCAATTGCTAATATATTGGTTGTTTAAATGTATTTTACTGTATTTATAGAAAAATATTGACAAGAAATTTCCAATGTTTAACTTGCGAATCTTATATAACTTATAGTTATAACATGCCACTATAAATACATTATTTCAACATTATATTTAAATTAAATGTATAAATAAAAATAATTTTTAATATACATCATAACAACCTTTTTAATTGAATTTTATAATTTTTTATAAGTTTTAATTTTTTTTTCTGTTACATTCTTTTCATGTTTAAAATATAATTTATTGGTCAATTATAATATAAATATTATTTTGTTAGAGTTATAACTCTTGTAAAGTTTAATATGAAAAACAACATCCCATTTATTATTATTATTATTTTTAAAAAATCGTTGTCCTTTGAAAGATTAAGATTTCTCCTTTAATAATTTTTCTTTTTTCCATGTAAGGTAAAACACTTTCTTAAAGGCTTTTTTACCATATAATTAATAAAGGAAAACAGAAAAAAAAATGTTTTCCAAAAATATGTATATATTTTTTGTTTAGTTCTTTATTTCGGTTAGAAAATTGGATGTTGCAAAGATTGGGTTGCAAGCCCAACTCAATAACGAGGCCCGATAGAGTCAGGCCGACTTGCTGCTATCAAGCTAGATGCTTTTTATTACACATTACGTAGCTTAGTAATATTCTAACAAAATGAATTGGGAAACATTATAAATATCATGTATGCAGTAATAAATAAATAAATCAGGGAAAAATCCAAAAATATTTATCCCTGGTAATTGGCATTGCTTGCATTCGGGCATTAATCCCTGCATTCAATGAATTTAATTCTTTCATTTTCCAATTTTACTACAATTTGTTGTAAAAAATTTTGCATTCAAGCAATGCACTCCACTTTATTTGAAGTTTATTTAGACTTTTTCTGATTATGAGTTTGCATCTATTTGCGTGTGGAATTAAATAAATGGGGAACCCACTTAATAAGTTTCCTAAAATTCATGTAAGCATCCATAGAGTTGGGATTTTTTTTTAATGATCTGTCTGTATTTTTTAGTGAATAATTCAACCTTCAATCTTATTGTTGATTTCTATATTAATGATAGAGATTTAATAATGATTAACGATAGAAATTTAATATACGTAAATTAATGGAGAAATTGAAAACTAGGTCATCCTATTAAAATATTTGGTGAGATTGTAAAAGGCCCCATAGAGTTAGATGGCTGTTTACTTATCTAATTTTTGAAGTTACAATAGGAATCTTAAGGTGGATTATTTTTTATTTTATTTTTGGAAAGTGGACGAAATGTTAACCTCTTGAAAAAAAGGAAAATTGAAATATTCATTATTATCAATGAATTTTGCAAGAAAGGAAATAGAATACTACCATTCTCGAGTTGATAAATTGCGGTGCATTATATTAACACCTAATTAACTTGGAGATAATAGAAAAGAAACGGGATCTATTTCCTTTTAACCATCTATTATATTATTTATTTGAAAAAATGATGAGGGAATTCTAATTTTTAAGGGTTTTTATATTTCTATTAATTTGAAAATAGATATTACTAAGAAAATGTGAAATTTTTTTATTCATAAGAAATAAAAATTTCAAATGTTATAATCACTATCCCTTTATTAATACTATAATTAATGACTAAATAGAGGTAAATTTATAATTTTATTCGTATTTCTAACTTAATATTGTAATTAATGAGGTAAAATAAATATAAAAAAAAATATTTTTTACAATAAAAAATTAGATAAAATAAAAATTCTTAACATATTTTCAATAATAATCATTTCTGGTATAACTTTTTTATATTCCATGTATTCCTCTAAAAAGTAAACTAGTAGTCGTAGGAGTATGTACATATAAATGAAAAATTTAGTTAAAAAATGAGAAAAAAATAGTCTTCAACATTTAATCAATAAAAAATTTATCCCCTCGGTTTGGAGGCAACGTGGGAATGGGCCTTTCTTAGCACATGGACGATGACCAACTAAAGGAGATGTAATCTTTAAGCTTTTTTATTTTAATACTGCATCGCAAGCATTAACAACATTGTGGCTGTAGTTTAGTGGTAAGAATTCCACGTTGTGGCCGTGGAGACCTGGGCTCGAATCCCAGCAGCCACAAGGTATAACTTTTTCACCTTTCTTTCTCGACGTTTTGCAAATAAGTTAATGGTCGTATAAGACATCACAGGAACTATGTCAGTTTCAGCTTTGTCGCTCCGGTAAGAGTACTCCTGTCATAAGTAGTGCCATCCCCACATAGAATCATCTTTGTCGAAGGGATTGTGTAAACCTCGCCGTGGCTTGTTTTTCCAATTCTAACCGTTTTAAGGAATTGCATTGCATGGCATTTGAATTCCATGGACATAATATGATGCCTTTTATGCCCCCCTTCAATTTAATTGATGTGACGTTACGCCTTTACTTGAATTCCAGTTCTGCTTTGCGTTCTGCTTCGCTTAGTATTCGTATTACTATTTAGTTAGAAGCTTTACTTTAATGCTTGCAGTGGACATGTAATTTGGAAGACACTCTTGTTCTGCAGCTTCCAATTGAATCTATATAGAACTTTGTACTGTTTGCATTTGCTTAACTTGAATATCCTCCATCTCATGCTCCGCTATTCAAATTTTTTTGCCGCGTTGGTGCAGGATTCATATAGTCAACCCCCAACATAGTGGGAATGACTAAAGAGGCTTGAGTATTGCTGTTTTAAGATTTTGGGGATCTGCCGAGTTGATAAGCTCATTGGGAAAAGAATCTTTGAAGTGCGTTTAGTATCTTTGGGAAAAGAATCCATTGTTGCATTATGATGTATTGCAGCAACTTGATGTTTTCTCACCCTCAGAATTATGATATTTGGTGTTTAATTTGCTGGTGTGCATGATCATACAGATGAATGACAATGAGGGCCCTGGTTTCACTGCCAGCATTCCCGTTACTTTTACATTTGCTGCAGTGACAGGATAGCTTATTATTATGTAATGATCCCAAGCATGAAGGCCACTAGATATATTTATTCTTGCTTTTTGCTTTGATTGAAAAGTAAATGTGTGTGAATACATTGGCTTTAATGTTTAAAGGCTTCTATGTACTGTGCAATATATGCTTGAGCTTGATTATTGGTGTGATTATCATATCAGTGAGATTTATGTGCTCTTGGAATGTCTAATTTATGCATTTCCTGATAAAGGGGCTTTTTGTGTCATATTGCCAGTGTTGGTACATTTTATTAACAATCAATTTGAAAAGTTTGGAAATTAGCGTACGAGAATATTCGATATTTTTATTTCACTAAATCGACCAGTCCTGGAAGAATCAATAAAAGTACATAATCTCTATTGCTTCTACATAAATGTTGTCGAAAATACTACAAGGGAAGCCGTGTCTACTCTGTTTTCTTTTCTCATCTATCTCACATGAGCTGGAAAAAGAGCATTCATGAGTTTACAAACCTTTATTGTACGCTTTTTGAGTTTCGGTGATTTGCTAAGTACATTAGATAGCAAGCTCATCTAAATGTGATCCTCCCAGGGCCAATTTTTCTCGACAGTTCTTTGAATCTTCTCCAGGAGCATTGTTAATACTCATGGTGTGCTCGAGCATACTGTCTGGTTTTTCAGTTAGGTCCTCTTTGGTTTTGTTTGATATCCGTGATCAGGTTCAAGGCACCTAAACAGCGGTGCAATCATGGCTTTAAATTTATGTACGCAAAGCATTTAGCTTACAAGAGATTTCTGACAAGTTTACATGACATAAAGGGTTCTCTTTCTTAATTAGCTCTTTTACCGTCTCTTCAAGTTGGATGGTTTCCCTCAACAACTTACTGATGCAGAAACCTAGGCCACCAAGACATAATACCACATGGCTCTTTAACTCCTCTTCACCTTCATGATCATTGATTTTGAGGGCCACTTCATTGGAGTGCTGGATATAAGAACTTACAACTTTTCTAACCTCTTCTTCAGTCATGGCTAAACATGTAGATGTAATTGCATTTGATGCTTTCCCCAACTCAATATCATGGATGACTTTTTTCTTCTGCAATTCTCTCTCAAGCCCTGGGACGGACTTGATTAAAGTAATATCTTCAAGGCGTTTGATTGAAGATAGGGCGTTTTCCTTTAATACTTTTATATCCTTTTTCAAGAACTCTTGGACCTCACCCCAAGAAAAACCGAGGTGCTCCGACAGTCGGGAGATAAAATCTATCTGAAGGGCCATAAACTGTCCCAAGTCCATCATATTGGATAAATGTCCTTGGAGTTTCACATAACAAGCACCAGGAAAAGGAAGGAACCAGAAGTTAGGCTCTAACTGAGCCTCTTCTGTGACCGTTTTGTACTTAATATTTTCTGCTTTTAGTTTAGTCTGTCTTTCTTGAAAAGTCAGGAGAACTGAATTTGCCATCTGTTTCTCATCGGGGTGAAAAGCTATCACCTCAATGCACTCTCTCAGTTTACCCAAGCACAGAGAAAGTTCAGCCTTAGCAAGGGTTGCTGCTCTTCTGGATTCAAAGAGCATTTCTACAATGATGAAGCAGATTAATCCAATGGATGCCTCTGTAATCCTGGCAATGGCAAATTCGGATGGACCAGTGTAATTTTTCCTTCCCAGGATCAGCAATGCCCCAATAACAGCTGAAATGGCCCCAGCTTGACCATACATTCTGCTATGTCTGAGGAAGCAGGTGAAAATGATCCATGGAAGAAGAGGTAAGGGCCTTAAGTCCATGTACTTTTCAAACAAGAAGCAACAGATGACTCCATAGACTGATCCCACTGCAGTGCCTTGAGCTCTAGCATTGGCCATTGTGAAGGTTGGTTGCCTTCCTGTTACAAAACTGATGGCTATGGTGAGTCCTGACCAGTACCCATTTTTCCTATCATACATGAGACCGAACAGCACAGCTAGGCCAAGAGAAAGTGAGCACTTAATTGCAAAGACCATATTGTGGCTGCAAAATCTTGTCTTTAGGCAGTTCCAAGCTCTTATGGTTTTACCACAAACTCGAAATTTGAAGTCATTGGAATCAGCCTTTTCAGATTCTTGGCTCTTTTCTACGATCAGCTTCTGGCTCTGCTTCACGGGGAAGTTCTGTTGCAGAAGTTTTATACAAAGCAAGAAAAATAGAGGGGGCAGATCTTCATAAGATTTTGGAATGGTTTTGAAGGTCTGCAGGGACTTTTCAAAGTTTTCTCCCTTGGTTTCTGGAGCTGTCTTTCCATCAAGTGGTGCATAGCACTTGACCTGCTCTAGTTTTTGCCCCATCTCCGTGTTCATGCTGGGCAAATAATTTCTTAGGTCTTGGTCTATGATGCCAACAGGAAAAGAGCAGGAAGTTAATGCCAAATTCATTCCTCGCAAAGGGAGCTCCATATCTTGCAGTCTTTCACCCAAATTCATGCAGTGGTGTCTCAGGAATCTTATGTCAGGCCTCTCCCATGGCACGCCTTCCTGTCCACCAAGGTATTGAGTTCCACAGTTAATTGAAATCAAGAAAGCATGCATATGAAGGAGTAGCTTGTGACTGATTACAAGCATATTCAAAAACATGATAAAAGTAAAGGCAAATTACAAGTGCAAGTGGATGCCTAAACTCCAAAAATCTTTTACTTTTTTAAAACTCCTGATTAAGTGTATTTACATCCCCAAACCATCAGTATAAATGCATAACTTCCAATTTAATGACGGATGTAAAGGTATACTGCACTTCTTCAGAAGTTCTGGGGAGTCAAAAGTACGTTGTAAGGTGTGCACACACCTGACAAAATGTTTAGGGGTGAAAATGCAATTATTTTTTAGAGTTAAAAGGAAAATATGATAAACTAATTAGACATTTAGAGGATAAAAATAGACACCTTTCTCCTATTATTCGTCCCATCTAAGGCCGTCACAGGATGCTGATCTCGAGCTTAAGTTGAAATTTCAGTGAAGCTTGACTCAAACTCAATTGAAATTAGAATTTTGATCTAAAGCTTAATTGAAAATGGCATTCAACAAGTTTAAGTTCAACTTGATTAAACTCATTTGGACTCAATTTATCTAAAAAATATATTTTTTAAATTGAAATAATATCAATATTCAAACCCAAGCCAAATTAAACTGACATAAAACTCAAGCTTAAACTTGATTAGGTTCACGAGATAGTCAAGCTAAATATTAGCAAAGTCGAGCTCAACGCAATATACTATTAGTCAAGTAGCTCAAGCTTGAGCTTAGCTAAGTCAAATTTGAGTTGATATTCAAGCTGAATTTGAGTGGCTTACAAATAGATTTCGTTCATTTGCACCCTTAATATCACCTTTCTTTGTAATTCTCAGTTTAGATCATTGAGCATATCAATTACCTGAACAACCCCATTTTGCCATTATTTATAGCAACTTTAATCTCTTAAATTACCACTGTTTCGGCCATAATTTTCCATATTGTCAAACAATCATGGAAGTGCGCAAGATATGGTTGAGTTTGCTTGGATTGACATGAAAGTCAATATGTCTTCCGATTTTCTCTATGATTCCATCTGTAATGCTAGAAGACTCTTAAGTGATTATGCTGATGAATGTATGTTACCTCATAACTTTTGATGCCTTGAAGAATCTTGTCTCCTGTTCTGGAGATGGAAGCTGCATCAGAAATTAAGTCAACAGCTGTAGGGGTATCTTGTGAAGAGAATGCCCTGAAGTAGAGATTCAACCTCTCTATAGCGTTTTCGGCGTACAAGTGACAAGCTTTTCTCACCTGTAGAGGTAAGTTAACAAATATTACAGTTAATCTCTCTGTCTCTCTGTTTTTTGTTTTTCAATTTCAGTAAATCAAGTCATTTTTTTTTCTTTTATTGATTAACTGATCTCATTCTCAAGATTGCTTCCTGACTGATCATCTGCTACTACATACCAACAGGTTGTTTGAACTTCAAATTTCGATTATTGCATTTTCTTCCTGAAAAATTGTTCTAATTATGCACACAGGATTCTCAATATCGTCAACCGAATATGATAGTATTCACTATTCAGATGGATTTAGTGGGGAATGAATTTCCAAAGATAGAATAAACAGAAAACGCTTTTTCCATCCAACAGAAGATTTTTCAGGGAATGAAGACAGCATGGGTTCCTTTTTGTAAGCACAGCATACTTGTGTTTGTTTAATTGGTGTCGAGCCACATGCCTTTGTTCTCTAGGAACAGGACAAAACTAGTTGTTCCTTAATAACGTGCCTTCATCAAGGTTCATGTCACGTGAACGAATCTATCAATTTTATTCATTCATTTATTTATTTTCGGGATGCAGTTTACTTGTGCTTCGATATTTTCCTTGAATTAGTCCGAAATATTATGCAAGATTCTACATGAATTATTCCTCGGCCACTAGCTAACATTAGAAGGTGGATTAAAGTTTCAGAGTTTGATCAGAAATCAATAAGTGCAAGTGAAAAGCATGCAAATTGCAAGCTATGCATGTAAGTTATACCTCACTGCAAGCTAGTCGAGGGCAGGGAAGCAGTAAAGCCAGGACAGAAGCCGAGGCTCCAAGGGCAGCGCTCGAGACCACATGAACTGGGTGCATGACAACATGTGTCTTGGCACCTTGGATCACTGTTCCTACATACACGATAACAATTTGTCCAAACGCGATCCTTTTTGACATCAAGCTTGTCGACTCGGGTAATGCAACAAAGAATGCACTCACGGCTACTGCTACAGCAGCTAGGCCGGGGTTGAGACGGGTCGGTCCAACCAACCATAGGCATGATATTGATGAGACTGCGACTTGGAGTGATGCATATAAGACATGCCAATATCCTCTAAGTGCATCACCAACCGTGGCATCCGATACGATTAAAATGGTGGTTACATAAGAGAAAGCAGGGTATCTGAACACGCGTCGAAGAGGTTGGGGACCATGGAGGGTGGTGAAGCCCACTATAAAGCACGCAAGAGCTGTCCGAAGTGCCGATTTTAGTCGCTCCCGCCACAGTGCATTCATTTGGTCTTGTACTGGTGCCATGGGAATGGTTTGTTATTAATTTGATCCACGCTTTGGTGACTAGGACCTTACGTCCGTGGACCGTGAAGAGACGAGAATTCAAGTGTGTATTGCAATATCTGGAGCAAATGAGAAGAGACTACACTAGGCAGAAATGTTAGGAATGCCCAGAGGCCTAATATAAGGGCACTTCCCTTTTAAAAAGTCGAGAGAGACAAACTAAAAATAAAGTGGCATGATAAATGTTGATAGGGCAATAGTTCAATTTAGTGGGCTCTTGCTATAGAGGCAGGTGACTCATTCCATTTAAGGTGTCCCAATTAGAGCATAATCTACACCATAAAGGAATTGTGACATCGAATACACATTATAGATTTAGATTAGGGTTATAAAAAAGTCAAGTTAAGACAAGATAACACAATACTAAGCTTGAATTAAGGCTTGATTTGAAATTTTAAGTTTGAGTTTGACTTAAACTCACTTAAACTTATAATTTTGAGCTCAAGTTGGACTCAATTTGGTATTCAACAAGCTTGAGAGCTCATTTGGAACCTATTATCTAAAAGAATATTCTTATTATAATGAAGTTAAATATTTCTATCTAAATTCGACTCAAGCTCAATTAATATTTATGTCTAAAACATATCTTGGTTATGCATGTAATAGGTTTTTGAGCTAGTGAAGTCAAGCATCGCAAAACTTAAGCTCGATTTGATCAACTATTATAACTTAAGCTCAAGGAAAGAGTACAACCCAAAAGATTAGTTTGATTGAGAACCCTTCAAACCTAAATACTACATTTAGTCCATGTTACTATCTTATGTAGAATTGTCACTAACATTATCACCCCTTTTGAAAGCCAATGTCTACATCGATCTATTTTGAATTGTCCACACTAAGTAGTTTTTACTCTATTTCACCAAATTAGTCTTTATCAAGTCACTCCTTTTTTAGGTTATCTTTTTTCATAGGGTTGAATTTCTACAAGAGCATTAAATATTACAACTCAAGTCAAAAGGAAGAGCTCACCTCAAAAGAATAATATGATTGGTAATAAGTGGGAAATTTTCTTGGATTTAAGTATTACACTTATATTGTGTTTGGTAAATTGATAAAAAGTGGAAACGGATAGAAATTGATAGAAAAGAAAAGAAAGGGAATCAAAGGAAATGAAATATTGGTTTTATTTGTGTTTAGATGGTTGAGATAACAAAAGAAATAGAGAGAATTAAAATGTTTGGTTCATTAAAATATCCCTTCTTTTATTTTTATTAACTTACTTTAAGGATTCTTTTGTAACTTTCCCTTTATTTCCATTCATTTTCTTTTTTTTTTCTTTCCAAATTTAGAAAAAAATTAAGAGTGGAAACATTTTCACCATTTTCTATCAATTTCATTTCATTTCTACCTTTCATTAAATTTGCCAAACACATGATTTCCTCATATTTCCTTTATTTTCTTTTAATTTCGACTCATTTTCACCGATCCAAGCACAGTGTTAATCTATATTATTATTCTATGTGGGATTGTAACCTAGCTCAAGGTCCAAGTCTACTTAACAGCGAAAATGGAGCCAAACTTAAATAATTTGCAAGTGGAATTATATAATTCATACTTCGAGTTAAACCCAAATAGCTTGTGTTCAAGATTAGAGACTTGTTTTGCTATAGATGAGCAACAGTTAAAACATGGCCCTCATGGACAGTTTTATGTTATAGTTTGAAAAGGGGAAGAGAAAACAATGAATATGCTAAGGACGCCGATTTCATTTACCTTGTAAAAAAGACACTATTCATTTACTCCTTTAGGGATGCAAAGTATTTTCTGTTCATTTTCATTTTAGGATAATCCTTGTTCCATACGGAGGTGGTGATCGTGGATAGTCCATGGTGGTAGACAAAGTCGCGGATGATGAGATTTATTGATTTCCTTATTGCAAGTGACAATGATTTTAGGGAACATGTGATATTCATTCAATTATTTTTTTCCAAAGAACATTATCGTCGCTTTTATATTGAACTTATTCTTATGATTGAAAAATATGTTTCCCTTTTTTTTTTTTTTTAGGTGAAATCAGTCAAGATCTGACCTTATCGCATAATATAATGTAGGATAAATCACACACGATCTTGATACGGTTGTAATGCAGGAAGAGAACCGTAGTCCTCTTTCATGTGACAGAAGGAATGATATTGTTCTATAAGTCGGGAATAAAGGAGAGCAGTGATACTGATTCTTAATAATGTTCAGTATCGCAAGATTATTTATCTATCTGTAAACCAAGTGAGGTTGTAACAGCATCTGCATCTCATGCAGACCGAAAAAAAGAAAAGAAAAGACTTTTTCAAATGCTACAATACATAGGCACCTTGGGTGTGGGTTGTGAATCGAATTAAAACCCACTTAAGGTTTTTAGTATGTTATATCAATTCTTTAATAAATTATATCTCCTTTAAGAACTCTACATTTTGTCCTTAAAATCTTTTATTAGAAATTCTTCGCAAATTTTCAAGTTTTCATAGGTTTCACACTAATATTTTATTCCAATTCAGAAAGGACATAGGAATTATGGCGTTCAAAAATTATTCTACAAAAATCAGATTTTGAAAATAAATAAATAAAACCAGACTCCCATAAAGTCTAAGGAACCCATTATAATGGGTAAGGAACTCTAAAGTTGGATGCTTGGCCTTGAGAAGAGTGTGGAGAACCCAGTGATATTATTTTTTCAATTTAAAATTCGTATAGGTCCTAATGTAACAAAAAATATTGAATTTTTTCTTTTTATTTTAAATCCAAAATTATATAAATTTCATCATCCAACAGAAATCTTAGCTTGTGTTTATCGAAATGCTTTTGCAATGATTTTAACTAATTGATTCAAAGTTTTCGTCTCCACGTTAGCTTCATTAATAGAATTAGTTATAAGATATATTTGTAATTTTTCATTTGAATAAATAGTGGATATATGAGCATAAATAGTGGCGCAAGCTTTTATTCTTAAGTTGTAAAGGGATCTAGTGGTTGTGATATGAAATTTCAAGACTTCAATATTACATGAACTTTTTTATATAATGAATTATGATTTGGAGCATAAACTGCGTTAGACCAAATCATATCGAAATTAATTTTCATGATTAAAAAATACTTTTATATTTTTTCTATTTTCCATTCAAGAAAGTAAACATGTGTTTTAGAAATATAATTTACTCTTACAGCTATTTCTGGAAGATATTCTTAAAAATCGGCATATTTTTTAATCGCTCATAATCAAATTTGGAAACCCATATGTATTAAATAGTTTCATTGCCCCACCTTTCTAAAACAAATTTTAAGATTCAAGTCGCATGGCATCTTCCTGGTCATAGCATATTAGGAAAGAGACTGCAATTTACATAATCAGTTTTGTGTGCGTACTTGTCAAATTTGAAGAATCATATTCGTTAGAAATGAGGAAAGGCTTCTAAAAATGGAAATATATTTTCTCATTTTTTATTACATTTATACAAATATTAGCCTTCACACACTAAAAATTTGAAAAACTAATATATTTTACTTAAATTAAATGCATCTAATTATTTGTTTTAAGAAATGAGTATTATCCATTAAAGTGAGGAAACCGAGATTAGTACAAATTTTTGTATAGTTGACAGGAAATATGTTCAGAAATCAATGTAATGAAGTGTTATCCACTTAAGTAAGGAAAATAAGATTCTCAATTGATTCAGGGTATCCTAAGCCATGTATCTATATGTACTTTTAGAAAATTGAAGTGAAGTTTTATTACTATTAAGGTTAATAATTTGTGTCAACCTGTTATGTTTCATAACAAATCTGAATATGTTCATGTTTAAAAATTCTCAATTCAGTAATATAACTTGTTTATTATTTGAAGTTAAAATCTAAATCTAAAACTTAACCCACCTAATAAGTATGTTTTATGTCTGAGAATATATTTGCTTTCGAATATCCTCAAGCTAATTGGCTAAGTTGGCTAGGATAAACACAAAATTTTCCAACTATTTTTATTAATTTTAATTATTATTTTTATATTTTTTATTATATTATGTGAATGAGTATATTTAATATTATCATTGTGTTAATTTAATCGGTATGAACCGATTAAAGTTAATATGTATTATAAATAAATGGAAAACATAATAGCTTGACGTAAATTCTTTTTTTTTTTTTGTAAGGCTTTAAAAATATTGAGAACTTAAACATAAAAATAATAATAAGAAGAAGAAGAAGAATTCAAACAAAAAAAAAGGTAAATATTGAAGGCTAAAAATGTATCTTTCCTTTCAAAAAATCGAACATTAATTGAATCCAATTCATCTCTTTATTCTTTAGAAGACAAGCTTTCATTACAAAACTTGGTGAATATAATTAACTATCATTTCCAATTTCATCCTTAGACCATAAAGAAGTGAGAGATAAAGCACCACAAAGAGATAATATACTTAGAGCTATAAATAAGTTGAGTTAAATGATACAGTACTAAGCTTGAGCTTGAGTTCGATTTAAACTTGATCAAGTTTAGAATTTTACACCTGAGCTCAACTTAAAGTAGCCTCCAATAAACTTGAGCTTGATTCAGTTAAGCTTGTATAGACTTGATTTTAATAAAAAAATATTTTTTCATGTTTAATGAATTATTATTGAAATGCAAACTTAGTTCTAACTTGATTTACATTTAAGCTTGACTCAAGCATGATTACACTTACAAGTTAGTTGTGCCAAATATCATGAGCTTAAACTTAACTTAATAAATTGTTGAGTAACTCAAGCTTGACTAAACTATTATCGAATCAATATAAAGTAAACATCAAGCCAAACTTGAGTAGTTCCCATGTATATTGGCTCATTTGCACCTTTTAAGTGCAGTTATTATGAAAGCAACTTCTATATTGTCTTCAATTTAATAGTTTTAATGAAACTTATGTTACGATTTAATACTTATAACATTTAAGCTCAACTTAAGTACAATTAAGCTTGTAAGTTAATCGAGTCAAATATCATAAAGTTCAAACTTAACTCAATTTGAATAGTTCAAGCTTCAACTTGAGCTTGACTTAACTATTATCGAATCAATTTCAAGTAAATATTGAGTTGAACTTGAGTTGTTCCTCTATATGTTTAGCTCATTTACACCTTTAAGTGTAGCTACTATAAAAGCAACTTCTAAGTTGTCTTCAATTTAATACTTATAAAGTAAGTTACATTAAAATTTTAAAAGTTCTAATAAAGACATCTTCATATTTTTAGGTTAAATATATGGGCAAGTTTAACAAAAACATAATAATTTAACAATTTAACAATTGATTCAAATTTTGAGTATAATCTAAATAAATTAAATAAAAAAAATTATTATGCGATTGTTCTATTAGATTAATGCATAGCATGTTATGACTTAAACAAAAATTAATTCATATACTTGATCCAATTTTTATTAAATGATTTCACTAATAAAGTTGGGATTTGTATATTTTATACCCTATATATATAATGTTAGAAGTG
This sequence comes from Laguncularia racemosa, assembly GCA_037954665.1. Taxonomy (NCBI): domain Eukaryota; kingdom Viridiplantae; phylum Streptophyta; class Magnoliopsida; order Myrtales; family Combretaceae; genus Laguncularia; species Laguncularia racemosa. Next base: position 2,091,166 of record JBBMOL010000036.1, read on the forward strand.
GGATTGTAGAACGAAATAAAAAAGTTATGAGTGTTATTCTTATTGAAACATAGCCTAAGTAGATGACATAGATAATGGATGATGGAGAGATGAAGAGTGAATAGGGTAGAGGCGGAAAATAAAGAAGGGATTAAATTAAGTAGAAATAGAATATAAAATTAAATGGTAAATTTTAGAAATTATTTAATTTAGATATGTTTATAAGATTTATTTATTAAGAGGATCCATAAATGGTCTTGATAAAAGATCTAAAGTTAAATATGTTTATAAATGTATCGAATTTATTTATTAATTATATTTGATTACTTACATAAATTTATTTATAATTGTGTCTCGTCATCTCCGGAATTAGTGGGTAGAATTCCAAATTGGGAATTGCGATCCTTAGTTACCACTTCCATGAGGCCATTTAGACGGTTCGCCTGTTTCCCCAGCAAAGAAACATAAAGACAAGTCTATCTGCGTACGTGTCTGGTACATGGATTCTCTTGCGTAAAAGAGGCAATACACGGAAAACGAGCCAACACGAAGAACTTGACTTTGGGCCACACACACCAATTATGAAGATAGTTGGAAAGGAATACCAACAGCTGTCGTAATTTGTAATTAGTATTGGTTCCCATGATCATCCGTTTACCAACTTAAATAATGTTGTTTTTTTTTTTTAAATTTACAAATAGCATATACAAAATTTATTTTAAAAACAAATTATGAATGTATTGATTTGATCCATACCTTTAATAGTTTATATTGAAAGTGCAGATATATGTTATATCTTCGATAAATTTATACTGATTATGTAGGTGTACTAAAGATACAAATGTTATCCATATATTTAATATAATTTTTTTTTGTACTTGCTTGAAGGTGTACATAGCATATACGCTTTTATTGTATTTTTTTTTTGTATTGAAAATACAATTGCTACCTACACCTTTTAGTATAAAATTTTTTATTGAAAAAAATAAAAAAATCATGTAAAAAAATTAAAATTTCTCATATTATATTTTTTGTATCCATTTATGTTTTATCTTATAATATATTTAAAAAAAGGAAAAAAAAAACAAGTCTTGTCTTCTTTTTTTTTTTAATAAATCACATCCATTTTTTTAACATTAAAAGATTATAACTTTTTTATTGTTTAAAATTACGGAATCCATAATATATATATATATATAACCATTTGAGTGTACTATAACTAGGATCAAACCGTATTGTTGTTTAGTATTTTTGTGATTGTCAAATTACTATGTTTTCATGAGTTGTTGGCTATTAGATTTATAAAAAAAATACTTGTTTTTTCTTCTTCTTTTTTTATATTATAAGATATAACATAAAGGGGTGTGAAAATTTTAATTTGAGAAATTTTAATTTTTTACATGATTTTTCATTTTTTCCAATAATTAAAAAAATTACATTAAAGATGTGGACTTGAGCCTTCAAAAAATTTTCTTAAAGGTGCGGGTAGTGTCAACACCTTCAATATAAACTTCGAAATCTATTTTTAGAATAATTTTTTCGGATACGATTGTGTACCCCATGACCATCTCCATGCATCTAAATTGTGCAATTGCAATTGTGGAAAAGAAGAAGAAGAAGAATAAGAATGGGGTGCAATTAAAGAACCAGGAAGATGCTAACCGTATACTCTTCTGGCTGCTGACTTTGCGTAAATGGGTCACTCTCAGAATAGAATTAAGCTCCATCTTAATGCCATTTCATTTCAAGCGTGTGAAGCTATGCTCATAATTCAACAAACATGGAGAATAAAATTAGAATATGTAGTGCTTTCAAGATTTTTTATCCATATAAGAATCACAGTGCTCCATCGCTTTTCAAATACTTATATGGTTAGTTTTTCTTCTATTAAAAGGGAACCGGACACTTCAACATTATATTTTCATAAGAGCAATAATCCCTTCCCTTGTATGTATTTTTTCCCAAAAAATTAAAGAAATTGCTTATTATTCCACTTGAATGAGGGAATACCAACTCATTAATTGTTAATTTATATTGGATACATAATTGTAAATATAGCACAAGGAAAATTGCAAAAAATCATCAAAATTATATATATATATAAGGGTCTAACATAGACTTGTGAGTTGAAAACGGGTTAGGTTTTGTTAGATTGAGTACTCGTGCTCATATCTATATGTTGGGTGGGGTAAATGAGAGAGGGGAAGAGAGATTGATAGCATAATAAAATCATGGAAATAGTTTAAGAAATTTTAGATATATGTGTATATGTGTATGTGTTAGTTCTATAAATTTAATCAAATAATAGAACTAGAATAGAAACCCTAATTTCCAAATCTCCTTGTCAAATCTTAATCCAATGCCATTTTGTTAGGAAGCCATCCAAGTTTTAGTTACAGCTTAATAGAAAACATGTAATAAAAGAATAACAACTAAAGATAGAAGAGGATACGACACACAAATTTTAACATGAGAAGCCTTAAAAATAGGATTATAAAAAAAAACATAAGATTACACTAAGTCGGTTAGTGTGATAAAATAGATTAATGGTTCTCATAATCATACAATTTTTCTCCATAAGGGAATCCTAGAGAATTTCTCAAAGCTCCTTTAGACTTACCACTACTATGATATAACATATTTATAGAATTACATAGCCAAACTTTATTGATTTAAAAATGGAAATGACTTATGTAATACTAAATCATAAAATAGGAAACAATACACGTTTACTGCGCAAGATTCCACCGACCGTTTAATGCTTCGATCGATTCTCAGCTGTTTGAATGATCGGTCCTTATGATCGTCCTTTGGTCAACTAGCGTAGGTCGAGTTTCACATCCCAACTTTACCATAACCCACGTTTGAGTCCACATGATCAAGCCCCAGCAACGTGAAAATTCAAGGCATACCCTGTTAGAGGGAAATTCTATTCCATGTTTAGAATGTAGGCAGCGCATGGCATAGGTCGATCTTGATCGTCACCGTCCTCATGGTTATTAATAATGCCAATGACGGCACTATAAAGTCGAGATCAACACAGCCATATGTGTGCAAGTAGTTTGGTCGAACTGGACGAACGATCAAGCAACCAAGAGTAGCCACAAACACTTCTATGCTCTGATATTTCCATGGCCATTATTCGTTTTGGTCGATTTCAGTCCACGTTATCATGTAGAGATCGTCTCCAGTTGCTCCTCTTCAGTTGGCCATGTATCTTTGTACAACAAAGGGTCTTTTAATTGACCTACAAGTAGGACGAGAGGCACGTAGTTATTGAATCGCATACCAGCTAATGCCAGAATGAACGCATTAGTCCACGTAGCTCCTATAGACAGATTTTTTTTTGGGTATGGAAGATTAGAACTACACATAGTTTTTAATATCCAATCGAACTCGAGTAGTGATATGTCTATCAACTTAATTAATTGAATATCCATTACTCCTTTAAACTAATTCTCCATATTCATGATAAATCATGCTGCACAATTGTCCGCTGGAACAAGGATACTGAGGGAGAGAATGAAGCATAGCCATACATATACATGTTTTGGTCCCTTTGCCCTAGGGCAAAGGCAACTGAAATAATATAGCCACCTGAAAAATCCTCACCAGAGTTAGTCATAGCCACCAAGATAAATATTTGATAATGCAAGTGCAAAATTCGATATAAATGCACAATTATTGTTTACACGTTAACTCGCAATGACGATGACCGTACGTGAAACGCCATCTCCAGAAATTGCAAGATCGGTCTTCTCATTTATTGATGAACAGAAGTTTTGGTTGTCAATGGAATTTGAATCCGCTAGCTTTCATGTGTCTAAGGAAAATGATGGGTAACCATTCGAATACCTCGTTTGATTCTTCTAATCAAGTGGATTCAGATTCAGGCATGTCGTTAATTCTAGGATGAATTCTAATTTCGCATGAGTAAAGGTAACCGCCCTGGACAGTCCAGGTTGACCTAAATGCTATAAACAATGGAAAACGAGGTTGATGCACTAATCTAAGCCTGATAATTATTGATATACAGTACATATGTCGTTCAATATATAAAGGGTAGATTAGTCATATGCTATCATTTAGGTTACAAACCCTGGACATACTTATATACAAACCATTCTATGATTACATATAGATCAAAGCATCAAATCAAACCATAAAGTACTACTCGGTTTTTCTAGTGTATAGATTGATTTAAGAATTTTTTTTTAATTATAAAAGATTGGATCGATTCAGTATGCTTCACAGTTCAAACCATATAAGATAACTAAAAAGCTCTTTTTATTTTCTTAAAATGTGAAATTATTGAAGATAAACTTATGCCCATTCTAGAAGAATTGGTAAAATCCTAATTTAAAATCATAATAAAGAGGAGAAAAAAAATGTATATAAGTTTAAATGGAAGAAAATATGCATCAAAATCCACACTTCACAAAACAAAATTTGACTGGGCATTATTTTAAATTTTCTACTTAGTTTAGAATACCAGATAAAAAAATATGAATAGAAGAAAACAAATGAGTAGACAAACTTTTTCTATATACATTTTTATAAGAAGATGGAGGAGGTTGTAAATTTATGCTTAGTTATTATATTTATATAATATATGGAAAAAGACTTTATAAATATGTCATTTCTTTAGTTCTTTATTGGGAAAATTATAAGCAAAGGAATCAACACTTAGGATCCAGTTTAAATAGATAATCAAATTTTTAAATGATTAAAATAAAAAATTAACATTACACTAAATAGTTCAAATAAGAGATCTCATTATAATACTATTACGGACAATAATAAATTCTTTATTTGAACTACTTAACATGTTTACATGATAATAACAAATACTCTATTTAAACCACTTAGTATATTTACGGAACAATAACAAACACTCCATTTAAACTACTTAGTATGTTTACAGGATAATAACAGTTATTCTATTTGAATCACTTAGTATAATATTGATTCTTAATTTTAATCGCTTGAAAATTTGATCTCCTATTTTAACTATTTATCATAATGTTAATTTTCCATTTTAACTATTTGAAAGTTCAATTTCCTCTTTGAACCTAATCCTAAATGTTGATGTTTTCGTTTGTAATTTTCCCATTCTTCATTTTAAGAAGAAAAATACGATCTTTTTCTTTAAAAGATTCATTTTTTTTTAACTTTTATTTAATTTATCATTCTAAACCAACTATAAATTTTTGATTTAGTTTAGTTTGGAATTCTTTTCGAACTAAAACATTAAGAAAAATGTAACTTTTGGTTTAGATCAATTTACGGTTTCATTAGTTTTTTTCTCAACCCTACTATTGTTAATTGCAATCAAGTCATTCCATCATTATTGCAAATGTATGCATGCTAGCCACAACAAAAGTCCTAATGGAAAACACATTGTCATTTGAAGCTAACTCCATGCTACTAGTAGGTGCCACATTACTGTTGTCAATAACTCCTTCATCCTCAAGACTATTCTTTACATGGATAATGTCAAAAATACTAGCTAAGCTTTAGGGGTTTTTTCAATTTGGCATCTAAAGTTTGAAACTATTAAATATTATACCTAGTTAAACTTTTACCTATCAAATCTTACAAATGGAATTTGAAGTTGCTACATAACATACTCAACTGAACTTTTACTCATCAAATTTACTACTTCCATTATATTTAAAAAGATGATGTGGCAAACAATCATTGTTTGAAAAATACTAAGTGTAAAGATTAAAGTTCAGATAGTAAATTTGATTAATAAAAATTTGATTCAATGTGATGCTTAGTAATTTTAAATTTTAGGTATAACATTAAAGTAATACCTGATGTTCGGGTAATGATTTTGACATTTGCCCTTCCTGACACCCCTAACATAAACTTAGCACAAAATGTCACTACCTCATTCACCTTAGACAAATTCACTTCTACTAACTCCAATGATGCCTCTGCCTTTACTACCATCCCCAACACCACTCTTACCACTCGTCCATATCTACTTGCACTTAATCAATGCTCACTTCCATTCAATCATTCGCTCTTGCTTTCAACCTAACAAAGATAACTACTCTATCACTCATCACCCATTCTCCACCATTGCTACTACCATTGATCACCACTAACCTCAAATTAGCACCATCTAGATCTCCTTAATCGTCCTCACCACTAGTGTGTTACTTGCCACATAACCTGTAAACCTACTTTTCCCATACAACTAACTAACCATCTATCCATTATCACCCCATAAAATTTAGTCACAACCTTATTTGCAATGCTAAAGTGGTCACATTTAAACTCTATGTTGATAATTATCAACTTTGGTTGTGACTCATGGTTCCCTTTCTTATATTGATGGATTTCCATCATGTTGATGACTTTAACTCCATTTCAAAGAAATTACTTTTTCTCCAAGCAACATTCTTACACCTAATGGCAAATGTGTACTAGTTATGAATAAAACTACATGATTTGTGCAACCTTGCTCGTCACAATCTTTAATGGCATATATTTGGAAATTTGTAATATACTTATTACATAAGATGCTTGAATAGGCCTTAGCTAGTATTTCCTTAAGAACTTTAGGCTAGAGAACTAGAATAGCTTGCTTGTCATTCAACTACAATATAACTTCATAATTGACTCTTTGAAAGAGTTAAAATACATTCTTGATCAAATTACCTAGATTGGTTGATCGCTCAACACAACCGATCTTAGGGTTATTATCATGTCTACTATTTGAATTTTATTTTTATTTAATATTTGAATTTTGATATTACTTAATAATGTACACAATTGAACTTTCACTTGCTAGCATTATTACTTGAACTCTCACATTGGCTAGTATTGTATTCGATTTAGCTTTGATGTTACTAAAAAGCTACATTTAATTGAACTTTGACATTGTTTTCTTTGTCATAGTCAGGACCTTGTGTGAACATCATGCGTCCCTTTCTTTGACATGTGCAATGCCATTGGTCAAATTATATATATGGGATGACAAAAATGGGTAAAAGTTGTAATTTTTACAAGTATAAGTTTAATTGAGCATGACACTCAATCATATCAAGTTTTAGGAATAACATTAAAAAAGGTACCTAAAGTTTAGGTAATGAATGTGATATCATCTTGCTAATTTCATCACTCTTGCCTTTCATACTCTTCCTTGTGGCTAAGGATGTAAATGGGATGGGTTTGGGTAAGTTCATTGAAACCCAAACCCGACTCGGTAAAGGATTTATATACCAAAAACCTTCCCCGACTCGATATGGTTTTTTTTTTGTACCCAACCCAATTAACAAATAAAGTGATCCTAGCCCAACCTAAATGGTGATTAAATCTTTTTTTTCCATACTTCAACTTATTTTCATATATCATTTTTTTAAATTTATTATTAATATACTTATGATGGAAGGAAGGGAGGAATTAAATATAAAAATAATAAAATAAATATATTGCTTATAAATTATAATATTAATTTATTATTTTTTTAAAAAAATCGGGTCAGGTTTCTTTATCGAGTTTTTTCTAAATCCGATAACCCAACCTTAAATACTATAAGGTTTTTATCTAGTTGATCGAGACAAATACCCTATTACGATTCACTCTGGTTGCATTTATGGTTGTCATGCCTTAGTCATGACCCTTAGACATCCTCACCCTCTCATATTTGATCTAACGCCATGCTTAATTAGTAGCAATAATAGATTAAATTCTATAAGGTGGATGATTTAATACCTTGGCGCTTATCGCACCCTATACCTAGACCAAAAACTTCACTTTTGGGGTTTTGGTTATGATTGAGATTACTTCAAAGGAAAGGGCATTGTCCTCAAAGTTAACCCCATTACCAACTCTCATAGCACTAAATTTAGGGATAATGAATTCCTACCGTAAATTATTCAAGGCAAATACATTGTAATCATTAGCATAAGGAATGAGCATAAAATTGGATCAAAGTGTAAATCGAACCGAATTGTTATCATGGTATCCTTCCCAATTTATTTTTAAAAATTTTTCCACATTGAACTGAGTCAAATTAGAGGATAAACTGAACAAAGCTAGAAAGACCAAACCAAATGGCTCAGAAAAGAATATATTTCTTTTTTTTTAAAAAAAAACTAAAGATTAAAAATTGATAGAACACCGGGCTAACATATGAAAGTTTTGTTCTTATCTAAACAATTTTGTTGTGACTGTAAAACTTCATTATCATCTTGGATTAAGCTTGGTGTTTATGGAGGAAGTGCTTGAGAATTTGAGATTGTCGGATCGAGTTCCAATTGCATTTCGCCTTATGTTGATTTAGAGTTTTTTTCTTTACGTACTCTTGTCCAAATATATTATTTGACGTGACTTCTTTTGCCATATTATTTAATGTGATTTATTTTACTCTTTCCATATTTGCAAAATTAATTTGTATATTATTCATTATCATGCAATAAGTTTAGCATCCTTTGTTTTCTAATGATTATAATAAAAAGAAAAAATTCAGATCTATTCTATCGTATTGGAATATTATTTAGTTACAAATATCTTAACTAGGATCTTTGTTTGAATCATTAATATATATATTTACTCTTCCACTAGTGAATAGTAAGATTATTCTCCCACAACAAGAAAAAAGCCAATGATATGGGTTAAGATTTTCAAACTATCATGAAGCATAATGAAAAAAAGGGAAAACTACAAATAATTTTCAAAGCTTTTACTTCAACATGGATACATTCTTTTAAAAAATATATTTTAGCATCCTCTAAACTCTTATAAATTAACAACATTGAATTATTTACCCTTTTTTTAGGTGATTATGATGAAGGAGTGAGGATTCGGATTTAATCTATCCTACTAAAAGATTAGCATTTATAGCATTAAACTACAATAATCATAATATTATTATTAAAATTTATGAAATATCATCATACACTTAGATAGGCTCAAGAGGTTGTATTCGCACCGAAATTAAAATTTGAAGGATTGTTTACAATTTTCAGGAGTTATTTGCTACTATCAAAGTGATATTCGTACCAAAATTAAAGTTTTTGAAACTTATATGCATTTGTCCAATTTCTCATGATTGAAGATCGACGTATGGCCACTAGCTAGAGAAAAGAGAGGATATGTGCTTATGGCCCATATATAATTTCCATTCAAACTTATTGGGCTAGGGCTTCACAAAGTACAGAATATGGTACATGTGTACCAACATGCTCACGTTTGGGTTAGTCAACCACACATGATCGCCGCATCAAATTCAAAGTGCAAAGATGAAACAAGATATAAAGTTGTGCTCACAACATAATGATATAAATGATGACTTCTAGTTCAGATGAATTGGATTTAAATTACCCATTTATCATTATAATCACAGAAGAAAATAAAAATAAAAAAGAGTTGTACCTTTATAGACACCAATTGCTAGTGTTTCCATTAATGGGAGCAGGGCTAGTTAGGTACATTCAATTGATGGGCCAGGTATGGTTAATATGTATAAATCAAGGCTTTTTAAGTGTTGGATCCTGACTCAGATCCAATACAAAATCCCTGGCACTCGAATTGTAGATTTTTGCATTTTTCAAAGTTTCATACCTAAAAACATTTGATTCCATTTCAGATCCTGACTCTGATTCCATTGTCTATCTATCCTCTGTGTTCTATTTCAGATATTTGTATTTTTCAAAATATCTTACTTAAAAACAGGATAAAAGTAAATATAGTAACTACACTTCTAGATTTGAGTAATTTAATAATTAAAATTTTATTATTTTATAATTTAGTATGTGTACTTGAAAACAAAGTAGGATTTAATATCTCTATTATATACTAAATTATAAAAAAAATAAAACTTTAGACAAATTGCTCAAATCCAAAAATAAAAGTACTTTATATACCTTTTTGGCCTCTAAAAACATTTGATAACTTGGATAAGTCGTTTAATCTATTTTTTATTTATTAAAATAAAAAAAAATTGTAAGCGAATTGCAATTTTCACTCACAAAAGCATTAGTCGAGTGATAATATGCCTCAGTCAAAATCGCCAAAACATACTTTATATGGTTGTACCTTTGCAAGACATTTACAAATTTCATATACTTTCCCATAGAACCAATAATATCACTTTGTTATTGTTGGCAACAACAAAATGAGTTAAAACTAATGTATCCATACTTACCTAGACGGTTTACAAAGGAGGAAAACTCCCTTTTTTCTCGTTCCCTATAAGGATTAAACCTAGACCTTAGAATATCTTGAACCATTACATCGACCATTGAGAATACCCTTTAGAGTAACTTAATGGAAGTAAGCTATAATAGAGTAGCAATTATGGAGTATCAGAGTAATAATATAGTTGTTCAATTGGCTTAAATAGTATTGTTATTACTTTGCTTAGTTGATTGAATAGCTTTACATAATAAGGGCTGGATAACTAATATGTATCATAGTACCCCTATATATTTTTATAGTTACGATATTATAATTATAGTATTTTGAATATATTTAACTAATTATAATTTTATAATATATTATCATAACTATATAATTAATATTTACTATAAATATGAATATACATTAATTATTAATTTTTTACTAATACAATATGCGATATTATATATATATATTACCAAATATTATATAATTAACTTACTATGTTATGTCATATTATTTATTATTTATACATTATGGTTTCAGTAAAATTTAATTTTTATTTATTCGTACACATAAACTTAGTAATATAATTGTATTGTATATAACACGTATGTATTATAAACATTTTGATAATGTAATATAGATATTTTAATATCATAACATATTATAAATAGATGCATAATTATAGAATATATATTATGATCAATAAAAAATTATTTTATATATTATTTCTATTTATATTCATTAGTTAATATAATTATTTTAATATAATCTTATTTATATTATACATGTAATAATGAAATATTAAGCTATATATTATCTATAATAATATCGTATCATGATTTTGTTGTATCATATAATATCTTATCTATTATTTTATATTAATTATATAATTTTCTTAAACGAGCATCTATGAAAAGATGAAGTCAATGTTTTATTAAGGATGCAATTGCAATATTTTTATTTCGATCGGGATTTTCAAGGAAAAGAATTCCTTTGTAACAAGGAGTAGCAAATCCCTGGTTGGGGAAGAATTGCTATTTGTTGTTCTAAAAATAGGGATTTCTTATGGAATTGTGGTATCATACTTAAAATATAATTAAATGCAGTAAATGACTGTTTTATAGAATAGAGGGAAATAGAGCGGTTATTCTCCTTAATTGAACATGCATAAAGCTTCTAATTTAGTGGCAATTCTAGATAGGGAAATGCATTTTTATTTTTTTTCTTTTTTAAAAATTATGATAATTAAAAGCACATTTTAGAGCTTAAGCACCTAATTAGTTAAGAAAAGAAATAGAGATTAACCCTATAGCTAATGCATATAGGCTACAAAAGGGACTAAAAACCATAATGAAATCTACATTTAATATATGATACTTGAAAAAACAATTCATATCTATCAAATGTACTTTCATTTTAGGTCTACCGTTTGGATAGGTTATATAGGCTATTTTTTAAGTTGGCTAAATAAAATGTAATAAAAATTTTAAGTAAAGATTGCAAATGAGACTAATACTTATGCATTTTGGGTTTATAGGGACCAATTTATCTATAAGCTAATGCATTTAGCAAAACTCAAACTTAGACTCAAGGGAAGCCCTTATAAGGATACATAAAAGAAAGAGAATTCATTATGTCCGTCAACCATGAGACAATCCAACAACTAGCTTCAAAATCTAAATTTTATAAACACTTAGTTATTAGGCAAACAATAAATAGAATTCTATTGCATAGTGACTCTGCCTAAAGAGTGAGAAATACTTTAGAAGATTTTTAAGCACTCCAACTCAAGAGCTATAAGGTTGAAGCCGCAATTGTGTTTGAGCTCATGAGACTATTGTTCCTCCTCTCCACCAGTCTCCTTCTTATCTTTCCACATGTCATCCATGGTTGTCAAAATCCTAATTTAATTGCTATGATTCTATAAGTTTACCTCTTTGTAAGGTTTTCCCTACTTAAATCTCATATAAAATCATTTTTTTGTTAAAATCAAGTAGAAACCTGATTTAAATCCCTAAAATTATTAAAACTTTGATTTTACAAGGGATTCTATAAATCTATGTATTTTATAGTTTTTGACTTAATATTCTTATTTAATGAGCTTTTAAATTAACTTATGACACACTTTCATTACTTTTACTTAGCCTCTTGTCATGCTTTAATATAAGAAAATACACTTCTAGGTTTTATCTCCTTTCCCCCATTCAAACATCACAACCTCAGTCTTTTCCACTTCTTCTTTCATTTTGACTTCAAATCTAACATTTTTTTAGCTTTCACAAATGGACGACTAAGGAACTATTACAACACATGAAGCTCTAATAGCTTTCTTATTAGTTTGGATAAAAATGATATTGTGGAAGAAGTTGGTGCACATATGAATTTGAAGAGTCATAATAATTAAAGATGATTTGAAAATTCATGATAATAATGCTATTGAAGATGAAGTACGGGTTGATACTTAAAAAAACTTAGAGTTAGAAGGTATGAATATCATTGATAACGATACTAATATTGTTTGTAGTAGTATTAATAATGATGTTAACAATGATGGTGATAAGGAGAACAATGATGATAATGATGGTGGTGGTGATGGAAAAGAATGTGATAGCTTTGATAAGGACGAGGGTTTGCATATTAGATTCCAATGCATTTAGGAGTTCTATTTATTAAACCAATTTACCCATATAGGAACAATTGTATAAACAAGTTTTAGGTAGTATTAACATATCAAGCTTTGCTTATCTGATTATATTGGTGTATTGTATGCCAAATCACTAGCTCCCAATAGAAGTGCTTATAAATTCCATATATTTACTTCCTTGAAAAAAGGGCTTAAGCATACCGTAAATGCTAGTTAGGTAATTAATTAAAACAAACATTCGTAGCTTAATATTTAGGATTAAAAAGCATCTTGGAATCATTTAGGTCATGAATCCCCTCACACACTGGTAAATGGATAAATTTATTGAATGAGAGATAATCTAAGCCCAGACATTAAAACATCATTTGAATAGGCCTCATGGATATGGATCTATTTCTCCATGATACCCATGGAGTGGACGCAACCATGCATTCCTTACTTTGTGAAAGACCATATTATGATGGAATTATTGGGTTCTTAGAAATCTTAACCCCAGACCCACACATTAAAAACATCATATGAGTAGGCCCTATTGATATAAATCCAATTCTCTATGACACCTGTGGATGCAACCATGCAATATTCTTATTTATTATGATGGAATTAGTGGGTTCTTACTTTTTAGGCCTACGCTTGTGGGGGTGAAAATTTTATATGCAAAAGTTAAATATAAAACTTCTCTCCTTTAATTTAAAATTGGATCCTTTTATCTCAATTTTTTTATCATCTTCTCTTTGTAGCAAGTAATAAAAAAGCTGCATATCTTCCATATAATTAAAAAATAAAAAATTGAGGAAATGACACATAAAATTTGTTATGTATAATATAATGAAAATGTATTGGTTAATATACATTTATATAACCTAATATTGATGGCAATTTTCATACAATTGTTCTATAGATTTTTTTATAGTTATTTTGTATAGTAAAATTATTTTTTCTCTATATGATATAAAGAAGATCCATCAATTTTTTTTTCCCAAAAAAGATTATAGGTTATTTTTTGCTAACAAATATGTTTTTGTATAGCCTAAAATTAATATAGCAGTTTTCTAATGGTTTCCTTAAAGATTTTATATAATCACTTTTTAGGGTAAGGAAGAGTAAATGAATTAGCGGTTATTCTAATAGTTTTTTTTTTTCAAACTATGTGAAAAAATGAGAGAAAGTGTGGAGGGGGAGGGGGAGGGAGAGAGAAAAAAAGTGGTAGGTGGGAAGAGAGATTAAGGTAAGGCAGAATGTGTTGGTAGCTACTAAGTAAGTTATTTATGGGAAAAGTGGGTGAGGAAAAAAAATTATGTTATAAAATTGAAGTTGAATAAAAAAATTAGTGGCTTAATGATAATAGATAGAAAATAAGGAAAAATAAAAATTTAATCTTCAATCTTTGCCACTTTTTTCTATTTTAGTTCTAAACATTTATTTATTTATTTTTATGTTTCAATCATCAATGTCTGTAAACATTTACAAACAATTCTTTTTAATGATGATATTAACTTTTCCATTGGGAATTATATGTAGCACAATCTTATTGATCCATGTATTTTTATGGAAAAAGTTATTAACATTTGTCACTCTTTCCATTGTAGTCCCAAAAGTTTATTTATTTATTTTGCATTTGAGTCCTCGATATTTACAAGCAAAATCATTTTAGTAATGATATTAACTTTTCCATTAATTAAAAAATTCAGAAAAACTAAAAAAATGCCTAAAAAAAATAAAACATATAAATACACATCAAGGTATACATGATATATATGTATGTATGTATTAGTATTTGAGTAAATTAATAAAAAATAGAAAAAATCAAATAAATAAATAAAGAAGGGGTTTCCCATAACTATTTTTTTTTATTTTTCCTTTCTTTTCTTTTCTTTTTTATTTTTTAGTTTTTTCTTTTTTTAATTAATTTTATGTAATCTCTATGATTATATTGTATTCTTATTTTATATAATTATATGAAACAATTGAATTGCACCATGTGAAAATTTCTAATGGAAAAATTAATACCATCATTAAAGTAACTTGTTTGCAAAGGTTGATGACTTAAATGTAAAAAACTAAATATTTAAAACTGAAATAGAAAAGATGGAAAAAGTTAAGAACTAAATCTATACTTTTTCTATGAAAATACGTAGAATAGTAAGATGGTGTCATATGTAATTCTTAATGGAAAAGTTAACACCATTGTTAAAAGGACTTGTTTACGAATGTTTGTAAACATCTAGAACTCGAATGTAAAAATACATATATTTAAGATTGCAATAGAAAAAGTGGCAAATGCTGAGAAATAAATAAATATATTTCCTTAAATAATATTGACAAATGATGTGGTAATATTTAGAAAAATCAAAAGACAATATAGGTAAAAAAAACAATGATATTTAATGCATTTTATATACTATATATTGTTTATATTCATACAAACTAAAAAAAAATGAAAATAAAAAGATTTACTTAAAGTTCTGTGTAATATCCATATTTAACTTGTACATTGTACCTAATATAGAAAGTAATAATACAATTAGTTGAGACTAGATATGGAGGATATGGTAGGAAACCTATCATCTATGTCATACCTTGAACTCGATGGCACACCTCAATTTTGCTGCTTGTTCTTATTATTTGGCAAGTATATGCAAAACTTTGGAGTTTCCACTCATTTTATTTTTTATTCCATATTATTGTACCTGAAACTTTTATAAGACAAGTCCAAAAGGGGTGAGTAATGATGCTAGATAAGTTAAGTGCTTCTACAAATATACATAGATACATAGCTCTCACTTAATTATATTAAAGTAGAGAAACAACACACATAGCATTACAAGAATTGAAAGTTAAATCATTTTATACCAACTCATATGCCGTATCAATCATCTGTGAGTCAATCCATTGCTTTTTTATATAGTCACATCCTATACTACAATAATATCTACTTAGCAACTTCTCTTTAAGTTTCTCGACTAGAATTAGTTGTAAGTTTTCATATCAACGACCCGGCTATTCACATATATATTACCTTAATGCATAAAACTATAAACCACAATGGTTTCTGAATAACTTGTCCATGACCCACCTATCCTAAATAGTTGTGGGCACTAGTGTTAACCATAAGCAAGAGAATAGTTAGATCCATAATATTTTATTCTCGGGTTCATAACTAACTCACATGATTAGCTACCAAGAAAAGCAAAACAAAACTTGTTTAGAATTTGCTTACTAGTCTTCACTTATTTTTCTTTTCTATAATCAATCCAATGATTAATCATGAAAAAATAATTAATTTGGAAAACACGTTAAGATTACTTTATTTTATTTAACAGGTTTTTGGATCGATAAGTTTCAAGTTAAGGTAATGCCCTAGACTTAGGATGTTATAGCACACCACGTGTCAAAACTAACTAATGACACACAAAGACACAAGAATCAACTAATATCTGTAATGATAATCTATAATAACTACCAATAACACAATAATAGAAATCTTGAAATACCACAATTGAGTGGCTCAAAAGAGTCTTACTCTACATTTACCAGAAACACACTAAACAAAAGTACTAAAGTCACTACTCTCAAAACAACCACTAGAACAAATAATTGAAAACCCGAAGCAACATAATTGGAGCCTAACTCCAAGCCACAAAGTCTAACTAGAATAAAACAGAAGTAATAGTCTATCTTATTAGGACTACTATTCATCAATATAGTAGTAATATTGCTACTTTCCCCATCTTGATAGAAGAAACCTGCTCTAGAGTCATCATAAGCTATATTCTTGTAAGACAAACTTGTAGTTGAAAAAAAACAAAGGATGAGCTAATACCTAATATGTGAATATCCACTAGCACAAGTGTATGTTAAGCAATCACAGATAACAAGCAAATATGCAATAATTATATATATATAAGCCATTCATTTATTATCTTTACTTGGAGCAATATGCAATATATGCAAAGAACAAAGTACATCAAATCAACCATAAATTACATAAGTCTATGAGTCCTTATCCAAAACCTAGCCTAGATCATCTCAATACAAAACTTCATTAGGGACAACTATACTAATCATCGGGAATCTATCCTATCATCATCAATCTCAATCATACATTAGCAACTAAACACTTTTGCAAGCTAAATATTAATTGAATTTATTTATTTTTTAACTTAGCATGCACAACCATCAAGCACAGTAAACACGTATCTAAATTGATAATCTCAACAATGGAAGTCTCACTATGCTTAATTTTTTTATAAATAAACATAAATAGAAACTTAGTATTTTATATGAACTAGTTAATTATTTTTTACATGTTTATTTTTTGTCTCCCCTTTAAATACCCTCTTTCAAATATAGCTTGAACTAATAAGTATTTGTAACTTTATGAGAGATAATTTCAATGGAAATGATGTTAATGGGTTAATTAATTTTATCAAAAAATTGAATCATTAAGTCCCACATCCTAATAAGGAGTTACCATTCAAATGATATTAGTTTTCACTAATCAAATGGTGATTAGGGAACCTTGGTTGCTTTTTTGATTCTTATCGTCTTGATGGTAAGAAAACTATTTTCCTGATGGGAACTTTATACTACCATCCAGCCTGTAACTGTGAATTCTACACAATATGTAGAATTTGATAGCCTTACTCTTCCCTTTGTTTCCTTCTTACTTGATTACCCCACTACATCAACTATGTTTTCGACTCTTTTATACTCTTTTCCTTTCACAATATAGACTCAATTTTATATGCCCACAATATCTTTAATGCACCAAAAATCACCAAAAAAAAAAAGAGAACTTACTTGAAGTTCTGCAATCTTGAACAAACCAAACTCCCCTACACATAGAATCTCAAGTTCTTTTAAGAAATTACATTCCTAGATTAGTCACAACATAAAACAACATGTTTAAGTCATTAGAATCTCCACTTACTAAACTATGCACCCCAAGGTATGAATTTTGCTACACTACTCCTCAAGAACTTGTGTAATCTCTAAAACTACAATCCCCAACATGTGTTACTACCATTCGCAACTAAAATGACACAATAAAACGAGTCTTTTGAGGGGCTTACTTTGTGGATTCTTACAGGTTTAAGGTGGCATGGAAGAAGAAACTGCTGGAAAAGATACATATGTGAGAAAGAGAGAAGAAAAAAAAAAAAAAGAGGAAGAGAGGGGTATACTGTTTTGATATAAGGTAGTGGATTTAAAATTTTTGAAGTTCCAAATTTACCCCCACACTAAACACTTAATATCATGAATGCCATTACTTTTAGAAAATTTTATTTATTTTATTTTATTAGATTTTACATATGCTTTTAAAGGAAACTAAGAGGTGACAATCGAATTTGGCAAAGGATTGGTTCGATTAGTCTATGGTAATGGAAACAAGAGCTAAGTCAATGGAAACAAGAAATGGTTAGTAAGAGATTTGTTCCCTCCATTTTACCCTTCTCATAGTTTGATGTCTAGATTTTATATAAAGGTCTTAATGGTTTTTTTTCCATATATTTTACTCACATATTAAAAAATTAATCCTAACTTATTGATTGGATTTAGATCTATATGCTTAGCATCTTATCCATAAAAGATACCATGCAACCTTAGCAACTACTTCTCTAAGATCAATTATTCACTCAACAACACCATCACATCTAATAGTAGCATTTGATGCCCACTCTATATACATGTGATTTGCTTTTCCTTGTCTTAAAGCAATCGAAGTTCAGTACTATTAACTTTTGGCATTTGTCTTATCTACCATCGGCGGCGGTCGTCGAGGGTCCCTTTGGGCTATCAAAATAGAAGTCTTCCTTTTAAGAAGATCTATGTTTCACCTCGCAATCTCTCGAATCGATTTCATTCTTGCACATTACCAATCAGTGTGCTTTCCAAACTATAGGATAAATTATCATCTCGATTCTTATAAGGTAGACGATGTTATAGATTTCGATTCTTATTATTTCAATGGATGTTGGTTAAAATTTTAGGAATTATGATTATTTACTTAGCAACTCTTATTATCCTTATATATCTTCACCATAACTATCGTAAAATATAAAATATACAATCATTTAAACATTGAGCTCATAACAAAAATAAATAATATAGATATTAGATAGTTTTGTATACATTAAATTTCAAATAGATATAAGATAAAACATAGTAAATATACATATACGATATATATAAGAAATAGAAACTGGAAAAACAATTCAAAAGGCCCTAATTGGTATTCTCGCGTTGAATATTGGCAATTTTTACGGACTTATATATGTCAATGGTTAATTGGTAAAGTAAGCAATTAGGTTAACTTAGTATTGAGAGTTTGGATTTCGATGTCCTAAAACAAGTGGGGCTCATATCAATCATGTCCCATATATTTTAAACGAGTAATTTAAATTAAAGTTAGCAATTTATATTATAGATTGTATTTTATGTTTGTGTTTGAAAAATCTTAATCAATAATATAATTCATTTATTAATCGTATATAAAATCCTGAACTTATAACCAAACTCATTTAAAGTGTCTTGTTCGGGATCAACTTGTTTATCGATTAAAAAATTCTAAATAAATATATTATAACTATTGAGTTTCTATTTAAAAATCCTAGTATTGTGTCAATGTACATAATGCTTATAAAAAACTTATATAAAAAAACTATACTTGTGCTTGCAAAAATAATTTTCTCTTTTTAAGTTAAATATGTAAATATACCCCCCCCCCAAAAAAAAAAAATTATAAATTAAAATACTATGTGATTAATTTAAATAAAAATTTATAGTATATTTATTTTGTGAGTTAAGCCATAGCATTACTTGATTGATTTAAACAAAAATCTATGAATACATTCAATTCAATTTTACTAAAAATACTAAGCGACTACATTAATGAGTTTGAGACTTAATGGAATAGATATATAGAAGTTTTGACTATATTATGTATACTTTGTTTTTTTTTTTTTTTAATGTTGAAAATTATAATATGAAAGGATAAAAAGTTGAGTATTATTCTTATAAAATGAGGTCAAAGTAGATAAGAATAATAGTAACTAGCACGATCAATGGTAAGCCATAGTAGTGGATGACCATAAGGAGAGGCAAGGGGGTGTAGACATATACTAGATAAGAGGTTAAATAAGAGATAACATACTATAAAATTGAACAACTAATATTAGAAATCTTAAAAATCAAGTTTATGTGTCTAACCCAACTAATATTATAAATCTTAAAAAACAAGTTTATGTGTCTAACTCGAACATGTTTACAAGACTTGTTTATTAAATGATTTCATACATAAGTTAAGATGCTAAACCTGAACTCAATCACATTTGCAAAAGAGGTTCAAATGGGTTTAGCTTATTTATTAATTATGTTAAGTTTTAGTTACATAAACTCGTTTATAATCATGTCTTGTTGTGTCTAAGTTAATGCATTGAGTCTTAAATTGCTAACCCTAGTTTAAATTCCTTAGTTTTATGTTATTTCATCAAGTAAATCACTCAATTAGTATCTTTAGTGATATATGATTATATAAGTGGATGGTTTACTTAGAACAATGACATAAGCATGGAAAATTAAAGTAACTCATTAAAGAGCTAAGGGATTCATATTGGAATTTTATATAAATATAAATAACTTAAATGTTTCACTTGAAATGTAAAGACTCAATTGGATTTTAGCATAAATATGTGTAGAATTTAAACAATTCACTTAAAACATGTATTACTTTATTAGATTTTTGCTCAATCATAAATAGTCATACTTATTTCATTTTCATGCAATGGCGGATGGTACTAAGGTTGGGAAAAAAACCAATCGAACCAGATTGAATCGAATCAAATTGTAAATTAAGTTTAAATTATGTTTTTAGGTTCGAAAAAATTATGAGTCGAACAAAACCATTTTTTTTTTTTGTATTTGAAAAAATTACTAACCGAATAGGATTATTTCAAATTGAACTGAATCATAAAAAGTAAAAAAAGGAAAAAAATGGTAGTAAAACTTTAGAAAATGCATAATAAAAAAAGGGATTTCATGTTATTGATTCAATTCTTCTTCTTATTTTGTCTTTATCAAATAACTCACTTTATATATATATATATATATATATATATATATATATTTGCATTCTAATTGATATAAAAATTGGAATTACTTAGGGAGATCAATTTTTTTTATATATATCAAATAGGTATTAAAGATGATGAGTGATACAAAAGAAAATGATAATAAATTGAATATTTTTATTTCAAGTATAATTTTTCATATCTTATTGATTTATATATTAAAAAAGCTAATAATATATTTAAAAATGATTTGAATAATAAATCAAACCTTTCTTAAATTAAAAAAAAATTGCAAATCAAATAATTTAATTAGGTTTAAAGAATAAATCTACCTACACATTGATAACTTATTTCGGTGGCAGAATAAAAAATGTGGTTACGAGATTTACTAAAAGCACGCTATGTTAACTTAAGGCACCTTCCAGGATGGCCATCCGCGAGAATACAAAAAGTGACCAATCAAAAGTCAGGAAGCGGCGCGCCACGGATTGCCACATAGTCCGTTCATATAATGCAATCCAACGGGCCAAATCTCACACTGTCTACGAAACCCATCCTCGGAAAACACAAATTGAACGGAATATATTACCCCGCCATAGCGCTCTCTTCACTTCACACATTCTCGCTTACAGAACAGGAACCACCAATTTGAAACCTCAGTAAATCAAAATGTCTGGTCGCGGTAAAGGAGGCAAGGGGCTTGGGAAGGGAGGAGCAAAACGTCACCGTAAGGTGTTACGCGACAACATCCAGGGAATCACCAAGCCCGCAATCCGCCGTCTAGCTCGTAGAGGCGGTGTCAAGCGTATCAGCGGTCTCATCTACGAGGAGACTCGTGGCGTTCTTAAGATCTTTCTGGAAAATGTGATCCGTGATGCCGTTACCTATACTGAGCACGCCAGGCGTAAGACGGTTACGGCTATGGATGTGGTTTATGCTCTTAAGAGGCAGGGTAGGACTCTGTATGGGTTCGGTGGTTAGGGTTTGGGATTCTAGGGTTAGGTCTTGATGGTTTGGTCGTTGGGGTTGTAAATTTGGGAACTTTATGCTGTTTTTCGATATTCTGGTGTTTCAATTTCAGATGTAGTTTAATGGAAATGAATTGCGAATCTGTTTTTGTGATAAGATTTTGGTGTTCCTCGCATTGCTTTTCTCGCTTGCAATATATTTTATTTTAGCTATGAGAGTGGAATCTTCTTGATTAACTTTTCTAATTAAAATTTGTCTTTATCATTACATCAAAGTGCAATGGTTTTATTGGGTTTTAACTTGTTATAACAAGAAAATTTGAATTGCACTTCCGGCGGACATGAATCCTAATTCTTAACTAGGCTGGGACATTGGAAGTGATTTTGAGTTTATCGTCGAGGAGACAGGATGACAAGAACGCAATTAGAAATACGATTTACATACGATTGATTATATTATAAGTTAATTAGTTATAATAGGATGTGCAATAAGAATAAGAATGATTCTATCATAATTCAATTGCTTATGATTATTGTTTGATTTTATGTAGTTTTAGGAGTGGCTCGAGCATACCCATGTTTTGAAATTTTGGACAAGCGCCAATGGTGTGTTTCTTCGATTTGGTCCCTTATTTTATTTTTTAAATAATAAATTTATTTGAGCCAAGGTCTTAGATCCGCTAAAGGAAGGCTTGCAAGATTGATAGAGCAAAACAAAGAGGTGGACACGTACCGCAGAAGTATTTTGCGCAACATTTCTGGATGTATGACAGCATCATTATATCATTGTTGAGTTACTTGTGCATTTTTGAAGTATAGGTTTTAAGATATAGGATAGAAAAACCTCATATTCTTATCTTATTATGTAAGAATAGGTTTTGAAAATTTTAATTTGGAATTTATTTTGTAACTTAATATTCACATAAAATTTATTCAATCAAGTAGAATAAGGATGAATGCCTATTCAATAGTAATGCACCCTTAACTGCTAGTCAATATTTTAAGAAATGTCAACTTTATTTTTGAGGTTTTAAAAAAATAGTATTTTAATATTTGTCTATATTATTTATAAAACCAAGGAAAGAATTCATTTTATTACTATATTACTTAATGAGCTGATAAGGGAGGTGTTTAACTTAGGAAATGAGTAAAGGCCTCCAATTAAGAAGCCCTGAAAACTTGGACTTTACCTGATAGTAAGTCATAAATTTTTAATGTGCTGTATTTTGTTTTTGGGCTTAAACCGAGTTTGTTTTTGAAAATCTTACCTGGTAATATAATTGAATTGCTAGTAAACGTATTTTATGTTTTAGTCAATTTTATCTTAAATAAATGAAAGATACAGCCATTAAGCCTCTAGGAAAGATGCTTTTTTTTTTTTTTTTTTTTTAAATTGATGAAAACTTGATGGAAAAATTAATGCATGAGTAATTGGACTACTAATTCAGACTTTAGTGCTTTATGGCTAAAATAAACGAATATGAAACCTGAATGCATGGTTTGTTGTGATTCATTGAAAAAATCGATTTAATACATTCAAATTGGTTATTGTTAACGATATTAAATTGTTTCACTCTTGAGATTATAGTTTTTATTTAGGAATCTTAATATAGAAGGAAATCAAACGTTAAAAATGTTATTCTTATTATAATCGGAGTCAAACCGAATAGGGTTGACAATGAAAGAGAATAATTGATACATGGTTAGACCGACGGTACTGCAATAGTAGTGCAATGGGAAAGAGAGAGGGGTATGGAGAAGAACACTTAAAAGGATATAAGGATATGTTGTTAGTAAAGTATAAATTTAAAGAACAATGTTAAAATTATAAACCGAATTTTAATTAGTTTTTCAATATTTCATGTGAAGTTTGAAATTATTAAGTTTCGTGCTATCTTATAATTGTTTACTGTTGAACATTTTATCTAATAAGTATTTATCATATTATCATTTTTCAAAATGATGGAAATAATAAATTTAATAAATAAAAATTAGGTTGAATATGATATTTTATAACTTTAAACCTTGGGTGTAAAATTCTAAAAATAAAAAAAAATAAAATAAAAACATCAAAAGTTTAAGTAATATTTTTTACATTATCCATGAAATTCAATATAAACATTAAAAATCCTAATTTTAAACAAATTTACATATTAAACTGAATATGTTTCCCTGATCTATGTATTAAAAGAGTTTCAGTATTGGATCTGAATTTAAACATGTTTATGAATGGATTGAGTCGATATAATTTACTTATTAATCATATTAAGTTTTCTTTATTTAAATTTATTTATAATTATATTATATCGTATTTAATTTAGAGGGTCTTGAAAAAAAAGTTGATAAATGATAGGGAAAAATGTTAATGAGGCGATCAGTTAGAACGGACATTTGCAGCTCAATATTTTAAAGATTAAAGATATCTTAGAATCATTTAGCATTATCTACTAGTTGATATCATAAATCTCCTTATAAGTAATTTGAGTAAGCCCTATAGCCTTGAGGTATGCTTCTATTTCTCCATGGACTCGTGGATGCACCAATGCATTTCTTAAAAAATGACCAAATCCCAGTGGAATTATTAGGTTTTAGCAATCTTAAGCCCAGGCATCAAAACATCGTATGAGGGGGCCCTATAGATGTAAATCTGTTTCTCCATGACACCTGTGGATGCAGCTTGGGAACATCCTTATTTTGGGACAGGCCATATATGATATGGAATTATTGGGTTTTTAGGCCTAGCCTATGCTTCTACACAGAGGGGGGAGTGGGGTGGGGAAACATGTATATGCTATGACCTATATTATGTTTAAAAGTAATAGTTTATATTGAAGCAATTGCTACACAAATATACATTTTTTAAGGTTATTTATAATTTTTGGATTGTTTAGTTGATTATAAAAATGAGTGAAATTCAAGTAGTTGATTATTAGAAGTAGTAAATTTTAGATAGTTAATCGTAAAAATAAATAAAATTTGAATAATAAAATTGAAAATTGAAAATTTTAAATAGTTAATTTGAAAAATAAACAAAATTAGATATCAAATGTACATTTACTTTTTTTTTTTTTTTTCAAATACGAGTGATTTATATTCGGGAATCTTACGTTGCTCTGTCTTTTTCTTTTCTTTTCTTTCCTTTTAATCAATTCATCACTTATTAAATCCACATGGTTTGCCTAGCCAGCCAAAAACATATTACAACAGCTGTCTTCATCTTTGTTTAATGCTTTCACAACAGTCTGGGCAACTTTGTCCCGTCACTAGCCCATTGACATACGAGAGGCAATCATAGTCGTGACATATTAGGAACTTAACCTATAAAAAGATTTTACTTAAATTTGGTGTAATTTTCAAGTAAAATACTAGCCCCTCGTTCACTTAGTTGTAATAGTAATTCTATTATAATCTTATTCCATAAGAAATTATTATTACGGTATTTAGTTGATTTTTAACGTGGAATAATTATTCGTTGGTGGAATTGTGATATAGAGGATGGACATCGACGCTCGAGAGATACGGTCAGATCTATGTTAGAGTTTAGAACGGTGTACTAATTGATTATCTTAGCTTTCTAGGTGAATGATAGCGGCAAATGAATCATAGATTTAGGGTTTTTGTAGAATGCAAACGATTGCTTTTTTCTTCGACTATGATGTTTCTAGGTGTTAGTGAGCGTATCTATTTTTGTTAGAAGGGTATTTTTATATTTTCCTTTCTTATTTATGTCTTATTTCTTTTTTTATTCTATCAATTGAACAATGTAGTACGAATTCTATTATATTCAACTAAACAATATTATAGTAATTACAGTTCTATTTCATTATCCAGTGATATTTATTTTATTATAATATTATTCTATTCAATGAACTAAATGAACCATAAGTACTATAAGGTTAAGGTTAATGGAAGGTGTTAGGAGGAATTGTTGCATCCATACGTGTAGGTCCTTAAATTATCCAGTTGTAGATTTTTACATGAATTTGTAAGAAATGTTGAAGACGAAGCTAACCGGAGAATCACGTTAAACTAAGAAAATATTTGGTGCTAGTACCACAGTATTCCGATTTCATATAACACGCATGATATTGACTTCTAAGTTGAATTTAGGGACTAATGTTGTCTTCAGACCCAAGACAAAGCTCCAATCGAATTGGTGTGATCACTCGCGAATTCACGCAAATAGGGTATAAGATGGATTCTGGCTAAAGGTATAGGAAACATGCATGGCTTGTTTAGTTGTATTTTGTTGTTTGAAATGTATATTTAGCCTAATTATTTTGAAAATTATCATTTTATTGTCATGCTGATTTCCTAATAGAATAAACAAAGTTTAAATCTCTTTTTCCATTGTAACCATTAAGATCTGCTGTGGGTTGCTAAGGATTAGAAAAGTCTGAAAACAATATGATGTGTTTATGGCCCGCTGTGAGTGCCCTAATTCTTGGTGGGTATGTATTATTCTGCCGGGATAATCGGAAGAGTATATACCACAAATCTTCATTGAAAACTCCTCCTCCATCTAGAATATCGTAAGACATGATAATTGCGCATTTAGTGGATGGTGATGCAAGCTTTGAGAAAAGAAAGGTGGAGGGTTTAAGAATTAAGATATGTTTTTGGCGTTGGGGTTTGATTGACTTTATCTTCGCACGCTTGAGGTTAAGTTTGGCTTTTGCTGTGAAGATAACATAAAGCATTTATCAATGTAAATTTTTACCAGATCCTTCACATGAACTACGTGTTAAATTGAAGCGTTTTAGTCGGTAGCAGGAACACCTATGGGCACATTCTTTATGGTTTAGTTTTAGCATAAACCGCCGTAAATATATCTCCTTAACTCTGTTACATATGTATTTAGTTTCTATATATTTAAAACTGCATGTTTAAATTCTTAAATTTTTGGAAAATATAAAGAAGATGCAACCGTGTATTTTTTAAGAGATAAGAGTTCAATGCACGCAAAGCAAACTTCAACATATTTGCACTTTAACCTAAGTTTTACTCTATCCTAGATTGAAGCAAATAGTCCGGTTTACACGAGTCTTGGGCTTTCCGTCCCCTGTACGAGGAACTGATTCTAGGTTGCAATTTGATTCGCGAAAAATGTTTTCA
The DNA here is from genome assembly GCA_037954665.1 of Laguncularia racemosa. Taxonomy (NCBI): domain Eukaryota; kingdom Viridiplantae; phylum Streptophyta; class Magnoliopsida; order Myrtales; family Combretaceae; genus Laguncularia; species Laguncularia racemosa. The sequence continues at coordinate 2,118,084 of JBBMOL010000036.1, forward strand.
AATCTGTTCAATGTTCTTTTTTTTATTTGATCTTATAAGATGCTACATATTATGATACTAACTACTAATCTCAAAATGTCATAGTTGTGACAAACCATTGAGCTCTTAGAATGAGGTATTGTTCATTATGATGATATTAGATACTTCCGGTGAATCTGTTCGAATACTGTAAATCTGTGTGGAAATTACAGCTCTAACGTATCGCTTTTCCGTCAAGCAGAACACAGACCCAACCGATGCGGGCTAGCGGAGTGATTTTTATATTGAGTGCTATATCTCTTGGTATGTTCTTTTATATATTATGGAATAGAGAACTGCCATTATATTAATGATGATATGCTTGGTTGGGGGAATAAAATAAGATGAAAATTCCGTAAAATAGTTGTTATATTAATCAAACATAATAATAAATTTGCAAAAACCAAACCTCCCATAACAACTTAATGGGGGATTAAGTGCTTAAACAAAAATGTTCATGATCATACTTTGAGGATTGAGCTCTTCTTAAAGCAAAATTGTACAAAAATTTAATCTTATCCAGTATTTCCATGGTGGAGTTAGATTTTCATGCAAAGTAAAAAAAAAGAAGTATAAATACTAATATATATTTAAAAAAGGATATAACACTATACTCGTAAACTGTTTTTTTTTTTCTTTTTAATGTGATTAATCATTTTTTCTTTAATGATTTTCGAAATTGAAGAATGAATGGCAAGCATTGGAACACTAGACACGGTGAAATGTGGCAAAGATGGCCTTCCATAGCACGAAACTATCGTAAAAAGGTCATCCGATTCATGGAAAAGAGATGAAAGAGATTTGAAGCATTCAAAGAACGTGATATGATTTTAATTGGAACCGACAGTTTTTATGATTCTGTGGGCGATAAAACTTTTTCAACCAAGTTTAAAAGAATGTGGGAAATTGAATAGAAGGACACTACATGATAAGGAATAACATATAATCCTCAAATCAAAAAGTGGTTAACAGATAATAGTTAAGTTAATAGATAATTAAGGGATTTTTTAACTACTTAGTTTAAATGGGTTCAAATCATTAATAATTCGGACTAATAATAATATATTTTTTTTGGCTTAGTGGGCAAATTAATCTTAACCTTCTTGGTAAGCTAGGGTGCTCACTAGATCCACCCATACCCAAAGGGATGTAACATCTAGAAGATTTGTATACAAGCATAAAAAGAACGGGTATTCATCCGTTCATCACAACCATGATTTAATGGCATTCATTATCAAGTCCTATACATACATGCCACTTAGCTTCCCATTCTTTGGTGAATTCATTCGTCATCAGTTTTAAATGTCAAGCTTCAGCCCTTCTCAAGAATAGAATTTCAAGAATGATGAAGTCGAGCTCCCATTTTACTTCTTCCCAGAATCCTCTCTAATTTCTCATGTTGCATCACTCTTCTAAGATTACATGAAGTATGCGAATCACGCTCATACGCGTGGTATAGCAAATCTGAAGTAGCGACAAACTATTACGTCTTAAATCATGAAATTCGTGACTTTTTTTTTTCCAAATAAGAAAATTAGAAGAAGAAGAAAGAAAAAAAGAAGTTATGTCAACGAAATTGACGTCACGTGCACATCCGAATAAACTACAATTATCCTCTTGCCCTAATGATTCGTATAACACGCCCGACCTTGATTTGCCATTTCATCACGCACTCTCACCGGCAAACATTAAAGAGAAGCAACTCAAGGTGTCCGTGAGTCAAAGGGTTCAATTGAAAAAAAAAAGAAAATTTTAAGAGCCAAGTGAGTAGTGATACAACAGTTATCAAGAATCGACAAGCATATGCAATAAAGGGAACCATCCTCAGGTGCACCATATGGTACTATTACAAGACTAGACAAATCGTAGACCACGAGAATCATGAACTTAGTTTGTTGTTGCTCGAGAAAGTCAAGAAAGCAACTCAACGAAGGGTTTTTTTTTTGATGTCTTTCTCTTCATGTTGTGCTCCCACTTTTAAATGATAGTAAGTAAAGAAGTGCTCATGTCCACGAATTATTATCATAAACAATTTTTTCCGCCCACCACCAAAATCGGCCGATTGGATCGGACCCATCATCCATTTTGATGTCAAGGAAATGGATTCCCTTCATTTTCATTATCTTCATTTATATTAATTTACAAATTAATGATTCATATTACTCAAAATTTTTAACCATCTTATGCTTTTATTTTCTTTTTTTATAATCTCAATTACGTTTGTGGGCTCTCTTGATGGCCTTGAATGTGAAGCAGGAGGAGCCTGTAACTCTTGCGTTAGATGGTGTTGACGGCATTGTCGAAGTCTCGGAGAGGCACTAGACTCTAATATGTAATATGGCTTGAAGATTCACCCTATATATCCCTATCATGTCGAAATGCTTCAATAGAGGTAAATACATGCTGTGGATGAGGGTGTTAGATTTATTGATAAAGACAAATCCCCCAAACAGTTGCAATATATACGCACCCATATAGTGTTGAACTTGCTCTTAATTTGCGTGGTTTAGCATGGCGTAGTAATATCACAAAGCCACATCATGCTAATACAACCCTCCTTACTAGTAGACCTTGACCTCGCCCCTAACAATTTCTCCCATGTTGCAATTCAACCTAGGGAATGACTCCCCATTATTACTTGATCATCGATCGGGAGGCTTAGTTGGACCTTAACATCCTGCAAATTGATAATGAACTCTCTAGTTGTCATGTGAAATGTGTGCGTTTTTTGCCTTTACCACTCAATTAGGGTAGTTATCATATGCCAATTTAGTTGTATGAATGGTAGGTAGCTTGCACTAAGGAATCCTGCCAATTGCAGGTATGGCTCCATTAGAGGATTTAAGGGGATGATGTTTTTGACGTGATGAAATAATAATTTGCACCATTGAACAACAAGCCATGATTGATTATAAAATTTGAGAAGTAATCAATAAGTTAAATGTCTTTTACCTTTTTATCTTAGATGGCTTGTGATTAATGTCCTTCTTGCTACGTTAGAATGAAATGATCGAAAGGTTCAAGCTCCATCTATTCTACAAAAAAAAAAAACATGTTACTATTAATATCAAAATAATTTTACGATAGTTTAAATAATAAATCAAGATATTACATTTACAATTAATATACGATTTTTACTAATTAATTTTTAATGATTGATTAATAACAAATTAATTTTATGATAATTTAAATAATAACCCAAGATATTATATATATAATTAATAAGAATTTTTTGCTAATTAATTTTTTAATGATTGATTGATAGCAAATTAATTTTATGACAATTTAAATAATAATCCAAGCTTTACATTTACAATTAATATGAATTTTTTACTAATTAATTTTTTTAATGATTAATTAATGAAAAATTAAATAATAACTTAAGATATTATATTTACAATTAATACGGAATTTTTACTAATTAATTTTTTATTGATTAATTAATAACAAATTAATTTCATGAAAATTTAAATAATAACCAAAGATATTATATTTACAATTAATATGATATTTTTACTAGTTAATTTTAATTTTTTAATAATTAATTAATAAAAAAATTAATTTTACAACAATTTTTATATAAATCATGTCTAATATAGTAAAAATTAACAATTACTAGTATTTTACAAAAAACACAAGGCTACAGAGAATTACGGCTAATGTTTTCAAATAATAAAATTTAATATTAACATTTTTATTAATGTGTACTTTTTATGATTATTTAATTATAACAAAATTTTGAAACGATTTAAATAATAAACCAAAATTTAAACTAAAAAAAAATGTAATTTTTAGTGCATATAATGTTGATCTTCTTCACATGTTATGTATAGCAACAATTGTATAAATCATATCTAACACACTACAAATTAACAACAACTGCTGGTATTTTAATAAAAACTGTAGATTACGAAGAATTGAATCTAATTTTATATGGATTGGAAAAAAGTAACATAATAAAAAAAATTAAATTTTTTATTGAAAAATATACCAAAATATAGCCTAATCAAGCTTTTTTCATTGAAAAAATTGAGAAGATCTCTTGTTGATATTCCTACACTTGTGGATCTATAAGCTTTTCTTTTTAAACCTGTGTAAAAAATAAATCAAGAAAAGAGAATATGCAAACTATGATGGAGGAAGAAGAAGAATTGAAGAAGAAATAGAGATGTATGAATTAAAGAACTTAGGAATTATATTTATAATAGAAACTGTCGATAAAATAATTTTTTTTGCACATTCAAGTTTACATGTGATATTATGTAAATTTGTAAGAATTTTTATAGGTTCGTAGAATTAGATAAAATTGTTGAATGGTGAGGAAAATTTGATGAAATTATTGGATGGTGGGAGATGTTGGTAATTTTTTTTTGTTAAAGTAATTGCTTAAAGATGCATATACGATATGTGTTTTCAATGTAAATTGTACTAAAAGCACGGACAATAGTTGTGCCAAAATTAGTTCAATTGAAGAAGTATTTTAGGTTTGCAATTTTAAAATCTATTTTTAGAATGAATTTTTTGGATATTTTATTTCATATTTTTTTTAAATAGGATTATTTTTGTAGATTCCTCTTAAATAAATCACCATCATTCGTATCTCAAATGCAAATAAAAGATTCTCTTACAATGATGGTTGAAAAAAGTTATTTATTTAATTCTTTATATATTGTAGATTATAATTTTAAATTGTATATCAGATAGTTAAAAAGTTTAGATAATTTAAATGATTAACAAAAGAACGCTCGATTTTGCAACAGATTCTTCATTAAATTGGCAATTCTAGACGGGGTTGTGCATAAGTTTTCTATTTCATATTTTACCCTGCATCTATAAGATGAGTTTCGTTCAAGCTCACACGTCGGAAAGTGAGTGACAACACACTTCTTGGTAGTTTATGTAATAGTAATACAGCGGAGCTGGCAATTACTGCTTAGAGATTGAAGATTCGTTAATGACTTAATGCGTCATAAATGGACTCGGTTATTAAAAAGATAAGGTGTTTAAACCTCTAATACAAGATGACAACTAAATAGGTTATAAGAAGGAACCTCTATATTAATAGTGTCAATTGCTTTGGTGTGCTTATTGATCATGGATTGAGCCATCTATGCACTTAATTACACAAAATCAGTAAACTCAAGGATACGGTGAATGATGTTGCTTATATATAGTTTCACGTTTTATGTGACCTTAGATAAGTAATGTAAAGATAGTATAAGAACATAAAAAACTATGAAGAGAAATAAAAAAGAAAAATAGGTAATTTTAGGATCTCAAACTTACAAGATAGGTAAATAAGTTTTAAAGCATTAACCCTATTATTTTTTAAGAGAAATGTCATATTCTTCATTTTGAAATTTATTTAACCTATGAATAAAAGGTTTAAAGATAAAAATATAAATAATTTAAGTATGGATAATTTTACGATGCAGTCATTAAAAAATAATTATATGATATAGTTATCTTTTTACTATTAATGCATTTTATTTATTATAATTTGAGATGATTTACCATTAAACAAGAACCGTTAACTGTAGTCTTATTTTTATTATAATTTAAGAAATTTTACTATAATCGGGATAGTGACATATCATATATAGTCAGCTTTAAGTAACTACATTGTAGAATTTTTTATGTATATAATTTAGGGATGAAAGAAGAAACCTCAAAATATTAGATAGGGATTTAATGATGAAAATATATTATAAATTCACGTAGAACACAAGACTGATGTAGAGTAGTGAACTATTTCAAGCGATAATCTACTATACTGGGAAAGTTTCAATCTCTAAAGGGTCTTTAGGAAACTTTAGCAACTAATTACCCCATAACATGACTAATTTCACTATATTATAAAGTTTAAGTTGAGCAAGTAAATAGTGATCAATATTATCTTGGAAAAAGCACAAAAGCAAAACTTGTATTTGAGCACTTTTGCAATCAATTTATTTGTATTTTCTGCATGAGATCTTTTCCGGTGAAATCATCTCACGTACTTTGAAAACTTTGAATCTCCTTCATCTGTTTTCCATAAAACGGATGACCTTTTTACGAGAGTCCCCTGCTGTGCAAGGCCATCTTTGCCATTCAGAGTATTTATATCCTTTTTTACTTTGCATGAAAATCTAATGCCGACAAGGAAATACTAATTAAGATCAAATGTCCATACATTTTCACTTTAAGAAAAACTCAATCTTCGGTTCATAGGGGTGATAATTGCGGGGCGGACAAAATAAATTTGACCCGCGGGGCGGGCAATTCTCGCGAGCAGCGGGCCAACCCGTCGGAAAAAACGCAGGCGCAGATGGGCGATGGCGGACTGAAACAACGCAAAAAATCAAGATCCGGAAAGAAGAAGGGCCGAGGGACAGGGAAAAGAGTCGAGTCGATCAGGCTTGACGACCGGGAGAAGCAAAACGATGACTGACGTGGACGAGTGATGACATGACGGATGAGGACGACTTGACGATCGATGACGTGACAACGTCGACGCCACCGGACTGCACCTTCTCCTTCGCAGCTCGACCTCGTCTCGGACCATCCGTGCACCCCTTGTACTCTGCTCCGCAGCTCGACTCTCGCCGGCATCATAGAACTTGGTAAGAGGATTTGGGTCGTCCATAGTCCGCACCGTCCGACGTCCATGCTGTGCTCCTCGTCTTCACACAGCTGGCAGCAACCCACACGGCCACACTCTCGCACACCACACCTTCTCCTTCGCACTCCACAGCTCGATGTCACGCTACCACCGCCGGCCGCCTGTTTTACATAATACACAAAAAAAAAAAAAAATTATTGCGGGTCGTCGTGAGTTAACCCGCATGGCCCGTGGGGCGGGACGGGCCGACTTTCCTGACCCGCCAAACTTGAGGGCCACTGCGGGCTAGCCTGCGACGACCCGTGGGCTGGTGCGGGTCGGGACGGTCCGGCCCATTTGGCCCGCATTACCGGCTCTACTCATAATCATGAACATTTTTCTTTAAGCACTTATTCCCTGTTAAGTCATTATAGGATGTTGGGTTTTCACAAAGCTATTTTTATATATGATTATTGTAATATCTATTTTACTAAAACTTTTAAAATGTTGCCGACAGTAGCTTTTAATGTACTACAAGAAATTTCACCTATAACAGAGAATTAAATGTGATGAAATTGTATGATGGATGAATTTTTTTGTTCTATAGGAGTCATTTTACGTATAAAGCTGCCCAACAAAATATTGCCGTGAGATTTTTGGCCGCTCAAAGACACATATACACTCTGTTGCAGTCTCTTTTCCATCTCTCTATAGTCTTTCACTTAGGGCAGGCGTGTTTGGGTTTAGTTCAGCTAAACTGAATTGTATATTATAGTTCGATTTTTTAAAGATTTTGAACTAAATAATATAGTTTAAGTCATCAATTTTTTCAAATTATATATGAAAAGAAAAGATTTGATTCAATTTAGTTCATAATTCAATTCAAGCTATATCACTCACTTGAATGAATAAATCATATACATATCAAACTTAATGGTGATAGTCTATGCGGTTTAATGTGGTTGCCTTTTGTGGGTGAAGTTTCACTGGTATCATAGCTAAAATGATGACCTCTTTAGTTTATAGTTTTGTGCTATTTACACTGCTTTGACTTTGAAGATCATGTAGATGTTTTAAGACGATGTCTCTTGAACCATCTGAACAATTTTTGAGTCCTCTCCAAAGGCGGCTGATGCTACCGTCATCAAGTATCATTTGCTTGCAATTGTTTTTCCCTTGTTGAAATATTATGAAAACGGTTTGATTCGGTTCGTATAAAACTACAAAGTGTGAACCGATTTGAGTTGAAAAAGAGCCAGAATTTTGGTTTGGCTAGTTTCACCCTACTTTTACCCTTGGTAAACGTGAATAGCTTTCGCCTTCTTTAACTTTTCTTCTATTGATTTAAATTCTTCCAATTGAAGGTACCTATAATTGATTTTATAAGTGTAATGGAATACTTATTCTATAAAATTGCTATTACTATAAAATAAAAAATTACAATTCCTTTTTAAGATAAAATATAGCTATTTTTTAGTCTTTTTCAACATATTATCATATCTATTTATGACATATAAAAAAACTATAATAAATAGCTATTACTTTCTCATATTATATTCTCATAAAATTGCAATTTATTTTTAGCCTATTCTATTTCATAAATCAAATATGTGATTGAAAAGAGTTTTGCTTCCCATAAGTTAGGTGATATATTTATTATTTTGTTGTTTTTAATTACTTTTTTTTAATCTGAAAATATATATACTTGTATACACGTGGGTGTTGTTTTTATATTTTTGAATGGTAACTCTATGTTGTAATGACAATATATAGATATTATATTTTAGGATGTCTTGTGGGTTATGTTGTTTGTTGTGTGTGTTTGATTTTTTTTTATTAATGTTTTGTTTATTTATCCAAATTTATAATATGTATTAATTTTAATTTTATGCCTTTTATTTTTGTGTTTTGATTGTGTTACTTCTTTAATCCGATTCTTCTTACTTTTTTTTTTTGGCATTATTTTCACATTCTTTGGCCTTTTGATAATGTAGTAGATGTATATTAAAAAAATATAATGTACATCCCAATCTAAAGCAAAAGAAAAGAGAATAAGAATAGGAAGATTATTACATTTTCATGCATGCACTTTTTTTTTTTTTAGTGAAATCATGCATGCAAGTTGGTGCCATGAGAAACTACCTTAAAAATAGCATTGAATGAAAATAAAAATTTGGGAAAATAGTCAACATAAGAGAAAAATTAAGGCCACTCATCAAACCAAATCTAATTGTATCAAGAATTGAACCCTAATATATATATATTATTTTGATTTGGTTCATAGTTTGGTTTGGAAATTATCCAAATGGTTTGCAATTTGGTTTGGAGAGTTAAATCTAACCAAATGGCATGTTTCTAAAACTAATTGCTTTTCATTATAAAATAAAAATTAAGTGATATTTTTTTTTGTTTCAAACTTTACTAACATTTCAACATAAGCTTTTGTCTCACTCTCAATCTCTACAATTTACCCATTTTCTTTCACTTTCGCCTCTCATTATTCAAATAGATTAGTATGCCTTCATTAACTCTTTAAATATAGTGTCACTGTAATATAATATTATATGATTTAAATTTTTATATAATATTTTTTAATTTAAATATTAATATTTGGTTTAAAACTTCGATGATTATTAATATTATTAACTAGAATAAAATGTTTTTAAAAACTATTTGCACAGAACCGAATTATGAAGACCCCAAGAAAAATGTGATAAAATTATGTTTCAATTGGATGGAATATATGGGTATTTATAGGAAAATGCGATGAAATTTTATGAAGTTTTCTGTTATTTTGAAAAGATATGACCAAATATAGGAAAGCCGGACGCTAATTGAGGAATCACACAGCTGGTTTGCCAAGCTTTTCATGCGTGCAAAATGATGGACGTATATTATACATTAACATTATTATTGAGGCTCACAGTCAATGCAAGGGTTGACTCAAGCCTCTTCCTTGGCAAGGCTTCTAATGACATTTCTATGACTTTGGATGTGCTCATGTGCATGCTGGGACCAAACGGTATGGTGGACCAAGGCACAGGTGAAAACCCAAAAACGTTTTGTCTTGAAATATGCATGTTAAGGCGGGTAGTTCAAATTAAATTAAAATTAGTAGTTTAATTCAATTGATATTGCTGTAGGAGGCGAATTAAAGCAGGAATTTAATCGCACAAAATACAGATTATAAAATAGGAAATTCTTAGCCCAATCTTAACTACTATAACTAAGGTATTGTTTGGTTATCACAAATTTATGATACTGCATTAAATAAAATATTTTATTCATTATTTGGTTTATATTTTTTTTCATTCATTAGATAAAATACTTATATTTTGTATCATCTAAAATATAATATAAAAATCAAATTCATTAGACAAAAATACAAAAAATCCTTATCAAGTACATTATATATCATGTTTAGTATAGTACTTTATATATTAAAACAATGGACATCACAAAATTTTTTGTTCAATACAGTACATACCAAACATAATACAAGAAAGTTATATTATCCTATTTTTCTTATTATATACTATTGAATACTTTTTGTACTCACCCCACTAAGACTTTACTCGATGTAAATGAATAGAGGAGTTACCTATAGATCACAACTCCTTCAAGTTGGTGCCCCAACTTTCTTTTTAAAATTTGTCCACATAATTTCAATTATCTAAATCTAAAGACAATTTGAACGAATTTAAACAATGCGAATTAAGTGACATTCATACAATTAGACTCAAAACCAATTCCAAAGAAAACCCTACCCATGCATATATATGCATTTAGGGGTAGTCAACACTCTTCTTATTAATTCACATTCTCAAGAGTCAAATCATTTATCATAATCAAACTAGAAAAACTTGTAAGGATTACAACTCATAAAATTGATAATAACAATAGAAAATATTGAATCTAACTCCAAACATGCATTTTGATGAAATTCTTCCTCGGTGATCCATTTTAATAAATAGGTTTTTGTTTTTTTTTTCCCTTTTTTTATGGAAATGTAATTAGGAGACCTTGCCCTTGAATAGGCAATGGCAATCTAGGTTCTTAACGACATAGGTAAGATTGGATTAACAACTTAGTAAGACTATGAAGGTATTAAAATGGACTTTTTGCATCCTAATTATTAATTGAATCCCCACATAACAACATGGGCGAACCATAGGCAAAAAAGTAGACCAGGCAAAACTAAGCCAAAGTCGGGGCCACCATCTGATTGGCCTAGGCTTCTTTTGATCGCCCATTCCCTGCCGTTTGACCATCCTATGACCCTATTTGACCAGCCCTTCCTCCTATGCCACCCGGTTTGTCGATTCTCGCTTCTTTGTTCCACCCCCAATGCGCACCCTCGACCATAAGCCTTAGTTATTTGATCCAAAGCCATAAGAATCAACGTAAATGAAGTTTAAAATAATGTTATTATGCTTTAAAGTAATTGAATTAAAAAAAAATTAAAAATTAAATTCTTAGTAAGCAAGTTCAATGTAAATATGAGTTCTATTATACTCAATTGGTTGTAGTTATAAGATTAGTATTACATCGTGCCATAATTTTTTACTTTTACTTTTAGTTTTATTTTGTGATTGACAATAAAACTAGTAAAAGTCATGATGAACTATGTATTTAAGAATATTTTGGGTCATATAATTGAGATATAAGTGACTTGTATTTTTATGTTGATACCATTTAATTTATGTGAATATGATGGATGTGTGGCTCGTAAAAGGTGGAAAAATTCAGAATGAGGCCACCAATGGAGTTGTGATATGAGATCCAATTATACAATAGGGTAGTGAAATGAATTATTCATAACTTTTACAAATAAAAAAGTTAAAATGAGATGATTTAATTATAGTATTGGAGTTGATTTTGGTTATTGGCTATAAGATATTGGTTTTGATACTCCAGTTGATTGTTTGTTTTTTCCTTCACCTAATTATAATATAAACTAATGAACAATCACATATGATGGATGTTATTGGTTGTTCGTTTTATATATTTATATCTTGTATGGTTTGACATGTCCACCCGACTTTTGTAGCTCATATAATATGGGGTTTGTTCTAAAAACATTTTGGGTACAAAAATTTTAGACACAAAATGTAAAAAAGAAGAATGGGTTTTCAAGCTTTGCATGGCCACCGGATGATATTAGCATTTGCGTTCATCAGATATCATATCAAGAGGTGTTCCCGAATGATCTTTCTCTTATTTGTACTTTTTGGTCACATGAAAAATGAGACACAGCTGATAAAATGGGGATATCTTTATGATTTACGTGACACAAAACCAAGTCGGCCAGGATTTACCACATTAATTTGCTATGACACGTATATTTTGACATATGAAGCGTTCTTCGTGTTTGATTGTACGAATTCAAATCGAGAGTCGTGTCGAAACAGAAATTTGCTGTACCAAAAAGGTTGCTACACGCAATGGATATATCTTTTTCTGGATTGATTTTTATTTTTAATTTTTAATTTTTTTGGGCCAACCGTCTGAAATTTGATTTATTGGAAAAAGTCTCCTCCTTTGCCTTGCACCAACAAAATAGGTCATCGATTGGTCAAGTGATTAAATAATTAATTGGTGATATATCATCCTAAATTATCCGAGTTTAGTCATGACACCAAAACTACAGGACCAAATATATGTGCAGAAATATGATTGCCAGATAAGTTCCACCGTTTCACACTTCCAAATAGTTTGTAAGAGTTTTAATTATAAACATCCATATTAATTGTAAAACTGCCATAAATATATTATAGCTTTTTTTTTCTTAATATATTTCCAAATCTATTCATTAAATTTCAAGGGAGTTACAAGAAAAAAAAATTACTTTTCTATTATATTTCTTAAAAATTATAATTTTGTTCCTGACCTTATGCTAATAATTGAAACTTCCCTATAGATTTTGATACTTTTCCCTTCCTCATAATATTCCTCACGTAATTGAATTATCCCTAAAATACATAATTTTCCTCTACTTCTCCATAAATTTGCATGCATATTTTAGTTTCCTAGACGATTGTATTTCCCTAAAGCAAACTACTATCCTCATAAAATTTGTACTCACTTTGATTTGCTATTTATATTATTTTGAACAGCTTTCCTCAAGATTCATGTCTCCATAAGTTCGTAATTTTCGTGATCGACTAAAATTTTTAACCAAAAATTAGTAATCTTTATATCATTTTAATAAAAAATTGCGTAAAATAAAACATATTCCTCCCAAGATTTTATAACTTTATTTTTCTTCATAATTTTCCTTCCACACCACCCCCACAAAAAAAAAACAAATGTTTAATCTTCCAATTTTCCTTATAATTTTTTTTCCCATAAAAGCCACCAAAGGTTCCTTAATTTTGAATTAAGTAACTCTAGCCTCTTTATTATTATAGAATAGACTCGCACATATTAACTGTCTATAAAATAATTAAGAAAAAAGAGGAAAATAACATAAAATTCAAATTTACATTAGGATCTCTTCTTACAAGGTAAGAAAGGTTAGATGGTCCCGTGATAAATATTTGTTATCTCAACATGTTTCTACTAATCACATTCAAATACGTGGATAAAAAATTAATACATAAGAGTGAAAATTTGTTTCACTATTACAAGTGTCTATATGTGATTAAATTGGGACACACTCGAGATAGAAAATTTGAGATAATAAACATTCAACTTCCATAAACCATTTATTTAAGATGGTTACCATTATTTATTTTATTACGTTTTTTAAGGAAGAGGACAAAGGATCTGAAATGGTCTTATATTTAGGTTTTCTTAATTTTTGCGTCAAATTTGAGCCATAAATAAAAAAGCTGAGCTAGGTTTATGTGTGTCCCAAATGGGAAGGTGCTAACTAAATTTCATGATATGAATTGCCATTTCGGTTACTTAGGAAAAAACATGCAAACCAGAAAGATGAAGGACAATAATAGCTTGTTAACATTTTTCTACTTCTCTGTAACTCCAGAGCTGTTCATATATAATTCCACGTTCATCAGTCGATAACCTTCAGCATGCTTTTCTTTTCAATCTTTGTCTATAGTTCTTTTTTTTATTATTAATTTTTTTTTTTATAATTTATGTTGCCTACCATGCCTCAATTCATATAGTAAATCACTTCTAATGAATCTTTTTCATATATTGGAGGTTTGTTTGAGTTTTCTTTTAGTTTCATAAAGCTTTGTTTTCAAGCATACTGTAGGTTAAATTGGATACTTAGATATAGATACAAATTTTACCAAACAAATGCACTATAAATACCTATATTTTCAACTTTTGATAATTAAGTTTAGTGTTTAAAATTTTAATTTTTTATGATTTAGCACTTGTCCTTTCATTCTAATTGCAATTTAGTAAAAATTTAGATAACAAATTGTTAATCAAATTGCAAGTACAGATATGACATTGTGAAAAATAAAAGTTTAGATGTTAAATTGTCAAAAATTGAAAATACTAGTACTTATAGTGCATTTATCCTCAAATTTTATATAAAAGCCAAACAAATTAAAGGAAATCAAATGGAAATTAATTAGTTCCACTAGAAAAAGATAGTATACAAGAGATCCTCAAAGTAAGAGAAAAAGTAAATCAAGTAAACCAGGATCATCCTTTCAATTTAGCAAAGATTTGGATGCTAAATTGCCAATCAAATTAAAAGTACAAATACCAATTGTAACCAAATTGAAATTATATACATAAAATTGTAAAAAATAAAATTTTAAACATTAAATTTTCGAAAACTAAAAACATGGACGCTTATAGTGCATTTATTTCTAATTCCATAAAAGAACCAAATACAGCAAAATTAAAAGTAAGTAAAAATTTAGATATTAAATTTTCAAAAACTAAAAATATAGATGCTTATAATGCATTTATTTTAAATTCTATATAGAAGCCAAACAAAACGAAATGAAAAGCAAATCAAACAATTCCACTAGAAAAAGATAGTAAGATATACAAGAGAAAATGTAAATCTTAAATAAAATAAGAAAGTGAGGGTAATTACATCCACAAGTTGGCAATTGGTGAACTTTCGTCAAATGGTGACCTTCTCAGTTCAATCCCGTGATCATCTTGGCTTACTTGGTTATCCGGGCATTCAGTTTCTTTGCAAGGAAAAAAAAAAAAAACCCTCGTTTTGAATGGAGTTTGCAATTAGTATAAGAATGGTCTAAAACTAGGAGAATGCCCCGAAATTTCAAATCCTTAGAAAAATTACACTTGTCCCACAAACCAAATTGCGTTAACTTCAACTCCCACTAGTCTTTTTTATGTGAAGAACTCCTTTTGTCAGATATATCACCTTCCCGCCCTATAAAAAGGCTTGCCAGTTGCCACTACTCGTCACATGTCACATTTCACTTCTTCCCTGCAATCTACTATACTAATCAAAATCCTGAAACTTCTCAGGCATGAGTGTCAGGTGATCTAGTTAGCAGAAACAGGAAAAGCCTAGAAAATTATTAGCAACGTATAAAAATCTGGTATTTTCCTGTAGTTTCAGGACTTAGACAAGATGGTGAACATTACATCCATTGAAGCATCATCAAATGGGGTATGGCAAGGAGATAATCCTCTGGACTATGCTTTCCCTCTCTTGATTGTCCAAACCACCTTAATCCTTGTCGTTAGTCGCCTCCTCGCTTTCCTCCTCAAACCCCTGCGTCAACCCAAAGTCATTGCAGAGATTGTTGTATGTTACTAATCTTCCCTTTTCCTTTTCAAGTGGTTTTCACAGGTTTATTAAGCATTATAACGTTAGGAATTACGGAATTGATTATTAGTTTCGTAATTTGGGATAATGCTTTCTTTAACATGTTTACAGTAATATTGTTAAAACCGATTCACGTTTTGATTTTGTGTCCTGATTTTTCAGGGTGGAATTCTACTTGGTCCATCGGCTCTTGGAAGGAACAAAGACTACCTGCAGCGGATTTTCCCCTCCTGGAGCACACCGATACTCGAATCTGTCGCCAGTATCGGCCTCCTATTCTTCCTTTTCCTAGTCGGCCTCGAGCTCGACTTGACCTCAGTCCGTCGCAGCGGGCGCCGAGCCTTTGGCATCGCCCTGGCAGGTATATCCCTACCCTTCATCTGCGGTATTGGCGTAGCCTACATTCTCCGCAGCACGGTGGAGGGGGCCAACGAAGTCGGCTTCGGGCAGTTCCTAGTTTTCATGGGCGTGGCACTTTCCATAACAGCCTTCCCCGTTTTGGCTCGCATCTTGGCCGAACTCAAACTTCTGACAACAGCAGTTGGCGAGACGGCTATGGCTGCTGCCGCATTCAACGATGTAGCTGCCTGGATCCTCCTTGCCCTCGCTGTCGCGCTCGCTGGGGATGGCGACGGCGGGGCCCATAAAAGCCCTATAATTTCCCTCTGGGTGCTCGGCTGCGGGGCTGCTTTCGTAGTTTTCATGATGGTCGTCATTCGTCCCGCGATGAAACTTGTCGCTAGAAGATGTTCCCCCGATCAGGACTCCGTGGACGAAGCATTCATTTGCCTGACCTTAGCAGGGGTAATGGTATCCGGTTTCATGACGGATTTGATCGGTATACACGCCATTTTCGGGGCGTTTGTTTTCGGGTTGACGATCCCGAAAGAAGGAGAGTTCGCAGAGAAGTTGATAGAGAGGATTGAGGATTTCGTGTCGGGGCTGTTGTTGCCTCTTTATTTTGCTTCGAGTGGGCTCAAAACGGACGTGACGAAGATAAATGGAGCGGAGGCATGGGGACTGTTGGGGCTGGTCATAACCACTGCCTGTGCAGGGAAGATCATCGGGACTTTTGTTGTGGCCATGATGTTTTTGATGCCGGCGAGGGAGGCCATTGCGTTGGGTGTTTTGATGAATACTAAAGGATTGGTGGAGCTCATTGTCCTCAACATTGGCAAAGAAAAGAAGGTGAGTGTTAAACTAATCTATATTGTCTTGTTACTCTTCTAGTCAAATTTTTATCGTACAAAACTAATGAAGAAATAAAAAAGTGAGTACTCACCCAACTAATTAAATTAATATCTATTAACGACATTTTTCTTTATCTTACATACTGAATCATTAAATATTACCTATGAATCAAGTAACTTCACATTTGAGTATTTTTATATTTGGGTTGTTACCATTTTGAGTTAGATGCCCCTCTTATTTTCTCTAGGTCAATGTGATGGCTTTGCTCTAGATCGCAATTTTTTTCTCTATTCTTTTTCTTTCTCAAAGTCCTAATAATACTAAATTAGTTGTTAATCTATTGTAAGTGGATATGTCAATATGCAATGGTTAAAGTGTATGATCAGAAAAATTAGGAAAATATGTCCAAACTAAAATATGGTACTCCGAAACATATGTCTAATAATCTATTTTAATTATATTTCAAAAATTGTTAGTAGTTATATCGGTTGTTAAAATCGCATGTTAAGGATTGATGGGAAATTGATTTTCGATGTAAATCTTGTAAGGCCATTTGTTATTTATAAGGATTTTCATGAGATCCCTAGACTATTATGTAAGTAGTTTAAGAAAAAATTTTCTTTAAGCATCTTCTTACTTTGTAATGTTTTTGAAAAGAATTTTTTTAGCTTTTTTTTTTCAATTTTTGTGAGTATCAAATTATTATTAAAGTAAATTACACGGATTCTTTTTGAAAATTTTTAAAATTATATAGATCTCTTATTAGTTTTTTTTTTAATTTTTTTCTGTAATTTTTCTTTTATGTTTTTGAACTTTTAAAATTTTTAATAGTTTTATTAATTAAATATATTGCATAGCAACCAACACATAAAAGAAAAGGTTCCCATAACAGTTTTAGGAGATCTAAGTATTGATTTTTTAAAAAATAAAAAGGTTATATATAATTTTAAATTTTTTTCAAAAGGTATCGTATAATTTATTATTATTTTTACAACAAGGAGTGCACTAAAGACGGAGAGAAAGGTACTTACCCCGATTTAGTGATTTTGAATTTTTTTTTAAATTTTTTTTATTATTATTTTTTTAAAGTAGGCGATGACTTTAAACTAAATGCACACGAAGTCATTTGATCCAGGTTCTCTCCACGTCATTTGGTTCTGACGAGTCTTAAGCTTACAAAAGCTAGGTAGAGTTCAATTATTGAACTAAAATTCAAACCAAAATGATTTGTGTTTGCTTAGACGCAGCCATCAATTAAGGAAATAATGTACTGGTTGAGGTTCATTATTCCCCGTTTGCTGACATAATCACTTATCTAATTCCGAAGACACGGGACATTCCCATCCCGGAGTCTTGGTGTTCACATGATCGTAGTTGGAATGCTGCTTCATCATTTTGCAAGAAAGGCTAAACTGTCCCCTCTATATAACTGACGTGTCCAAACTAAAACAAGGCAACATAAATTAATGTAATCTCATTAAAATGTCTACCCTAGCTTGCTTTGTTTAAACTCAAGTGTACGGATCCTTCGTCCTAAGAACCATTAATTTCTTACGTGAATTCTATGGATTTAAAGATTTAAAGCATATAATTAATAATTATAAGTCTATATAATTTTTTTTTTTAATTTTGCGTTTCGATTTTGTAGAGTGCATCACAATATATACGTTGACTTATATTATTGTATATTCATTACAAAGACAAAATGATAACGTAACAAATTTCAAGTGAAAATTTCTTTGGTTATTAAAATTCCAATAAGGATAATCTTTCTTGACTTTAAAAACTTCAAGGATTTGAATTTTCTCAACCTTTTGAAGACGTGCTATTTTTTCCATCTATTCACATAATAATAATAATAATAATAATAATATAATAAAGGCACTTCCTTTTACTCTACTTTAAGTTAAGGCACGGGTCACCTGATGTTTTGAGCAACGCTAGTTTTGTTGGAGTTACGTATTGGATGTTGATGTTGAAAACGGACTGCGTGGTATGTACTCTGAATAACAATCCAGAGCTTCTTGTTATTATGATAGATACCTATGGCAACTCTAAAACTTTGTTTATAAAAGATATTGAGTTAAAAAATAAAATAAAATGGAAAGACGCTGTCGGTTAAACAAGATGGCCCATAATTTTAGATGAGTTTAGGAAATTCTGAGGAAGGGGAAGTCATGCATCTGAATAACTGAAACTAAACATGCATTATTTTTTTTGCATTCATTTAATGGAATTATCTTGTCGATTAACTTGACAGTAGAAGTCATGCAATTTTGTAGACCACTTGCTAGGGTTTTCACGGATGCTTACTACGCCACCATCTTTGCAGGTTCTCAATGACGAAATATTTGCAATTCTGGTTTTGATGGCGCTCTTCACCACCTTTATTACAACCCCAACGGTAATGGCGATCTACAAACCCGGACGCCATGGTCGTACCCGTCGAAAGCTTCGTGATTTGTCGACAGACGAAGACTCTAAGGGCGACCTTCGTATCCTTGCATGCGTGCATGGCCTCGGAAACGTGCCATCACTCATTAGCCTCATCGAGGCCACAAGAAGCACGAAGAAGTCCATGCTCAAGTTGTTCATCATGCACCTTGTGGAGCTCACCGAACGCTCCTCTTCTATCATGATGGTGCAAAGGGTTAGGAAAAACGGTTTCCCATTTTTCAACAGGATGCGTTCCAGCGAGTGGCACGATCGAGTGGCAGGCGCATTCCAAGCGTATAGCCAATTGGGCCGAGTCTCCGTCCGGCCGACAACCGCGATCTCGCCGCTTTCGACGATGCATGAAGACATTTGCCACGTGGCGGAGGACAAGAGGGTAGCGATGATCATATTGCCTTTCCATAAGCAATGGAGAGGGGAGGACGTTGAGATGGAGAATGTGGGGCATGGTTGGAGAGGGGTCACTCAGAGGGTGCTGAAGCATGCACCTTGTTCGGTTGGGGTGCTCGTGGACCGTGGGTTTGGAAACGGAGCCCAAACTCCAGGGCCCAATGCAGCAACGGTCCAGAAGGTTTGTGTTATGTTCTTTGGTGGGCCTGATGATAGAGAGGCGTTGGAGCTAGGTGGGCGGATGGCCGAGCATCCTGCGGTGAAGGTGACCATCATGAGATTTATTGAAAGAAAAGGAAATGAAGTTATGTTGAGGCCAGCACCAAGTAAGTGTAGAGAGAAGAATTACGCCTTCTCAATTGCAAATATGGACCACCAAAAAGAGCAGGTAAATCATCTCAAATTATTATTATTATTGTTTTTTGAATTACATTAAAATCACTATTTGAGCTTTCCATATATATTTTTTAATTTTGTATATGAAATTTACGATTACTAAATATCATATATCTAATTTAACTTTCGTTTTTTAAATTTTACATCTAAATTTTGAATTTTTCTAAATATCGTTCATAATAGAACTTTTATTAGTTAAATTTACTATTTTCATAATAAAAGCTCATTGATCTTGAAGTGCGGTAATAAAATTGCAAGTAAAAATTTCATTAAGTATTATATTATTTCAATTTTTTGGTGGAAAATTTAAAAAATACTCGAACTTCAGGTGATGATTCTTATACGGTCGCATGATGATTTCATTAAGCTTTCTCTCTTCGGATTAAATTTCATGGCGAGATAAATATTGGCAATTTTTTCCTTGTGTGGTAGCTCAATTCACCTGCTTAATTTTTATCTCAATTAGGAGTTGGACGATGTAGCAATTGTGGAATTTCGAGATCGATGGGAAGGTCCAGTGGAGTACTCGGAGAAAGTGGCGACCAACATTGTTGAGGAAGTTTCTTCCGTCGGACGTAGCAAGGACTATGACCTCATTGTGGTAGGAAAAGGCAGGTTCCTATCGACAGTGGTGGTGGAGTTAGCCGACCGCCAAGCTGAGCATGCCGAGCTGGGCCCAATCGGGGATTTGTTGTCATCATCGAACCATGGCATGCTATCTTCTGTTCTTGTGATCCAACAACATGATCATGATTTAGCTCAGACGGAGGAGATTCCAGTGTCCAAGGTTGAACAAGATAGCCAAGACGAATTGAAAGAAAGTGGAAATACCAGTTTCACGAATGGTACAACTGATGATATTGTATAGTAAATAAGTGCAAATGAATCTACTATGTTAAGATATAGGGATGTTAAATTTAGGAAAATTTAGAAAATACAACTTTAGAGATCCAAATCCAGTGGGTTTTGTTTTACTTTTCGATCGAATCATTAGTACAATCATATAGAACTTGTTCGTGCCGACCTCAACAGCTATTTGCTCCAGTCTCAATGAATGTTATAGCTAAACTATCATTGCAAACTATTGCGATTGCTTCATCTGACAAAACCATATTTATTTCATTAAGAAACTTTTTAATCTAAGAAACTCTATAGGTTTTAGCAATACTACGAGCCATGTTCTACCTCTTGTGCGTATCTCTAGCTACTCCACATCCGAATATTAAGACATGTCGTCGTGTTCATTTACACATCAGCTATATTATTGGTAAAATCGACATCATAATATGCATATGCTCCATATTCTTCCACTTAATAATATGACTTTAAAGCTATAGTTCCATTATAGCTCAATATTCTCTTTCACCGGCTTTTAAAGTGCGAATCTTACATTGCATTGATATCCAAGACCAACTAAAAAGTTAGAACAAATCTCACATGTAATTGTAGTTGTATGATTAGGGTTATGATGGTCACATATATATAACGTGTATATCGCATTACATATAATTTTAAATAAATGACATAAAATAATATATTTAGAATGATTTGATTGATGGATACTTTCACAGTGATTAGTTTTTTTAATTAATTCGATTAATAGTATATTTCTCCAATAACTAATTTTTTTAAATTGATTTGATTAAAGAATACTTTTGCAATGACTAATTTTTAAATTAATTTGTTTGATGGATATTTCAACAATGATTAGTTTTTAAAAATTAATTTGATTGAGAAATACTCTTCAATAGCTAATTTTGTCAATGGAAATCTATAAAATAGCTAGTTGAAAATAGTGTTGTTTCTTCTTTTTTATAATCTCCTCTCTATGCATTTGCTTGATCTATTGCCTTTGTACTTCATCCATTGACAACATATCAACAAAAATAATTGATCTTTTCCATTTGAGTTGCTTCTAAAGTTCCTTATATTCCATAACTTCATCAAATTTATGCAACATCTCAAGTTTCTCATATACTAAATTGCTCAAGTCTTGTAACTTTTGAATCACTCTTTTCATAGCCTTATTATGTGCTGGTTTTCCTTTTCATTTACTCTTGCCCGTTGCTCTACTAGATAAATCATTATTTGTAGATATATTGGTATACACTCCAAATGTTCACACCTTCATTCGCTTGCTTTGACTTTTCTTTTGGGATTTCCAATTTGAGACCACCCACCATTTGAGTTCACACTCAACAACACTTGACTATGCATTGTTTTAGCTCATTTTGTTTGAATAGATTATAAGCATATTTTATATAATCATGCTCATTCTTCCTGCTTTGTGGTCATTGTTTTATTTACTTATAGTAGGCTCCAAATCTTCTTACATGCGTATAAATTTTCATGCTTTGATATTTGTATTGTTGCCTTTGCATTACTGCTATTTTTGTATCTATGGATTTCTCTCCTACTCAAAGGCTTGTTCTTCCTTAAAGTTTTCATAGAATTGTTGCTAAAAAGTCTACAATGATTGATTGTTTCAAACAAATTGGTTTTTATTAACTGTAAACTATGCTTCAATGAGAAGTTTTTCATCATTTTGTTGTCACTTTTTTCTATGACCTTGATTGATCTCCTTCATTTTTGTTGCCATCCTCAATCTCTAAATTTAATTGTGTGAAATATTGTGGATATTGTGAACTTGTACTAATTTGTCTTAGCAACAACTGATCTAATGCAGGTTGAGAAGGAGATATTCATAATCAAAGTGTATTGTTGAATGTTTTCGAGTGCAAATGAAGAGCAAATCGAAGATATAGTGATATTTCTCAAGTTTTGATTGAAACTATATAATTGATTAATTTTATTTTTTTTTGGGTTTTGGTTCATAATTAGAAAAAATTGAAGATTTAGAAAAGTTAGAAGACCTTGGAAAAAGGCATTGAATGGAAAATTAGAGCCACCATGTGAAATTGGAGGTATTGAAAATTTTGTGTGCCTGCTGATTACTCAAAAAGCAGTAAATTTCAAGAGTTATTAGAATCTATGTGTTACCTCAATTTGAAATTAAGAGAGAATTTAAAAGAATGTAGGTTGTAACAAAAATTTGGAGTGAAAAAATTTTACATGTTCACTTATTTTTAGGAGGGAAAAAAAATTACATTGCAAACTTGTAGCTTCTTGAAATTGTCCTATTGGATTTGTTTTGATCATTGCATGAGAACAGTTATCGCAATGCTCTTACAATTCATCTAATAAAAACCCTAAAATTATTAAGGACCTCATTGCAATGCATAAAGACCTCAAAGGGAAGGTCCTTCTATGTGAAAAAAAGGGGTAAGGAATTACCATTAAACATGGTCAACTAGAGGGACATAGTGTCATTGGCATATTCAGTGAACTTATTAGTTATCAACAAAGTAAAAACAGTGCACCTAGCTTTAATGGATTTACCCCATTTTAGAATCATTACTTTAGAATTAGGGTAACATTGTGATCTTGTTTGTCCTTTGCTTTTTTGTTATTGTAGGGGTATTAGTCTTGAGTGCGACGTTACACACGTGCTACGTAGGAACATGCTATACATGGTCTAATGAAAGAAGTGACACGTATAATGATAATCAAAGGGTAAATGAGATGGGGAGGATGAATAAGCAGACTCAAATGAGGCTCAATGCTATGGTGACAAGTGAGTGTTCTATGGGAATATTGCAGTTCTAATCTTCTAAGGAAAATCCAGCAGAGTAACGATGTTTTCCAAAAAAGAGTCTCCCTTTAAATAAGAATGCATTAGGTATTTATAGGATTTTGCTATAAATTTTGTTTGTTGGATAGTGATGATGATCAATGGCTCTAAGTAAATGAGCTCATATATGGGTTTTTCATGAGTTTAGATCTATTAGCGACTTTTAATGTGTGAGCTTTATTAAGAAAGGTTGCATCAGATCGATCAATTTAATGGACCTTATCCTAAGCCCACTATGCTAAATCTTTTCTGATCATCCCTAAATATGGACTTCACTTTCTAAGCCCTATCACATCAACCTAGAAAGTCAAATCTATTAAAATATCATGCTAAAAGCTTATGAATCGAATTAAGCCTTCTACAGTTATAAATTACAAAAAAAAAAAAAATGATCGCAATAAATTGAGCAATGCAAGATGGCTAAAATAAAACAAAATATAGCAAAAACAAAGCAAGTTTGTCTTATAAAATCTGGGAAAAAGAACACATCAAATGGGATGTATAGTATATTGACATGAGAAAGGCACATGTATATATAGTATATTGATATAAGTATTGTATGCCATGTGATACCAATGAATTGCAAACACATGGTAGGGTAATATGTAGTTTTAAAAATAATTATCATATATACCATCATATATCTAAATTGTATTAGTATTTATTTATCACTTATATATATGTGTGTGATGAATAATACTCATTAAATCTTTTTTCATATTGACATAATTGCAATCCTAAAGAAATAAAAAAGAATATGACATCCTTATCCTTACATTTCTCCACGAAAGCAATGTGTTTAATTTCTTTCCTTTCATTTTTCCATTGAAAGCGAAGCCTTGACTAAAGGAAAAGAGGCTTGTGAATTCTAGCTTTTTGACTTGGAAAGAAATATGCTAACTAAGATTATTTTCATATATGAATTCAACAAATTAAAACACACGAATAATAGAGAATCACAAGTTTTATAAGCATAAGGTCCTATAAGCTTTTTAAGATTCTTTACATATTCGTATTGGCTGTACTAACCAAGAATCAAAGAAGATGTTCCTATGAAACTTCTCTTTCCATAAGATGGGGAAAGATGCTCTCTGTTTTTTTCGGTCATTTATCATCAAACTATGAAACAAATCTTACATGTGGTATAGCATAGAGCATCTTTTCTATTTCAAGAATTATATTTATGATGCATCGACATTTTTATTCGACATAGCATTTTCTAAATACAGAATGATATATGTTAACACATCAAAAATGCGTCCTCTTAAAAACAAGAAACAGAAAAAAAAAAAATCGAGACACGATACAATAATATGCATATAACTATATCACAAACCATGGCTCTCTATGATTATCTTGATAAAATTTAGATGAGTCCATTTAAATACCTATAAAATTTTGTTAACTTAATTATTCCGCTTGTTTTGATAGATAAGTTTGGGCTACACTCAATACGTTGCTATAGATATTTCGCTGTAACGATTTAGTTTTTATAGTTATGTTAGAGGTTTTATTTTTGGTAATTTCAAACTATGCTATATTATGCGTGCGCATTCTTTTCCATATGTGGTATTACTATACCACCTTAGGTTCATTCATTCGTTGTTGATGTAGTTATTTCATAGTGGTTTGAAATCGATTTGTCATGACCTAAGTTATGGTTATACTAATCTTTAGTGAAGTGTCGCTCAAATATTGTTGGGATATAGATCCAACACATATGGGTCTATACCAAGGGTATCCTAAGTATATGAAGTATATTTGGATAAAAGAATGTTAAGCTTGAAGAAAATTGACGAAACCAAGCGAAATAGGGCAAGGCCAGCTTAAGGCCGCCGGCCTAAACAAAGGATCGCCGCTAGCTTTATTTTGTCATTGTTGCTCGGTCACATTGAAGGCCGGCCCAACGCCGCCGACGTTGGATACTTAGGCCGTTGGCCTTGAGCCGGCATAAGTCCGAAACTTTTTTTTTTTTTTTACGTGGCTAATATATATACATATAAGTGTTCCTTTGTGGGTTAGATGAAATACAAGAGTGAGAAACACAGAGAGGTTATTCCTAAAACCTAGAGAGAGTTCTAGAGAAGGAAATTTCATTGCATTTGATCCACCGGTTTGTGGTGAGACTGAATAATCCACTAGTAAGACTAGTGAAGAAGTGTGTAACTCATTACTTTGATAGTAGAAGAATTTGTGTGCGGTAGTCCCGTGGTTTTTCCCCAAATTGGGGTTTTCCACGTAAATCCTTGGTGTTGATTGTTTTTATTTCCGCAAGTTATTATTGATTGTTGTTTGTTTCAATTGTTAATCGCACAGGCAAGAGGAAAAGTTCCGATCTTTTCCTAACAAGTGGTATCAGAGCACCAAGTTTCAAAAAGAAAATTAGGGTTTTCGCAACAAATTGAAGTTAGGGTTTTGTGTTTTCAATCACAGACACGGCTGAATCTTCAAGTACGATGATTAAACTTAATTTCTCTAATTACTCTATCTAGAAGTCGATGATGGAAGATCTGTTATACTGCAAAGATTTGTATTTGCCTTTAGGTGGTGATGCTGCAAAGCCACAGGATAAATCCGATGCAGAGTAGTCGATACTACATAGGAAAATTGTAGGGTATATTAGACAGTGGGTTGATCATAGTGTGTATCATCATGTTGCTCAAGAGACTAGAGCTGATGTTCTATGGAAGAAACTAAAGTCGATGTATGAGAGGCAAACTGCCTTAAATAAAACTTCTTTGATAAGAAGGGTAATTAACTTAAAATACAGGGAGGGCTCAAATATGTCAGAGCATTTGAATGATTTTCAAGGACTCGTGAATCAACTAACTGCTATGAAACTTATGCTTGAGGATGAGATCCAAGCACTCCTGTTATTGAGTTCATTACCTGAGAGTTGGGAAACTCTTGTAGTATTAGTTAGCAACTCATCTCCACATGGAAAATTGACATTGTCTATGGTTAAGGACAGTTTAATCAATGAAGAGGCCATAAGGAAAGATATGGGTACTAGTTCTGACTCAAAGGCACTTGTCACAAACAAGTTTGATAGGAGAGGTAGAAGCAAGAACAGAGGACAGAATGATAAATTTAATGGAACAAATAAGTCAAAGGGTAGATCCAAGTCAAGGGGCAAAAAGAACATCAAATGTTTCTATTGTGACAAGCCAGGCCACTTCAAGAAAGAATGTAGACTGTGGAAGAAGAAGTAGGGAAAGGGTAAAGGTGATGACTCTAATGAAGACACCACTGCATCGACATATGGTGAGGTAGTGGTTACATGGGATGAAGGTTGTATTAGTCTTGCAGGTCATGATAGTGACAGGGTAGTTGATTTTGGTGCCTCCTTTCATGTGACAGCACATGATGAGTTTTTCTCATCCTACATTGCAGGTGATTATGGCAATGTTGGGATGGGAAATAATGAAACCTCAAGGATTACAAGCATTGGAAATATCATCTTGGAAACTAATACAGTGTGTAAACTCGTTCTCAAGGATGTGAGACATGTACCAGATATCCGCCTGAACCTAATCTCAGCAGGAAAATTAGATGATGAAGGCTTTCACAGTTACTTTGGTGATGGTAGTTGGAAGCTCACCAAAGGGTCTCTAATTGTAGCAAAGGGAAGAAAGGAAAATACACTTTACTTAATGCCAGCAAAGTTAAGTAAAGGGGATTTGAACTTGACAGATGATGCTACTGTAGAAATGTGGCACAGACGGCTAAGGCACCTGAGTGAAAAGGGGCTCCAGATGCTTATGAAAAGGAAGCTTCTACCATATTTGAAAGGTACTTCTTTAAAATCATGCACTGACTATTTTGCTGGTAAATAACACAGAGTTAGTTTTCAGAGAAATACACCCAGTAGAAAAGCTCATATATTAGATCCGGTTCATACAGATGTGTGCTATATGAAAGATTTGACGATGGGTGGGGCTATGTATTTAGTTACATTTATTGATGATCACTCTAGGAAGCTTTGGACATATGCTTTGAAGTCCAAAGATCAGGTTTTAAATGTATTAAAACAGTTTCATTCTAGAGTGGAGCGTGAGACCAGCAAGAAGTCGATATGTGTCAGGGTTGACAATGGTAGGGAGTACAGAGGCCCGTTTGAACAGTACTGTGTAGATCATGGGATAAAATTAGAAAAGACTGTTCCAAAGACCTTACAGCAAAATGATGTTGCAGAGCGAATGAATCGCACTATCACTGAGAGAGTGAAGTGCATATTATCTCAGGTTAAGTTGCCTAAGTCATTTTGGGGTGAAGCGATGAGAACAGCAGTTGATTTGATAAATCTATCTTCCTCATATGCTCTGGATGGTGATATCCCAGAGAAGGTCTGGATAGGTAAAGATATTTCTTACAATCACTTACGAGTCTTTGGTTGCAGGGTATTTGTGCATATTTTAAAGAACTGTAGAGGACACAGGTAATGAGTTACTAGAGCCACAGCAACAGGCTGAGGTGAGGAGATCTTCTAGAGATAGAAGACCGTCAGTGAGGTATAGTCCAGATGAGTATGTGATGATTACCAATGGCGAAGAACCTGAGTGTTATGAGGAAGCAATGACTTATGACAAGAAAAAAGAATGGGTGAAAGTCATGCAAGAGGAAATCAAATCCTTGCATGAGAACAAGACCTATGAGCTAGTTGAAATGCCTAAGGTCAAGAGACCTCTAAGAAATAAATGGGTGTACAGATTGAAGACTGATGAAAGTAGCTCACAGCCAAGGTACAAGGCAAGGTTGGTTGTGAAGGGGTTCAATCAGAAGAAGGGGGTCGATTTTGAAGAGATTTTCTCACCAGTGGTGAAGATGTCATCTATTAGGGTTGTGCTCAGTATTACTACTAGAATGAATCTAGAGGTTAAGCAGATGGATGTGAAGACGACATTCCTTCATGGTGATCTGGAGGAAGAGATTTATATGGAGCAGCTTGAAGGGTTCAAGATCAAGGGGAAGGAGAATCTTGTTTGCAGATTGAAGAAAAATTTATACGGACTGAAACAAGCTCCAAGGCAGTGGTACAAGAAGTCTGAGTCATTCATGATTGATCAAGGTTATATCAGGATTGCTACAGACCATTGTGTCTTTATTAAGAAGTTAACCAGTGATTAAAGAACTAAAGATTGCATTGAGTAAGTCTTTCTCCATAAAAAACTTTGGACCCGCTAGCCAAATTCTGGGTATGAGGATTATTAGAGATAGGAAGAGCCAGAAGTTATGGTTATCACAGGAGAGGTATATTGAGAAGGTGTTAGAGAGATTCAGCATAAGCAAAGCAAAAGCTGTCTGCTCTCCACTTGCAGGTCACTTCAAACGGAGTTCAGCTTAGTGTCCAAAGAGTGAGGCAGACAAGGAAGATATGAAGAAAGTCCCATATGCTTCAGCAGTGGGAAGTCTTATGTATGCCATGGTGTGTACTAGGCCTAACATTGCTCATGTTGTAGGTGTGGTGAGTCACTATCTCTCAAATCCAGGCAAAGAGCACTGGACAGCAGTTAAGTGGATTTTCAAATATCTCAAGAGCACTTCTAGGTTATGTTTACAGTTTGGCGGTGACTATAAATCTGCACTAGAGGGTTTTCAGATGCTGACATGGTTAGTGATTTGGATTCTAAGAAATCCACTTCAGGTTACCTAATTACTTATGCAGAGGGAGCAGTGTCCTAGCAATCAAAGTTACAGAAGTGTGTTGCACTTTCTACTACTGAGGCTGAGTATATTGCTGTAACAGAAGCCTACAAGGAAGTCTTGTGGATGAAAAAGTTTTTAGAAAAGCTAGGTCAAGAGCAGGAAGAGCTGAAGCTGTACTGTGATAGTCAGAGCGCTATACATCTCAGTAAGAATCCGATGTTTCACTCCAGGTCAAAACACATTGATGTTAGGTATCATTTGATCAGGGATGTGCTAGAGTCAAGACAGTTGAAGCTTGAGAAGATTCACACTGATGACAAGGCGTCAGATATGATGATGAAGGCTCTACCCAATGAGAAGATTGTTTGATGCAGGAAGATTGCAGGGGTGATGGAATCCCCCATATGAGTTGAAGGGGGAGTTTATTAGGGTATAGATCCAACACATATGGGTCTATACCAATGGTATCCTAAGTATATGAAGTATACTTGGATGAAAGAATGTTAAGTTTTAAGAAAATTGACGAAACCAAGCGAAACAGGGCAAGGTTGGCTTAGGGCTACCGGCCTAAACAAAGGATCACCGCTGGCTTTATTTTGTCATTGTTGCTCGGTTACATTGAAGGCCGACTCAAGGCCAGCCCTACGCCGCCGGCGTTGGATACTTAGGCCACCGGCCTTGAGCCGACATAAGTCCTAAACTTGTTTTTTTTTTTTTTTTACGTGGCCAATATATATATATATAAGTGTTCCTTTGTGGGTTGGATGAAATACAAGAGTGAGAAACACAGAGAGATTATTGCTAAAACTTAGAGAGAGTTTTAAAGAAGGAAATTTCATTGTATTTGATCCACCGGTTTATGGTGAGATTGAGTAATCCACTAATGAGGCTAGTGAAGAAGTGTATAACCCATTACTTTGATAGTGGAAGAATTTGTATGCGGTAGTCCCGTGGTTTTTCCCCAAATTGGGGTTTTCCACGTAAATCATTGGTATTGATTGTTTTTATTTCCATAAATTATTATTGATTGTTGTTTGTTTCAATTGTTAATCGCACAAGCAAAAGGAAAAGTTCGGATCTTTTCCTAACAAATATCTAGGGTAAGCTCTAGACTTAGGGGTTTTCAAGTTCAAGGTTTGAGAATGGGTGTTAGGATTCAAACTTAATGAGCTCAAACTGGGGTTCTTCCTTTTTTCTTTTTTTTTTTGTTTTTTAAATTCATTAATTTTGACAAAATCAGCAAGCCGTCATATTCAGCTTAAGACGAGTTTGGCCTATCATCATATGTTTCTGATTCTGAATACTCCAAAAAGTTAGGAGAACAATCGACTCACATTTCATCAAGAAGTCAAGAACATGCTTAGTTCAATCGAACATCTTTTAAGTAATTTTCCTCGTTTGTAAGGTTATGATTCTTGTTTTTCTTATGTATATATCTATTATTGATTTATCATACATAAGGTATCTATTTTATTTTATATATCAAGGCTTTTATCAATAAATCAATATTGATAAATTTGTTTCCCCTTGCACTTTCAATTGGGAATTACTTGTTTGTTTACGGTGATTATTCCTAAAATAAAGTGTGATGGAATTCTTAATCATAGAGTGATGCGGACATCGTGGAGAACACAGAAGCTTACACGGCCTAAGGGCACGGCCGTGTATAATCTTACACGGGTACAGGCACGGCCAGAGACACGACCGTGTGTTCCTATAGAATTCTCACAGAAGCTTACACGGCCTAAAGGCACGGCCGTGTATGCAATCGTATATTGTGCTCGTCACATGCCCAGAAACATACACGGCCTATAGGCACGGCCGTGTATGCGACCGTGTACTACGCTCGCCACATGTCCAGAAACATACACGGCCTAGAGGCACGGCCGTGTATGCGATAGGTTATAGACGTGTATATTATTATTTATTTCTACGTGTACGTTTAGATTTTTCCCTTTTAGATATTTTACGGGGAAGTATATATACTCTTTTGTCAGACATGTTAGGGTACGTTTTGAATCATATTTTGAATACAATCAAGAGAGAATTATCTCCTTTATCGGTTGTGCGCAACCAGAGTTTGCATCAAAGAATCCTTCTTTGTTGTTGTGAAACCAATCCATATTCGGATTCATTTCGTTACGCTTTCCTTGCTGCGTCAGTTGGTATCAAAGCAAGGCAATTTCCTGCAGAGATGTCGACTAACGGTGGTGTTGATGGCGGTCGCGTTCTCGACCTTGATCGAGATGCGGAAGTCCAAGGAGTCAATCAATGGGCTCCGAGGGCAGTGGTTGAAACCATGGAGTAGAGGCTTGGGCGTGTAGAACAACGCCTAGAGGATCTGGTGGCGCGGTTCGACGCCATGGTGATGGACTACAACGGTCACAAGGGCGTTGTTGGGAATCGACCGGGGGTAGCAGTTGCTCACGGCGGCCTTATCAATGACTTTGTTGCCGAAAACCAATGGAACCGGAGAATTGAAGGAAGCTCTTCTGAGGAAGAGGACGGAATTTTGCAGAGGAGGGAATAACCACCGAGAAGGGGTGGTGTTGTTGGTGGCAGAAGATATCGTGGAATGGATGACCGGAATGAACCAGCATATGGTGGTGGGTATCAACGCAATCACCAAGGGTTCAACCATGCTGAAGGCGGAGACTTCCGTCTTAAGGTAGACATTCCTTCTTTTAATGGCAATTTGAACATATAAAAGTTTTTAGATTGGCTGGCGGAGGTCGATAGGTTCTTTGACTATATGGAAGTTCCTGAAGATATAAGGGTGAGAATGGTTGCTTGTAGATTAAAAGGCGGGGCGTCTGCATAGTGGGATCGATTGCAGCACCGTAGGCAAAGGGAAGGGCGGCAACCTATTAAGTCATGGTATCGCATGAGGAATCTACTGCAGCAGGATTTCTTGCCACCCGATTACGAGCAAATTCTTTTCCAACAATATCAACGGTGCCGACAGGGGCAGAGGACGGTACATGAATACACCGCAGAGTTTATGAGGTTAGCAGAGAGGAATGATTTAAGGGAGACTGAGGGTCAACAGGTGGCACGGTTTGTAGACGGGTTGAAGCCTCAGATCAGAGATAAGATAGGAGTGACGGTGTTCAGAACCGTGAATGAAGCCAAGAACTTGGCTCTCTGGGCGGAAATGTTGATACAAGAGCAGAACGTAAGGTTTGGAGGAAGTAAAAAGACTTACACTTACGAAAGTCCTGGTAATAGTAGTAGGGTGACTGGTGAGAGACCTAGAGGAGTGGTTAAGAAACCAACGGGGAGTATGGACAGGAAAGAAGACAAGGCAGAAGGGAAGAGACCGGTGGAGAATAGAGAAACCCCAAGGCAAAACAATCCATATGCCAAGCCAATATTGGGGAAATGTTATAGATGTAATCAGCCGGGACATCGATCAAATGAGTGTCCAAATCGACGCACTGTAAACATTGTCGAGAGGGAAGAGGAGGAAGAAGTGTGTTGTGAACCAAACGGTGATGAAGAGTACTATGAGGAGGTTGACGAAGTGGTGGAGCCTAATTACGTAATTAGGAGGATGATGTTAGCACCAAAGCAAGAGGATAGTTCACAACGACACCAATTGTTTTGCACTAGGTGCACGATTGGTGGGAGAGTGTTTGACTTGATTATCGACAGTGGGAGCTGTGAGAACATCATTGGGAAGGAGGTCGTGAAGAAGCTCCAATTACCTACAGAGAAACATCCGAGTCCGTACACCATCGGATGGATCAAAGCGGCAGAGCGAATAGAGGTGAAAGAGAGGTGTAGAGTTCCTTTCTCGATTGGCAAATATCGAGATGAAGTGTACTACGACATCGTCAATATGGACCCTTGTCACTTGTTGTTCGGACGGCCTTGGCAATTTGATGTAGATGCCCAACATGCCGGGAATGAGAACAAGTATAGGTTGGAGAAGGAGCGGGTGAAGTATACACTATTGCCACTATCGGATAAGCGACCCAAAATCTAGAAGGTAGAAGGTAAATCTTTTCTTACGATCACTCAATCGAAAAGAGAGATGACTGAAGACATCAAGGAGTCCCGCTTGATGCATGCCTTAGTAGTGAAGAATGCGGGAGAGGACATGATTAACGCACAGATTCCGGAAGAAGTGAAGGAATTACTAAAGGAATTCAGAGAAGTAGTTCCGGAAGACTTACCGGAGGGGTTACCTCCATTGCGAGACATCCAGCTCCCTTAACCGAATGCTTAAAGAAAGGGCAGTTTCACTGGGACGAGGAAGCTGAGTCGAGATTCGCAGTGCTCAAAGAGCGACTATGTAGCGCATCGGTGCTGGCCGTACCGGACTTCGACAAATTATTCGAAGTTAATTGTGATACCAGTGGTGTGGGTATTGGTGCGGTACTCTCTCAGGAGAAGAGGCCTGTCGTGTTCCATAGTGAGAAACTCTGCGAGGCTAGGAGGAAATGGTCCACATACGACAAGGAGTTTTACTCCGTGGTTAGAGCCTTGAGAATGTGGGAGCATTATTTGGTGGGCAAGGAATTTGTACTATATTCTGATTGTGTTGCCTTGAAACACCTGAGCAATCAGACCCGCATATGCAAAGACATGCACGCCAGATGGATACAATTCTTGCAGAAGTTTCCGTTTCGTCTTATGCATAAATCTGGGGTTCAAAACAAGGTAACTGACGCACTCAGCCGAAGGGTGGATCTACTAGTGACTTTGAGAGTTGAGGTAGTTGGGTTTGAACAGTTGAAGGAGCTGTATGAAACGGATGAGAATTTTGGAGCTATCTGGAGAAAGTGCACTAATAAGGAACCCAATGACAGTTATTATATTCTAGAGGGTTATTTGATGAGGGAAAACCAACTATGTATCCCTGCATCCTCCTTGAGAGAGAAGGTGATCCGAGATCTCCATGGAGGGGGATTAGTCGGCCATTTGGGGCGAGACAAAACACTAGCAGCAGTGGCTGCAAGATACTATTGGCCTCAGTTGCGTATGGATGTCAGTCGGATAGTGCAACGCTGCTACATCTGTCAAACATCAAAGGGCCACTCTCAGAATACGAGACTATACACTCCATTACCCGTACCTGAGAATATTTGGGAAAACCTATCCATGGATTTCGTATTAGGTTTGCCTCGTACCCAACGAGGTGCTGACACTGTTTTTGTAGTTATGGACAGGTTTTCCAAGATGGCTCACTTCATCCCGTGTAAGAAGACGGCGGATGCTCAGAACGTGGCCAGATTATTCTTTAAGGAGGTGGTCAGATTACATGGGGTTCCCAAGTCCATCACTTCTGATAGGGACACCCGATTCTTTAGCCACTTCTAGAGGACGCTTTGGTACATGTTCAACTCGTCTCTTAACTTCAGCAGTACAGCCCACCCACAAATCGATGGGCAAACCGAAGTGACGAACAGGACCCTTGGCAATCTGATAAGAAGTATCTGTGGAGAGAAGCCAAAGCAATGGGACCTGGCATTGTCTCAAGCAAAGTTCGCCTACAACAACTCGATCCACAGAACTACCAGTAAATCACCTTTCTCGGTGGTCTATACCAAGGCACTTTCTCACGCTCTGGACCTAGTTTCCTTACCCAAAGGTGTGGAGACCAACATAGCAGCAAAGCACCTGGCGTCGGAAATCAAAGAACAAATTGAGAAAGTGAATGAGTGATATAAGAAAGCAGCTGACAGGCATAAGAAGAAGAAGTTGTTCGAGGTGGGAGACCCCGTGATGGTGTTCTTAAGGAAAGAACGCTTCCTCGTGGGCACATATAGCAAGTGGCAACTGAAGAAGTATGGGCCCTACAAAATAGTGGCCAAGATCAATGACAACGCTTATGTGGTTAGCCTCCCGGAAAGCATGAGAATCTCCAAGACCTTCAACATGGCGGATTTATCTCCATTTTACGAGGATGACGAACCCCTTTATCCAGAAGCGAACTCGGGGTCGAGTTCTTCCTTGGTGGGAGAGAATGATGCGGACATCGTGGACCTAGAATCAAACTTTGTTAAACCATGTAACACATATGGAGAAATATAAATTCTATGTTAATTCAATCACGTAGAATGATACGTGGTAGGTACGTGAAAGGAAAATTTAACACATGTAGATGATTTATGAAATATTAGCATGAGTAATCTTTAAAAGTCACCATACCTTGAATTTCTATTTACCCGCAATTATAATAAGCTACTCATGATTTTACATGATATATTATCATTCCTAATTAATAAAGCTTTCCTTGTTCACGTGGGGCAACAATTAGTTTCTGTTGCACTTTTAGCCCTTTCACTTTACCTGGCTTGCATTCCCCTCAGCTATGGAAAATGTGCATCCATTAAAACATTACTACTATTTTACTAAATTATAAGAGTAAATTATAGTAAGACCTTCTTCTCTTAACTTTTTTTGTTTGTGCACTTTGCATCTTTAATTTAAAAACTAACACTTGGACCTGCTAAACTTTCATATGCACATCACCCTTTCCTTCCATTTTAATCATAAAATTATACTAAGGCAAACAGTAACAATTTCTTTTTTTTAAAAAAAAAGTTAGAAAAATAACAATAGAAAAAAAAATCGAAAAAGAAAAGAAAATCAATTCTAAAAATTAGTTAGTTTGCTATTTGTGCTAGAAAGTAGCCTTTTTTAAAAAAAAAATTTACACATGATCTTTGCTTGTTTTGAAACTATTTATTAGGAGAACTTTACAATATCATCACTCTTTGATTATGGTAAAATTTTCTAAATTACAATAAAAATAAAACACATTAATAGTAAAAGCAATTTATCAACAATTTTTATGAAACTATTGATAGTCTTTATAATAGTAAATTACCACCAAATAATAATAAAAATAAGGTTTATTAAAAATAAAACATGGGTGATGGAAATTCCCCCTATTTATTGTTGTTTTGTATCTATTCTATTTTTGAACTACTTGCCACCCCCACCCTCCTTTTTTTTGCATTATGCTTCAATTCTATTTTAACTTGGAATCATGAGTTTGGCAAAGTTTTATTTATTCCTATAATGTTTTGATTATAGATAGTTAACTGTCATTAATATATGAATTTTTATATCTTATACTTTGTGGTCCTAATTTTTTATATTTTATAATTTTTATGATTGATTATTTTTCATTTTTCTTGACTTTTTCATCTTTTTTTCTCTTTGATATTAATTTATTATATTTGACAGGGAAAATAGTGAAGTAAGAAGTGGAGTGCACTTTTTTGGGGAGTTTAGGATATCTAAGTGTTTATTATGAAAGTAAAGGGGCAAATTGCATAAGCTAAAAAATTTAAGGTGGCTCGGTTTTAATTTACTCATATGATTTTATTGGTAAATATTAACATCATTAATCAATGTACAATTTTCAAAATTAAAGGAGCCAATCGCAATTTACTTTTACAATTTCACTGATAAATATTAAAATTGTAAATGGATATAAAATTTTCAAAATTGAAGGGATTAAACTCAGAATTTAAAAGTTAATATGACCAAAGAATATCACTTGTAGAAGAAGGACCATCTTACGTGGTTGCATAGATAATTGGCACCCAACTTCATATTAATATCGCTTGTTTACGCACTATCTACCTTCCTATACGTGCTATGCCACCCAACATGTGTCCTAAATGCAATTGCACGCACGAGACAATTTTTGGTACAAGTCCTAAATTTTAACTGAACTGGATCTCATGTTTTGTCTTGTGCTATTGTAGTAGAGACGGCTCAAATTTCATGATACAATTATTTAGGCAAGCTCGTTGTTGATGAGTGCCCTAACCTTTGCTTATTTATAGTTTTAATTCTCAACTTTTTCAAAACTTCTTGCTTAACTTCCATTCTAAATTCCATTAAGAGTTACACGTGTTAAATTCTTAATTGGCTTACAAATATCAATTTAATAAAATATTATTATTTATATTAAATAAAATTATATGATAAAATAAATTACAAAAATAGAGAAAAAAATAGTAATGGTTGTTGCCTCAAGCATGACTAGCTATCCTAAGGCTGGCCAGGTTTATGCGATCCTCTTAAGATGGTAGTTGGGTGAACTCTAACCTTTGGATGAGAAGCCACCGTAAAAAAAAATGATGAGTTGCAATAAATGCAATGAAAGTAAGTAAGTACAGGATGAGTATGGTGTATCCATGTCCTATCCTATGAATAAAGTTTTCCAAACGTTAGAATCAAGCCACCTTGAAAGCAAGTATCCTGTGGAACTTACAAGATGCAGGTTTCTTTTAAAATCTATAAAAAAATTTATTATATTTTATAATATAAAACTTTTAGATAGTTTGTCTAACAACTTATTAACTTTTTCTAAGAATTTATATCTAATACATTCATCAATTTAGTAATATCCAATAATGTAATTACATATTTTTAAATAGCATATTTTCCATAAAGCATATACATCATGAATCTAATAATATAACTCCAAATAATACAAAATACTATCATAAAATTATAATCTATTATAAAGTCTAAAATCGCTTATATAAAATAAATAACAACACCAAATTCATCATTGTATTTTTAGTAATACAAGAACATTCAATATAAAAAAAAATAGTATAGGAAAAATAGGCCAAACTTCAAACAATTTCCACTCAAACAAATTTATTCTTCTTCAATGGGCAAATGGATTTGAGCCTTAGTATGTGTTAATTAAAGCTATTTTTTGTTGTATTTAATATTATTGAGGGTGGATGCAACTTGTAGGGCCTAGAAGCTATATGTTGTGCGCCTTAGAGTATTGGTTCCAAAATGGGTAGAACGCATGAAAATATTATACCTTATACCTCACTCTATAAGAACAATATAAAAAAATTAAATATGAAGCATGCCCTCTTGAATATCAATTTAAAAATTATTAAGATAGAGCAAAATTCAGATTCCAATAAAGTTATCTGTTCACCCTAATATGCATGCAACCACTATTATGTGAAGCAAGACATCTTGTTACTTATTCTCGGTGAGAGCACATAATCCACAATTAGAAACCTTAAGGTTTTGTTCTCATTAAGAAATAAATTTCATTACTTTATCAGCGATAATCCCCCTACAATGCTAGAAGTCAATAGCATTAACAAGCTGCATGAATATCTTCATGCAACATCGACCCCTAGCTTCCCTTGGCTACCTTGGTGAAGAGTCCATCGCCCGTAGCCATATTACACAACAAAGTAAATTTTGCTTTTGGTGGCCATCAACTCATATTGCTGCTAAATATTACGGTGCTTTATAAGTCTCGTTATAGATATCTCCTTTCCGATTTGATAAATAAACACAGCCTTTATGACCTTTTCTTTGTCTATAGTGAGGTCGATTTTTTTTCCCTTTATTTTGTAATTTATCATCAATTTTTATCTTATAATTGTATTTAATAATATAATAATTTTTTTTAATTAATTTTTATGAACCATTCAGGATTTAACTAGCGTTTGACATAGTTTTTACCGGAGTTAAGGGAAGTACTCAAACAAAATATTTTTAAAATGTTCAGACCTCAAATAATAAATAAATAAAGGTAAAGGTCTCAAATATAAAAGCAATCAAATTTTAAAAACTAAATTTATTTTTTTTTCTTAGTTGATTCATTCATAATTCATCCAAGTAGAGTCATTAATATACGGGTTGAGAGACTGGAACTTCTTCCCAATATAGGTTGCAAGGTTATCCATGCAGCAACCATGTCTTCTTTTGCAAATTAGAAATCTGAATTAAAATGCTAAAGAAGTATTTTTGCATTTAACATATAAATGGATAAAAGCTTACGCACAGTGTATTACAAAGATTGGAAATATTCTTCTTAAGACATCCAAATAAATACAGAATAATGAATTTTGAAACCACTTTTGCTATACATTCATTAACTCCATTCTTCATTCTTAAAGTGATTATGATTAACTATTGCTATAAGTATAATTGATCTCACCGTGCAACAGGGGACATATTATAAACTAGAAATCATCTAAACACGTTATGAAATCCAATCAAGTCCTCTATCTTTACATTGAGTCATTTAAGTTTGTTAGATTTATGTATACCAAAATTCGATCTAATCATATGTCTTAAGTGAGTCATTTAGGTTATTTATATTTATATTATTGTACTAAATACATTCTTCTACTAGTAATTTACATGATATGTGGCGATACATATAGAAGTCCTACCTAGTATGATAATATAAATTTAGAGAATTTAAATAATTCAATCAAACTTATAAAATTTTAGCATAAATATAAAAAATTGAAGTAACGTTTAACATATAAAGAATTTGATTAAATTTTACTAGCACTGGGTACTTATATCATACTTTTCCCCATGTTAGAGTGATTGTGGATTGTTACTTCTCTACAAATCCCCATCGATATAGCATTTCCTTGCTATATATTGAAACAAGAACCAAAGTTCCCTTTACACATGCTAGGTTATTGATCCATAGCTTGAGTATTTTGTCTTTTAACTTTATAACTCAATACTAAATCAATTCATTCCATCTCTTCATTAGATGGATCTATTGAAATTTGATATGATGTAATCATCTTCTTCGATCCTTCACTACTACTTTGTCCTTCCTTTAACGAGTATTAATCAAATGCAATTTTCACTTTAATTTCATCAACTTGCTTCACAAGGCGCACACTATATCTTCAAGAGCTCTCCCTATCAAGATCCATTCGTCCAAGCATTGTGACTTGAGGTGATAATTTAGTTTTTTACTTGAAAATGGAGAAGAAGTTCCAATTTGATAGGTTATAGCTCGCACCAAGTATCCTAGTGGTTGATATGAGTCTTTTATGTGTTGGATCTCATTGGGGTGGAGGTTCTCATTTGTTGCATCGAAAGTGGTCAACTTCATTTCATTCTTGTTGGCCATTGGGTCTATTTTGAGAAACAGTTTCAACTTTCATCTGTTAACTTGCATAGCCAGACAATAGTATTCTTCATGATATCCTATCATAAATATTATTCTGTCCAAATAGGCAATGCTAATGTTTACATGTGTGTCTATTGCTTTTGTATGTGCTGTCTTTTTTTTTTTTTTGTGAACTTTAATATGATTGATTGTGACACATTTTATGCTGCATGGACCCATAGCTCTACAAATAAAGCAACACCACTTACTCTCAACTAGTCATATTTCTACACGTGTACAACGCTTTAAGAAGCATGATCTCACACATAGAGACCTTGTAGATATAAAGGACCACGTTGTCTTGGATTGTTATACATGGAAAGGTTTCATTAAGTGATATATATTACGTAAATTATTGCTAATGTTAGATGAAAATAAATATAAGTTTGATTAGTTGAAACATTCATAATTACATGTGATAATTATTTACTGTAATAGATGAAATATTAAATGTTTATTTAATCTTATGTATCATTAAATATTATACGTGGTATTTTACTACAAGTGAATTTTTTTTTTTTTTTTGTTATAAAAGACTACCAAGCTGAGTTCACTGGCTAAGTCTTAAGATTTTCTTTCTAAGAGGAAGACAAGATTATAACTAACAGACAACAAAACACGATGCCCTTCAACTCAACAACACCACTTTCACCCCCCAAAAGCAACAACCATCATAAAAACATCATCTGATGGCGCTTGGCAAGGAGATAATCCTCTAAACTATGCATTCCCTTTGCTCATAATCCAAACCACTTTAGTACTTTTCATTAGCCGTTTCCTTGCCTTCCTTCTCAAGCCCTTTCGCCAACCCAAAGTTATTGCTGAGATACTTGTAAGTCTTCCCAAAATCACATTATTGAATTCCATTGATTAAAGTTATCGTGGCATTTAGCTGGCTCATAAATACGGTCGTGACCCTCTATTAAAAATTGAAAATCTAAATAAAAAGCAACTCCCTTGCAAAAAAGTTCATAAAAAACACTAAATACAAAATCGATAGCATCAACTACCATGTAATATTATGTTGATAAAAATGATATCATTGGATTTAATTATTCGGGAATTGCGTTTGCTTTTCAGGGTGGGATTTTGCTTGGACCATCTGCTCTTGGACGCAACAAGAGTCTCCTCCACTTAATCTTCCCTTCATGGAGTATTCCCATTTTGGAATCCGTGGCGAGCATCGGCCTCCTCTTCTTCCTCTTTTTAGTAGGACTTGAGCTCGACTGGAGCACGATACGGCGAAGCGGCAAAAAAGCCTTTGGCATAGCCGTCGCTGGCATATCTCTTCCCTTCCTTTTCGGCATAGTAGTCCAAGGAGAGGAAAAGGTTGGCTACAGCCAATTCCTAGTTTTCATGGGTGTGTCCCTCTCCATCACAGCATTCCCTGTCCTGGCACGAATCCTAGCTGAGCTCAAACTTCTCACCACCCATGTCGGTCAGACTGCCATGGCTGCAGCTGCATTCAACGACGTAGCTGCATGGATTCTGCTAGCCCTAGCAGTTGCTGTTGCAGGAAACGACTCTGGTGCTGGTGCGGCACACAAAAGCAGCCCGCTAATATCCATATGGGTACTAGTGTCAGGAGTTGCTTTTGTTGCTTTCATGTTAATACTAGTCAGACCCCTGATGAACCGGATAGCACGTCAATGCTCTCCAGAGCATGACTTCTTAGACGAAGCGTACATTTGCATCACCCTAGCCGGCGTCATGCTGTCTGGTTTCATGACCGACCTCATAGGCATACACGCCATTTTTGGTGCTTTCGTTTTCGGGTTGACGATACCGAAAGGAGGGGAATTCGAAACCAGATTGATCAAGAGGATCGAGGATTTCGTGTCGGGGTTGTTGCTTCCTCTCTACTTCGCTTCGAGCGGGCTGAAAACCGACGTGGCGCAAATCCGGGGAGTGGAGGCATGGGGGCTTTTGGCGTTGGTGATATCGACGGCTTGTGCGGGCAAGATTTTGGGGACATTTGTTGTGGCTATTTTGTGCATGATACCGGTGTCTTGCGCTTGGTGTTTTGATGAATACTAAAGGCCTGGTGGAGCTTATCGTTCTCAACATTGGCAAGGAAAAGAAGGTCAGTTTTATAGTTTAATTTCGGATAAATTTAGTTTTTTTTTTTTTTAATTTTGCATACCCGTGTTTTATTATTTCACTTGACTCAGGTCTTTTATTTGCTATGAATTTTCATATATTGTTCTCATAATAAGTGGTATATCATATATTTTATAATTTATATTTTATACTAATTAAGTTAATAGACCAACTGGTAAGAATAGTAACGTATCTATATATTCTCTATTTTAGGGTTCAAGATTAGTTATTTACATCTTTATGTGATCTCTATTCCTTTAAAAAATCATAATTAACTTGTATATAAATTTGAATGGTAATTTGATACCCTATCATTACACTTCCGAATTAAATATAATGTCTTTTCTATTATAAGTACCATACTACTATAAAACCACCATATTTTTCAGCCTAAAGTAAT
The DNA here is from genome assembly GCA_037954665.1 of Laguncularia racemosa. Taxonomy (NCBI): domain Eukaryota; kingdom Viridiplantae; phylum Streptophyta; class Magnoliopsida; order Myrtales; family Combretaceae; genus Laguncularia; species Laguncularia racemosa. The sequence goes on from JBBMOL010000036.1 coordinate 2,160,620, forward strand.
GTTTTTATATCTACTATCGGAATCCCCATTATCTATTCCATTTTTTCTCTTTATAAACTCATGTGTAAAAGCATATAATTGAAGGAAACACAGGCGATTTACCTGACCAATCTTATCCAAGGAAGTTTATGGGGGAGTTCATTAGTCTAAACGATGTATATATTCTCTCTCTTTAAATTTTGATTGGAAGAAACTGTTCTTGCTGTGTCCACTGGAATAACATATATTACCATCACACGTAAAGGGCCAAGAATATGCACATTAATTGCAGATGACTCCATTGCCCATGAATATATCTGGAATTTGATACCTGACATTATAATAACCAGAAAAATGGCTTGTCTCGTAAACGATACAACTCCTGTGAATTCTAATAACTGAGCAAGATCACGATTTAAAAAAAAGAGAGAGAGAGAAGAAGTGAACTTAAAATGAAAACAGAAATACAAAATAATTTTAAATAATAACGTTGATATTATAATTAATTCAAGGAATTATAGCATGGCAGGACAGCTTGCAGACGAGATATTTGCTTGAAGGAAAGTTCAAAAGAGAAACGATTCTCAATAAACTCCGATATGCTACCATTTTTTGCTTTTGGGCCGTATTATTTTATTTATAAAAAAATTTAATAGGTGCTTTAAAAAATTTATCAAGAAATTAACAAATAAATTCTTTTATATTTATTTTATGTATACTTAGTTCCTTATTTTTGAAATGATGTGTTTATGATAGCAAACCTTAAAAAAAATTATATTTAGATCCCATTTTACTATTTTATCCTTGAATAAAATGATGAGAAATACTAAAACTGAAAAAATATGCATAAAATAAATAGCAAATTAGACATATAAGAGTCATAATGCACCTTTTTTAAAAAAGAAAATTGAGAGTTTAAGTATACAATTTTAAAAATAAAAAAATTAAATGCTTATGAAGTACAGAGAATATATTTATAGTTTATTGTGTATATATATAAAAGGAAGAAAAGCTTTTGAGTTTACTCGGTATTGAATACAAGAGGCTTGCTGACACTATTGTTATAATTTGATTTTACACATCCAACTTGGAGTTCAAAAATTCAAATGATGCGAATAATCTAAATGAGAAAGAATATTTTTAAGTGAATCTAGTCTAATACACACAATTTTGTAATAGTACGGAAAATAAAAGGTTGATCCACTTCTTTTTTTCTTTTCTTTTTTTTTAAAAAAAAATCCATATATTGTTTACAAGAATATTGGAAAAGGAGGCTCACGTTCATGATTAGTTACTACTTGCTAGTCGAGCTGAAAAGTCACCAAAGGCATATAATTTCATCACCTCGTATTTAGAATATATAATAATAACAAACCATTTATATATATATATATATACACGTATGTCCTTTTCCAACAGTCGACCTCATCCTTAAGACTTCAAAGAAGTTGGTCACCGTATATAGTTGGCAATGTTGTTTTGGGCCCGCCCTGCTCTTTGCCATTTAGACTTTGTTTGGGACGAGAGAAGGAGGAGGGAAGAAAATGGGATAGAAAATGTTGGAATTTCATTGTTTAGCATAAAAGGGAAAGTGGGAAAAAAGAAAAATGGATGAAATAATTTGATGGAGAGGAAAAAAATTTACATTTATAAATTTATCCTTCTTTTTTCTTTTAATATTTTGTAAACATATTGATAATTTTACATTATAACTTAATATTCCTTTAATTTTCCTTTCCTCAATTATATAAGCACATGAAAGGAATTAAATTCTCCCATAATTTTGTAATCTAGATGTGTACTAGTTTTTTTTTTTTTTGTCCCTTTACATTGGCTCTTCTTCCCAACTAGTTGAACTTATGTTTTGAAATTTTAGACCGCAAAACTTCTTTTCTTTTTCCTCTCATATTTTATTTTTCAATAGAAGAAGTAGCAAAAGAAGAAAAGATACTGGCTTTTCATTGATTTCTTTTTTAATCTTGACGTAGGTCCTCAATGATGAGATGTTTGCAATCTTAGTCCTGATGGCACTATTCACCACCTTCATGACCACACCAACTGTAATGGCAATATATAAGCCAAGACAAACCGTTCCTCACAATCACTGTCGACAACTACCTCTTCCTCAAAACACAAAGGTTGAACTGCGCATCCTAGCATGCATCCATGGACCTGTCAATGTACCTTCTCTGGTCAAACTCATTGATTTCACAAGAAGCAACAACAGTTCCCCACTAAAACTCTATGTCATGCACCTTGTCAAACTCACGAGCCGTTCTTCCTCCATTATGATGGTTCAGCGAGTCCGGAAGAACGGTGTTCCATTTATCAACCGGTTCCGCAAGGGCACAATGCATGACCAGTTAGCCGCTGCATTTCAAGCATATAGCCATGTGGGCCAAGTAGCTATTCGACACTCAACGGCCATCTCAGCGTTGCCCACAATGCATGAGGACATTCACCATGTAGCCGAGGACAAGAGGGTAGAACTTATAATTCTTCCATTCCACAAGCAATGGAGAGGAGAAAGTGAAGGGTCCGTAGAAAATGTGGGGTATGGCTGGAGGGGAGTGAACCAGAGAGTGTTGAAGAGTGCACCGTGCTCAGTGGCACTACTTCTCGACCGTGGGCTTGGCGATGGCTTTGAACAGGGGGAAGAACTTATTGCCACTCCATCAAGAAGAATATGCATTTTGTTTTTCGGTGGCCCTGATGATCATGAGGCATTGAAAATAGGAGGGAGAATGTCAGAGCATCCAGCAGTTCGCCTCACCGTCGTAAGATTTGTGGAGAAAGAAACGGCAGACATGAGCAGTGTCACGCCCTCACTCTCAGTAGGCACATGTACAGAGAGATGGCACATTGCCACTCACACAGCGAACCACGAGAAGAAAACGGTAAGCTCTTCGTGAAACACTGCTCTCAAAGAACACGTATCATCATTTTTTTCTTTTTCGTGTAAAAGGCCCACATGAGCTAAATTTATCACTGTTGGAATGCGAACTCTAACCAGGAACTAGATGAGGCTGCAATGGCACAATTCAGAAAGTATCACAATTCCATTTATTATGTGGAAAAGCACTACACAAGCAACATTGCGGAAGAATTGCTGGAAATCGGCATGAATAGGGAGCATGAATTGATTATAGTTGGAAGGGGTCGGTTTCCACATACAAGGATTAGAAGCCTGGCAAATCATGAGATTGAACACCCTGAACTAGGATTCGTTGGGGACATTTTAGCTCAATCAGACAAAGGCATCGTCTCCTCGGTTCTTGTTGTCCAGCAACACGAATCTACTAGCACAAATGGGACCATCCCAAAAATAATTACGGACAAGAATGCAATGATCATTGATGCGACCATCATCAATGGAGCACCGTGCGCATGAAAACACTTCTCAGACATCGTTGTAAATTCTTTCAGGAACTACTTGTATTATCACCATTGTAATAACAAATGACATGGAGATCAGCGGAGTGGCTTAGTAATAGAATGAGAAATAAAGAGCGTGCCTCCAAAAGCAGTTTGTAGTAGAATCAGTTACATGATAGAATAGCATTTCTTAGAATGAGATTGTGCTTCAGGTGAGGATGAACATCATGCAGTCGTGTACGCTCAGCATTGCTCCTGGCCTTGCAAGAGCACCTCTTGTGACATTGCTACTGTTAAACAGTAACAGAACCAGTAGCAAGGAAGATATTACCCTCTTCTCCTAAAGAGAAACGAAACAAAAAGCCACAAGATGGCCTCAATCACCCGGGGCCTAATGTTCTGCGACCAACCGGATGGAGCCATTGACTGTAAACAGCTCGAAATTTTGACTGCATGTGACAAGATGAAGGAAGAAAATTAAAACCTGTTCTCTATTACCTGAGCAGTTTACTTGATAAAACCCAGCCAGCAGTTGGCCACACAGAAAACAAGATCCTCATTGCTTTGACTTCCTCCTAAACAAATGAATCGAGTTTGAAAAATAAAGCCAGCATCAAGATGACCACTGAGGAGGAAAAAAAAATAATGGAGCACAAGTTGCAAAGAGAAATAAATTTACTTGACTAGGACCATTACAAATATAGTTTAAAATTTCCAGGTACAGATAAATGTTTTTTTAGTTCAGAAAAACAACTTTAAACAAGTAAAACCCTCTTGATCTGTGACACTTATACAAGCATTGACTAATTTCATGGTAGCAACACTTCCTTGAAAATCAAAGAAGAATCGGTGAAGCAAGAAAAAAAAGGAGGAAAAAAAGAAGAAAATAGATCACTAAAAATTGTAGAATTTCAGCCATCCACTATCCACAAATTACGGTGTCCTGTTCTTAAGAACTTCCTGTAAGGAACACCTTGTTGTCCATCTACAATACCCATTTTGCCAGCCATCATTTTTGTAGTGACAATCTCGTCAAAAGCTGTAGCACAAACGCTGCATCCTGAGGTAGAATGTTATACCTGGCCAAGCATTGGTTCAAGTCAGGGAGATTACCAACAACCATAAAGGGGCAGAAATTCAAGCGCCATATGATCCACAAAGCTAATCTACTCATAAATTAATCTCATATTTCATGGAGAAGAGCATGTGAAGAGGTGTACATTACTCAGAACCCTATCAAGCCCACTGTAACATCATGTTCACAACGAATTTCAACACAAAACAAGATGCCAGAACAAAAAAAAACCATCTTTATTGTTTAAAAAGATACTTGCCTTAAAGAAAGCCCCCTCCAGTCCATGTGGCATCTGACTTTCCATTGTGCTCAATAGCATTCTTATCAGGTGCACTCTGATAAAAGTTGTCATATCCATCATCTTTATCATCCCAGCCAGCCCAACCATCTGAATTACTGGAGGCTGTTCCTTTTGTTGTGTCTGCCTTCCTATTATCTTGCTGGTCCCAATCATCCCAAGAGCTTGAACCAAAGGAATTGTTATGTCCACTTGAAGAATGGCCACCCACAGAAGAATTCCACCCTTTGTTCTCATGTTTATCGAACTCCTGGTAGTAACCATTTCTCTCACTGTCATTTCTTTGCCAGTTTTCAGAATTCCAATTCCCACCTTCTTTAGTGAACTCCTCAACTTTTTGAGAAGCCATTGCCATAACGCCTTTCATCATACCCCATGTCCTCTGTCCAATCTCTGTTGTTTTTGCAGTAACTACATTGACAGTTTCATTGACCTTGTAATCATAGCCACCTTCCTTCACCTATTAAGAAAAAAGGGTTTAGTGATCTCCCTTAAATAAAATTTCACTCAATAACATTGCAAAGCTTGACCATCATTAACATTAATGCTACATATCCAGAATATACAAACTAGTAAAATCCAAGGTCTAAGACAATACTGCATTTTGCCATAGCACCCTATCATAAACATATACATCCAACATTTAAGATGTTTAATAAAAAAAACAAATTATCACCGTGTCTTTGCATAAAATGCAAACTATGCTAATGAACAAATTTAGAAGTTACACAGTTCCACCCAGTCTTAGAAATTTTAAATCCTTTTGCCAAAAATGCTGCATACAAAGTTTGCCTTGAAAGCTAATCCAAAGTCAACTCTTTCAGAAGCAATGTCAGTGATCTACTTATGGGTCTACTATGGAGAAATCAACTGAAATTTTCTTCTAATAATTTCCTTTGCTAATGTATCTTGATAGGTGTTAGGGTTCATTTAAATAGAGAACCTAAGACCTCTAAGAAAATGGCTCAATTTACAAGAGAATCCTAGAGCTCTAGAAGTTCTCTGATTTGTTTTAAAAGACACTAGCAGCCCCATGCACCCACAACACGTGCTTAAATATACAATAAAATCTTTTATGTTAAAATATAAACCTATCACATGGATTAAGATGTTGAGAGGTGATAATAACATTAGCATATCAAAGTAATTAAGATGTTGGATGTAGGAAGTTAGGGTAGTTATTCTAAGTTTTTTAAGAATTCTCCAATAACTACCTATTTCAAATATTACTACCGCCATGCCAATATGGTTTATTTGGTAAAATCAAGAGTGAAACAGTTTCTACAAATTCCAGAGACACTAAGGAGCATCTTACTATTAATAATATAAATTAGCAATGCGCTACGGGTGTAAAAATAATTATATGTGAAATTGTTAACAAAAAGGATAAGAACATGACATATGTATAGATAAAATCTGCTTCCTAAGTAACTGGCTATGCGCGACCACCTAAGGATAAGAAACTGCCCACATATAACCAGATAACATGCAAAGAAATAGGAATATGCATTACGTCCTTAACCACATGTCCTAACTGACACATAAACTAACATACAGCACTGAACACTCTGCACAAACATAACAAAAACAGAAAACACATCACTAAAACACTTAAAAATATGTCCTAAAGGCAGCTCCTGCCTTTGGTGTATAAGAGGTTATCGATGATCACATCAGGTTTTTTATATCCAGGTGAGGAAGAAAAGGGATAAGTACTCCTTAGAGAATTGAGTGATGTTCGCATGTCAAGAAAATCAAGTATGCTGGTCCTCCACCCTGGTGGGTTTCTTCCTCAGTCGTAGGATGCCATCCAAGTTAGTCCAAGAGACGGCATTTCGACTTTGGAAAGACTATGGAGTTCTGGAAGTTTTGGGAAGTAAAGAGGGATTTTTCTACTTTAGATTTGCAAAAGGAACAGACTTGACCCCCATGCTAGAGAGGACCTGGTACTTCGTGTAAAGGTACCTCATTCTTCAAAAGTGGAGATTAGGCATGTCCCTTGAGAAGCCACAGCCAACAAACGTCCCTGTTTGGGCGTTCTTCTTGTGCATTCCATGCGAGTATCTTAATAAGGAAGGCATAAGCCACATAGCGAGTGGAGTGGGCATCCCTCTCAAGGCTGATGCCTTAACGGCTTCAAGGCAAAGGGCAAACCATGCGAGAGTCCTTGTGGAGATTGACGCTAGGGATGATTTGATTACTCAAGTAGAAGTGGAGAGATCCAATGGGTCGATAGCTAAAATAATGGCTGAGTACCAGGGAATCCCTACTAGATGCGATGAGTGTAAGGTTTTTGGCCATACTTGTTGGCCTACCCATAAGGAGAACTGCCTAGCCACCACGAGCAGTTCCAAGGCTAAGACTAGTGAGGATCAGTGGGTTCTGGTTAGAGTAGGAGGTAAGGCGAAGGGGAAGATGAACAAAGAAGTAAAGGCTGGCCCAGCTGGCACTAAAACGTCCTGTCACCAGCCTAAAGGGGAAGGGAGTGAGGAAAAACAATCCACTCCAAAGCAGAAATGTGTACCTGAAGTTAGAGGAAATGCACCTAATCCGCCCTCCAAGCTGCAATGTGAAGATACTACAAAGGAAGCGATCAAGAGCAAGGAGGGAGTAGAGGCTGTGGTAATAATGGAGCGGGAGGAGGAGGTAGAGGCTGAGAATGAGGCGGAGGTGGAGGGTCACAACCCACTAACGGCTACTTTCATAGCTGAAACACAACAAGAGGAAGTTCCTGTCCAAACCCATGGCGCCATCCTACATGATCAGCCTATGTTAGACGATGCTGATGGAATTGAGGAGTTTGAAAACACTCCCCTCAGCAAACTGATTCCCCAACTAGACCATGGACCGTGCAGCAACCCCAAGAATGCAAAAGGTTCAAGTTCCTCTAGTAGGCGCAAGAAGAAGTAGCGGAAAAGGAGAACAACTTTCACCTAGCTTGCCCAATTCCCTGAAATACCATGCATATAGCAGCTTGGAATATTAGGGGGCTTAATGACCTCATCAAGATGGCAGATGTTAGAAGAATTTGCATTGACCAAAAAATAAATTTTATAGGGTTTACTAGAGACTAAAGTGAATCCTTCGAACAAAGTAACAATTAAAAACGCCTTCGGCAATCATAATCTTGTTTCCAGAATGAAACACTGATGCCAGTAACATGTTTTCTTGGCTTGCAACACTTATATGGTATGGGAAGAAAAAGTGAAAATGCTCTCTTCTCTCTCCTTCCCACACACTTCCCTACACACTCTTACCCGTAGGAACCTTAGGAAATACCGTAACCACCCACTAGCCTAGTTCAGTAGTTTACCAACCATCTACCAATATACCATCCACCATGACAACTCCGGCTAAGGAAGTGGTGCCAGACGGCCGTCAATCGCCGCTTGTGGAGGTGACAATGAACAAGGTCACCGGTAGTGGCCTACCATCGGGAGTGCAAGATCAAAATGCTCACCAAGGGGTGAGCATGGATTCTGAGGTGGCATTTAATGCCAACCCAAAAGTGGCAAGCCAAAGCCCTCCTTTTCCAACTGGGAAAGGTAAAGGAGAAACCATAGCTAGGAAAGGCAATGTGGAGCCTTGTGTCCACACTGATCATAGCAGGCCTAATACCTGCAACCACAGCCCCACAGACACCAAAGTAACCAAACATCCTAGCCACGTCCCACTTGCCTTCCAAAGCAATCCCATTTCTGGAAATCCTGCATTGGAAAGAGACAAAGCACTTTTCGAGACCCTTGAGGAGGCAGACCGGATTCCACCTAGCAACGGTCACCCACCTACACCTGCGCAGACGACTCCGACCGCCAGAAGATATGCTCAAGCATGCAGCTCCAAGGCGAAGGACGGCACACCGATGTTCCCTTTGCAATATGTACCGCCGGCCGCTAAGGGCCCTTCCCCAACGATGCACATACCCAAGGCAATAGGGGACCGAGGTGCGACATTCTGGAACACCACCCTCGTGGGCTATTTCCTTGGCCGCAAGCTACCATACTCCTTAGTCCGTTCCATTGCATTCAAACTCTGGAAAGAATATGGCCTTGTGGATGTACTAGGTAGCTTGGAAGGTTTCTTCTACTTCCGGTTTGGTGGGGAGGCCGACACAACACTTGTCTTGGAGAAGACATGGCACTTCGCCCAACGCTTTCTCATCCTACAGAAATGAAGGAAGGGCATGCCACTAGACAAGGCGCAACCCACCAACATTCCCGTGTGGGCCACCTTCTCGCGAATCCCATGCGAATACCTAGGGGCGAAAGGTTTGAGCCACATAGTCAGTGGCGTGGGAGTGCCACTCAAGGCCGACGTCTTAATGGCCAGGAGGCAACGTACAAACCATGTGAGGGTGCTAGTGGAAATTGATACTCGTGAGGACCTCGTCACCCAAGTAAGGGTTGAGGGTGAGAACGGCGTGGCTACGGAAGTCCAGGTGGAATACCAATGGCTGCCTCCACGTTGTGCAAAATGCAAGGTGTTCGGGCATAAATGTCAACCCACTCAAAGGAAAGAGGATGAGTCTACGGATGTGGAGAGCAGCCAAGTTGCCCCACGAGTAGCTGCTGGCCAGCAGGTGTTGCAGTGTGAGGAGAAGGTCAGGCGAGACTCATTCGCTAACCGCCAACAGCATCCCAACAGAGCACCAAGCATGACGCCTTCTAAGGGCAAAACAATAGCCAAAGGAGCGGCACTACATGGTGGGCATGTGATGCCAATGAAGGAAGCCTGCACTGCCAAGGAGCTTGTAGACGACCCTGGTAATCTGAGGAGAACAATGGTTGAGCGGATGGAGGTGGACAGTGGATGTCAAGCACCTGGTGTGAAGGCTGCAGTAGCTCCAATGGGAGTAGGAAAGCCCCTGGCAGCAGCTGAAATGCCAATCTCCCCTAGCTGTGTAACGAGCATGTCAAAGGCCGATCAAGGAGGAGACGTGGCAGATGGGGGTGATGATTTTGAGAACACCCCACTCAACAAATTATTAGTTCATATGAACCAAATGTCAGGAACTCAACCCATGACCAACAGAAGTTCTAGCTCCTCTAGTCGCCGGAAGAAGAAGCAGCGCAAGAGGAGTCAGAATTTCACCTAATTGTATTGTATTTCACATCTCCATGTCAGTGGCAGCATAGAATGTAAAGGGTTTAAATGACCCCATTAAAATTTCGGAGGTTAGGAGGTTGTGTGCAATGCATAGCATTAGCTTGATTAGCTTATTGGAAACTAGAGTAAGTGCAGCAAATGAGGATTCCATCAAGAATAGGTTGGGTCAGCATTGGCAAGTTTGGGTTAACTCCATGGCATGTAAGCGAATCTGGATCGCGTGGCAACCAAGGGAGCAGAATATACGTGTGAAAAAGGAACACACACAATTTCTACATTGCACCATGACAAACTTGAGAGCGAACAATATTATGGCTATCACTTTTGTCTATGGATCCAATAATGATAGAGAACGCAAGGAGCTATGGTTGAATCTCGAGGGGTTGGCCCAAGCTATAGGTGATAGACCGTGGCTGGTCATGGGCGATTTCAACATTACTCGCCCAGTCACAAAGAAAGAAGAAGGCCGAGCATCAGTCACGGAGGCAATGTTGGAGTTCCAGAGATGCCTAGCTAAAGTGGAGGTGGAAGACTTGAGATATTCTGGGGATTTCTTTACATGGACCAATAAGCAGCAGCAGGCGCCTATCTTTAGGAAGCTTGATCGGGTTATGGTCAACCTACCTTGGATGAATTTGCATCCAAATGCTCATGCCCAATTCCTCCCACCTATCATATCCGATCACTCACTAGTTGTGGTCCGTATGGACTATGGATTGAGGGCTAGAAGGAGCCCATTCAAATTTTTCAATTATTGGGCAGACCATGAAGGCTTCCATGACCTAGTTAGCACCATATGGAGGAGGGATATCCAGGGCTCCCATATGTTTCAGGTAGTACAGAAATTAAAGCTAATTAAGGAGGGGCTCAAAAGCTTAAACAGAACTGAATTCTCCAACATATCGCTAAGAGTACAAGATGTGAAGCTTGGTACAAGTGCAAGGAGCCATACATGAGGATGGGGACACAAACCGGTTGGAAGAGGAGCGGATGGCCTACAAGGAGTATTACACTCTAAGAGGGGCGGAGGAGAGCTTCTTCAAATAGAAGTCCAGGTCAAAATGGTTGGAGTTGGGGGACAGAAATACGGCTTATTTCCACAAAGCCATGAAGAGTCTTCACAACCGAAGCTCCATACACAGACTGTCCCGTGAGGATGGCAGTGAGGTGGCAGGGGAAGAGGAGGTCGGGCAAGAGATACTCCACTACTTCTAACATTTATATGACCCACCTACAGCTCCTACCACTACTGTCGACGTGGGGAACTTGACACCACGGACTCTAACTAACCAACAACAACTCGGCCTCGTTGCTGAATTCTCAGATGAGGAGATAAAGTGGGGATTCACATCGCAGGCGAATGGAAAGGCTCCTGGCCCAGATGGATTCTCTGCTCTGTTCTTCAAGAAAGCCTGAGACATTATAGGTGAGGACTTGATCATTGCCACTAGAAAGTTCATGACATCAAGGCATCTACTGAAAGAGATAAACAACACGACCATCACTCTAGTACCCAAAGTGGCCAACCCTACTAGACTGGGGGATTTCAGGCCAATCGTATGCTGCAATGTCATTTATAAGGCGATATCCAAGGTGCTTGCAGCAAGGATGAAATCGGTTTTGCCGTCCCTAGTTGGGCAAGAACAGGCGGCTTTTGTCCCAAGTAGGAGGATATCCGATAATATCTTCTTGGCTCAGGAACTCATGGCCAATTACCATGTCAAAGTATGAGCTCCTCGCTGTATGATGAAGGTGGATCTCCAAAAAGCCTATGACACAGTGAGGTGGGATTTTGTTCTAGGGGTTCTTTTGGCTATGCATTTTCCTCCCCATTTCTGCAGGCTTATTAGTCAGTGCATATCAACGCCAAAATACTCTATCAACATCAATGGGGAGCTGGTGGGGTTCTTTGCAAGCAAAAGAGGTTTGAGGCAAGGAGATCCTATCTCTCCTTACCTATTTGTCCTTTCTATGGAAATCCTCTCCATGCGATTGAGACAACTAATACGGCATCCGGGGTATTCACTTCATTGGAGATGCCAGAATGAATGCCTAAACCATCTCTGTTTTGCAGATGACCTCCTCATATTTGCCAGGGGGAACAAGGAATCTATATCCTTGGTACAACAAACCTTGTAGGACTTCCAGGCCATCTCAGGATTGGCAATAAATAACCACAAGAGCAACATTTTCTTCTCTCAGGTCCCAGCAAGTATAAAAGAGACCATAATCCAGTGCACCCAATTCAGTGAAGGCAAGCTACCAGCGCGATACCTAGGGGTTTCCCTCATCTCATCGAAGCTCAAAAGACAGGACTGTGAGATGTTAGTGGAACGCACCTTAACTCGAATCACCTCGTGGACAGCAAAGTACTTATCCTATGCGGGTAGGCTCCAGTTAATTAGATCTATCCTTTTCTCCATGCAGGTCTATTGGTGCTCCATCTTCATCCTTCCTAAGTCGGTTGTCTCAAAAATAGAACAACTACTTAGGAATTTGCTCTAGGGTGGCAACCCACACATATTCACTAAAGCCAAGGTCAAATGGGCTGAAGTGTGTCAACCAAAAGGAAGTGGTGGCCTAGGATTACTGGACATTCATTGGTGGAACAAAGCCATCCAAATCAAGCACATATGGAGACTCTGCAAGGAGGGAATAAAGAGCTTATGGCCGGAATGGGTTCATTCCACTCTACTCAAGGGAAAGAATTTCTGGTCTTCTAAGGCACCAGCCGTCTATTCATGGACATGGAAGAAATTACTCAAGCTGAGAGGTTTGGTTAGATCTTCCTTCTATTAGGAACCAAACAATGGCCTTGAAATTTCACTATGGGCAGACTTTTGGCTTCCGATAGGACCTTTGGATACCTTGTTTAGTGCTCGGGTCATGCACGGTACGAGCTTCCCAGACAACACAAGGCTATGCTCTATAATGAGTGGAAACGAATGGAGTATCCCGGAGGACCAACCGTGGAATAGTTTTAGCATTCCCCCCTCCATCAAACAGAATACTACAGAGTCGGACCGACTTCGATGGAAACACTCAGGATTTGGAGAGTACACCATAAAGAGTGGTTATGCTTTCCTTAACCCTCCAAGACCAAGAGTACCTTGGCAAAGAGTAGTATGGAATAAAACCCCCCTTCCTAGACACGCCTTCATACTATGGTTGGCTTGGTTAAGGAAACTATCCACCCTTGATAGGGTACACCGTTAGAGACTAGTGCAGTCTACTACTTGCCTACTATGTAACCAGCATCAGGAGGACCACGCCCACCTTTTCTTCCAGTACGATTACACCTCGCAAGTATGGAGTATAGTCTGTGACTACATGCATTTTCCAGCCCACTCCAACGAAAGGGATAATGTGACCAGATTTTTTATGACTCTAGGAGACTCACCGATACATCAGAAATGGTGTGCAACATTAGCGGCAGTAGTCTACTGTATATGGCGCACCCGAAACCAAATGCGTTTAGGGAATGACATCTCAGGGATTAGCATACTAGCAAACCACATACGAGCCTACATAAGGCCACTGTAATCCTATCACTTTACTTTACATTAGTGCCTAGGATTAGTATGCTCATCGATTATGTGCTCCTTGTAACTTGTTTTCATTCCTGTACTGTATTTCTCAATTTGCTATTTAATAAATTATGAATTACCCAAAAAAAAAAAAAACGCCTTGGGCACACATTGGTAGGTGAGAATAAATGAGGTAGCTTGAAAGCGTATATGGTTAGCTTGGAAACCTAGAGAATGGCTTGTCAGTGTAAAGATGGAACACACTCAATTTATGCATTGTAAAGTCACAAATATGAGCTCTAACTTCACTCTATTTGCTACTTTTATCTACGCTTCCAATAATGATAGAGAAAGAAGAACCCTGTAGAGTACCCTTGAGACCTTAGCAAGGTCACTAAACCAAAACCAATGGATGGTTCTTGAAGATTTCAATTCAACTAAATCTCCTGCGGAAAAATTGGGTGGGAGAATGCATCTTACGCATTTGATGGTGGAGCTATAGAGTTGCATTACACATTTGGAATTAGAGGACTTGAGCTATGTTGGGGATTTTTTTACTTGGTTGAACAAACAAGAACATAACCCAATACCACGAAAGTTGGATAGAATTATGGTGATCAACCATGGCTAAGCATGCTCCCCAAAACACAAGCAAAGTTCATGTCGCCAAGCCTTTCAGACCACTCTCTTGTAATCACATGCATGGATTTTAGCATAGGTATTAGGAGAACACCCTTCAAGTTCTTTAACTTTTAGATCGAACACTAGAGCTTCAAGGACTTAGTGAACAACACATGGAGGGCAGATATTAGGGGTTCTAAGATGTTTCAAATTGTCAAAAAACTAAAATTACTCAAGCAAGAACTTAGGCAATTGAACCGAAACGAATAATCCCATCTCCCGGGTAAGGTACAAATGGCCAAATCCAGATTACTACAACTACAAGCTTCTATTCTCGGGAGTGGAGATATCTCTACCATGGAGGAGGAGAAAAGGGCGTTCAAGGAATACAATTTGCTAAGAGGGGCAAAGGAAAGCTTCTACAACTGAGGGACAAGAATACTTCATACTTCCATAAAACCATGAGAAATTTACATAACCGAAGCTCTATTCATCGCCTATTCAGAGAGGATGGTAGCGAGGCGATTAGGGATGTAGAAGTCAAAGCATTAGCAATAGACCACTTCCGGCGACTCTATGATAGCCCTTCATCCAACCTTAGCTCGGAGGAAGTTAGTAACTTGGTAACTTGGAAATTACGTTATCAACAGCAGCTTGAGTTGGATGTCCCCTTCACTGATGATGAGATCAAATGGGGGTTCTTCTCGCAAGCCAACAAGAAAGCCCCAGGGCTTGATGGGTATTCTGCCAAATTCTTTAAGGAAGCATGGGGAATTATTGGAAATGACCTGCTAGAAGCTTCTGAAGAATTCTTGTCATCTGGCTATCTACTAAAGGAGATTAATGCAACCACCATCTCCTTGGTCTCCAAAGTTACCAACCCATCTAGGCTAGGTGAGTTTCGACCTATTGCATGTTGCAATGTCATCTATAAGGCTATATCTAAAATCATTACAACTCGCATAAAGAGGATCCTTCCATCATTGGTTGGTAAAGAACAAGCGGCCTTCATCCTAGAGAGAAGAATCACTAACGTCTTCCTTGCCTAAGAATTGATGGCTGGTTATCATGCTCAAACTGGAGCACCGAGTTGCGCCCTCAAAGTGGACCTACAAAAGGCATATGACACGATCAAGTGGAACTTCCTGATGGAGATTCTCAAAGCTATGAACTTCCCCCCTCACTTATGTACTCTCATAAAGCAGTGTATTTTTACTCCGAAGTTCTCCATCAATATTAATGGGGAACTATCAGGTTATTTCACAAGCAATAGGGGGCTGAGATAGGGAGATCCAATTTCTCCTTACCTCTTTGTATTAGGTATGGAGGTATTATCTACCTAACTAAGGAGGTTGACCATGAACCCCCAGTTCTCTCTTCATTAGAGATGTAAGTCTAACAAACTAACCAACTTTTGTTTTGCAAATGATCTCCTCATCTTTTCTAAAGGAAATTTTGAATCAATCTCCTTGATCAAAGAGACTCTACAGTGCTTCCACTCACTTTCAGGCTTGGAGGTAAACAACAGCAAAAGCAATATCTTCTTCTCTCATTTCCCAGAGGGGGTGAAGGAAGATATCCTCAAGTATACTCAATTCCAGGAAGGCACGCTGTCAGTTTGCTATTTAGGAGTGCCAATATCATTCACTAAGCTCAAAAAAGAAGAATATGATGCCTTGCTGGAGAGGATATTGGCTCATATCACATCTTGGACATCCAAATATCTCTCATACACAGGAAGATTGCAGTTACTCAAGTCGGTCCTTGTCTCAATACAAGTCTACTGGAGTAATGTCTTCTTACTTCCCAAATCTATCATTAGGAAGATAGACAAGTTACTTAGAAATTTTCTATGGAGTGGCAATCCTCACACGTATTCCAAGGCTAAAGAGAGATGGAGTGAAGTTTGCAAACCTCTGAAATGTAGGGGTCTAGGTATACCTGACTTACACCTATGGAATAAGGCCATCCAAATCAAACACATTTGGCACCTATGTAAAGAAGGACCAAGGATCCTATGGCCAGAATGAGTTCACTCCATACTAATGAAAGGGAAAAACTTCCGGTCTACTAAAGCTCTTACCACATGCTTTTGGTCATGGAAGAAGCTGTTAAAGCTCAGAAGTCTAGTCCCCACCAGCTTCCAATGGGAACCGAACAATGGCCTTGTCATATCACTGTGGTAGACTCTTGACTTCCAATAGGCCCATTAGACACGATATTTAGTGCTCGTGAGATGAGTAATACTGGCTTCCCTCCCACCACCAAACTTTGTTCCCTAATGAAAGGAAATGAATGGTGTTTACCTAAGGGATTGTTTTGGAATAACATTCAGATTCCTACGTCTCTCCACCCTAATGCCTCATGCCCTGACCATCTCAGATGGATACATTCTAGCACAGGAGTGTATACAACAAAGAGTGGATATGCTTTTCTAAACCCCTCGACTACCACAATGCCCTGGTATAAGGTGATTTAGAACAAAATCTCATTACTAAGACACTCGTTTATCTTATGGTTAGCCTAGCTAAGTAAACTTTCTACCCTAGATAAGCTAACTACATGGGGAGTCACTACTATTGCAACCTGTTTCCTATGCCGTCAAGGTTAAGAAGACCACTCTCACTTGTTTTTCAACTACAGCTATACCTCCCTAATCTGGGGCAAGGTATGCGACTATCTCCATTGCCCTTCCTCCTTTAAAAATTGGCATGGTGCTACAACCTCTTTGATGGCCTTAGCTAGCTCCACCTCACCTACTTTCCAAAGATGGAGTGTTGGCCTAGCTATGACAGTCTATTGCATATGGAAAGTCCGCAACAAAGTGCAGTTAGGGCATAATCTTCCTAAGTGGAGCTCAATTGTGAACCAAATTAGAGCTTACTCCGCTATATTGTAATTTTAGATATAATAGTACTGTTATCTCTACTTTTGTCTCTACGACTATGATGTAACTTTATCCATTTTTGACAGTTGTACAACATTTGGATATCAATAAAATTTTACTTATCCAAAAAAAAGAAGTATGATAATGTAAACAGATAACACTGCACATCTTATTCTCCTAATTGGATGAGATATATTGTAATGAGCTAATCCATGAGTAAAATAGAGTACGAATAACCCAAAGGAATTGGCCTAGTATATAAGACCCAAAAACTCTCATGACAATTCGCACAAGGTCTTGCATTGCACAAAGTACAGTTCTTGGAGCTACCTACGTATCAAAAACTATACTTAACCAGTGCATGAATTTTGTTGGGTGGTTTATGCACTAACAGATACCCACTCAAATTATAGTTGTGTCTCTCTGCTAACTGATAAATAAAATAACATAAGGGAGCAGGAATGGATATCAAGAAATCACACTGAACTAACAAGAAAACATCAATTCCTTACTAACGCTCATTCCCTACCAATCAATCATACAAATTCTCTCTCTCCTCTCCAAATAAAAACTGGTGACAAACCCATTTTCCTTCCTGTTCTGTGCTCCATCATGTTCATTCCAAATTTGTTGTTGCCAAACAAAACCACAGGTTTACTTGGGTCCACATAGGAATTAAAAACACTGACTCCCAATTCCACTTCAACTGAATATGGGAATTAAATACCTACTGACAAGATAGTGTACTAACGAAACTTCCATACAAGCCTCTTGTCAACTAATTAAAGGTAAATATGAGAGCATATAAAATACAGTAAATGATTCTTTCTTAACAAACATTATTTCCATGCCAATGACATGAAAAATGCAACCAGCCAATTCCCCCATCAACCCAGTTTCCAACTTCAAGCCAGTATCAATTAAATCCTTGAAAAGATCAGCTTAATAGGTGTAAATGAGACATCATCCAATCCTTCCTCCATTACCAAATGAAAATAAATCCTCCGATTGGTTTTCCAGGAACATTCAAAGGCAAGTACAAATACATGACACCTGCCCTTCATGAAGGATTAAGAAGGATTAGAAGAAACCTACATAAGTTCCTGATGAGCATCATAATAAAATAAATCAGAGAGCCTACAATTCCTCCAAAAAAACTGCTAGTGGACAAGGTAAATTTTCTTTCCATCAGAATAATTTGTGCATGTCCCAGAATATGAGATTGGAAACTAAGTGATGGATACCATGTGGTCTACAGCCACAGAAAGGATTAAAGAATCCAGCCGAATCAGAATTTAAGATAAACAACACAAGAGCCTTATTCAGCTGACTAATATCATTAAATATACATGCCTACTTCAGATTAGTTCATAAGAAATGATTTAGAAAAAAATATTGTTAAATATATTTAATTAAATTATACATTAAAAAATAGAAAATTAATTATAGAAAAAAGACAAGACAAGCTGGCCATCGTTTAGCCTTAGGATGGCTGGCCACAGCTGTAATAGTGTGGTAGCTAGTCACCCACCATCCTTAAAGTTTAAGAAAAAGAAAAATTAGTTTAAAGTTTGATGGGTTGTAGTTGGGTTGTGACACTCCCATAGGGTGTTGGGTAAGTCACACAACCCACCATGCTAATACAACCAGCCACCCTAAGGCCAAGGGGTGGCCACACCCCTAGGGTTTTATTTAGCTTTTATTCTTCTGTCATTTTTATTATATTATTTATGTAAATATGTTGAATAATATTATTTTATTAAATAATTATTATGGATTAATTAGAAATTAACACGTCAACCAATTAATAATAATAATAATAAATAGGGATAAAACACAGGTATAAAAAGTGTTAAAAACAAAAATACAAAGGTTGACCTGATAAGCAAGACAAGCAGGAAGTGATGGGTTTCTTTCAAAAGCTCTACTGTGAAAACATCCACCAACCACATTTAGATGAAGTAAATGATTATGTCACTTGGAAGCATACAGGAGATCAGATTGCAGATCTTAAAGCCCCATACTCTGATAATGAAATCCACCTAGCATACTTCTCCCAAGGGAATGACAAGACAGCTGGACCGAATGGTTACACAACCAAGTTTGTCCTGAGATTTGATTAGGCAAGACCTAATAACTGCAGTACATGAGTTTCTCACATCAAGGACATTGTTGAAGGAGGTAAATTGTACAGTTATATCTCTAATACCAAAGGTTGCAAACCCATCCAAGCTAAATGAGTTTCGTCCAATTGCGTGCTGTAATATGCTATATAAAGCCATATCTAAGATATTAGCCACATGTATGAAGAGAGTCTTACCTGCCATCATAGATAAGGAACAGGTGGCTATTGTACCTAGTCGAAGAATAATAGACAACATTTTCCTTATGCAAGAGTTAATGGCTAGCTACCACAAATAATCAGGATCC
The DNA here is from genome assembly GCA_037954665.1 of Laguncularia racemosa. Classification (NCBI taxonomy): domain Eukaryota; kingdom Viridiplantae; phylum Streptophyta; class Magnoliopsida; order Myrtales; family Combretaceae; genus Laguncularia; species Laguncularia racemosa. The sequence goes on from JBBMOL010000036.1 coordinate 2,179,918, forward strand.
TCAAGATGTGCTCTAAAAGTGGATATCCAAAAAGCCTATGATACGATAAATTGGAGTTTCATCATGGAGATAATGCATTGTATGGGCTTCCTTGTGCACTTTCATACTTTAATCCACCAATGTACTTCAACAGCAAAGTTCTCCATAAACATGAATGGTGGCAACAGGTTTTTTCTCAAACAAAAGGAGACTTAGATAAGGATATCCTATATCACCTTGCCTCTTTGTTCTTGGGATGGAGGTGATATTGGGAATACTACATAAATTAGTTGCAAACCCCCAATTTTCTTTTCACTAGAGGTGCAAAAGTGAGAAAATAACCTACTTTTGCTTTACAGATGACCTATTATTATTTTGCAAGGGAGACATTGCATCCGTTAAATGCATTCAAGAGGCTCTACAATTGTTTAATACTATGTCAGGACTGACTACAAACGAACGGAAAAGCAATATCTTCTTTTGTAATGTAAAGCAACAGGACAAACAGGGCATGTTGGATCTCATGCACTTTAAGGAAGGAGAACTACCAGCTCACTACTTGGGAGTGCCACTAATATCCACTAAGCTTAAGAAGCAGGATTGGATAGCCCTTCAAAAGCTAATTATGATGAGGTTTTTGGGGTGGACTGCAAAATTTTAATAATTTGGGGATAGATTACAGCTTATCAAGTCTATACTATTCTCCATGCAAGTATTCTGGAGCTCCGCTTTCCTTCTGTCTAAATCTATTACTCTATAAATTGAGCAGAAACTCCAAAACTTTTTGTGGAGTAGAAGGCCTAATATCTCTACTAAAGCTAAAGTAAGATGAGATATTGTTTATAGCCCAAAAGAGAGTGGGGGATTGGAAATTCCAAAACTGGTTGTATGGAACAAAACGGCCCAAATCAAGAATATTTAGTGCTTGTGTAGGGGAGGTTGGAGAGGTTTATGGGTAGATTGAATACCTTCAACCTACCTTAAAGGGAAGAATTTTTGGAATGTGAAGACTCCAACCCAGTGCTTATGGAATTGGAAAAAATTACTGAAGGTACATCATCTTGTTCGAATGCAATTCATGTGGGAAGTGAATGATGGCCTATCCATTTCATTTTGGTCAAATTATTGGCTGCCAACAAGGCCACTTGACAATAACCTTAGTGCTCGAGAGATTGCGTCTTCAGGTCTTGATAAAAGTGCATGACTTTGTTGCTTATTAGATGGTTCTGCATGGAGATTGCTAGGATGAGACTTTTGGACAACTTTCAACATCTCGAGTAGTTTAACACCGATCATACCCAATCAAATATTTTCAAATGAAAGAATTCTCACTCTGGTGATTATTCTATTGAGTCGGGATATGAATTCCTTGCACCTGCTGCTTTCTCGGTGCCCTAGAGCAAAGTAGTTTGGAACCCCACAACATGCCTTCTTTCTATGGCTAGCATGGATAAGAAAACTCCAAACTTTAAACAGAATGTCCGTTTGGGAATCAGTATCATCTACCACGTGCTACCTATGCTCTCAAGGTCATGAAGAACATTCCCACCTCTTCTTTAATTGCTCCTTTTCTTCCTGAATTTAGGCTCTGGTGCGTGAAGTACAAGAATGCCCACCTTCTTTTCTATCATGGCAAGGAGCCACATCTAGCCTTACTCCAACAGCCTCATCTAAAGATCTCAAGATTAAGAAGTGGAGAGCTTCTTTAGCTGCAACTGTATATTGTATATGAAGAGCTCATAATCATGTTTGGATTTGACAATTATGTCCCAAATAAGGCTCTCTTGCTAGCTAAACTATAGCTTACTCTAAGCTTTCTTAAAGTCTCTATTTTAGTCTTCTCTTGTTTTCTGCAGTATTTTTATATACTCTAGCATAGCATTAAATAGCCGTGCATACCTTCCCGTCAATTGATAATTGTAAATTCTTTCTCATATAAATAAATTATTGATTTACCCAAAAAAAAAAAAAAATACAGATATCGTAAAGTGTCAAAGAGTGAAAGCTCATATATGCAACATAAAATTTATGCTTGATTTTTTTTCTGCCCTTTCTCCTGTACAAGATTAGTTTAGCTGTTTCCAATTAAATTGCAAATATTTATCAAAATACCACCCACAAAAGCTTCACATCAAGTGTAATATCACCAAGATAAAGATGAGTAGGATGGGTGCTTAAGTGTGACTGGACTCGACAAGAAAAGATGACCTATCAGCAACCACCAGTCAATAACACAGGTAGTTGCTGAGATCATAGGATTCAAATATAGTTGTTTTGTAAATTTCTAAATCCAGAGGGATATTATTCTGTGTCTTGATGTGCCATGTTTCTCTACCAACAGTAAATTATAGCAGAGGAAACTTAGTGAAATTACCACAGGATTGTGCCATGGTTTAATCTCACTATATGGAATAGTTATATAGCAACTGATTTGTCAATATGTAAAGTGTTGAAAATGAAAACACAGTAATGCAAAGTGTCGAAAGGTGAAAACTCAGGTACACAAAGTAAACTTTACCCAAAAAATAATTGGTCAATCCAAAAACTATATACAAACCTCTATTCCCCAAATAATGTCCTCATAAGATTTCCATATCCTCTAGTCTACATGATGAAAGTAAGAAAAACAAAACTCTTTTAAGCTCATATGTTTCCTCAGTTAGTTCCCACCTTTAATTTATTGTTCATTAACCAACCTTAGATAAAAATTCACACCTTCATTTCTCATGCCCTCCTAATCTTTTCTCAACTAACAATCTCATTTGAGGCTTCCAATACATTTTTATATTTATAAACAAGGGGCAATAACATATCTAGTTCCAACATAGAGGATAATTATGCAGCAGATGAGGACTTTAGATTACTGGAAATTTACAGGGAAATCCTTCTATTGAATACATGACTCCCTTGCTCCCTCCCTTTCTCTAATAAGCAAAATCACATAAATGGGTGTATACATCCATTCCTTCCCCTAAAGGACCAATCTGAAGAACAAGAACATTGCTAGAATAGTTGCAATGCTAACATAATTTTGCCTAGGAAAATCTGGTGGCATCATCTAAACAGAAAAACCATCAAGAAAATATTTGAAAAATTGCAAGCTGATCAACTTCAACCGAATAGACAGATTTTAATAAGAATAACAAAAATCAAATGGCCTACCACTCCCCACAACATATCCAAAACAACAGTCTTATAGAAGCAACCGCACGGTGGGATCATAATTCGAGATTGTATTTCCTCAACAAATTTTAAATTATAAACCGTAAAACCTCACCAAACATACCGTACAAAAAGAGAAAAAGAAAAGGAAAAAGAAAAGTGAAAAAGAGTCGAATTGCATGCATACCTTACTGGTGAGCTCATTTGTCCCTGCTTGAATCACAGTTGCAGCAGATTGCGCAGCAGATTGAGCAACCAACGACAATTTACCAAACCCCTAAGCAAACCACACTTTTCAAATCAACATTATAGCAAATCACAATAACAATAAATCAGGAACAACAAAATCGTCCAAATTGCAATCAAGTCAAACCAAAACAAACCTGAGACATAGCAGACAGCACGTCTCCCTGAGGATTACTAGTATTCCTCCTTGTATTCGGGGCGGGACCCGAACCGAACCCGACATACTTACCACCCTGAGAGGGAGGGATCCCCTCGGGGCGGGCCTCATTCTCCACCATTCTCCTCGCGAAAAAACTCTCCTTAGTTGCCGCGGACGCCTCCAATTGCGCCCTCGTATAAATATCCTCCGTCGATTTCGACCGCGCCGGAGCACCAGCCCTCCCTCCGCTACTCCTAAAATTGCTCTCCGACTGATTCCTCCTCATATCACCTCTCGATCCAAATCCACTATCGTCATTATCCCAACTATCCCACCCACCACTCCGACCTCCGCCGCCATTCGCCAACGGCGGTTTCGTCCTCCCGGGGGTGGATCCAACCGATTCTTTCACAACAGGAGGATCGCGCCACGCGCGGCCTTCGGCGAGTGCCTGAATGCGATCACGATAAACTGCAGCAGCGCGTGAATTATACTTAGCAACGATGTCGGTCTCCTTCGGAATACCGTACTGAGCGAGAAAGGCGTTGAGGTTTTCGTTGCCGCCGCACTCCATCTTCTTGATCTGAATTTCGGACCACGAGTCCATGGTGACTGATCGGACGAAGGAGATGTGGACGCCGAGGCCACGGTGCTTGCCGGAGCACTCGAGGCACATGAAGACGCCGTAGGAGACGGAAGCCCATTGGGGGTTCTTCTGGGCGCAATCGACGCAGATCTTGTTGCCAGTCTGCGCCTGGAGGTCCCGGAGCCGCCGCGATGCTGCCATTATTGGGGTCGGATCGGGGTGGTGTACGATCTAAATCGGATCGTGCGAATTTTAGGGATTTGAGTGGTGCTTTTCCTTTTTCTGGGAGAGAGAAAATGGAGATTCACCGACACCGCGGAAAATTATAGAGAGGTAGAGAACGCGGTGTTGTTCGGCGTAGTATTATTGTATTTTTAACCATCGAATTTTATTTGGGAAGTGTTATAGCGGGGAGTTATTTTTTAATTGGTGGTAAATGTCACAAAAGTGGGTATGTTATGTTTTAACGTTTAATGGGAAATGGCATTCGTGATGTGACGTCGGAAGGAACAAGATCCAACGTGTTGATGACACGTCAGCAAAAAAGTGGATTTTTTAACGTTTCTCTATTAAGCCTCCATGCTCATGCTCGACTTAGAAAAAATAATCAAGTTATGAAAGAAAGAGTAGCACATCTACCCCTACCACTACTCTTACTCCAATTGTATATCTTTATTAACCCATTCATTGCTACTATCATTGTTACCAATTGAAGCAACTTAGAATATAATGTTACTGTCATTGCTTTTGAGGGGATTAGAATCGAAGGAATGATACACTTATTTACTATTCTTTCTACCTAAAGCGTTTAAACAAAAAGATTATAACTTAGAAATCATTTTTACTAATTTGATAAAATAAAAGTTTTCAAAGTGATCAAAAGTTTGAAAGCAAAAGAAAACATAAAAGCTTTTAAAGCACAAGGAAGTTTTCAAATGAGTTTAACGATAACAATGTGTAGATAAATAGGTTTTAGGGATCCTCGATCCCTATATATAGAAGGTAGTATCGAAAAGGAGGCAATGAGTTGAAAAGATGTGACCTTTGTGTAACAAATCCCTAACCTCCATCTTGCATTCAGAGTCATTCACATGTCTTAACACAAACTCAAATGTATTAGATAAATTAACAAAAGCAACGTGCATACATGCAAGCCTCTTGAAGACTAATACGTGGCAGGCAATATTAATAAAAGGAATTATACGTCTTTATACACCAAAGGACAAACTTAAATTTTGAATTGATGGGTGACAACTATCAAAAGAAGTATAATACGCAATGCAAAAGCTTAAGCAACACAATTCATTCATCACACTAGTCTAAAGAGCTAAGCAACAACAGTGCTATGCATTTTCCACCTGCAGCACACCAACTCAAAGGCATAATGAAGACCTTGCTTGGTCTTACTCAAAGGCATAATGAAGTCCCAATCTATCTGCTCAAGAGGAGCATAACAAGGACCTTGCTTGGTCTCATTTGCTATTTAGCCCAACAAGCATAACGGAGACCCCACTCGAGTACATTCTCTACTCGACAATCTCCCTCCAAACACACTACAACTACGACTTAAAATTAGACCAATGATGTGCCATGGTATGCCACCAAACAAGGCGCAAATACCTCAAACGCAATAAATGAGTTGAACGGATGTTAATTCAACTCTTACCCCTTTGATTGAGCATTTAAACGACAATACCTATCACAACTTTTACTAGGGCACTTGAAGGCCCAACAAAAATGTTTTCTCATCGTCAACTAGTCACCTACAAAAGTAAGGAGCTAGTAGTGACAGCCATTTCTCGACTAAGCCTTCAAGCTTTAGCACAATCCATGAAAAATAATTAAGCATAGCCATAGAGGAAAGAATGAAAACTTCCACAACTGCTATGCCTAACTCTTCAATCCCCTCTCCTCGTTAACTCTACGATAACTATCATGCTTACATGCATGAAGGAAATCATAAGATTGATGGGGAAGGTGCATGATTGCCATCCTTATCTCCCTATGCTTATAAATACCTCAAAACCATACTTGGTAAAGGATGTTTGCACTCTTACTACTCTCTTATTATGCCATTGTTATCATTCTCTAAAACTCTTTACTGACCTTAGGCACTCCTTAGCTTTCTCTTTTTTTGCAAATTCCTCTCTCAAGCTCAAAGACTCCCTCTTTGGGCCCTAACACACACTTGACCAAGAATCTAGCAACAACAAAACCAAACCATGAAATAAAGATCTTCTATATTATTGTTCATTTTTTTATTTGTTTCAAAAGGGTCCAAAAGATTTATGATTTGATTCAAGGTTGAAAAAAAAAATCAAAATATTAAACATAATAAGTGAATTATTAATTTAGGCATTAGACTTTATATATTTTTCCCCCTTTGGGTAAGGGCAAAAAATTTTACATTAAAATTAATGTATTCTCACATTGTGATTTGTAATAGTGGTTATTATTGGAAAGAAGTCTCACAAAAAAAGATATGTCTCCTAAAATCCATGGAAAGTTAGCTTATATTTCTTACTTTCCCCAACTCATTTTGTTGTGCAATTTATTAATATTTCAATTTGACAAGTGCTACAATTTGATCGTATCTATACAATGATAGAGGATATAGCTTGTATGTATTATTAATCACCGTTCAACTATGTAATTTATTTGTGCTCGGACATATCCTTCCATATGCATTTGGAACCAAGTAAAAGAACTTGAGAATATAATGGAAAATAATCCACTATTATTTTTACTAAGTTTCAAATATATCAAGACCATTGAGTATCTAGTCGACCAAAAAAAAAAAAAGTTCACATGAGTTAATGGTGTTAAAAACTAAGCTAAATTGCAAATATATTTTCTTATATTTACTTATATGCACTTAATCTCTTTATCTTTAAAATCGTATATTTAGACCTCTAAATCTTAAAAAAAATAAAGAAAGTGTATTTGAACCCTTAGATATCCATTTTGAAGGTCTAAATGCACCTTTTTTTTTTAAATATTGGGAGGGAAGAATAAGAAGTAAAATTAAAAGTTTTAATAAATAAATAAATATCCATACATAATTAACAGTAAAATAAAAGCTTGGTATATATTATTCTGTTTGTATATAATTGAATCATATCATTTTTCCAATTTGATTTTGTTCCCTTCTGGTTCTATTTTTTTTTCCAATTATATATTTTATAAATATTATGATAGATATTTTATCTAGAAAACAATATTCAAATCATATGTATACAAAATCCATGGTATTTTGAGCTTGATTGAAATATATAAATCATATAACATAAGATTTCAACCTTTAATTATTCAAATATTAATTATCTCATAATAAACTTTGAATTCATAATTCCTTTGTTTATTTGATTATTTATTTATTTATCGAAACATTTTATTTTAATTGTTATTTTTCTATCATAATATTTGAAAAAAATGTTAAATTGTAAATGCACCCCTTACGTTTGCTTGTGTGCACTTAATCCCTTTATGTTTAATATCATGCATTTACATCCTCAAATCTTATAAGAAGGAACATTTAGACCTCTAAAGTAGACATGTAGGAATCTAAATACACACATTTTTTTTTAAGATTTGGAAATCTATATACATAGTTTTAATAATAAGGCGGTTAAGTGCATATAAAGTAAATATAAGTGAGATATATTTGTAATTTACCTTAAGAAGTATCTAAAAACTTGTCATGGTAGTTAATTAATCTGCCTTGAGTCGACTCCTAGTGGAATTGAAACCCTTGATTCTTAGAAACATAATACTACATTTGGTACACAAAATTGATCTATAATTGAATGAATATGAATGGAATGGAATAGAATCAGCAATAGAATATCAAATCCATTATCGTATTTAGAAACTTTCATGGAATGAAATAAAATAGAATGATATATAATGTTATTTACCAAAATTGTCCTTAATCAATTAATACAATAAATATGTATTAATGAATTACAAAAGTTATTTAAGTAATTATTGTTGATGAGGAGAAATAAAATCGCGATTCCACCCTATCATCAATTTTAAAAAATCGCAATTCTACCTTCCTAAAGCTCTTTCAAATATGGGAAAGGAAATAGTACTTGTAATCACGATTTCATTATGACTTCATTTTTATATACCAAATGTGCCATAAAATTATAAAAAGGCTATGAAGGTAGGAATCGATTGATTAATCTATCGAGCTATGATAGTTTCTATTAAAAAGAATGGTGATATAAATTTATTATTGCTATGTTCATTTCGTTAGTAAAACAAAATTTCAATGTAATAACTAGTTCAAAGAAATATGGTAGGGCTATAATGACATCTAAATAGTTAGTAAAACAAAATTTCTATGTAATAACTATCTCAAAGAAATATGGTAGGGCTATAATAACATCTAAATAATTATAACTTTGTCAAGGGCTAAAAATATTATACTAATATATTAGTTAGGCTTATTAATTATTTGACTTGACCGATTAGTTTAAATGACAGAACTCAATAAGTCCAATCTATCTATTGGGATTATTCAAGGAAAACTAACTTGATGGATTCGAAATAAGGATCATTGAACTAATCTATCTACATCTAACTTTTTTTAAGCAAACTTATGTACTCACAGGAAAAGCTACTAACCTTGAACTCATAGTAAGCTCAATAAGATAATCTTGAAATAAGTATATTCCATCTTAATGATCAATCCCTAAAATAATCCAACGAATGTCATTAACCCAAAAGAGTCTATAAATACTTAATCATTACTTTTCATTTCACATAATTCCTAAGATTAAAAAAATGATATTCCATTATGAATTCTTTACTTTCAAGAATCAAATAAAAGTTTAAGTAAAAAAAAGTCTCAATTGTTTAAGAATTGCAAAATTAACACCTAAAATTCTCTTAACTCCTTTATCTATCATTTGTGCAACTCTTAAGATTATCTGTTTCTCCTCTCTACCCCTTTCTCTCTTTCTCTAATCATCACATCATGTACTATCTCCAATGTAATACTCGTATACTACTCACATAACTACTCCAATTGAAACCCTCCATTTACAAACTTTATTTAGTTAACTTTAATTAAATCAAATTCGTTTGTTTATTTAGTCAAAATTTTGAGGGAAATGGTCTAAATATTTAGAATAGTGCAATGACATCCATGTATACCAAATCACTACCATAACCCTACGTGAGAATCGCCTACATAGCAACACTTCTACCACGATAATACTATCTATCACCATCACAACCCAAACCACGCTAGTACCACCACCATGATCTGAAAAACACACACACACACACAAAACAACAACAACAACAACAACAACATAACAGTAATGACCACCTACCTTATCCCGCTGAAAGGCAGGTTTTAAGCGCTAATTAAAGTAAGGTGTGCATATAAAATCATCTCAAATTTTCAAACCACAAGTTCGTAATTGAATCTGCATATGATTTGTAAAAAGTGCAATCTTCTGCTTTCGGAGAGCATCATTACTCTTAACAAAGATTACAGGAACCATAGTTGACAACGAAGGAAATCCACTGCTGAATTTCCTATTTAGTTTGACGATACTCCTTGCCATTCCTATCTCATTCATTCTCTTTAACAATAGTGAGTAACCAAGCAATGGGGTTTCATGACAGGGTTACTTCACAAACACTAGGGTAGGTTGATTTCAAACGTGCAATAAAAAGCACTGATACTGATTGACATTTTTGGATGAAAACACAAGGAGCTATACATCAAGAATTGAAAGAAGAGAATGCTTTCTCTACATGAAGAGTCAGAAATAAAAACCCAGAAAACGAGAGACAAACAGCACTGAGCATTATCCCTAACATTGCTTGAAGCGAGATATAGGAGCTAAGGAAGAATACAGCTGCAATGGATGCACTCTGCCACACCTTTAGCTGTGCAAATGCTCCTTCCTGTCCCCAGAATTAAAATAAAGAAAAATAAAAAATAAAGACAAATCAACATTACAATGCGATTAATGATATTACTACAAGTATATCAAGGAGTTGCATGCAGCAGCTAGCTACACCAAAATTTTAATACACCAAGCATCAATATTTGGAATGGTCTGATGCAAATAGTGAGGCTGAGGAATGAAATTTCATGGGATATATGTCCCTTCTAACACTATTATGAGCACAAGACCAGAGAAAAGAAAGAGATCCAGTATTTTATTACCATGTTAGACTTAAACAGCAATCCCAGAAATGCATTAAGCTGTGTGTTCAAAACACCATCACCAATTCCCAAAATGGCTGCCTGGAGAAGTGGGCATATTATTTTAAATACTCCATTATACCTGCAAAACAGTTCTTAGGATCAGCACTTGATTACGCAGAGCAAGTACTCTAATTCCATTCAAAGTAAAAAAATATTGCAGAAAAACCTGTAATCCATCAGCATCCAGAGGAAAATAGAAGCCTGAAGAAGAGCACCACCAAAGACTATCCAAGTGATTGATTTAAGACCAGAGGTAAGCCGGCCAGCAGCCAAAGAACACTGCAAAAAATGCTTTCATCAGATAATGACATAATCTGGTAATCCAGTAAACAATAGAGGTTCCAGCATACAACGAGAGCTCTAACTCTCAAGGTTTGTCCATATAAGAGTTCTCATGTTAGTTGCAATAATGAAATACCACATGCATGCCCTTCTATAAGTGACTGTTCTATCAGTGCTCTCCCTAGTGTGCTGTTCCTGATGACAAATGGATCCTAGGTGAGAGAAAGGGAACTACTTGTGATAGCTTGTACTGCAACTAAATGAAATATATTGCCTAAAGGCAACAGCCCAAAATTTGTCTATGCTTGCATGCGGGGATCTCACCCTTGAAAGAAGGTTGACCAATCCTCAAAGGATCGAAAGAGAATAATCTTCAAAAGAACTACAGAAAATTACTTGGGTCCTTAGCATGAAAAGAGAAATGGTTCTTGCAAATGGTAGCACATAAACCACCCAATATAAACAGGAACATCCAAGACCAAAAGCAAAATACAATCCCCAGCACATTTATGCTTGTACACTTACTATTGCATCAAAAGCCCCATACAGAACCATCGATCCAGCCACACCAGATTCTCCCAAAGCAGGCTTCACTATATCCTTCGTAAATTCCGCCCTGAAATTGCCAATAAAAGAAAGAATTGTCAAGTAAAATGGTTTGAAAGAATAGTAAAAAAAGATATGAAACATGTTAGTTAGATAATTACCATACAAATGCTTGCTGTAATCCTGAATAAGCCATGAGGGGAATTACTAATAACATGCGAATATCAGCCATTGGACTAAGTACAATCCTTGACATTGATACAACTGATGAATAGAGACTAATGGAAGATTCTTGCACTTGTCTTTCTTCTGTGCTGTTCCTTTTCCTTAAGAAGCATGCCATTATGGTTCCTAAGGTCATGCTGCATAGGAATACAGCAAACAGTAAAGTCGTCCCACTTGTATTCCCTCCCTGCAGTAATGTGACAAAGAATTAAGGAAAAGTAATAGATTGTAAGATCTAAATTAGGATATCCAAATTGATGCCAAATCATCTTATTTAAAGTACACTTCCACTTCATCAACCGTTTTACTTGATATACTCAAAAGGAATAATATAGAAAATTAACATCATTTGTAAACTGCCTGAAATAGCAAGGCCAGCAAAGCAAAAGATCCTCCTCACCAACTATCAAATAAATAATAAATTGGATTACCTGAAAGACTAACCAAAAGTTTTAATTAACATGTGCTTCTTAAAACATGGTTTTTATAACTAATGGAAAAAAAAAAAGATCCAGAAGCTCAAACTAAAAGGCCATAAATATTAAGCAGACTCAAAATATGAAGACCTTTTCCAAAGTTGACTAATAATTTTATGACATGTTTGGTTCACTTTGTAAGGGTGGAATAGAATAGCTACCCCTCCTCTTCACATCCATTTCTCCATTTGGTTGGTGGAATTTCTATTTCATGGAATTGCTATTGCTATAAAATAAGAAATTGCAATACTTTTATAAAATCAAAGAAATAGCTATTCTTTAAATTTTTTTGCTACATATTTTCATATCAATTTATGAGACAAAAAAAAATATAAAGAATAACTATTACTTCTTGATTCCATTCTTTAAAAATTGCAATTCCATTCCTACCTTATTCCATTCCACAATCCAAACATACCATCAATCTTACTAAAGACTACAAAAAGAAAGAATAAAAAACAATATGTAGTTAAATCGATCCTAAAAACCCCTAGACCCAAACTAAGATTTCTACCCATTTTGACAAAAGCATTAGTAGTTAAAATGATGCTTGAAATTTAAAATAAAAAACAAATAAAAAAGAAGAATTAGTCTTCACTAAATTTAGGGCCACAAAATTGCAACTATCATAAAAATCTTCAAATAACCGAGGTTTGAAGCATTCCGAAAATAAGACCCACTTGGTCTTTCTATTGTTGCTATCTACAATTGTATAGTTCTTTTCTGCCAAACACTTCCATATACATAGGTAGTTTAAATAATTATCACCATTATGAGAAATAGGAATCTGAGTTGCCACCTTGAGTAGCAGAAAAGAACATTCAATCGATAGGAAAGAACTTACTGAATCATCCCTCAGAAAAGCAAGTGATATGAGGTTTCCAACAAACTGTAAAAATTAAGGGAAAAGTGAAGCACATAATAAAGAGAGAACATCAATAAAGCACATCTAAAAGACATCAAGGAAAAACTACTTATCTTTGGAGCAGCTCTACAAAAGCATATGGAAGTTTGATCAGATATAATACCTGATGACTCGCAAACATTGCCCAGAAAACTCCATTGAAGCTACCGATAACTGTTCCTTCATGTAGATGGAAAGCTTCTGCATGACTATGTGCAGCTGAGGTGAGATATGTGCCCTGATATCAAGGATAAGTGAGGTGGGCACATGCAGCTTTAAGGAATGACTGGCTCCACATCCATGATGTTGTTATTTCAAAATATACATTTATATATATTTTTTGAAATAACTTGAAGATACTTTTAAGGATAAATACTTTTATCTAAAAGAAAAGTTCCAAAAATCAACTTCAATATCAGCCGATCCATTAGATTATTGAATATATTGTGTTTGAGTGGGGATTCATAATAAGTGGATAATCCAATTTACTGACAAGAAATAGCTAAATAAGCTCATCACTAAAAGAATGGGCAAACACAACAGCTTGTCTTTGAGAGAATTTTACAACATTTTTTCATAGATCGAAATGTTTTACAGGTTATATTTTCGATAAAGACCCAGAAAATGGATATTTTCTTGAAAAAATGTTTTAGATATAAAAAAACACACCCTTTACGTAAACTGAAAAAGAAGAATATCAAGCAGGCAATCCACCTCTCCAACCCATATTATTGAAGCAGCAAAGCCAAGAAACAAAGAAGCAGGAACCATCGTGTACCTGTACCAACAATGAACTCAAAAACTTGAGGCCTTGCAAAAGCAATCTGTCCTCACAAATATTGCTAAATAATTTATAGGTACTGCAATGTAGCAAACTTTTTTTTTTGGCCATACAATCTAGCAAACTAAAGTTGTTTATAAAAAATGGATGATTTAATTACAATGATCAACATGGCCCGAAAAAATTATTGACAACCAATTTAATAAGAGAATTACCATGTTGGCTTTAAATTTGCAGCTATGAATAGCCAATAACCAGTAGTCCCAAGGATGATAGCATTCTTAGATCCAAGTGCGCGAACCACCAAAGAGGCAATTAAAGAGAAAAATGTGAAAGACACATACAATATTCCCAATGAAATAGTGCCCAAGTTACCCGCCTGCAACAGAGCCAATTTGGAAAAGCGTTGAACCACCAAAAAGATTGAGTCGTTTGCACCAACAATAGAAATGTCATAAGTTGTACACTGTTACAGTCATAGCTTCTGATGTGTGTGTGTTTAACATGCAATAGGTGTATGTTGTATTATGTGTGCTGTAATACATGTTACTATGTTGTAAGTGTTATGTATCAGGTTTGCTGAAGGACTCTGCATCAGGTGTATGGGGTGTAGATCAATTGTATGTAATTTGAATTATGTGTCAGTTATTTCTAGAATAGGAGTAGTTTTATTATGTCGCTTATTTCTAGAGTGAAGGTAGTTTTATGAGAAAAAATAGGAAAAAGCAGTTGAAGAGTAAACTGCCCATCATGTGTTCTTGTATTGGAATTTTAATGATTTCAGAATTGCTTCTGAAGAGATCAAATGGTTCTCTCTTAAAACGAGCCCTTAATTAGATATTGTAGGGTTCCCTTTATGACGAGCCCTAAAAAGAGATTATTGGGTTTTCTCTTAATGAGTCTGAAAATTTATTTTAAAACTGATCTTGTAACATACACTACTATAAGTTTTGACCAAACAAGCACAAGAAATCCCCAATCAACCTTCAAGCATTTTGATGCAATAGTTTGATGGAATGTTTAGATCTTTCCTGACAATTCTTAGCAATGAAGTTGCACACATGTGCAAAAGCACAGACACCTTCCTATGCTTATGATACTAAATTCAAGATTACTTATTGATCACAATATAATGGCTATTCTTATGGTATCAGAACCCTTTATGTTATTTGTATCAGCTTGTCATCGCTTCAATGCAGTTAGTATTTCCATTACTTTTTATGAACAGAGGATTTATATTAGCAGACCAACCAACTGAACATGTGCACTTTACAGAAAAGCTAAATGATAAATTTTCTCAATATAACCAAGTATTTCACCATCAAGAGGGTGCTTCATTTGGCAGAAAATAATGTCTGTAGGTTTACATATCAATTTTGCTAACCAGTGGCCCGAACACTTGCTTAGCATGCCTTAATAAGGAAACTTGCAATTTCCATTGCACCTGTCTGGCTCTTGGAAAGTGTATCGGGTGTATTGAAAATCGTAAATTTCTCCTATTAAGCATGTCAAACAAATGCCACGCATTGTCAACGAAACCATTTACGTAGTGATTACATTTTAATTTTCCGATAGATGGTGGTGATTGAAACCGACGTGCTAACTAGCAGCTGTTGGTGACGAGATATTGAAAGTCGTATCATTAAAATAATCCTCAAAATCATTTCTTTCCACTTATGATACAACCTATTCCTTGCAGTAAAAATTATTTTGTTCATCCTAAGATCATAAAACATATTCCGTAAAATAACTGCAACTTGAATTCATGCAATTTCTCCAAATTAAGCATCTAACAACACAAATCCTAAGTAGGTTTTGAATAGAAGCAACGGAGCAATGACAATTGAAAGTCAGAATCACGATAAAAACAAAACGCTAAACTTACAGTATTGACAGTGCTCTCGAGATTCTGAGCAGCTCCATAAGCTAAAAAGATGAGCAAAAACGCAGTGCTTAATATATATACATCTCTCGTATGTGCTTTCGTTTTTGGTAAGGAATTATCTACACCAACAAAAGGAGTCTCTTCATCACGAGAATCAGCCGACTCCATTGCTTTGAATTCTGAACCCTACTATTATGTACAAATTAACCGCAAGGATCGATATAAAAACCCTAGAGTGACGAGCAAGTGTCCATATGAGTAAAACAAGAGATCCAACATGCCGGCATGAAATTAGAGAGCTAAAAGACACATAGAAGGTCTTTGGATGGACAGAATGCCAAGTGGAAAATGAATGAAATGTTTTTTGAAAATTAATTCGGATTCAAACGAGATTCTGCGTTTCTTGGAGAGTAACGATTAACGAAGAATCTGTGGATGAGGTACATAAGACAAGACGAAAGGAACGTTGTCGTTTTGCTTGTCCTGTAGTACGACTTTCAGATACCAATTATTTTCAAGAGCCGTGCACCGGGTCCCCGCCCGATCTTACCCAGCCGGACCCACCGGCCTGCGAGTCCCCTAATGAAAAAACTGGTGCCGCCTTAGTCTCTTCCGGTTCGATGCCACCGTAGATTCGGTGGTTCTGTTGATTTCAAGTTATGGTTTCACGACTGAGAGAGAGTCTACCAATTTTATCCTACTTTCAATTTTGCCCATTCGTTGCCTAGCTGAAACACATATTACATAAAATATTACAATATATCACCAATTAGCTCGAATTATTTTATTAAAGTATTAAAAAAAAAAGGAAAAGTGCACATTTATTTTATTAAAGTAAAAAAAAAGGAAAAATATTTTATTAACTCTTTTATTTAAGTTTTCAACCCTTTTTTTTAATTTGAATTCTCACCGTTTTAAAAACTTTACAAAAGAAGGAACATTCATTAAATCTATTAATTTTTTCTTCCATCATGATATATATTAACTTTAAAATTGGTTTATAATAATTAAATTAATAAAATAATAATATTAGATATATTTATTTGGGTAATATAATAAAAACAATATTTAATATATAATATAATAAAAATACAAAAATAATAATTTAATTGAGAAAGGGGGTTACAAAAATTTACATATACTCTAGCTACCTCGACTAACTAGTTCAAACCTAATCGATAACTAATACATGCTTAAGATTAATAGAAAATTTAACGTATTTAATAGAAGTTTTATTTTTATAAGGTCTTGAAAATATTGAGTACTTAAATGAAAAAAAGAAGAAGTTAAATACTCAAATAAAAAAGTAGGAAATATTAAGAATTAAAAATATATATTTTCCAAAAATAAATCATTATATCATTACTTGAATATCATATATAAATATATCACTCTATTGATAGACTACTTTAGACATACGCCTCAAAATTTAGATCAATTAGCTACCTAGAATTCAAACGAAAATTGGCAAAAATAGCTCGATAGATCAGACAAGTTAATGTCCTTATAAATCCTTTCATAATTCTTCACAAATTCGAAGTCAAGGAAAAGATCTCGAGACATTTATTACTTTCCTTATTTGACTCAACCATTCCCTTATAAATGAAACATTATTTATCATTTTGTGCCCTTATATACATTTTGTTATCACAATCCTTATAAAAGTGACTACGCTAGAACAACCTCCAACACTCCTTAACTCATCTTGCTTATCTTATATAGGTCATGTGCACCTAATGAGGATCATGTGATAACACACTCTTCACAACAAAATACAAATTTATCAAAAATAAATAAGATATAATGGCTATAGTCACATAAAAAAACAATACATTGATAGAATAAAGTCATCAAAACATAAATGACAGCAACATTTACTATTGTCAATATTTTTCATACATTAAAAAGTTTTATATATATCTTGTATTGCAATCACTATTAATTTTCTTTTATAGGGTACTACTTCTATATGTTAGATTAAAGTAATCATTCTCTTACTCTTATTACTTCTATAGGTACTACCTCATTGATTCCAATATTAAAGCCATAAAGTGCTTCTAATTTTAGAAATAAATATGAAATTTTTTCAAAGAAAAATATGTACTTCAATCATTTTTATGTAATTTTTTTTATAAGTTACTTATATTGATTATGTAAGTCTTTTCAACATACTTAACTTATAATGAATTACTATCTATTACCCAATTTACTATAATTGAATCACTTTCTTGAACTTCAGCATTAAACAAGTACTTGTTAAGTGATACAAATGTTTAGGCAAGTTGCTGCACTAGAGTTTGATCAAATAACCGGTGATTAATTACAAGTTTATTATGCAAACTCCAGACACCTAAGTCAACCACCTAACACTAACTAGAAGTTAACATGTGTTGAAATTTGATAAAAAAATTTAACATAACTAATGAAAATCCTATTTATGTAAATTTTAAGATAATATAAGAAAAAAAAAGATAAGTACTTAAATAGAAAAGTGGATAGATGTTGATATTTAAATGTGTACTTATTCTATAGTAGAATAAAAAAAGAAAGAAGCATCTTCAACAAAACCACCATGGGTAGTCATGTTCGGGTTTGCACTTTGGTCCTTATGGTTGGACAAGAACAATCTCCCTTTCAAACATAACCCTTGGGCACTCCATTGCATCGGTTAATTAGACAGTGAGCTCACGAGTATGGGGGATTTAATAAAGAGGAAAGAAACGTGTATGCTATTTATGGACAATTCATCTAATGGTCTCCCCTTAATTACTTTGAAATGTGTTTATAGTAATAGGTTTGCATATGTTGTTGATGTCAAGGTATGGTCATTGGTTTTTACATTAAATGGACCAAGTTTAAATCATTCCCACTTTGTTATAAATGGAATTTTCTATTGTTTCACTTGTATTTTTAATAGGATTGGTTTACTTTTTAATCTTATTATTAATTTATATATTAATAGTAAATATTTAACGGTGATTAAGATAGGGATTTAATATATGTAATTAAATAATATGATTAAAGTTCGAAAAAAAAAAAAAGTTGTTGATAACTTGCAAGGTAAAGCTTGCATTCCTTGAATATACAATATTTCGTTTATTCCCGAGGAGGTCAATTCGACTGCTGATTTTTTGACTAATTATATCAGGAATATAGCTGTAGAGGAGTTACGGTAGATCTTTTAGAAAATGGACTAATTGCTTGGTTTGTACATACATAATGCCTTGTAGGCAAAAACATACCTTTTGTAACCATGCAAAGTTTATGTTGAATGCCTTTGGTTTGGGAAAAAAAAGAAGAAGAAAAACTATAATTATTGTTTGAACTATAGAAGTAGAAGCTTAATATACCTTATAACGTTCTAGCTTTGCAAGTTTTGCCAATATTTTTAAACGATATTAATTAGACCATTCCGTAAAATTAATATGCACACAATTCAGATTTCAGTTCAGCTGTTTGATTCCCATCGAGATAGAACATTTTCAATCACCACTTTTTGTAATATGTGAATTATATTGTTGGGGAAAAGAAAAGAAACTACATATAAAAATAAATAAATAAATAAAATATAACATATCAGTAATGGTTTGCTTATCTATCCTTACCATCTAATAGGTAGTTTTAAGTGCTAATTAAAATTAGGTAATGCTTATAACATCATCTCAAATTTTCAAACCATAGCATCATACTATATATTTTGATTCATCAGCCACAGCCAGAGATTACTGGAACCATATATGACAACTGAGGAAATCCACTGCTGAACTTTCTATCGAGTTTGAAGATACTCCTTGCCATTTCTAGCTCATTCGTAGTAAGTATCCCAACAATCGGGTGTGATGACAGGATCACTTCAAACACACTAGGATAGATTGATTTCAGACTTGCAATGAGAAGCACTGATGCTGATTGACATTTTTGGATGAAAACACAAAGATTTATACGTCAAGAATTGGAAGAAGAGAAGGCTTTCTCTACATGCAGTCAGAAAGAAGAACCAGAAAACGAGAGACAATTAGCACCGAGTGGGGGAGTATTATCCCTAAAATTGCATGAAGCGACATACTGGGGCTCAGGAAGAATACGACTGCAACGCGCTGTGCCACAACTTTAGCTGTCCAAATGCTCCTTCCTGTCCCCAGAAAAAAAAAAAAAAAAATTGACTAAAAAGACAATCAGTATTACAATGCCACTAATGATGTTATCTACAAAACTATGATGGAGTAGCATGCAGCATCTAGCTACCTCGAAATTCAATACAACAAGCATCAGCATTTGTGTTGAGCCTTTAGTTCAACAACTCCTGCAGTCAATTCGTTCAAACACGTGTACCATTGTAGGAAATAAGAAATAGCTGCAGTGTGTTATATGTTGTTATGCTGACTTTGTGTTTGTCTTAGATGCTGTATTTGAATTAAGTGTATTTGTTGTATCAGTTCGTGTGTGTGTGTCTGGAAGGTAATGTGGCATGTAAGGTGTGTGCATGGGTGTGATGTGGCATTAACTAGTATAGGCAGTTATTATTGTGTGTCATATATGTCGAAAAAAGAGAGAATGGAGACTAGCAGTTATTGTCCTGTAATTACTATATTATTGGCCAGCAATAACAAAATGATCAAGTCTGAATTTTCTCAAAATCATTTTCTCTGAGATCCTTAGATTTTCTCTAAAACGTGCCTAAACCCTAAACTTTTCAAAATAGAAAAATGCAGGAAGAAAATTAATAAAGCTGTTATTTAACCTAACTTTGATATAGAAATGCCAAAAACGTGAAATTACGAGCGATCCCGCAACAATTTGGAATTGTCCGATGCAAATAGTCAGGAATGAAATTTCACAGGCTATATTTCCTTTCCAATACTTCTATATATACAAGAGTAGAGAAAAGAAAGAGATCTAATATATTCTTACCATGTTACTTCTATGAATACAGGAGTAGAGAAAAGAAAGAGATCCAATATATTATTACCAAGTTAGACATAAAGAGCAATCCAAGAAATGCATTAAGCTGTGTGTTCAAAACTCCATGACCGTTTCCCAAAACGGCTGCCTGGAGAAGTGGGCATATTGTTTTAAATACCCTACTATACCTGCAAAACAGTTCGTAGGGTCAGCACTTGATTATACCTACACACTGCAAGTACTCAAATTCCATTCAACGTGAAAAAATGTTGTCAAAAAAAACCTGTAATCTGTCGGCATCCAGAGGAAAATAGAAGCTTGAAGAAGAGCACCGCCAGAGACTATCCAGATGATCGATTTAAGACCAGAGATAAGCCAGCCAGCGGCCAAAGAACACTAAAAAATGCTTTCATCAGAAAATTACTTAATTTGGCAATCCAGTAAACAATATGATATGTATGCCCTTCTATAATTGACCGTTCTATCAGTGTTATAAGTGTGTGGCTCCTGATGACAAATAGAACCTGAATAAAAAAGCTGAGAGAAATGGAATTATATGCATTAGTTTGTACTGCAATTAGGTGATGAAGAATGAGTTGCCAAAAAGCAACAGCCCAAAATCCGGCTATACTTGAATACAGGGATCTTACCCTTGAAAGAAGGTAAACCAATTGCCGAACGATCTAAGGAGAATAATCTTCAAAAGAGCTTTAAAAAATTACTCGGGTGCTTAGCATGGAGAATGGAAGCATACAAAACACTCGATACAGACAGGAATATCCAAGACCGAAAGCAAAGTACAATCCCGTTCACATCTGTGCTTGTATACTTGCTATTGCATCAAAAGCCCCATACAGAACCGTTGACCCTGCCACACCAGATACTCCCAGAGCAGGCTTCACTACATCCTTCGTAAACTCCGCCCTGAAAATGCCAATAAAAGAAAGAATTGTCAAGTAAAATGGTTTAAAAGAACAGTAACAAAAAGATATGCATGTTAGTTACTTAATTACCATACAAATGCTTGCTATCATCCTGAATAAGCCACGAGGGGAATTATTAATAACATGTGAATATCAGCCAAGGGACTAAGTACAATCCGCGACATTGATACAACCATCAAATAGAAACTACTGGAAGATTCTTGCAGTTCGTTTTCTTCTGTGCTGTCTCTTTTCCCTAAGAAGCATGTCATTATGGTTCCTTCATGCTCCAGAGGAATACAATGAACAGTAAAGTCGTCCCCAGTTGTATCCCCATCCTGCATTAATATGAATAGGAGTTAAGGAAACAGAATGGATTTTAAGATCTAATTATGATATCCACATTGATGCCAGATCATTTTAGCTAAAGTAGTCTTCCACTTCATCAAACATTTTACTTGACATACTCTGAAGGGATAGCATAGAATATTATCGTCATTTGTAAATCATCCAAAATATCAAGGCCACCTAAATAAAAGTTTCTCCTTACCAACTATTAAATATACAATAAATTGGATCACCTTGAGACTAACAAAAAATTTTAGTTAACATGAGCTTTTTAAAATATGTTTTTCAGAATTGACAAAAAAAAAAATGATCCAAAAGAACAAAAAAGAACACACTATGATTATTAGGCGGACTCCATTACAAAGATCTTATCCAAATTTCACTAATAATTTCAGTCTTATTAGAAATTACCCAAATAATGAAATAGTATGTACTTAAATTGATCCTGAAAAGCCCTAAGACCCAAACAATTTAGTCCTTTACCCATTTCGAGAAAAGCATTAGTAGTTAAAATGATACTTGATGTCCCCTCTTTCAATTTTAGCTTCAATGAAATGTCAGCCAATTTTTACATGCTTCATTCTATAATGCTGCATCGGGTCCTTGATAACACTAACGGTAGACTAGCTATCATTACATAACCTAATAGGCTCTCACACTTAATTTTTAAATTTAACAACAGTCTATAATTACATCACTTCACATATCCCTTGTGAATTAATTTGAAATTCAGCCTCAGCACTACTTTTTGCCACCACTTATTACTTCCTACTCCTCCAAGTAACCAAATACCCCCACACCTTAGTGTAAAACCCAGTTGTTGACCTGCTATATCTACAAGTATTTCTAGGCTTCATTCTTTTGCTCTTCAGAAACAAGAAGTTGTTATGTTCCTTAGCGTAGGATCTAATTATAGGTCTAGACACCAATAATTCTTTTCTTGAAGCTATGATGAATGAATAAAGGTAGACTCGTCCTCTATTGAATCCCCTCCTAGACTAACTTTTGAGAATGAAAAAATTGCTGCCCTTTATTGAATAATAAGCCCCCCTTATATAGGTAACACAATAATGGAAAGTAAATCCTCAGTCTAGGATATGCAATTATAGGAAATAAAACAAAAAAAGGAAACAAAATAAAAATAGCTATTACAGTAATCATTTCTCTTTACTAGTACTAATTTCTTTCTATGATATTGCCGTCCAAGAAAGGCATCCATATCATTACTCCCCTTCTCGTCCTTGAGCTTGTCCACAAGCTCAAATTCTGGATAAGCTTCCTGGAAGTTTTCAATGTGCTCCTAAGTGGCATCTTCTTCAGCACCTCCTTTCCATTGTACTAATAGCTCCCTTGTGCCTTTGTTGAGCTTGCTATGAAGAATAGCTTGAGGAGTTACTAAAGCCTTGCCATCGTGTATCAGTGGTAAAGTGCCCACAACAGCTGGTGGAGGTCTTTTAAACTCCTTTAAGAGAGACACGTGGAACACATCATGTATGCGACTACCGGCTGGAAGCTCAAGCTTGTAAGCAACATGGCTTACTTTGGCTATGATTCAAAAAGGCCCAAAGTATTTCGGAGGAAGTTTATGATATTTTTGATGTGCTACTGTTAACTGGCAGTATGATTGAAGTTGTAGCCATACCCATTCCCAAAGTTCAAAGCTCAACTCTTTATGCCGAGAATTATATGTGTTCTTCATTCATTGTTGGGCTTGTGAGAGCTTCACACGAGCAGCTTTGAGTATTGTATCTCTTTCTTGAAGAACTTGATCCACTGCTTCAACTCTTGTAGAGCCTCTAGAATAAGAAAGAACCCGAGAAGTCTCCCTGCCATAAACCAACTAAAAAGGGGTAGTGCAAAGGGCAGTATGGTAAGAGGTGTTGTAGCAGCATTCAACCTAAGGAATCCAATCAACCCATTGTTTTGGGTGATCACCTGTGAGAAACCGTAAGTACATTTCAATAGTACGATTCATGACCTCTGTTTAGCCATCAGATTGAGGATAGTAAGCTGAAGAGAAAGCCAATTTAGAACCAATTAAGCAAAATAATTCTTTCTAAAACATACTAAGGAAAACCTTATCCCTATTCGAGACTGGATTTAGGTAAGCCATGAAGTTTAAACACTTTTGTAAAGAAAGTAGTAGCAACAGATATAGTTGTGAATGGATGAGCTAAGGGTAGAAAATGGACATACTTAGAAAGCCGATCAACTACCACCATGAGAACTAATTTACCTTGAACCTTAGGCAACAATTCTACAAAATCCATTGAAATATCATACCACACTTGCTGTGGCACTAGAAGAGGTTGAAGTAAGCCTGCCGGTTGCAAGGTTTGCCATTTGTGGTGCTGGCATACCAAGCAACTCTAGAGAAATTCAAATACAACACGCTTCATACCTTTTCAATAAAAATCTTGATGAAGACGGTATATGGTCTTCTGCCCCCTTTCATGAGTCGTGTCATAGATAGCTGAAATAATGGTTGATACAAGTAGAGATATAGACAAAATATATACCTTCCCTTTAAAAAAAAATGAACCCATCTCATACATCCCAATTTGACCCCAATTCTCTTTGTTTAATTCGTTGCTGCAGTAGTAGTAATTCTTAAGATGATACAATTTCCCACCTAACTGCCTCAAATATTTCAACTTGAGGAAAGTAGACAGCCATGAGGTATACAGAGTCTTCATTGTGTCTAGATAAGGCATCGACAGCTTTGTTCATTTTCCCAGCTTTAAATTCCACCCAAAAATCAAACCCCATCATTTTGCTTATCCAATGTTGTTGCGAGGTTGTGGTGAGACGCTGTTCTAACAAGTATTTAAGGCTAAAATGACATGTATGAATGATGAAGGGTCTACCCCATAAGTATGGGTGCCAATGTGACATTGCTTCAGCCAATCCTATTAATTCTCGTTCATATGCAACCAATTTAAGGTGCTAATTAGCAATTTTACGGCTGAAAAAGGCAATAGGGTGATTATTCTGTTGTAAGACAACTCCAATCCTGCTGCCCGAAGCATCACATTCTACCACAAACTCTTCCTCAAAATGGGGTAACTGCAAAACAGGGGCAGCTGAAAGGGATGCTTTTAATTTACTGAAAGCATCATCAGCTTCTTTTCTCCATTAAAAAGCATTTTTCTTCAAGAGACTAGTTAAAGGTGCTGTCATTTGCCCATAATCTTTGATGAATTTCCTGTAGTACCCTGTTAGTCCGAGAAAACTTGGTAAAACCTTGATAGATTGTGGAGTTGGCCACTCAATGATGGCCTTAATTTTCGTTTCATCAACTTCTATGCCAGCACCATGAATGATATGCCCCAGATAGGTTATCCATGACTTACCAAATGAACACTTCGGCTTCTTTAAAAATAATATATTAGTGCGCAAAAGATAAAAAACTATTCTCACATGTTGCATGTGCTCCACCTATGTTTCACTATAAACTAATATGTCATCAAAGAAAACCAAGACAAACTTACGCAAATGAGGCTGAAAAACTTCATTTATCAAGCTCTGAAAGGTTGAGGGAGCATTTGTAAGCCCAAAGGGCATGACTAGAAATTTAAAGTGCCTATGGTGAGTTCTAAAAGTTGTTTTCTCCACATCTAATGGTGTCATCCTAACTTGGTGGTAGCCGGATCGTAGATCTAACTTTGTAAAACGTTGCGCCCCATGAAGTTCATCCAACAATTCATCTACTACTGGTATCGAAAATTTATCCTTAACTGTGTGTACATTGAGCTCTCGATAATCAACACAAAAACACCATGAGCCATCATGCTTCTTGACTAAAAGTACAGGGGAAGAAAATGGGGATCTACTCGGTCGAATGGTCTCTTGTTGTAGCATCTATGCACACTGCCTTTCAATTTCATCTTTTTGGAGATTTAGCTATCTATAAGGTTTGACCACAACCGATCATGTGCCAGGTAAAAGAGGTATACGATGGTCGCACTCACGATTAAGAGGTATACGATGGCCGCACTTACGATTAAGAGGTAAACTTGAAGGCTCCATAAACAAATCTACAAACTCCATTAATAGGTTTTGCAAGATAACAGTGGTTGGATTGTGTGTTTGCATCAAACTAAGCCGTAGGTCTACCTCTGGGGTTTGGCCTTGCCAAAAGACCTTCTTACCACCTAAAATGAACTTCATAATTAATGAACTAAAGTCCCACAAGATGGGTCCAAGAGTGCATAACCACTTAACCCTTAAAACCACATCAAATTCTTTTAATGGAATAGTATACAAATCAGCACGCAAGGTGTCCTTTCTAACTTGAAGTGGAATCGACTTGCAGATGCTCATACTAGGTATACGATCCCCATTCACCACACATACATTCAGCCCGAGTCTTTTCTACACCTCCAGTCCCAAGCTTGAAATTAGACCTTTACACAGGAAGTTGTGTGTGCTTCTAAAGTCTATCGATACTGATACAACGACTCCTGACACTTTTGCCAATGATTACATGGTAGGAGAATTTTGTGTTCCACTGATTACATTCAAAGAAATCTCCAGATCACTTGCCTTGTCTTCATTTGAATCTCTATCGGTATCAGGAACCTCAATCTAAAATAACCTTTTACATTTGTGTCTTAATGTATAAGATTTATCACAATTATAGCACAGTCCTTTGATTCTCCTTTCAGCCATTTCTGCTCGCGTTAATCTCTTGATAAATGGGGTGGAAGAAGTCACTCTATTGTTGCTCCCCATAGGTTTTCCTATTTATGTTTTTCCCTTGACAAAACT
This sequence comes from Laguncularia racemosa, assembly GCA_037954665.1. Classification (NCBI taxonomy): domain Eukaryota; kingdom Viridiplantae; phylum Streptophyta; class Magnoliopsida; order Myrtales; family Combretaceae; genus Laguncularia; species Laguncularia racemosa. Next base: position 2,206,307 of record JBBMOL010000036.1, read on the forward strand.
CTTATTAGTGGGAATAACATATTCCTTATTACTAGACTTGGGCGTTAACCGATTGATGTTAGTCCTTGCGGTTAAGGATCTCTATGAAACCGTGTGTTTACGCTCTAAGATTCTAGCCATATTCATGGCAACTCCAAGATTACCCAGCTGCTACAATTTAATATCAATTATTAGTTCTTCCTTTAAGCTCACTGTAAAAAGATCCACTTGTTATCGTGGTCTTAAGCCGAACATTCTAGTCAATAATGTCTGGAATTGGCGTTGATACTCTTCAACAGGTCCGATCTGTTTGAAGTTGGCTAGTTCTTCTAAAGGATTATTACTCATCGATAGTCCAAACCTCACATGACAATGCTCCTTAAACCATTACCAGGTTTTATCAATCTCCTCTTATTCGATTTGATCAAACCAAAGTTGTGCCTCACCCAAGAGATGGAATGCGGCTAAGCCTACTTTATCATCTTTAGCTGTCTTTTGATTGGCAAAGAACTTCTCACATCATTTCAGCCACCCCAAAGGATCATCAATGCCATCATACATCGAAAATTCCATCTTGGAGTACCTAAGTACCATAGAGCCTCCCCCTTATGACTCCGACTTGTCTCTTAGACCCGCATTGTGTTTTCTGTCATGACTAATGCTGCTTTGCCCCTTTTCCGCATCCCTGCCAGGTTCCTTCCCTTTTTCTTTGATCAACATTGATAGATCAACCACCTATTCTTCCAGTGCCCATTGTTACATAGCCATTTGTTCCATAAAAGCTTCCAGCTTGGCTGCTAAATTATTCGTGTCACCCATAACTCTCGACTTCGATACCAAGATGTTATGTTCCTTGGCGTAAGATCTAGTTTAGGTCTAGACACCAATAATTCTTTTCTTGAAGCTATGATGAATTAATGGAGGCAGACTCGTCCTCTATTGAGCCCCCTCCTAGACTAACTTTTGAGAATGAAAAACTTGCTGCCCTTTATTGAATAATAAGCCCCCTTATATAAGTAACATAATAATGGAAAGTAAATCCTCAGTCTAGGATATGCAATTATAGGAAATAAAACAAAAAAAGGAAACAAAATAAAAATAGCTATCACAGTAATTCATTTCCCTTTACTAGTGCTGATTTCTTTCTATGATATTGCCGTCCAAGAAAGGCATCCATATCAAAAGCCCTTTCCAGAAGAACCTTTTAAATACATGGCTAATCATATTGACAACATGTGTACCACCAAGATATGTGAGAGATAAATAGATAACTCTTCATGTAGGTCTTTGATAATGCCCCCTATCAATTTCATGATCATTTTCATTAGCCTTTTTCTACCAATTATAATCCAAAGGAGTTCCAAAAGACTTGCATCCCAACATCTCGGACTTATTAAGTAAATCCGATGTATATTCTCATTAAGATATGAAGATTCCTTAAAAACTCCCCACCATCTTCCCAAAAAATATCTTAAATTTCCCAACTCTTTAGATCTATCTGCCTTCCTCAATGCATCTATCTCCACTTCATCATCACCTATTTCTATGAAATTGTCTTCCTGCCTTCTTGACTTTTATGTCTCCTTTTACAACAAGAAGTTTTAGCTTCACTTTCTACATACCCAAAACAAAGTAGGGTAGAACTAAACCTTGTGAACCAAACCCTTAGGGACTACCTTAGAACATAAAGAGATTTGCTTAACCCACATACCTTATTTGTTGAATTTGGAGTTTCAAAACTAGGGGGAATTTTTATGCAAATTTTCTCTTCAAGTTCTCCATTTAGAATGCATTCTCCACATTTAGTTGATGTAATGGCCAATTTAGATTCAATATTAATGAAAGAAGTACTCTAATTGAGTTTAACTTAACAATAGAAGCAAATGTTTCTTCATGATCAATCTCATATATCTCATTGAGCCACCAAACGTGCTTTGAATCTCTCAACACTACCATCTTCCCTATGTTTCACAAAGAACATCCATTTGCTCCTCGTTGTTTTCTTTTTTATAGACAAATTACCAACTTTCCAAGTTTCATTATTCACAAGTGCTTTCATTTCTTCTATGATACCATTTTTTCACTCCATACTTTTCAATGCCTCAATAATATTACAGGGAATTTCTACTTTATTTACTACTATAGAGAAGGCCAAGAACTATGAAGACAAATTTCACTATGAAAGATAATTTGAAATATAGTACTTGGTACAAAGTCTTTTACCTTTCAAAGTGTTATCAGTAAATCATTATTAGCATCATTTCAATCAACATTCATTTCCCTTTTGGTTTCACCTCTCTTTTCACTACTTTTACCTTACATGCTCGCCCTTTCCCCCTAAAATCCCCAACTCCCTTCTCTTGGTTGTCTAATAGCAAAGCTTGAGCTTTATGTCTTCTGGCACATACATGCATATTAGTTTCTTTAGGTCCTTTAGAGTCAGGAACAACAAAATGAGGTATATAGGATAAAGACCCAGGATTTGTATGAGATGCAAAAGGTGCATAAAAAGAAGTTGCTGACACTTACAAATTGGTGAGGAAATAGAGGGATCCCAATTTTTTTCTTTCTGCGATTCCATTTTCTTATGGTTTACAAGCACAAGAGATCTAATGAATTATCCTGTGTTCATGTAGATATATGTTAAACTCAACTTGAGATTCATTCCCTACTATTAACTGTTCTCAACATTTTTTATCAATTCATGAAAAATCTTAAAAAGTGACAAGCTTCTGACTTTTCCAACCTAAGATTGATCCAAGTGACCCTAGTATGATCATCAATGAAAATAATGAAACACTTTGCTCTTGATAGATTAGAAATTCTAATAGAATCCTAGATATTATTATGAATAATATGAAGGGCTTAAAAGTTTTCTAGGGTTGCAAAGACTACTAGCCCCTAGAAAGTTCAGCCAAAGTACATGATTCACAATCAAAGGGAACTCATTTCTTTATTTGTGCAACTAGTTTGGGTACAAAACCTTTAAATAAGAAAAAATAGGATGCCCTAATCTCTTCTACCATAATATAAAACTAGAAATAGAACATGCAAAGGGAGAAGAAAAGTTATAATCTAAATTCATTGGCTCTTTTATTCCTAAGACATAGTATAAGCCATCGTATCCCAGCATTGTCAATTATCTTCCCTTACGAAAATCCTGAAAATCACATGAATGAGGAGAAATTATCATTATGCAAGCCATATATTTGATGAATCTAGTAACTGATAAAATATTATACTCCAATCGAGGTACATAAGGGTATATTTAAGGCACAAATTAGATAAGCAGACTGTCCCCTTTTAAGAAACACAATCATCAGCTACCACTCTTTAGTTTCTAAGTCAAAACTTTAAAACTCTGCCAAAGAACCCCCCTTGAATTTGTCATGCGATTTATAGCTCCGGTATCAACAATCCATTCATGAGCAGCTATAGACGCTAAGGAACAAGAAATCTTACCTTTTGTGCTGTGGCAACTAAGGAATAAGCAATACTTGCACTTAAGCCATCAGTACATTGGGTAATTTGCATTTGATTTCGTCAAAGTCTGGAACATTTTTTTAACTGTTTGGCTGTCAAATTCCCACCCAAAGCCTTGGGTTTATCAGCTTTAATCACTTGAGCCATCTTATTGATCCCCATTTTCTTTTTGAACTTCCAACTTGTTAGCTTTCCAAGAGGAATCCAGCAATTTTCTCAAGTACAAAAGGGATCGTGGCAATAGTAGCACCAAATCTTTTCCTTAGACCGAGGTTGTTCTTCTCATGTAGCTAAGCCCGATGTTTTGACTGTGGATCTCACCATTTGAGGGATGCATCATCACCTTGTTCCTCAATTCTTCTCTTTGGACCTCAGCGAACACTTCATGAAAAGTGGGGAAAGGATTTCTTCCATTAGACAACCCCTAACCTCACTCATGTCAGGATTCAACCCTTGTAAAAAGATCAAACGACCCATCATTTTCCAGCATTTTACTATATCTTGCTCCATCTTCAACATATCTCCACTTCACAACGTAAAATAAATACATCTCGTCACAATTACAAGGATATTAAAATGTTCGGAGCCACTCAAATTTCCTTGGTTGGTCATGCGGATTTTTTATCTAATCTCAAAACATTGATCTGTATGTATTCTCTAGGTCAGAATACATTTATTGTACGAGATCCCAAACTTCCTAAGCCATATTGTAGAAGAGATATGTGTCACTGATTCTTCGCTCCATTGAATTTATAAGCCAAGCCATAACTATTGAATTCTTGGCCTCCCACATCACTTAAAAGCCCGAATTTGGATCAGGAACTTGTATGGTACTGGTGAGATATCCTAACTTTCTTCTTCCTTAAACAACTAATTTGACCGATTGAAATTGCTCTCCAAAATTTGCCCCACTGAGCTTAGCTTGGGTGATATGTTGAGCACTAGAGGATTGGTCACGACAAGCAGTCGGCTTTTGACGGATTATGTTTCACCCATTTATGTATGATGTAATGGAGATCAACCTTGCTCTAATACTAAGATCAAAGAAAAAATCACTCTCACAAAGAAAGATGCAAAAGGATGTAGAATTTGTACCCATTTCACCATAGGCAGCAACATCTTCCTATTCACTGGATAGTAAAATGTGTTTACCTACTCTAAATATTAGAAATCGACAAATCCCAATACACTCCTTAAGCTAATATCTACTTTCCTGATAGAACCATATGTGTTCGAGTGGCGAGTGGGATTCGTAATAAGTTGATAGTCCGATGTTAGTGACAAGAAATGGCTGAATAAGCTTGTCGTTAAAAGGATGCGCAAAAACAGGAGCTTGTCTCTAAGAACTTTTACAGCATTTTTCAATAGATCGAAATATTATACAGGTTATAAATTCACTAAAGGCCCAGAAATACTGTTTTTCTTAGTTTAGTTAGAAACAACACACACTTTACATAATTTCATAAAAAGATTTCAAGCAGGGCAATCTACCTGTCCAACCCATATTATTGAAGCAGCAAAGCCTAGAAACAAAGAAGCAGGAAACATCATGTACCTGTGCCAACCATAAACTCAAACACCTGAGGTCTTGTGAAAGCAATCTGTCCTTGCAATTATTGCTAAATAAGTTATAGGTGCTGCAATCTAGCAAACTTTTTTTTTTTTTTGAGAGCCATAAATCTAGCTAACTAAAGTTGTTTATTCAAAATGAATGATCTAATTAACGATGATCAACGTAGCCCCAAAAAATAATTGTCAATCAACCCAAGAAAAGAATCACCGTGTTGGCTTTAAATTTGCAGCAATGAATAGCCAATAGCCGGTGCCCCCAAGGATGATAGCATCCGTAGATCCAAGTGCACGAACTACCAAGAGGCAATCAAAGATAACAGCATGAAAGATACATATAATATTCCCAGAAAAGTGGTGCCCAAGTTACCTGCCTGCAATGAAGTCAATGCGGAAAAACAATAAACCACCAAAAAATTGAGTTGTTTGCATCACTTCGTGGTAATGTCACAAATCGTACCCTACTAATGTCACGTTTAGTATGAAAGAATAGTTCAAAATGTAACAGTACTGAATGGTATGAAAATGAATGGAATGGCGATCCCCTTCTCAAGTTTAAGAATTAAAATCATACTCTAATGGGGAATTGTTGAATCCAAGGAATTGCTATTCTACTTTTCAAAGCCACATCCAAATATAGGAATAGGAATAAAGTTTAGAATCGCGATTTCCTTCTAGTTCCTTTCTTACTTATCAAATGTGCCAGCAATAGTTTGATAGGGTCTTTAATTCTTCCTTGAAAATCCATGGCGATGAAGTTGCACACTTATGCAAAAGCATGGACATCTTCGTATGCTTGTGACAGTAAATTTAAAATTACTTACCGATCACAATATAATGACTAGTCTAATGGTATCAAAATCCTTTCGATTATGATCAGTTTAACTCAATCAGCTTTTTCATTATCTTCATGATGGAGGATTTAGATTAGCAGACCAACCCAATGAACCCGTGCTAATCACTGACAAGCCAAGTGAATAATTTTTCTTGATATAACCAAGTATTTCACCAGCAATAGAGTGTCAAGGGTGCTTTCATTCGGCAGAAAATAGTGTCCCTAGTTTTACATATCAATTTTACTAACCATTGGCCCGGGACGTTTAGCATGCTTAAGAAAATTTGCATGTTTCATCGCACCTGTCCTGCTCGTGGAATGCGTAAATTTTTCACATAATTATTACATTTCAATCATCAGAGAGATGTTGGTGATTGAAACCGATATGCTAAGTAGAGAGCTATTAGTAACAACTGACAAGATATATTAGAAGTCGTAACGTTAAAATAATTCCTCAAAATCATTTCTTTCCGTTTATGAAACAACCTATTACTTACAGTAAACACTATTTTTTTCATCCTAAGATCATAAAACATATTCCATAATATAACTGCAACCTGAATTTATGCAATTTCTCCAAATTAATCATCCAATAACGCAAATCTTAAGCAGGATTTGCATAATGTCCACAGAGCAATAACAAAAGAAAGTCGGAATCACCAAATAATGAACCTTAACTTACGGCACTGACAGAGCTCTGGAGAATATGAGCAGCTCCATAAGCTAAAAAGATAAGCAAAAACGCAATGCTTAATATATATGCATCTCTCTTGTGTGCTTTCGTTTTTGGCAAGGAATTATCACCAACAACAGAAGGAGCTGTTTCATCACAAGAACCAACCCACTCCATTACTTTGAATATTGAACTCTATAATTACGCACAAAGTAATCAAAAGAATCGATATATAACCCTAAAGCGACGTGCGAATGCCCATATGAGTGAAGTAAAGAGATACAAAATGCCGGCTTGAAGATTAGAGAGCTTAAAAGACACGTAGAAGGTGTTTGAATAAAGAGAATGTTGAGGGGAGAACAAATGAAAAGTTTTGCGAAAATCAATATGGATTCTAATCACATTCTGCATTTCTTTTAGAGGAACCAAGAATATGTGAATGAGATACGTTGGTGGGGGAAGAAGATGAAAGGAAGGCCGTGCTTGAGGCTGTAGCAACCTTTTCCCCACTACTGGCTAGTGCCCAAGCCTCATATGAAAGAGAATAAATTATAATATATTAAAAAATTTTATTATTATTTTTCGGTCAAGAACTTGTTTCATCTCTTTACCATTTAACAGATATATTATTTAGTAGAAAATACCGAAATTATAACCTTCACTTTTTTTCTTTTCTTTCTTTGGATTATAATAAAAAGATAAAAATTCAAACTTGTTCTATTCAATCTGAAAATCAATATTCATCTCACTAAACTCCAAGGGCCTTTACTACACCCTTTACATTACTAATCTATTCACTTTGCCAAATGAAATAAGAGGATTGAATTAATATTACATTTCTATCATTTTGTTTTATTTGTTAGAGTCGACGCACGATAACAAAGTAAAGTAAAAGAGGGAAAAATCGAAAAACGAGATTTTATCTTAGTTCACTCTTTAAACTAGGTTACGTCTAACATTTTACTATAATTAACACCCCACATCTCTCATTACATCACTCAATTACAAGCAAAAAAAAAGAATACATAGTAACAGTTATTCATGAGCCCAAACCCAAACTGCTAATGAAAATATGGGATTAAATCCTAAAAGCCTTTTGGTATCTAAGGGGTGCTGCGCCTTTGAGACCCTCGCTAGGGCAGCTGCCCTAGACCCCGCCTGCTTAGTGTAAAGCGGGATCTACGTGTTTTCTTATTGTAGGAGAGTATGAGTCACACCTCAACATTATTGACATAAAAATAAATAATGAATAAGATAAAAATAAAAAATAAATTGTTCATTATATCATAAATTCATATTCTTCTCTACTTTTCGTAATCTATATAAACTTTATACAACTTTCAATAATAGAGCATTTATGGGTAAAGATGGTAAATTAATTGCAAAATAGCAATTTATAGGTTTGAGACATTAATTATTATTCAATATTTTAGGTAATGGTAATTTATTAAGAATTGATATTTGGTGAATTAAATATTGTAACAATAACTTCATATGGAATAAAAGGAGAATGGAATAATTATCCCCAGGTAAACATACAATACATGCATAATAAGAAATCACATCTTTTTTAATATTTTAAGAGATTTATAACTCTTCTAAATGATATAACATTAAATCATATAAAAAATATAGAAAGTTTACCAATAGTGATATGAAACCAATAATTTATCAATATAAATTAGTAATATATTAGTTATGATAATATTTTGAATAAATCTATTATTATTCATAAATATATATACTTTGAATTAAAATATGTCAATGGCATAGATCTTTAATTAGTTTTATATTAAAAATATAAACCATGGAGTTAGATAACTTTTTTTTTTTAGTTCTAATTTGTTGAAATTTGGCCTCTTTATCTAAAATAAAAAATGTGATGCATAAATAAAAACTATTAAATTGAAGAAAATTTACTAGTTTACTAAAATCTAATCTTTAATTTGAATGGCTATTGAAGGATTTAATGATTAATAATAAATTTAAAGAAAAATATATTTTTTAAATAATAAATTTAAAGAAAAATATATTTTTAGTCATCAATGTTTATTTACCTTTTTAGTCTTCAGCCCTTTATTTATTTTATTCGAATCCTCAATATTTTCAAAATCTTATAAAAATAGAACTTTCATTCAATACGCTAAATTCTTTTGTCATCTTAGACACGTATTAGTTTTTAATTGGTTTTAGACTAGTTAGCCAAGTTAACTAAGGTATGTACAATTTTTCTCAACACAACCCTCCTCCCCCTTTTTCTTTTTAACTTTTGATTATTTTTTTCATTTGTGTGTATTTTTATTATATTTTATCAATAAATATATTTAATATTATTTTTATATCATATTATGTAAATAAATATATTTAATATTATTATTTTATTAATTTAATTATTGTAAATTAATTTTCTATTGATATGTGTTACGAATTAACAAAAAAACTTTAAAAATTTGACAAAGTTTTTTTTTTGTAAGAATTTAAAAATGTTGATGACTTAAATAGAAGAAAAAAAAGGTTGAGAATTCAAATAGAAAAATAAATAAACATTAAAGACTAAAAGTATACTTTTTCTATAAATTTTTAAGAGTTTTTATGCCTTAATATTATAGATTTATATATATATATATATATATACATAGAAAATGAATTTCATTAAAAAAATTAGATCAATCAAACCAAATAATACAAGATGATTGATAGAAGAAAAAGTTGAGGATATGATGACCCAATCAAATAAATTGATACAGCTCTAGCATCAAAATATGCCACATTAGGGAGTACAATTTTTTTTTGCTAGGAGAATGAAACCCACCCAATTGACAAGTGGAATAAATTCTACAAAAGAGATAATACAATCCAACATTGGGGTGAAAACAAACAAAAAAATAACAAATACATAAAAAAATACACGTATTATAAAATTTCTAATAAACTAATATTAGCTTAATTATCATAATCTTTAACAAAACTAGATGTATAAAAGTGGACTTGTAGTGGGTGAAATCGTAATGTCAATTGATCAATGATGGTAAAATAGCAAGAAAAAATATAAACATTTTGAAATCTATAGTGGTGAATTTGTAAATATCATGATTGGTAGTGGTCCCTTCCGAACACCCAATTAAGGTTTGTTAAGGAGTTGAGATTGAGATAAAGTGCATAATCTAATTAGAACCTGTACCCTACTCTAACTTGCTTGACCTAATAGGTTTCAAGTAGGATTAAAGGTCATAGGATAGATAATAGGTACAAGTTTCCGAAATGTACTTATATAACATAAGGTACAAAAACAACATTTTTATACCTTGCACTCGTTTTGGAACTTGTACTGTAAAGTAAATAAGTTATGGGATTCATAATATCACTATATCTACCCTATAAAAATTATTAATTAAAAATATTAAATATTATACAATATTACATTAATATTTACTTTCTTCTTATATCAACTTTGTTGCATTGTTTTATATAACATAATATTATATTGATAATTAATTTTAATAATGTTTTATTTCAATGTTTTCCTTATTTTGAAAAGATATGTTTTATCATAGAAGGCATCTTAGATATCAATTGAAGTGAAGAGGCACGGTAAACTATTGTGAAGACGTAGATGTTGATTAAGTCAAAATTGTTTGAAACTTTGATTATTATGTTGTATTGTGTTTATGTACCATATCAAATGCTTTTGTGTTTGTAAACTCACTATAGTGGTTTGATGTTGTCATTTATTTTACGCAATTGAACTTAAATTTTATGATAGATTGTAATTTTATTATAGTATCAAATAATAAATTAATGAATATTACTAGTTACATAATGGTAGAAACATTGACAGGTTATTGAAAAATTTACCTAACAAATTTAATATTATGAAAATATAATAGAAAAATCTACAATTTCAATAGAATACCTTATACCTTGTAAGTTTAACACGTAAAATTTCCAAGGTGGCTCCTAAATGTTGCAAGGTCGACTCTAGCTATAAAACTTAAGAACCTATACTTAGAGCTATATAAGTAGTTTAAATAGGCTAACCCGCTTTATCTCGCAGGTTAAATAGCTAGCCCACCATGGCTCGCCTAATAAGCAGACTAAAATTTTAGGTCCAACCTATAGCATTTATTTCATTTATATATTTTGGTAGGTTATGTAGGTTAACTTACTAACTTGTTGAGATATAACATATAAAATACAATACATCTAGTTGACGAAAAAGAAAATTATCTTTGTAAACTTTTATATATAGTTAGCAATACATTATATTCATATTTCCATTAATTAATTGCAATTAGGTATGATGGTATTCTATTATTATCCAATTTGTTTTCTTTCATTTTACAAATTTATTTAATAAAAATATAGTGTAAAGAGAATATATAATAACTTTGTTCATATTGATTGATTAATGTGGTGGTAAGAATAGTTCTTTGTGCAATTATGTGCCAAAAGTAATTAATTACTCTACGATTAACATAAAAGCATTACCTAAGATAGTGTTATACATGAATAATTAATTATTGGGTTATACATAAATAATTAATTATTCTTTACCTCTCTTTTTTTAGTTTTTGAGGGTTTGTGGGTTAAGCTAACCTATAGTGGTTGGCTTACTTTAACCCACAAGTTAAGTGAAGTGGGCTAGCATGGCCTACTTTTTAGAAAGGTTGAAAACTCGCTCTCTTTATAGGTTAAACAAGTCAACTCATGCGATTTGTCTACTTGCATAGCTCTATTTATACTTACATGAGAAGGTACGGGTAGTTGCTTCATACCTTACTCACTATAAACACCCACTCTTATGGTAAATGACGCTACTCTCATCACTCACTACATGTGTTCCATAGTACCATTATTAATCATAGGGATCCCATTTAGGCCCCAAATGCCATATCAATATTCTTCAAGAAGCTCTGCACTTTATAAACAACTTTCTACATGTATTACATCATTTACTAGACTCATATAATAGAATATTTTAAGGTATTTATGTTCATGAGTTGCTGGTTATGCATAGCTCATTCATTGTGGGACTAGTTATCGACTACATCTCAAACATCGATGACTCTATGGATTATGATAACTATTATGGAGTGGATTATAATAAGTGCTTTAAGAATGGAAGTAGAGATAGCAATCCGTCAACTTACGATTATTGAGAATAGTGAACATACTAATCAATATTATTAGTCCACTTAGTACTCACAATGTCATATCTATCTCTTAGTTTCTTACTAATCTCTACACTGACAAATCCTAATGTTATATAAAAGAATAGTCATCTTTGATTGTAACAAGTACGAAGTGTCATGCTTCAAGACCTTAAGGGTAATGACAACCTGCTTATGTTGAATACCTTAAGGCTTATTACACAAATAGTAAGTTTTTAAACCAATTTTTATTTACTAAAATCATTCATTTGTTTTGGGAAATGCTTATCGTTTGAAAATGTTTTAGAAAACCATCAAGGTTTGAGAATGGCTATTAATATTAACTACAAAAGTAATTCCTTTATAAAATTTATAAAAATCTAGTGTTTATAGAATTTATAAAGTCCTTTTACATCAGAAATAAGTAAAAACTACCATCAAAACTCTTCAACTAGCAATATCTTGGTCCTTGAAATTATAGTGAACTCATATTCAATTCATATACTATCAGCGAACTTATCAATTCCTGAAAAAGAAAGTAGGGAATGATTCACAAGAACTTAATATAGAATAGTCAAGCACATTCTCGCATATTATGCATGCCTAAATTTAATACATTAGCATGAATTATTAAGTTATTTAAATTAAAGCAAAACAAGTAGCATGAGGAGTACTCATGACTCCAAACACTCCTAGGAACGAAAAGGATTTGACCCTACCTAATAAGCATTAAAGGATTATCATTACATATCCAACTACCGTAACCGAAACCATAATCGATATCGAAACCATCAACCACATATAGTAGTTTCATTCAAGCATTCATTCCAAATGCTAGGCTTGCCACCATGGTCATAGTCCATTATTACTGTCTTGTACAAGACCCACACCCTCTACGATGTCCAATTGACTTCTTTCCACTTTCATGACTACTTCGCAGGAGTACTAACTCGATTGACTACTCATTGTACTACCCTTGTGGTTCAAGTGTCTAACTACTGTATCATCCTAACATTCTGAATTATAGCCTAGAACCCAGTCCAACAATGTCACCCTCGAGATTGGGTGACCTCGCACAATCAACATTACAGAAACTTAGACCAAATTTAAATATTAATTCATTTTAGTTTTTCTTAATTTCGGTACCCAGCACACAACTATTCTATACTTGGAAAAGTAGAGCCACAATTAGCTAATCCGACAACCTAATTAGAAAATAACATGCAATTAAAATATAATTATTATTTAGTATTAGTGTTTAATAAATTTAATTAACATAATTATTGATTTAGTTATATTTAACTACCAAATAAGTTCATGGGTAACAACTTAGTACGCAATTAAGTGTAAACCAATTTAGGCTAGTAGACTTATATAAAAGTTCTAGATAAGTCTACTATCTTAGTCTAATTATTAATCCTATATTTTATTTAATTAATTAGTGAATCAGCTTATTAATTGAACCAATTCAAAGGTTATGAACCAATTAAAATAAGATTGAATCGATTAAGGATGATTGGATTCGATTAATCTTTTAGGAGTTCAGTCCTAATCTATTTAATTTTATTTTTTGTTTATTATTCAATTTTTAATTCTTATTCTAATTTTTCTTAATTTCTAAGTTAGGGCTGGTTTAGGTGAATCGATCAAGAGGGAATTAGTTTAGTTTAAGTGTTTAGATTTGAACCAATTTGATCCTCTCAAAGGGGTAGCCTAATTCCTCTTTATTATTTTCTAAGTAAGTTATTCATTAAAAGGCTTACATGTTTATTAAGTGTATTTTGATTTTTAAATCCAATGTTATGATTTAAGCTCATTTTCTTAATTAAGCCCATAAATACATTTTAACATTGATCAACATTCTCATAAAGATCGAAAACATTCTTGAAGCATTTTTTTTATCCAAAACTTTAATTACTTGTTGGGTGGAAATGGTTTTAATTTTGATAAAATACTTTATGGAAATCTAATATAGAGCAAAACTTTACATAAAAAAAGTGATTATCTCTAAACTTATTTAGAAACATGTTTGCAATGATTTTGTTTGAAGACATTGGATCGAGCTTAAATTTAATGAATAACAGTTTAAATATCATGAAGAATATAAAAACACATTCAAGACATTCAAATGCAAGTTGGTGAGTCAAGTGTTGAGTCTAATAGTGAGTTAACTCGCTCAAACAATTTCCATTAATGAGTCCATTACTATTATGCATCAAAGATACTAAAAGATGAACCTTAAATTGTGAAAATTCCAAATTTACCATTTACATTACCAAACATTCAAATTTCATTAAATCAATTATAATTTAACATTAATTAACAAAATTTTAGATTTTGGATTCAAGGCATATGCCTCACCAAATCAAGCATATCTCACTCATTACAACTTCAAATCACGTCAAACAAAAGCCATTTGATTCCCAATTCATTCCTCTATCATTTTCTTCAAGAATTTTAAGATTTTATGCAAGTTAAATAGCCTTTAGCTATTGTCAAATTCCAGTTACAAATTGAAACTTCAAAACACTATATTTTACTCATTTTAACTTTGAATTACTTCAAACTAAAGACAAAAAATTTTAAATCTCTTCCCCTTTTAAAATCAACACTTAAACTCCATTTAGTATCAGATTAATAACTCACTTTTCTAGATTATTTTTCCAGAAATGAATTAAACCTCAACCCATCCATTTATTACTCATTACTTAACCAATCATCATTATTCTAAATCCTTATTTCTTATTATTATTCCCAGTTCAAATTATACCAATTAACACTCACACAAAATCATCAAAAGATTTTTTTTAACATTTCAAATACTCATTTAACATTACATAATTCAACTATCACATAAATTACATCTAAATCATCAATTCTCTTTCAACAATACATTCCAATTAACGATACTTCCTATCAAAACATCAATTACACATTTCTTATCATCAAATTAAAACTATAAATATTAGTCTACTTCCATTACAACCTCAATTAATTATACAATTAATACCAAAACATCACAATGCCCCAAATCAAACATTCCTCATATATACCCATGCATTCATGCCATACATACTCGTATTCATACCTAATTCCACTTCAATTATACATCAATTACAATGCAAACTTCAAATTAAATAAGTCATTGAGTACTTACGTCGCTCCTTAACTCTTGTAACCTTCTAATAACACTTAAACTTCAAGATTGACCTTCGTCCTCCAAAATCACTTTCATAAATTCAAAAGTATCTATCCGTGTCTTTACAAAACTTATAGATCTGTTAATACTTTACAATATATCTGAATCCCGAATACCATTACCTTGCTCCAATAACCTTCAACACCTAATTAGGGCTTCTACTTTGCAAAATAACATAAATCAATACACTAAACTATAGATCAATACATTATAAACAAAATATCAAAAATTTAAGCTTGAATTCTCACCTTAACACTAGTGGTTTTCGGCCAAGCCAACAAAGTGAGCTCCACCACTTGAATCTTCTACTTCTTGATTTAATTCCTTACATAGCTCTACCAATAACTTGACATTAGACAAATTGGAACTCCAAAAATCAAAGTTCTTCTTAATTCAACTTAACTCTTACCCAAAATTGATCCAATTATCCTTAGTTTGAGCTTCTTTTCATTTTCCTAGTTCTATAGGAGTATTGTATAGGTTTAATTGAGATGAAAAGCAAGAAAAATGAATGGAATGAGAGAGAGATAGAGAGTGGCCAAGAGAGAGAGTTGTGGAGGGTTCATGAAAAATGAGGAGGGTTCTAGAATTATTCCAACTTAAGTACCCTTTAATTCAAATTATAATACCAATTACCTATTTACTTCTCCTTAATATTACTTAAAGGCAATTGGCTAAAAACTAATTATTAAATATCTAAGTTATCTAAATTACTACCTTACCTTCTACACTTGAATATTAAACTAAGGTTAATTCAATAATTCTATTTCCAAAATTTTAATTTTATCCTTAATTATATTTAATTATTAGTTAAATTTTAATTTGGAAAATTTTTAGTTATTTCATAAGCTCTTAATTCCACTTAATTAATATTTTTTTTTCTGACTTTGGGATATTTGACGAAGCCTATTTTCGGTTGTAATTCATTTTGTTATCAACAAAATTTGTCGAAGGTTTGCTAAACTTTCCATTTATTAAAAGATATTTCTCATGCGTTTATATATTACAAATTAGCTTTCCTATTTCGCTTTTTTTTTTTTTTTTGGGCCGTATTTCACAATTAGTGAAAGAAGACCTTAATGTGTAAAATTTTATAAAACGCAATATCGTAGAAAGCGTGTATAACTGTTGGTATAATTAAGTAAAGCGTGTATAACTATTGGTATAAACATGTAAAACTTAAATTTATGACAAATAATTATACACATTTGACAAAACGGGATATCATAACATTTGGGAAATTGATCTCTGTAGTACTTTAAGCAACACTATAAAATTTAATAGATGAGATTGTTTAAATTTTTATAACATTTTATGATATTATTATAATATTATTTTTTTTTCTTTAATTACAATCACTGATTATCTTGTACTTAAATTACCATTATTTAAAATTTTAAAATGTCCGATGACATTGTCTTGTAATTTTATTTAATGTACTTTAAATAATCCATTTGCTTGATATATGATTGCATAGATAAATAAATGGGATCCAGTCGAGTTAATATGTAATTAAATATTTATACGATTCGAAAATAATATTTAAATAAACAAGATCGGGTTGAAAACAACTTCGTATTCAATCCAATTTTGTCAAATGAATAAAATGCTCATGGTGGTTTGAATCGAATTCAACGGCAGCGAATGATATACTTGTAATATAATAACGTTAACCATTTTATTTTATTTTAATATTTTAGTTTTTTCCTGATTGAATCTGAAGCAAGTCATACGAATGCCACTTTTTTTTTTAAAAAAAAATATGATTATATCGGAATGAGGGACAAAAGCGCTGAATCAATGCAGATCTCGCATTTTGACATATATATTAATCAGCACCACACAACCATTGACTTCATACTTTAAGATAAGTAAATGAACACACCTTTCCCTGTTGGGCTTCTTCCCTAACAAGGAGCAGGAGACCAGACTTTTAGGACATAAAACATAGGACTACTAATACTAATACTTAAAACTGGACACACTGAAAGACAACATTTTGACACCCTACTCTCTGGGTTTGCCATCCTCTTTTGGTGCACCTTCTGGAGCCGCCACCACCACGTTGGAGCCTCCTGGGGCAGGAGAAGGAACTGGTGCTGCTGCTTCAGGGGCACTTGTTGGATTGCCGGGTGGCGGTGGCGTAGCCATGGTGACTCCGCCGTCATTCTTCATTGGTGGGAAGGGTGCAGTGATATCTTCAAGGGACATGAAAACACTTTGGGATTGCCTCCTTTGGTGGCGCCCTCCTCGCTGAGACATGTCTTTGTTCTCACAAAGGGAGATTAGGAGAGGGAAAGGTTGTAAACTCTAGGGAGGTAGAAAGAGGGATTTTGGAAGTGTTTTGGAGTACATGGGGTGGTGGCTTGTTATTTATACTCGTCAATGGGCCTTCACCTCTTATGTAAATTCTCACTTAAATTATAGACACATAAAGAAAGCCTATCAATTTAATTTGATCTAAAAATCTAATATTGTATTTTTATAAAACTGATCTCAGTTATCCTTAAATATCGATCATATATATATAAAAAAAAGAATCAATCAATTTTGTTAATTAAGAGATTTTACTTATCACGTGTCATATGCTATCATTCATAATAGATTTTTTCGTTAAGATAGTGGATATATTCCATATATAAAGCTAGTTAAAAAAATCATTTTTTAATGATTCACGAGTCAAGATAAATTGCAAACACACTTCATTATATTTGTTTTATGTGTATTTAGTCGTTTTATCTTTCAAATTATGCATTTAGACTATTAAAATGTCTAAAAAAGTGTATTTATAAATTATTTTACCAATTTATCCTTAGATAAAATAATAAAAACACTAAAAAAATGCATAAAATCAAGTGAAAAGTGATCAATAGCAGTTAGATTATACCTTTTTTTAATATTTTGAAGGTTTAAATGCATAATTTTAAAAACAAACAGTTTAAGCGCACATAAAGCAAATACAGGAGAGTATACATACTATTTGTCTTTTTTTATTTCTTTATAATCTATTTGATAATTTCTGCGAAGAAATCGTTTCGAGTAAAAGCACTTTTATTTTTTTTTAGTAAAGGTGTGGAATTGTCAGTCGGGCCTTAGGAATAAAAGTGCAGTTACAATCTGTTTCTCTATATGTAATTAAATGGTATGACATATCGATATGCTGAACAGTGTAGTTTTGGAACTTGTTTTGTCTTTTTCACTAAATTTTATTGTAAGGAAAGGAAAACGTACAAAGAAACCGGAAACTTGGTCTAAACAAAACTTACTCGCAAAGTTTCATATGGCAACAAAATTAGGGTGTGTTAGCTCTCGTTTATGTGTCCTTAAATATCCTCGGATTCGACAATAAACACATAGGATAGGCACGTTAAATCATGCTGTTGAGGTAACCATTATCCAGTAACAACAGCATTTAAGACTATTCCATTACAAGCATGATTTCCAGATTGACGGTGAAAATGGAAAATTATACAAACATTACATACAATTTGTAGTGTATGCAAAATATTAAAAATTGTCGTTTCAAAATATTCCATTTCTATGTATATAAAAATTTCATTAATATTTATATGTTATATATATATAATACTTAATTAATTTTTTTTTTATTTCACGATTCTTGTATATAAGTAATCTCTATTTTTTTTTTCCTTTTCGATAAACACATAGCAGATATTTTATAACAATTTATTAATTTTAATTAGAAATACATATTGGTTTCTAATTGAATACTGATAATCAATTTACATCCTATTTAGAGTCCTTTTTTTTATCTTATTTATATCTATCCTGTTGCCATCAAATGCTCACCCCCAAAGAAAAAAAAATTGTAATATCTGTGTAATTTTCTGTCAATGAAAAAAGATGCAATTGTCGTATACCATGTGGCTTCAAAACTCTAGATTCAAATGCTTTGACCCTTTTCACTGACTTGCAATTTTTTAAATTGGGTACGCTATTTTCTTTAATCTTTGTCATTTACTTTAGTTGGTAAGTCGACCGTTGACCGCTGACTGAAATGGAGAAAGCTGGCAAGGAGTACACGCAGTGTAGGACTAGGTACAGTTTTATCCTTGGTTTAGGCGTCCGGAAACATTTGATAACATTGAAAGAGATTAAGAAAAAGGTCATGTTAGGGTATCTTTATTGCAAAAGAATCGTTTCGGCTAAATGTTATGTTAACGTTTTAAATTTTTTTTAAAGGAAAAAACTTCGTAATTTCTTTACAATAGTTCCTTAATATTTTTTTAAAATATTTTTATGAATTTCAATAATATATTTAAACTAATTAAAATTAAAAAAAAAAAGTATTTCGAAGTTCCTTATTAAAGGAACTCACACTTCTTAAGAAACTTGCAAAATTACTTCAAAGACTCATCACCAGTTCCTTGTCCATGGAAATGTGGGCCAACCAACCTGAAATAAACATGCCATGCCCTTATAGTGTAGTATATAATCATAATCGTTTACCCTATAAAAAAGAAATAAATAAACACAATCTTCGTTGATTTGTTTGGATTTGATGCATTAGACTTTTATTATATTGAGGCAAACCGTACTACATCTTGTCATTTCATGGTATGTGACACTTGCATGCAAAATCAGTATAAACATCGGGACCAACCTCGAAAACTATTACACCATGTATGATGGGATAGATTTGAGAATAAGTTTTTAACCTTATTGATAAGTTCGTTTAAGTCAAGGAATGGAGTACCATGTATACCATATATGACCAGATAGATTTTAGAATAAGTTTTTAATATTATTGTTAAAGTCAATAAATGGATTACTATATATAACTTTCTACCAACCTTGAAACATATTTAAAATTAGTATGTTATATACCATAGTTTTAGGTTTGTAAGTTACTTTATAATTTTTTAATATATGCAACACAACATGAATTTAATGTGTATATTATACATAATAAATATAATTTATTTGAATATAATGAAAATTTAACTATATTAACCTAACTTATAAACATCGCTCAAATCATAGTTAAATTTATATGAAATCTTTAATTTAAATCGGTATTTTATATTTTTGTTTCATGTGTTAAGCCACGTATTATATTTTATTTATATAATCATATTCCTAATTATAACATATTATGTTAGCAATTACGAGCTCGAGTTAAATATATATTATCATCGATGAATAAAAGGTAAGTGTGATGCTAGATCGTTTGCTTTTAACAATACTTTTCATTAAAGATATAATTCATAAGAAATAAAGATTTGCATAAAAAAAGAAAATTAAATTAAAAATATAAAATTACTTTATTATACATCATAATATTAGTGGAGAGTGTTGCCAAAATACCTTTATTTTTTTCCTATCGATAACTCATATTTTACTTTAATCATTCATGTATTTAGAACTCTTTCATGATAAAACGAGAATATTGTCCCAATAATCTTTGGCATGCTATTTTTAAATGGATGCACAAAGAAAATACATACGTACAATGCATAGTATAAGACATGTTTTTAAGTTTTATGTAGGGGATACTTTGTTTATTGCCGTTTTTCATTTTTAAACTGTTAAGAAATTGATAAAAGTGTCCTTATTGTCGAGCACTGCAAGCCCCTTTCAAGAGAAGTATTTGTACAAACCAAGTTGGGAGTTCCATAGCAATTCTCTCCATAAATGTTCAACACACAAAGGAGACGATCCTCTGATAGGGACTGACCCCTTGATATTTAATTTTATAATTAATCCAAAAGCTGCATTATGACAACCTGTAATGACAAGTAAATTCAATTTTACTAGCCATTGCTTTACAACAACAACATTCTTATTTTTTATTCTAAATTCATCTCTTTTCTTCTATTAATTAAAAACATATTTCACCATATGCACCTACTCAAATCACTTTCCTCTGGAAAACATCCCGATTTTCTAAATTTTCATCACCAAACAAGTTTTTTTAAATCACCAAAGTTTTGCTAATTTCAACAATACTTTATCCAATCCACCTTTTTAAGATTCCCAAATTTCCAATTGTTTGCAAAATGGGGAACATGTGCCGTGCATCCAAAATAGTATATGACTTCGTGATAGGGCGACGTATCTCAGCTGCCAGTCAATCTGTCTCAGCACACGTCACATCAATTCAATAGGGCAAATTAATTTGGGTTTTCATGGTATCGAGTTTTTCCATTGTATGTTGGTCTCTGACGATTTTCCAATTTTGTTCAGTACTTTAATAGAAATTTGCCTGATACATGTACTTTCAGTGATGACTTTCTTTAATAATATATAGTATTTATGATCAGTTTAAAATTTGATACTATATCATGGATAAGATAACCACTGTAGTTTTAGTATTCAACTTAGTATTTCTTATTATTAATACCATTATACTCTTGTACAAAAATTACATTTGTAATTAAATAGTGGGTCTCACAAGTACCAGTAAAAAATGCTAATAAATTCACCTTAAAAAGCCTTAGGAAAGGTATCCAATGAGAAATTACTAAATTACTGATATAGAATTTTAAAGAACTCCATAGGTTAAAAAGAATAAATATGATGTAATAAATACTGTTTTTATAATTTTAAAATTTATTTACATCTTCTTTATCTCTATCTCTAAGAATCTGTCCCTTTAGGATCTTCGCACTCTATTTCTATGATCCTTAACAGGTATTGCTTAGATTCTTTCTAATATTAGTTGTGGACTCCATGGTGTAACTATTTTCATTTTACTATCTTTACTGTTCTTACAAGATCATAAGTGCCAATAATAATAGAAAACAAAATAAATAAATTGAATTATGTCATTACAGTTGTTTTTCATAATACTATATCAAATTTTAATTTATTAGTATTACTGTAAGTAATAAGAAAAAAATAAAAGTTTTATCATTTAATCTAATAAATTTATTGAAATTATCAAATCTAGTGATTGGAAAGGTATTTACATATTTTGTGGATTCTTAAAAGGAGAAAAGTTTTAAGGATTATTGGGATCCATTAATAATCAAATTATATAATTTGAAGTACATATTTACTTTTATATATATGTGTGTGTGTGTGTCATTGCAAGGCAATTGCTTAAAATCAATTATCACTACCACTGCTAGCATGTCGCTTTTACATTGTTTTCATTAAAAAGAATAGGAAAAGTATACTTTTTAAGTCATTGTATAGCTTTTTATATGTGGAGTCTACCGTCCAGTCAATAGCAAATTTACCAAACTAGTTGGTAGATACATAGCATGTCTAGTTGGGCTACTCTTTTAGTGAAATGGTACATCTTGTCTAAAACCCTAACTAGGGTTTAAGACTACCTACTAAACGATATATAGTGTCAACCGGTCGATAGGAAAAGGGCTTACCTTAGCTTGAATTTGATTTCTTGCATCCTTTGGAGCAATCAACCAGTAGTCAAAACAATAGTCTCTTAATGCTCCAGTGACTTATTAATCGAATGGTCGGTTCACTATCGATTCTTACATCTTTTATTTTTCTATTCGAATTCTTAATGTATTTAAACTCTTATAGAAAATGAGGGCTTTCACAATATTTACTAAGTTTTTCATCCATATATGACATGTGTCAATTTTAAATTGATCCATAATAATTGAATTAACAAAATAATAATATTAAATATATTTATTTATAAACTATAATAAAAATAATGTTAAATATATTCGATAATATAATATGAGGAAAGATTAGAAAAAAAGATTAAAAGTAAGAAAATGGATTGAAAAAAATTATACATACCCTAATTAACTTAGCCAACTAGTCTAAGTTCAATTGAAAGTTAATACTACTCTAGGAAGGTATGAAGAGGGATTTTGGAAGCGTTTTGGAGTGCATTTACAAGGGGTGGTGGCTCAGTGGCTTGTTATTTATACTAGTCATAGGCCCTTGCCTCTTATGTAAATTCTCTCTAAAATCATAGACACGTAAAGAAAGTTTATCGATTGAATCTTATCCAAAAGTTTATTATTACATTCTTGTATAATTGAACGCTGTGCATGTTGTCCTCAAGTATCGATCTCTTAAAAAAAAAAAAAAGAGTTGATCAATTTTGCTAATTAAAAGGTTCCACTTACCACATGGCGGATGCTACCCTCCATCATAAGTTTCTTGTTTAAGACAGTGGATGTATTTTACGTATAAAGCGAGTTACCAAACTCATTTCTCAATAATTTACAAGTGAAGTAGATTCTATCTATTTTTATGGATGGCTTTACTATGCTTTTATATATATATATATATATATTAAATTGCAAATAGACTCTATTGTATATGTTTGATTTACACTTAGCTCTCATTTCTTTAAAATTGTGCATTTATATCTCCAAAACTTAAAAAAAGAATAAAAAATTGCATGTACACCCTATTTTACTATTTTACCTTGGATAAAATAACAAAAAACACTAAAATAAAAAGATTCATAAAGACTATGCTTTTAAAAAAGATTTAAGAGTTTAAATACATAATTTTAAAAATAAATGAATTAAGCATACCAGAAACAAACATAAAAGGGATATATTTATAATTTATCTCCTTTTTTTATTAGTTCATAATCGAACTAATAATTTTTGTTTTGAAGTCATATCAATAAAAGCACTTTTTTTTTTAATTTACAAACTCTATATTTTCGAGAGTACAAAGGATAGGGGAACCAAATATGTTTTGTTTTTCTTAAAAAAAAAAAAAGCCTAGCCATTAGGGCCTTAGGAATAAAAATGTGCTTACAATTTGTTTTTCTCTATGTAATTAAAAGGTATGACTTTTCTATGTGCCGAACTGTATAGTTTTGGAAATCGTTTTGTCTTTTGCAGTAAATTTTATTGTATAGAAAGAAAAACGTAAAGAAAAACTAAAAAATAAATTTTAATCATTAAATCTTATAATTTTACCTAAAATACTTTAAAGATCCATTTCTCTACAAAAATGGTCTAAACAAAAATTAATAAAGTTTTATATGGCAACCAAACGAGGAGTATTTTTTTTGGCCACAAAATCAGGATATGTTAGCTCTGGATTTTGTTTGTCCTTAAATCATGCTGCATTGCTATTGAGGTAAGGGTAATCCAGTAACGCCAGCATTTAAGGCCATTCCACTCCATGCATGATTTCATGTGATAGACGGAAAGGAAAATTATATAAACATTATTCGTAGTATAATGAAAATAATATTATTTGCCTTCAAAAGTCCCCAAAAACATTTGTAATATTTGTGTACTTTTCCGTTGGGGGAAAAAACTATGAAGAGATGCAATTGTCGTATACTATTCGGCTTCAAAATTCTGGATTTAAATGCTTTGACTCTTTTTCATTCTTTGTAGAGATTGAATCACTTTTAAAATACAGTTGTACCAAAACTATTTTTTAAATTACCATTTTTTATATATTATATAAATTACATGTTGAATATATAATTTTAATATAAATATTATATATTTTATATATAATTTTATTAAATCAACATAATAAATTATATAATTTATATACAACTTTTTTAAAAAAAATTAAAAATAAAATTACATATTAAACATATAATTTTATAATAACGTTAAATAAATCAATTTGACCTCAACTTTATTTTAAAAAATAATTTTTTTCAAAAAGTCAAATTCACTCCGCACTCCGGTTTTTAACTGGGCTCACTGTTTTCTTAAGTTTTTGTCTTCCACTTTTAGTTGGTAAGTTGACCCCTGACCACCGAATGAAACAGAGAAAGCTGACAAGTAGTACACGCAGTGCTAGGACCGGATACTAGGGTTGCCCTTTAATCCTCGGTACGGGCCTCCGAAAACATCTGAAGATATTGAAAGAGATTGAGGAAAAAGGTTTTGACGGAGAATCCGAGATGTCATATATAGTGTATAGTATATACATGATCATTTATCCAAAACAGAAAAAGTAAACACGATCTGCCATAGATTTGTTATATTCATGTTATATGACACTCAAAACCATCCCAAATTAATGCAATTATAAACATTAGAATAAAACATGAAACTTTAATGCTCCATTCACTTTGTTATAATATAATTTTATTATAATTTTATTTTATGTGAAATTATTATTATGTTGTTTAATTTATTTTAATTACAGAATAAGAATTCGGTGAGAAATCCTTATTACATCAAACATTGAATCACCTTCTTTTTTGAAACCCTCGAATAGCAATTACAATAAAAAATGAACCTTTTTTTTTTTTCCAAACTAACCTTAGACAAAGAATATAGAAATAATACCCTCTTTCACAACGGAAAAGACATGGAGCAAGAAAAATGAAAAATAGTTGAAGTTCAAACAACAACACCCAGATCTGTCGTCGAAGCACCCGCTTCTCATCTACCTTCGTGCCCTATCGACCTCACCACTGTTGCTGGATGTCAAGCGCCATTGTTGCACGTTGTAGGCAGCTGGAATCGACATCTAGCTCTCCAACCGAAAGTGTTTGTAGGAGCATAGACGTCATCCGAAAGTGCACGCTAAACATCAAAACCTCGCCATAGTCTTCTTCGTCGTCCAGCCTAGTATGGCAATCCATCCTTTTTCCTGATTTCAAGTGGCATTTGAGCACGAATCCATCCATAATCGTAATCGTGTATCTTCTTCGTTTTTCACCACAATGTATTGGTCAATTGTTTGAGCTTTTTGGTGAATGGTAGTAGCAACTGAGTCGTTGATTGGGGTTTTTGGCGAGTGCAAACGGATTTGGGGCTTGACCTTATTCGGCTATGTTTGTCTACATTGGTTTTGTTTGTGTAAGAAGAGTATTTTCGTAAATCCTATTCTTATTCTTTTTTTTATTTTATTAATTAAACAACGTAGTTTGAATTCTCTTACATCCAACTGAATAGCATCATAACAATTCATCGTGTATTATAACTCTATTCTATTCTTTGGTAATACTTATTTTACTACAATCCTATTCTATTTAACGAAATAAACGAGCCATAAAACCTGATAAATTTTAAGATAAGTATTCAACATCATTAAATAGGTTTAGCCTTTTAACTCTTTCAACTCGCTGCTATAAATAGAGTATAAGGCATAATCTTTTACTATCCTTAAAACCTTTCTAAAACTTGTATTTTATATACTATAGGTTTTATATTGTAAAGTATCCAATAATTTGTTCATGAATGTAGGATAAGGTGATTTTAACATGTACAATGTACATAATAATTTATTTATATAGTTTGAAAATTTGACCATATTAACCAAACAAATGACCTATTATTTTAGGTTAGCACTCAGTCGAATAGTTAAATCTATGTAAAATCTCCAATTTAAATTGTTATTTTGATTTACATTTATTATAAAAGAAAAACTTATAAATTCCACAAAAACCTTGAGGACTTGTAAATTTTACATAGTATAGGTTTTAAATTAGTTTTAAAGTGTTACAAAGTATGTTTCACTTTCAAATTTCTAAGCCATTCATATAGTACATGATTGGGTAGTTAATTATGAAAATGTATAAAGTTTAGGTAGTTATAAAAATAAGCAAAGATTAGGTAGGTAAATAAGCAAAATTTAATTAGGTAATTGTCAAAGTATTTAAAGTTTAAATAATAAATTAATACTTTAAAACTTTAGATAATTAATTATAAAAATAGATAAAATTTAAATATTAAATATAATATTTACCTAAGAAAACAATTATATGAGCTAGAGCAGAAGGAGAGATCAGGAGATGGCACTTACAAGCAATTGAATACAAAGGGCCGGATCCGTGACTATCCCTTCTAACTTCAATTTTTTCTAGAAATAAATATCAGAAAGTTTTAAATGTTCTATGAAAATAATATATTTATATAATTTCTCTCTATTTGTAAATTGTAATTTGCATCTCGCTTCCATCGATTAAAATCTTAACTTTACCACTAATAGCGAGAACGTCAATATACTTATTAGGATTTCGTGACAAGAACCTAAATTAATATTAAAATACTTATTATGTTGTCGAACTCTCAAATAGAAATTAACTGATTAACCATATAACGCAATGATTCAGTAATGTATTTTAATATTACTAAAGTAAAAAAAAAAAAAAAGTTTTACAGAAGATATACATTGAAATCAATGGCAAACTACAGGTGCCTAGCTAGTTGTTAAATGTATTTAAAAAATAATAATAATATGAAAATCTAAAAATTCGACAAGCCAGCATAATCATTTTGCTCCCCACAAAACGATCATCATCACAATTTTCTCTTTTAATCTCCAGTTCATTAAGAGATACATTTGCACATTCCAAATATAGGTTATCCTTGAGTCAAAATGTATATATGCTGCCATTGACAACCCACATTTTACCTTATCCAATCACGTACTTAGGATTCTTTCGTGGTAAAATGAGAAGATTGGCATGTGCATTTATCCAACCTTTGGTGTTGTCATGAATAATGTGCTCTTTTTAAATGGATGCACAAAGAAACTATATACCTAAAATAGATGGTTTGATAGGATATGTTTTTAAGTTTCATTTAGTGGATATTTTGCTTATTATTTTATATTTTTAAGCTGTTAAAAAATTGATAAGAAGGTTTTTATGTATTCATCACTCCATTAGAAGTGTAAATAGATATATCTATTTTTGTTATTTGGTAGGAGAAATATTTATACAACTGAGATTAGTCCATGGCAATTCTCCCCATAAATGTTTAACACGTAGAAAAAAACTATATTTACACATAAAATAAACTTGGCATGAGAGTGTTTAGTTTTCTAAATGTCAAATGATTAATATATGGAGTCAATAGAAATGTATCATCCTAACTATTTATCGACTTATGCAATGCTTATGATTATGTAACCCAAAAAAAAATCATTAGATTAAATGGATTAGTCAAATTTGGATCCTTAATCCTTTTTCACATAAAAGAATCTTCTAAAGGATCCTTGAAACAAAAGCACGATTTTTGCGACGGAATCGGTCCTCATTAGGACTAGCTCGACGCTCGGTGATATTTAATTTTTAATAAATCCACAGGCTGCTTTACGACGGCTTGTAATGACAAGTAAACTCAATTTTACTAGCCATTGCTCTACAACAACAACAATATTCTTATTTGTTACTCCAAATTCATCTCTTTTTCTCTATAAATCTATATTAATTAAAAACGTATTTCACCATATGCACTTATTCAAATCACTCTAGTCTGGAAAACATCCTAGTTTTCTAAATTTTCATCACCAATATAGATTCTAATGATCTTAAAAAGCTTTCTTCATTTCAAAAACCCATAGAGTATATGAACATCATCTAAATTATCTCAATTCACTTTTTTCAAGGTTCCCAAATTTTCAATTGTCTGAAAAATTGGGAACATGTAGTGTACATCCAAAATAATATCTAACTTCGTAATAGTAAGTTGCATCTCCAGCCAATTTATGTCAGCACATGTGACATCAATACAAAAGGGCAAGTTAATTTAGGTTTCATTGCATCGGTTTTTACATTATATGTTGGCCTTTGATGATTTTCCAATTTTGTCCTGTACTTTAATTTCTATAAAATTTTTACTTTATACATGTGCTTTTAATGATGACTTTCTTAAAGTATATCTAGTGTTTATGATAAATTGAAATTGGATACTATATCATAGATAAGACAATTGTTGTAGTTTTATTGTTCAACTTAGTAGTTATTTTGTTTGTTATTGTTAACATCATTATAATCTTGTAAAAACAATAAAAAAATTGTACCTAAATAATTAAATAGTGGGGCTTGGTATTAGTAAAAAGTGATAATAAATTCACCTTAAAAGCCCCAAGGGGAGCTCTCCGATGAGAGATTCCTTAAAATACTAACATAAAACTTTAAATAACTCCATTAGTTGCAATGGATAAAAATAATATGATAAATACTTTTTAGACACTTTTCAGCTTTACTTGCATCCCTCTTCATCTTTGAGGATTGACCCTTCATGAATCTTTTCATTTTATTTCTAAGATTCTTAAACAGTGTTTGTTAGATTTATTTTAGTATTAGTTGTGGACTCCATAGTGTAATTATTTTTGTTTTGCTATCTTTACTGTTTTTAAAAGATCGTAAATGGTGACAATAATAGAAAACAAAAGAAATGTATAATTGATAATAATAGTATTATTAATTACACTATGGAGGTTAAGTCAAACTTATCAACACCTAATATTTTAAATCCTAAATGAATTAGTCGTGAAATCCAATCTACATGCATACAAAAACATATACCATACTAAATGCAACAATAAAATTTGTTAAATTCTATATTTAAGCATTCATAATAACATAACCTTTTTTTGGGTGAAAGATAATATATTTACATTCCAAACATGAATAAAAGTACAAACATCAATTAAAAAATAATAATACTCATTAATTAAAAAATACAAGTATAAAAAATAAAATATAAGGTAGTTATTTTGACAAATATAACATTTCAAATTTCAGACATAAAATTAAAAGAAAAAACCAAAATTTGGATAGCAATTTTGATATTATCCTAAAAAATTATATTTGCATATCCAATAATAAAGGAAAAAAATATATTAGATATACATTTTCATTATCAAGTGTACAAATATGACATTCCATGTGAAAGGTGCATAATTTCAAAGTATTGCTTAAGCATTTCCCGGAAAAAGGCATGTTTTAAAATTTGTTATTTCTTTATTTGATATTATTTTAATAAATAGATTTTAAAAAAAAAGTTTAAAAAACATTATTGAGCTCATTACTCAAAGTTAGGGTTATTTTACGATCTCATCCACCATGTGTGTAACTATTAAAATTTTTATTATATTAAGTTTTATAATTATTATAAAGATTAGATAATAAATTAGATAATTTCAATGACTAAAGTGTAGTAGTCAAAATTATTACAGGGTGAAAGAAACATAGATGTTTGTTTTGGTGAATAGGAAATATGTAGCTTTCGAAAGCCTACCCGTTACCTAACCTCACAAATTAGTCTATGCCTCCTATCATGTCTATGAAATATTATATTTTCAACTTGGAAAAGGATGAAAACTTTGTGTTCCCATGGCTTTGGTAAATCAAAGCTTAAGCAAATTTGTAGTGGAAAAATTCTAGGATCCAAGTCATGTTATGGAGATAAATCCATTAAAAGACATCAATCATTGATATATCATTCAAATAGATGACAAACGTTTTTAGTTATTTAAATATAAAATAATGGCTTCTAGGGTCTATCCAATAAATGATGACATTACTTTGAAGCTTTAATATTAGAATCCAATTCTTCCAATTTAATTTCTAGGAATTTGATTACCAATCCATCATTTGATGGTAGAAAGAAAATGGAGTTTAAATCAATAGTGAAGTGGTATTATATAAAAAGTGGTAAGATAACATCACTAAGGGGTATATATTATATTTGATTAAATTTATGGAATTTAATTAGCCTAGCTGGCCTGGCTGAACTTTTATTATATTTGTTACATCTATCTAATTTTATATTTATTAGCAATACATCATAACATCATTAAGGAGAATATTTAAGTACCCGAAAGAAGTTATCATAAAACTTGAAATAGAGTCATAT
Source organism: Laguncularia racemosa (assembly GCA_037954665.1). Taxonomy (NCBI): domain Eukaryota; kingdom Viridiplantae; phylum Streptophyta; class Magnoliopsida; order Myrtales; family Combretaceae; genus Laguncularia; species Laguncularia racemosa. The sequence continues at coordinate 2,236,734 of JBBMOL010000036.1, forward strand.
TTAGGATGATTGCGGATTGAATAAGGAGAAAAGATTTATTAGTATTAATATGCTATATATTTATATAAATGATAGATAATATTTAAGCATGCAAAAATAATAGTATGTATTATTTAAAAAATTATTATTTATGTATTATATATTAAAATTTTATTAATATTTATATATTATTTATCTATTTATATAATATATTAGTATCATAAAAACCTAGAAAGAAAAAAAAATGATAGGTTTACCACTATAATCAAACCCTAGGTATGCACCATCAGTACCTACCCGTCCAACTTACTTCCTTCATTTTTACCGATTCTACTGCTTCTCAGATTGATGGGATGCCAGAGAGAGTCGTGCACCAAGAGACAAGCAGCATCATGGTTACCTTTGATTATTATTCCTACTATTATTTAAAGACGAGGGGAGTTAAAATTCATGTAAGAGACATGGAACGTTAATTGAGGTCCCTAGTATCAGTGTCCATGAATTTCCCCCCTTAACGCGCGGTTCTTTTATAATTTAATTATTCGCGAGTTGTTCACGTCGATCAAGAGCATGTATTTTAATCCCGGCACTTTTACGAGCCCAGATGCTGAGTGGAACTTGAGTACCTGATTTCGATTTTCTAAGACTGCCCCCCAGCTTTAAGGGAAATAGGGACAAGAAGTTCCTATAGAATAATGGCATGTTACTAACCATCGGTTCTCTACATGCAATACTAGTTAAGCATGTATAATAAGTTGAAGTACTGGTTAAATATTTTACAACAAGAAAATTAAGTACAACATGCAAAAAAAAAAGAAAAAAAAAGTTTTATCTCTTGTGAAATAATCCTTATTGAAACTGTAATCACTTCTTCTAGTTACTTTTCATGATCTTTTTTTGGGGGGGGGGAGGGGGATATAGATTACTAGTGATCATTCAAAAAGTGATATCATGGAAACCTATTATTCAAATTTGATTCATCTTTTCTAGTTACTTTCTATGATCTTTTTTTTTTCCTCAAATATAGACTAATAATGATCATCCAAAAAGCAATATCATGGAAGTCTATTATTCAAATTGGATTCATTTCTTCCACTAATTATTAAAATCTCAAGCAAGCGGAGGCCTTGGCTTAGACTTATTACATCCTCATTATTGAATTTTAATAATAATTGATAAAAGTTTTATATAATCCCCTTTAATAAAAATAATAATTGTTACCAAATATGCCACACGTAGTTTTTTCTTTCTTTTTTTTGTTTTTTTCTTCCTCACTTATTATTTGTAACTAAATACTTTTGTTGCAAATAAAATTTATATATGAACCATATAGAAAACCGCAGCAAATTAAATGTGTCCTAAATTTATCATCCTCTTTTTCTTACTTTCCTGCAAATCCATCATTAATGTTGGGACTGAAGAGAAGCCTTTTTTTCTGTCATATATATTCTATCTTTGAAGTCATTTTTGTTATGAATTATTTGGTTTACAGTATAAAATGAAATAGATAATAATTCTTAAAAAAAATAAAAATAAAAATAGTTATTACCGGATTAGACCTAAATATTACAAGGTAGGTAATCACTCCAATTTTAGATATTTCGCACTTGGACAGATCTCGCAAATTATGATACGATCGCAGGGTTCACATTTACTTTGTAAACTCAAATTGAATAATTAAACCGGTTATATCATGGGTTCCAAACTTTTGAAAATGATATGACTACCAGTCTAATGTAAAGCTGAAACATTCAATTCCAATATGACATCATAAATAAAGAAATATATGCCAAACCTTAAATCTTTTACATAAATACTGCACAAACATAAAAGGAAAAGTACGTTAAGAGTTCTTTATGCTCACAATAAAAATCAATTAAGCCTTCATGATTTATTTGAGTCGTTTATGTTCTGCCTAAATTTAAATAAAAAGAAAAAACCTTTACATTTTAAGTGATTCATTTAAATCCCTTTTCTTCGATGACAAACTAATTTCCGTTTTTAGTTCTTATAAATTTACATGGTATAGTAGCATAAACATAAAAAAATTTAAATAATTTTTTTTAATTGAATTTAGGTTAAAGTAGAAAATTCAAGTTTATATGTTTAATTGAATTTTACTTTGATTTCCAAATTCCTTTAAACCCCCAAAAAAAAGGAGGGGGTGGGAAAGTTATCGATTGGCATCTCATTGAGGCTTGACGTATGGGCTCCGACAACAAAACTAGGCCCATTATGATTTTCAATTTGGGCTAGAAAAGAAGAAAGAAAAAGCGCACGTGCATTGGGCTTGATTTAATTTTTTTTTTTAAAAAAAAAGAAGTTTTGAAATATGATATAAATAAAGGGAGAGGAAGAAATTGGAGTAAAGGATAACCAGTAACTCCCTCTATAATCCACTCTAAGAAACTATCTAACTTTTATGAGAGAGTGTGTTGGATCTTTATTCATCAATGTTGTCATGGTAAACTCGGAATTAATCATCTAGCTTATACCTACAATTATTTATTTCAATGAGTTTTCTCTAAAGATTATTTTAAAGCAATTTTAATTTATTTTTGTATGACAAAACAAATATTTAATTTGCAAAATTTCGATTTTGAGACTCAACAACTAATCTTTTAAATTTAATCAAGGCCATTGTAGCTAATATAATCTCACATGTGTAATTATATTTCAATGGACACAAAACAAATCAATCTAATGTGTCCTTAATAATGGAAAGATAATAAAATAATAGAAATGATTAAAATTAGTAATTTTAAATGAAAATGCCGAGAAAATTATAAATAAGGTTTCTAGCTCGTAATTTTGGCTTATTGAGAGATTTTCTTTGGTTAATACCAAGTTTTATTATGTGACCCAAGAGTTAGAAGAAATAACTATATGAAATCAAATTTGGAAAGTGAGTTAAATTACATTACAACCAATTTTACTTATAAACTAAAGTTTATCAAATTAAACCTTTATTAGCTATAAGTAAAGAATCGAGGTTTGATGTACAATACTACCATTATCTTTGAAGTTAATCATGGGATTTCCACATATGATTAACTGGGACATAAATGTATCTAAAAAACTAACCCAAACTTTAGTATTTGTCATAAGTTATATAAAGAAAGCAAAGCCTTAAGTGTAAATTTTGATTTTTTTTTTCTTATCCTTTACCTAGCAATTAAAGGATGAATGAAGGATGAGTGTCAACAAGAAAATAATTATGAATATTTTTTCATGTATTTCACCACCAATTTATATATATCATACAGCATTAGAATTGAAATCAACATTTCATATAAGTTATCTATATCTTTTTCTTCCTCAATATTTTGATTCATGCCTATCAATCATCTTAACATCTCTAGATTTTAAGAAAGATAATACAAGTAACATTATAAAATGAGATGTTAATGTCTATTGCAATGCCTATGTTATAAAGTAGTTATAAAATTCAATAATGCATTGAAAATATTAACATAGGATACACTTTTAAGGAGAATAGAAAAAAGTATTCATAAATCTTATAAGAAAAAGTATACAGCATAGCCTCTATGTATGTTTACGTAAATGAATGTGAATAAAAGGTATCATATCTACATAAAGATTGTTGAGTTTGCGTTATGAATTGCTGAATTTTCTTTTCTTTCTTCCTTCAAACCACCCCCCCCCCCCCCCTCTTTTGGCATAATCACCTATGTGATTTCAAATGAACATAATTTCACACTGCTTTGAATTGTATGGCTACAAATTTGCAGCAATCTACCTACAAAGTGCATGCTTTAATACTTTTTTTTTTCCTAATATACTTTTGTTGTTGGTGACTTAAATTAGACTCATTAGGGCTAGCCTTTAAATCCATGCCCATGTCTATAATATAGTACAACATTTAATACTAACATAGCTAATTGAGGTAATACAACTTAAAATGATTAAATGCAGTATATGAAGTTCTTGTAGTTGGCTGATCATGTGTAGTGAGCATGTTAATCAACATTGGAAAGGTTTTGATTTGTTGACATGTAGAAGGATGTCATGGGGAAAGGCATAAGAAGAGGAATAAGCTAGCTTAGACTCTTGAAGTACACATGTGATAGTAGATTGAATCCAATATTCTTGGTGTGTTCTTAACTTGTTCTTGAAGAAATTAGATGGTTAATCTTTTGCAAAGTTATTTAAACAAAATAACAGCATTTCTATGAAGCTTGCCCCTAGCTTCAAATTTTTCAAACAAGGAGGGGAAGGAGGATCCTATATGTAGAGTTTGACCCTTGATCTTGACCATTTGATGAAACTAAGGTAAATGAACTGGATGTGTTGTTGATGATGAACGTTAGATCATGTCTCGTGATGGATGATAGGAATTGAAGCCTTCTTAATCTTATACATCAATGGCCTTTGGACTTAACCAAGGCTTAGCCAAGCTTAAATCTTCATAAAGCTTTAAATGAGAGGGCATAACCTAATCTCTTTCTTTTTTTTTAAAAAAAAAAAAGCTTATCTTTTTAAGACATAAGCCTGTAACTCATTAAGGGTATCTTAAGTCTAATTTTTTTCACATGCAAGACAACCGAGTAAGGTTAATAGTGGAAAAACCAATCCAATAATCCTTGTTACAGACCTATCAAATTAGTTTGAGACATCATGGTTAGGGCTTGGTTTCCTAAAGCTTATCACTAAGCATTAAAATTGATCAATAGCATTAAATTAGGTTAAAAGTCTAATCACCGATATAGCCCTTTACAAATACCATTAAAAAAAAAGTGGGGAAAAGTAAAACTTGTTAGCTTGAACTAAGAAAACAAATACTAATATTACATTTGATATGCATGAATGATTTGAAATTGAATGGAATTAGTAATGAAATGTTAAGTTTATTTTTGTATTTGGAAATGTTTATAGAAGAAATGGTATATAGTGATACTTATCGAAATCGTACTTATTTGTGAATTAATAAATATATATTAATGAGTTAAAAAAGGTTATTTAAGTAATTATATTAATGAGAGTAGAACAAAATCACTTTAAAATCAAAATTACCGATTATAAAGAATTGCGATTCTACTTTCTAAAAGCCCCTTTTTGACGTAGCGTAGGAAGCATAAAGCATGAGACCAATTATTGGATTGGACCTCACGAATAAACAAAGAATAATATGAGTTTATTCATTGAAATTCTCAATAGCGCACAATTGAGGAAATATAGATAACTCTTCTCTAAGTGTCTATAATTTTTGTAAAAGATTAAAAGCTAACCCTAAAAATGACTTGGGAAACTATTTATAGTCATCCGGAAAACAATTTAAAAGAAAATATATATGTACACGTGGGAATAAATATATGTATATACGTCTGTCATCGGGCTAATACACGGCCGTGTATGCTTATGTGAATCATCCTGACACAACATACGACCGTGCCTTCTAGCCGTGTATATTTCTGTGAATCATCCTGACACAACACACGGTCGTGCCTTTTAGTCGTGTATGTTTCTGTGAGTCATCCAAACACATTACACGACTGTACCTTGCAAAAGACACACCAAATCAACCCGTGTCAGCTATGATGTCCACATCATTATCTCCCACCAATAAAGAACTCGACCCCGAGTTCTCTTCCGGATAGAGAGGTTCGTCATCAGAGTAGAATGGAGATAAATCAGCTACATTGAAGATTTTTGAAATCTTCGTGCTTTCAGGAAGTCTGACCACATACGCATTATCGTTTATCTTTGCAATAATCTTGTAAGGACCATACTTCTTTGGTTGCCATTTACTATAAGTGCCCACTGGAAAACATTCTTTCCTTAAGAACACTATCACCTGATCACCCACTTCAAAGAGCTTTTCCCTCCTATGCTTGTCTGCAGCTTCTTTGTACTTCTCATTAGATTTTTCAATCTTCTCTTTCACTTCAGATGCCATAGCTTGATGTTGTTTCGCCATGTGTTTTGCTGCTACATTGGACTCTACACCTTTGGGCAAGAGAGTTAAATCCAATGCGTGAAACGGTGCTTTTGTATAGACTACTGAAAAAGGAGATTTCCCAATGGTTCTATGGATGGAACTGTTGTAAGGAAATTCAGCTTGAGAAAGCGCCAAATCCCATCGTCTTGGCTTCTCTCCACAAATGCTTCGGATTAAGTTGCCAAGGGTCCTGTTCGTCACCTCCATCTGCCCATTAGTCTGAGGGTAGGCTGTACTACTGAAATTGAGTGAGGAATTAAACATGTACCATAGAGTCCTCCAGAAGTGGCTAAGAAACCGGGTATCTCTATCTGATGTAATTGACTTAGGAACCCCGTGCAATCTGACCACCTCCTTAAAGAATAACTTGGCAACACCTTGTGCATCGGTTGTCTTCTTGTAAGGGATGAAGTGAGTCATCTTGGAGAACCTATCTACAACCACAAAAACAGTGTCAACACCTCGTTGGGTACGAGGCAAACCTAAAACGAAGTTCATAGATAGATCCTCCCAGATATTCTCAGATACTGGTAGCGGAGCGTACAACCCGGTATTCTGAGAATGTCCTTTAGATGTCTAATAGACGTAACACCTTTGCACAATTCTCCCTACATCTCTTCTCAGCTTAGGCCAATGATATCTTGCAGCCACTGCCGCCAGAGTCTTATCTCGCCCCAGATGTCCAGCTAGTCCTCCTCCATGTAGGTCCCTAATCAACTTTTCCCTCAAGGATGATTCAGGAATACAGAGTTGATTTCCTTTCATTAAGTAACCTTCTAGGATATAGTAACTGTCATTGGGTTCCTGATTGATACACCTTTTCCATATAGTCTCGAAATCCACATCCTCCTCATACAGTTCCTTCATCTGCTCAAAACCTACCACCTCAGCCCTCATGGTGATCAATAGATCAGCTCTCCTACTCAATGCATCCGCCACCTTATTTTGAACCCCGGATTTGTGCATCAAGCGGAATGGAAACTTTTGCAGAAATTGGATCCATCTGGCATGCATGTCTTTACAAATACGGGTCTGACTACTTAGATGTTTTAGAGCGACACAATCCGAATACAGGATAATTTTTTTTCCTACTAAGTAATGCTCCCACATCCTTAGAGCTCTGACCACAGAATAGAACTCTTTTATCATAAGTGGACTAACTCCTCCTAGCTTCACAGAGCTTCTCACTATGGAAGGCCACGGGTCTCTTCTCCCGAGATAACACGGCTCCAATACCTACACCACTGGCATCATAGTCCACTTCCAATAGTTTGTCAAAGTCTGGTAACGCCAACATCGGCGCACTACACAATCTTTCTTTTAGCACAACAAACCTAGACTTAGCTTCTTCACCCCATTGAAACTTTCACTTCTTCAGGCACTCAGTTAATGGGGCAGCGACAGTATTGAAATGCCGTATGAAGCGCCTATAAAACCTTGCCAACCCCAGAAAGCTCCTCAACTCCGTGATCGTTTTGGGAGTAGACCAATCTCTAATAGCCCTTACTTTGTCCTCATCCACCATTATTCCCTCACCGCTCACTACAAAACCTAAAAACAGCAACTTCTTTGACATGAATATGCACTTCTTGAGATTGACATAAAGCTTATTCTCTTTTAGCACAGTTAATACACTTCTCAAATGCACTAAGTGCTCATCCTCAATCTTACTATATATTAAGATATCATTGAAATACACTACTACAAATCTACTAATGAAGGGTTTAAGTACCTGATTCATTACGCGCATGAAGGTACCGGGTGCATTGTTGAGGCCGAATGGCATAACCAACCATTCGTATAACCTTTCATTCGTTTTGAAAGCGGTTTTCCATTCATCCCTAGGTCTGACTCGGATCTGATGATATCCACTCCAAAGATCCACCTTTGAAAATATCACCGCTCCACTCAGCCTATCCAACATGTCCTTAATGCGAGGAATTGGGAATTTATACCCAACTGTGATTTTGTTGATCGCACGGCTGTCTACACACATCCTCCAACTACCATCTTTCTTGGGCGTCAATAGCGCCGGAACAGCACATGGGCTCATGCTATCCTTAATAAATCCTTTATCCAGTAACTCCTGGACTTTCTCCTGTAGGACTTTCGTCTCTTTAGGACTCATCCTATAATGAGGGAGATTAGGAAGATTAGTCCCAGGCACCAAATCAATATGGTGTTGGATGTCACGCAATGGGGACAACCCTTCTGGTAAATCTTCTAGCACTACCTCTTTGAACTCTTCTAACACCCCCTTTACTTCTTCCGGAACCCCCTCACTACTCACTTATTCTCCAGCACTCTTCACGACAAGTGCATGCATCACCCGAGATTCTTTCAAGTCTTCAGCTATCTCCTTTTTTGACTGGGTGATTGTTAGAAAGGATTTTCCTTCTGCCCTTTGTGTCTTGGGTCGTTTGTCCGTTAATGGCAGTAATGTGTATTTCACGCCCCCTTTCTCCAGCCTATACTTATTCTATTTTCCGGCATGTTGGGCATCTACGTTAAACTGCCATGGTCACTCGAATAACAAATGGCAGGCATCCATATCGACGATGTCATAATAGACTTCATCCCAATATTTGCCTATAGAGAAGGGAACCCGACACCTCTCCTTCACCTCAATCTGCTCTGCCGCCTTAATCCACCTTATGGTGTAAGGGTTTGGATGTTTCTCTACCGACAGTTGGAGTTGCTTCACAACCTCTGTCCCGATTATATTCTCACAACTCCCACTGCCAACAATCAGGTTGAACACTCTCCCACCAATTGTGCACCTAATGCGGAACAACTGGTGTCGCTGCGAACTAACCTCCTGCTTCGGTGCCAGCATCATCCTTCTAATTACATAGCTCGGCTCCACCCCATCATCAACCTCATCATAACATTCATCCTCACCATCCGGTTCACAGAACACTTCCTCCTCTTCTTCCCTTTCGACTATATTTATAGTCCGTCGATTTAGGCATTCGTTGGATTGGTGCCCCGGTTGATTACACCTATAACACTTTCCCAGAATTGGCTTAGCATACGGATTACTTTGCCTTGGGGTCTCTTTGATTTCAAGAAGTTTCTTTCCTTCAGCCTTGTCTTCCTTCTTCTCTATACCTCCAGCAGCCTTCTCAACTACTCCTCTAATCCTTTCACCAACCACCCGACTACCACTGCCAATACTATCGTATACATAATTCCTTTTGCCCCCACCAAGCCTCGCACTTTGTTCTTGAATCATCATCTTAGCTCTAAGGGCTAAATTCTTTGCCTCATTTACAGTTCTAAATACCGTCACCCCAATTTTATCCCTAATCTAGGGCTTCAACCCGTCCACAAATCGCGCTACCTGTTGACCCTCGGTCTCCCTCAGATCATTCCTCTCCGCCAACCTCATGAACTCGACGGTATATTCATGCACTGTCCTCTGTCCCTAACGGCATCATTGGTACCGCTGGAAGAGAATCTACTCATAATCAGGTGGTAGAAAATCCATCTGCAACAGGTTCTTCATGCAGTACCATGTCCTTATAGGTTGCTTTCCCTTTCTTTGCCTATTGTTCTACAAATGATCCCACCATGCAGAGGCCCCTCCTTTCAGCCTACACGCAACCAACCTTACTCTCCTATCTTCGGGTACCTCCATATAGTCGAAAAACCTATCGACTTCTGCAAGCCAATTTAAGAAATCTTCTATATTCAGATTACCATTAAATGATGGGATATCTACCTTAAGACGGAAATCACCACCATCTGCTTGATCGTATCCCTAGTGGTTTCTTTGATATCCGTCACCATACTCCTGATCAATTCGGTTGTTGATCCCGCGGTATCTGCCACCACCAACATCGCCTCTCCTCGTTTGTTGCCCTCTCCTCTGTAGGAAATCACCCTCTTCCTTAGAAGAACTCTCGTCTAGCTGTTGATTCAATTGATTTGCGGCTGTAGGTTATTGATAGGACCGCCACGAGCGACCGCTACCCTTGGTCGATCTCCACCAACATCCCTGTTTCCGTTGTGGCCCATCACCATGGCGTCGAAATGCATAATCAGATCCTCCAAGCGCTGCTCTACACGCCCGAGCCTCTGTTCCATGGCTTCGACCACTGTCCTCGGAGCCTATTAATTGGCTCCTTGGACTTCCGCATCCCGATCTAGGTCGAGAATGCGACTGCCGTCAACACCGTCGTTAGCCGACATCTTCCCAGAAAATTGCCTTGCTCTGATACCAACTGACACAACGTAGGAAGCGTAAAGCACGAGACCAATTCCTGGATTGGACCTCATGAATAAACAAAGAATGATCTGTGTTTATTCCTTGAAATTCTCAATAGCGCACAATTGAGGAAATAGAGATAATTCTTCTCTAAGTATCTGTAATTTTTGTAAAAGATTAAAAGCTAACCTTAAAAATAACCTGGGAAACTATTTATAGTCCTCCGGAAAACAATTTAAAAGGAAATATATATGTACACGTGTGAATAAATATATGTATACACGTCCGTCATCGGGCTGATACATGGCACATTATCCTGACACAACACACGGTCGTGCTTTTTAGCCGTGTATAAGGCCGTGTATGTTTCTGTGAATCATCCTAACACAACACATGGCCGTGCCTTCTAGCCGTGTATGTTTTTGTGGGTCATCCAAACACATTACACGACCTTGCCTTGCAAAAGATACGCCCAATCAACCTGTGTCAACTACGATGTCCACATCACTTTTAAATATGGAAAAGAGAATGAAATTCATATTCTAAATCTATTTGCACATACTAGTTGTGACTTAAGAAAAACAATCATTTGTAAACATAACAATTTTATTTTTAACCGTGTTTCTCACTTTTCCATCTAGTTATTTACTTGATTCATATCATCAACCGTGTTTTGTTAAGTTAAATCTCAACTTGAATAATTTACGTAAAGAAAAACTAGCATCTTGTTAGGATGAGTAGGTTTGGATTGCGATGACCTTTATGGGTTAATAATGGTAGCTGTGGCTATAGTCATGATCAGGGTTTAAAGAGCAAAAAGATAATATACCTAGTAAATTATTAAAACATTGAAGAAATTATTAGAATAAGTTATATATTGGAGATTTATTTTAAATTTTTTATTATATGTATATTTTTAAATTATTTACCATTTGGTACAAGTGTTTAAAAATCAGTAAAAAAAAAGTTAGTATTTTATTTTTTAATACATGTATTTAGTTTTGGTAAAAGTGTTTAAATAGGATTTTCTTCTCCGTCTTATCTATTTATTATTATTATTATTATTTTCCTCGCTGCTAATAAAAGATGCTTTCTCCACGCTGCAAGACCCAGTGTTTATTTCCTTTTTAAACCCTAATCCTATCAAAATTCGCTTTCAACGTTGCTTCAACTTATTTACTACACCACTCTCCTTCAGCAGCAGTAGAACATGTATCTTTTTTCTTATTCTTATCCTTCTTCTCACCTTGTCTCCTCTAAATTTCCTGTTGTCAATACACCAAAGGTAACGTTCACTCTGCTTACTAGTTTTCAATCATCAAATGCCTGCCAAAAAATTAAAATTTTCTTCTTTTTAGGGTTTTCGCAGAACTTTTCGAGCATTTTGTGTTTCTACGAAGCCAAAAGAGGCGTCGAATTACATACCAGCAGCTCCAATTTTCCTTCCAGAAGGACCTTGGAAACAGGTGAGCTTAGTTTCCAGCATGATGTCACTGCATTTTTGCGTTTAAAAGAGGAAAAAAAAAAAAACAGAGTGTAATTCATATCCAGTTGCTCCACGTGGGATTTCCGATTGCCGATCAAAATTGGCTATCTTTATTAGCTTTTTTTTCCCCTCCTCTTTTTATGTTTTATATGGCTCTACAGTTTTTTGTTTTAATTTGTGCCAAATGTTTGATCTTTGTAGTAATTTATGCTTATCTTCTTGATATGGTTTTACCTATAGAAAGAAGGCGCCATGGGCAACTTTCTAGATCTCTTGTAGGATATAGAGAATAGAGATATCTGTTTCTTTGTGTTAAATGCACTAATGCTTATCTGAGCAGACATATATGCAAATGCCCTCACAAGTCACACGGGAACATAGTTTTTTTATCATTAGATTGCTCAGAATCATGAAGAAGTTTGTTTCCTGCTTTCTTGATTCCTCCCACTACAGGAAACAAATTCTTTCACGTCGGTTACTTTCTGAAACAATGTATATGCACGTATTCCATGACAATAGTTTTCCTCATCAATGGAGGTTATGTAAGGATGTAGATCCCTGGAGGTGTTACTGCTGCCGAGGGATTCGGAGCTACTGGGATTTATGGTGGTTTGCGTGCCCAAGGACAAAAACCTGATCTAGCACTTGTTCTCTGTGATGTTGATGCCATATCTGCAGGTTTGGTTTTTTTTTTTTTTTTTTTTTTCAAAATAAAAGTTTCTCTATTGTGTTTAGCTGATAAAATGATTTCTCTGTGTTGTTCTTTTATTCAGTCATTTTACTGATGGGTTGATAGCAATCAATTTTAGGGGCATTTACTACAAATGTTGTTGCTGCTGCTCCTGTATTGTACTGCAGAAATGTCTTGGAGATGTCGGAAACAGTAAGCAAATTGCAGCTATTTTTGTTTTTTACACAGAAAATTGAATGTTTGTCAGATCTAAAGTTACTCATCCATTGTAAAATCTAGTTGTTAACTTCAAAATGAAGCAGCTGCTGGACCATTTAATTATGATATTGGATATTGGAGTTATGTTGTTCTGATAACTATGCAGCATCTAATTGTCATGTCAAGAAAAGCAATGACTAGTTATGAATATTTTGTCCTCAAAAAGGTGGTTTAATACAACTTTTTTTTAGAATAAATGAAGAGGATCTTAGTGTAAAGCAGGAAAGTACTATATTGATAGGATGTTTACCACTATTTATACAATTCAGTTAGGGAACTAACTGAATCATGTTTCTAACATAGATGAAAACCTAAGGCTAAATTTGCTTGACAGTCTCCCTCTCCAAGCAATTGCTGCAAGGTACATGCACATTAAAAATTAGCCATAGAATTAAATTTGGAATGCAGCTTGTTTCTTTCTGTTTTCCATTTATGTGTTGACATGTTTGGCCTGTAATATGCCTGCTTTGACTTCTGATATTGCTCAGGCACGTGCAGTTTTGGTTAATGCTGGTCAAGCAAATGCAGCAACTGTAAGCCATTTGTTTATCTATCTGTAAAGCTACTAAGCTATCCCCAGGGTACAGATATCAAAAGAACTCTTATCTAATTACCCTCCAATTAAAGAAAGAGGTTTATGTAATCCTTGTTTCTTAGATTTTCTACCTCAAAATTAGTAAATGGATATCTGTCTCTCCAGGGTGATGAAGGTTTTCAAGACATGATCGAATGTGTCAACTCAATTGCAGAGGTCTGTAGCCAACCTTCTTCCTACCGTCTTACATCTGGATTAGAAAATGGGGACTTTTCTAATGGATAATGTGATGATCCTGCTTTCTTGAGACAAGTTTTTGACTAACACAATTCCATGATATCATGACTTTCAGCAACTTCAAATAAAGCCCGAGAGTGTGTTGGTTGAATCCACCGGTGTAATTGGAAAACGTATTAAAAAGGTATCTACATTCCCCCTCCCCCCACCCCCCCCCCCCTTTATTGCTGTTATCTCTTTACTATTCATTATCTGTTACATGAATTGCTGGGTTATTTAACTTGTTGCATATATAGATGTTACCAGATTTAGCATTTTTTTTCTTCTACTTGTACAGTTGGAAAAGGATTCTTGATTGATTTATTTATTGCCATTTCCTCATGCAGGACGCTCTTCTCAATTCACTCCCTCGACTAATCAACTCACTTTCATCAACTGCTGAAGGGTATCCATCTCATCCCATTTCTCATTCCATTACATTACCTTTTGGTCATGCATGAAGAACTTGCTAAGATGACTATTCATTATACTTTATAGTTTACACCTATTGCATGCGTTTTTAATGAGAAATCTGGGATTCTAGTTCTTGGTTGAACAGCAGCTAGTTCTAGAATATATATATATATATATATATAATAACATTCAAATGCTTTTTGGTATAATTTCTCATTAAAAAATCAATTTCATGCAACAAAGTATAAGAAAATGAATCCATCGTGGCAAATTTTTCCTCATGAAGTTCTCCAGACAAAGTTGTTATAATCTGAAAGTTTTTGTTGAGATCAAAATGCAATGAATGTTAAAATGACTTTGAATATCCTCCATCAGGATTTATTTTCTAGAAGCAATGTCTCTATCAATTTTCAGAATTACTGCTACATTCAAGATATGATACTTAATTGCTTTTGTGCAGAGGAGATTCTGCAGCAGTTGCTATTACTACAACTGATCTTGTTAGTAAGAGTGTAGCAGTAGAAACCGAGGTAAGTAGGATCTTTTCTGAATATCCCATCAGTTAATAGATGTGTATTGCACTCTAGTCTTAATATTTCTTTTTTTCTTTTGGGTAATCTTCCTAGTCCTGATATTGGTATACTGTCAAATGCACATAGGAAAAGATGTTGAGCAGTGGTCCATATAAAATGTCATATCTATTGAATGGAGTATTTGTGCAGCATTATTGTGGGCCGGTGATTATAGGAAAATTTTTGTATAAATTATATGACTCAAGACTCAAATTTTTGTTCTACCAAGTTTTTTATGATTTAAGTATCTAGTCTGGCTATCCTCATATTAACTTTCTAAATGTCAGGTTGGAGGGAGAAATGTGAGAGTTGGAGGAATGGCAAAAGGTTCTGGCATGATCCATCCGAATATGGCTACCATGCTGGGAGTATGTATCTTCCAATCCCTTTTTTTAATTATTCTCTTAAAAATCTGTCACTCTACCCTCATTGTTTGGAATGGTTTTTAGGTAATAACAACTGATGCAGTAGTTACAAGTGATGTTTGGAGAAAGATGGTGCAACTCGCTGTTAATCGGAGTTTTAACCAGATTACTGTATGGTACCAATTCTCATGCTCAAGTCATTTGTGATTTTCTCAACATGATATTATGCTTTCACTTTTCAAAATGTGCAGTTATGCATTAGGACAAGAATTTTATGCTGTTACTCCCGAGTTCACTGATGCATCTACCATTATTTTAGCTTTCTTTTGTTAGTTTTTTTACATAAAAATTGTAGCATCTATTGATGTAATCTACATGACTGATACGGATGCCTTTCTTAGAAAGCAATATCATAGAAAGAAATCAGCAATACTTAAGGGGAAAGCATAACTGTGATAGCTCTTTTATTTTGTTTCCTTTCTTGTTTTAGTTACTATACTTACATATCCTAGACTAAGGATTTACTTTCCATTCTTGTGTTACCTATAAAAAGGGGCTTATTATTCAATAAAGAGGTAAGTTTCATTCTGAAAAAGTTAGTCTAGGAGGGGGCTCAATAGAAGATGAGTCTGTCTCCATTTGTTCATCATAGCTTCTAGGAAAGAATTATTGGCGTCTAGACCTATAACTAGATCCTACGCCAAGGAACATAATAATGACCTTGTATGGTGAATTTATCTATGAGGCTTACCTGCATTTTTATTTCACAAATAGATTCACCTCCAATGGTTAACTAACAATTCTAACTTTTATATGCTATATTTTGTTTCTTTTAACTGTAATACTTATTTGTTGCTGGTGGGTCATTTTTATTTTGTTTTGGTGAAATCGTGCAGCTACTATTGCTTATTTTTATTGTCAAATGTCCAATTTTCTTTCTGCTTTTTTGGCCAATAGATCTATTGCCCAAATAAGATGATGGGCTTGAGGATTTGTCTAATTCTTTCCATAGCATAGGTAGCTGTCTCTAGTTGCAGAGGCTTCTTACTCATGGAAGCCAAGTGTGTCTTGCTTTTTGTTTGATTGTGCAAGCTAGTCCAAGTAAATGAGATTTATAAGAGAGCATTGATTATCAGCTAGCAACAACTATATGAAGGTAGGTCCATACATGCTCAAGACTAGAATAGAAGGAATTTCAGCTTATAGATTAGATGAGCCTGATGTAGTTTCATGTCGAGGGGAGCAAAATAAAAACATATAATAAATGTTCTCCCCCTTGATCCCTGCTTTTTGATGCTTAATATTTCGTGTGCTGTTTGGTGCAACATCTTCAAGAATTTGCTAATGTTTAAGAAGCTGCTACATAGTGCATGATCAAGGCTGAAATTACCAAATGTAAACAGTGTATGGTCAAGTAAATTCTGGTGGAGATGTTCTGTCTTTTGACCATATCTTAATCTGAATACATCAAAATCTTCAGATCATGCTGTGGGCTACTCTACTGACCATATCCCTCCCAATTTTTACCTACTCTATATGTTTGAACAAGTTTTGAATATTCTCAAGAGTTAGGGTCCAATGTGGCTTAATATCATCTTACATCAACCTAGTCATACTGCATTAAGTCCTGTAATTTGAGAATGTTACTTAAGTGAGTATTCAGCTTAGTTGATCTTTTGAGAAGTTTTCCTGGGTAGTTACTTAGCGAGCATATAAATCATTCTCTCTCATGAAGTAGCACTATCTTACCTTTGACGATGAATGAACTGACTGTACTGCCATATTCCATGCTTCTTCCTGCCTTTATAGGGGCCTGTAAACTATTGAAGAATCTTGTAAAAGGCTGATCATAAAATACTATCAGTTAGTGTGCAGCTTCCTTTTGCCCTCAACATACAACAGAAGCTTTTTGTATAGGATTAAAAATTCTGCAATATAAGAAAAGCAAATAATGGTGTAAACTGGAATGAATATATATATGTACTTAATTATCCCAAAAATATATATATATGTACTTGAATAAATCTGAGATTTGTTGTAGAAATCTTTTTGTGAAAAGATGATCTAAAATATGAGCTGTTATTGTGGACTTAAAACTCTGCAGGTTGATGGGGATACAAGTACTAATGACACTGTCATTGCTTTGGCAAGTGGTTTATCTGGATCAAGCTTGATTTCTTCTTTAGACAATGATGAGGCAAGACAACTTCAAGCATGTTTGGATGGAGTGAGTTAGCAACTCTATAATCTTTCCTATTCATGCATGCAGCTGAGGATTTGAAGTGCAACTTTATGTCAAAGTATAGTTGTTTGCTTATATATTTGGTTTTTTCCTCCAAAGTTAGCATTTTCATATTACTTCTTTGTCAGTATGAAATCATATTAGTGGCAAATGACAATGATGCGATTTTGTCTTATCGTGTCTGACCAGCAACCTTCTAGTCCTCCCTCTTTTAAAGAAACAGCAACAGGAATATAAAATGATGCTTTTGTATCTTTCATCATTTTAAACTGCAGGGCTATACTGACAAGTTGATTTTGTAGGTAATGCAAGGTCTTGCGAAATCAATTGCATGGGATGGAGAAGGAGCAACATGCTTGATTGAGGTTGGCATTGTACATCTATACTCACTCATGCATGAGGGGTCTGGACCAAGTTCTCATACCTAGCATTGATGGTTTTGACATGTTTGACAATTCTCAATCACATATGCCTTTAGGTAGTTGTGTGTTTATAAGAATTTGACCTGTTTAGAGATGCTGCATAGGCCTTATGGGACTGTATTCATTCGCTGTTCATAGTATTTGGAGGCTATATCTTTGAATTTGTTTTGAAAAGAATAGATGACATATGTACCTGTTCAATAAGGCCTGCTGTGTTCGGTAATATCATGTTCTGGGACCATAATTTATTCCCTCTTAGTATTTGGAGGCTAAATCTTTGAGTTTGATTTTAAAAGAATGGATGACATACATACCTGTTCAATAAGGCATGCTGTGGTTGGCAATGTTGTGTAGCTTAATTGAATAAGAATTTTAATATTATGTGGTCTATGAGCATGTTATGTGTTTGTTGCATATAGATTTTGTTAAAGAAGTTTCGTTCTTTAGGATTTCACACTGGCTATTTCCTCACTTTTATACTTTGAAATCCTTTTCAATGGCCTACCATTAGAAACCCCTTGTTGTATTAACCTAACCATGTTGAACTGGACTGTCAGTGACAAATTCTTCCCATGGTGATATTAATACCTCAGCCATATCTAATTTTACCCAGGTCAATGTAAGTGGTGCAAATTCTGAGGCAGAAGCAGCAAAAGTTGCTCGTGCAGTGGCATCTTCCTCTCTTGTCAAGGTAAAACTGTTAATCCCAAATATGCAGTACCTTTTTTCTATCGAATCTGAGTGCTAGAGTTGAAATGTCTTACCCACTAATTTGTGTGCCCAACTAGGCTGCGGTTTATGGCAGAGATCCAAATTGGGGACGGATTGCTTGCGCTGCAGGCTATGCTGGAATTTCCTTTCAGATGAGTAAGCTTCAGATATTGCTTGGTGACATCCTTCTCATGGATGGTGGACAACCTCAGGAATTTGACAGGTGATGCAAGGCTTCTTTACATGGACCTTGTGCTGCATGTTTGAGACTGGAATATACCACATATCAAAAATCTGTTTTATATATTTCATCTGTTGGATATGAGGAAGGTCCTGAGGTTTTATTCATGTTCTACTCTGTTATGTTCCTTGGCATAGGATCTAGTCACAGGTCTGGACGCAAACAAATCTTTCTTTGAAGCTATGATGAAATGGTGAAGGCAGACTTGTCCTTGACATAGCCCCCTCCTGGAACTAACTTTTTGAGAATGAAATTGCTTACCTATTTATTGAATAGTAAAGGCCCTTTTTTAGTTAGCTAACAACACAGGAAAATAGATCCTAAATTATAGGCTTTGTTTTAGGATCTTAAATATAAAAATAAAACAAGAAAGGAAACAAAATAAAACATTTAATTGGATAAGCTTTGACTGCAATCACAGTAATTAATTTGCATTCATTGTTGTTGATTTCTTTCTTTGATATTGCCTTCCGATAAATGCATCCGATATTGCCTTCCAATAAATGCATCCATATCATCACTCCCCCTCTCGTCCCTAAGCTTGTCCCCAAGCTCAAATTCCGGGTAAGCTTCCTGGAATTTTTCGATTGGCTCCCATGTTGCATCTTCCTGAGCACCTCCTTCCCATTGTACTAACAGCTCCCGTTTGCCTCTATTGAGCTTGCTGCGAATAATAGCTTGAGGGGTTGCTAAAACCTTGCTGTCGCGTATCGGTGGTAAATTGCTCACAGCAACTGGTTGGGGTCTTTTATACTCCTTTAGGAGAGAAACGTGGAAAACATCATGTATTCGACTTCTAGCCGGAAGCTCTAGCTTGTAAGCAACAAGTCCTACTTTGGCCATGACTCGAAAAGGCCCAAAGTATTTTGGAAGAAGTTTATGATATTTCTGTTTTGCTACTGTTAACTGACTGGTATGGGTGAAGTCGTAGCCATACCCATTCCCCAACTTCAAAGCTCAACTCTCTATGCCCAAAATCATAAGTGTTCTTCATCCTCTATTGGGCTTGTAAGAGCTTCTCACGAGCAGCCTTGAGTATCGCATCCCTCTCTTGAAGAGCTTGATCAACTGCTTCAACTCTTGTAGAACCCTATAGAATAAGAAAGAAGCTGAGGAGTCTCCCTGCCATAAACCAATTGAAAAGGGGTGGTGCCAAGGGCAGTGTGATAAGAGGTGTTGTAGTAGTATTCAGCTCAAGGGATCCAATTAACCCATTGTTTTGGTCGATCTCTTGTGAGACAATGTAAGTACATCTCAATAGTGTGATTAACTACCTCTGTTTGGCCATCAGATTGGGGATGGTAAGCTGAAAAGAAGGCCAGTTTATAACCACTAAGGCGAAATAACTCCCAAAACATACTAAGGAAAACCTTGTCTCTATTCGAGACTATTGATTCAGGCAAGCCATGAAGTTTAAACACCTCTACAAAGAAAGTAGTAGCAATAGAT
Source organism: Laguncularia racemosa (assembly GCA_037954665.1). NCBI lineage: Eukaryota > Viridiplantae > Streptophyta > Magnoliopsida > Myrtales > Combretaceae > Laguncularia > Laguncularia racemosa. Next base: position 2,256,544 of record JBBMOL010000036.1, read on the forward strand.
ATAGCTGTGAAAGATGAGCTGAGGGTAGAAAATGGGCATACTTAAAAAGCCGATCAACCACCACCATAAGGGCTGATTTACCCCGAACCTTAGGTAACCCTTCCACAAAATCCATAGGAAATATTAGACCAAACTTGTTGTGGCATTGGAAGAGGTTGAAGTAGTCCTACCAGTTGCAAGTTTTGCCATTTGTGGCATTAGCACACCAAACAATTTTGTAGAAATTCTAATATAGCATGCTTCATACCTTTCCAATAAAAATCTTGATGAAGACAATATATGGTCTTTTGGCCACCTTCATGAGTCATATCATGTATAGTTGAAATAATTGTTGATACGAGTAGAGAGGTAGGCAGAATATATACCTTTCCCTTGAAAAAAATTAGTCCATCTCGTACAACCCAATCTGACCCCAACTCTCGTTGTTCAATTCTTTGTTGTAGCTGTAATAATTCTTGAGATGTTGCAATTTCTCGCCGAACTGCATCAAATATTTCAACTTGAGGAAAGGAGATTGCCATGAGTTGTAAGGAGTCTTCATCACGTCTAGATAAGGCATCTGCAGCTTTGGTCATTTTTCCAGCTTTAAATTCTACCCGAAAATCAAACCCCATCAATTTGCTTGTCCAATGTTGTTGCAGGGATGTGATGAGATGTTGTTTTAACAAGTATTTAAGGCTAAATGATTAGTATGGATGATGAAGTGCCTACCCCATAGGTATGGGTGCCAATGCGACACTGCTTTAGCCAATCCTATTAGTTCTCGTTCATACGTGGCCAATTTGAGGTGCTGTTCAGCAATTTTATGAATTGGGTGGTTGTTTTATTGTAAAACAGCTCCAATCCCACTGTCAAAAGCATCACATTCTACTACACACTTTTCTTCAAAGTGGGGTAACTGCAAAACAGGAGCAGCTAAAAGAGAGGCCTTTAATTTATTGAAAGTAGCATCAGCTTCTTTACTTCATTGAAAAGCATTTTTCTTCGAGGGATTAGTCAAAGGCGCTGCCACTTGCCCATAATCTTTGATGAATTTCTTGTAGTACCTTGCTAGGCCAAGAAAACCCCGTAAAGCCTTGGCAGATTGTGGAGTTGGCCACTTAATGATGGCCTTAATTTTTGTTACATCAACTTTCTCTTCAGCACAATGGATGACATGCCCCAGATAGGTTGTAACTCACCAAAGAAACACTTGGGCTTCTTTAAAAACAATATATTAGCGTGCAAAAGATCAAAAACTATTCTCAATGTTGCATGTGCTCAACCCATGTTTTGCTATAAATTAATATGTCATCAAAGAAGACCAAGACAAACTTATGCAAATGAGGCCTAAAAACTTCATTCATCAATCTCTAAAAGGTTGAAGGGGCATTTGTAAGCCCAAAAGGTATGACATGAAATTCAAAGTGCCCATGGTGAGTTCTAAAAGCCGTTTTCTTCACAGCTAATGGTGCCATCCTGATTTGGTGGTAACCGGGTCATAAATCTAACTTTGTAAAATGTTGTGCCTCATGAAGTTCATCCAACAATTCATCCACAATTGGTATCGGAAATTTATCTTTAACTTTGCATGCATTGAGCACTCGATAATCGACGCAAAAACGTCATGAGCCATCATGCTTCTTGACTAAGAGCACGGGGGAAGAGAATGGAGATCTAATAGGTCGAATGATCCCTTGCTATAGCATCTGTGCACCGATAAGGTCTGCCCACAACCGATCCTGTCCTAGGCAAAAGAGGTATACGATGGTCACACTCATGATTAGGAGGTAAACCTAAAGGCTCCATAAACAAATCTGCAAATTTTGCTAATAAGTTTTGCAAGATAGTAGTGGCTGGATTGTGTGTTTGCATCAAACACTAGGTATACGTTTCTCATTTACCACGCATACATTTAGCTCGGGTCTTTTCCACACATTTAGTCCCAAACTTGAAATTAGACCTTCATGTAGGAAGTTGTGTGCGCTATTAGAATCTACCAACACTGAAACGGCGACTCCTGACACTTTTGCTAATAATTGCATGGTAAGAGAATTATGTGTTCCACTGATTGCATTCAAAGAAATCTCAAGATCTCTTGCCTTGTCTTCATTCGATTCACTATCGATATCAGGAACCTCAATCCAAAATAACCTTTTACATTTGTGTCCCAATGTGTAGGATTCATCACAGTTATAGCACAGTCCTTTGGCTCTTCGTTCAGCCATTTTTGCGCGTGTTAACCTCTGGATAAATGGTGTGGAAGAAGCCATTCTATTGTTGCTCTCCATTGGTTTTGCTATTTGTGCCCTGCCCTGGGCAACAAAACTCCTATTAGTGGAAATAACAGATTCATTGTTACTGGATTTGAGAGTGGACCAGGTGATGTTGGTTCGTGAGGTTAAGGATCCCTTTGAAACCTTTTGTTTATGCTCTAATGTTCTAGCCATATTCATGGCAATACCAAGATTACCTGGCTGCTGCAATTCAATATCAAATTTGAGTTCTTCTTTCAATCCTGTTGTAAAAAGATCCTCTTGTTAGTGTGGTCTAAGGTTAGAAGTCCTAACCAATAACATTTGGAATTGGCGTTGATATTTTGTGACTGATCCGGTTTGTTTGAAATTGGCTATTTCTCCCAAAGGGTTTTTACTCATGGGTGGTCCAAACCTCACATGGCGATGCTCCTTAAATAGTTCCCAAGTCATATCTGTCTCCTCTTGTTCTACTTGATCAAACCAAAGTTGTGCCTCACCCAAAAGATGGAATGCGACTAAGCCTACCTTATCATCTTCAATAGTCTTTTGATTGGCAAAGAATTTCTCGCATCGTTTTAGTCACCCCAAAGGATCATTAGTGCCATCATAAGTAGGAAATTCCATCTTAGAGTACCTAGGTACCATAGATCCTCCCCATTGCAACTCAAATTTGTCTCTTGAACCCGCACAGTTGCTTTTGGCATGAATGCCACTGCTTTGCCCCTTTTCCATATCTTTGCCAAGTTCCTTTCCTTTTTCTTTGATCGACATTGATAGATCTACCATCTGTTCTTTCAGTGCTTGTTGCCATATAGCCATTTGTTCCATAAAAGCTTCCAGCTTGGTTGCTAAATTATCCGTGTCACCCATGACTCCCGACTCTGATACCAAGATATTATGTTCTTTGGCATAGGATCTAGTCACAAGGTTGGATGCAAACATATCTTTCTTTGAAGCTATGATGAAATGGTGAAGGCAGACTCGTCCTTGACATAGCCCCCTCCTGGAACTAACTTTTTGAGAATGAAATTGCTTACCTATTTATTGAATAGTAAAGGCCCTTTTTTAGGTAGCTAACAACAAGGGAAAGTAAATCCTAAATTATAGGCTCTGTTTTAGGATCTTAATTATAAAAATAAAACAAGGAAACAAAATAAAACATTTAATTGGGTAAGCTTTGACCACAATCAATTTGCATTCAATGTTGTTGATTTCTTTCTTGGATATTGCCTTCCAATAAATGCATCCATATCATACTCATCTTATTTGATTGGCCAAAAATATGACCCATGACATTGCTACAGTGCTGCAGAGCGCCAATGTGAAGAAAAAATGCAATCAGTCTCTTAGAGTGCCTATCACCCGAAAATGGAACAGAAACCTTAGTTCACAATTGGTTAATGTAAACCAGATGACCTTCCTACTTTGGTGAGGATGTCCCAAAGTTGGATTCATCCATACCAGTCAATTTTTGAGGTGATTTTGGAGATTGGTCTCTATTTCTTTTCAAGGGAAAATGTGTCCATTATTCCTCTTAAAGATATGTTCATTAGGGCATGGGAGAAAGCTTCTTCTCAAGCAAATTCTCATGTGATATCACAAGAACTGTTAGGGATTAGGAATTTCTTCAATTACTGCATTCTACCATAGGGGCACATGGTCATGGGTGCAAGCAATGAGCTTGATAGGAAATCTATTATTAGAGAATGAATTAGAGCTTGGTCATGCACTCCTTTTTCTGCTTATTTCAGCATTAGATGTGATTTCGAGCTTATACTAAATTCATTGGGTCATAATGCACAGGACTGCTGCTAGTAGCTATCTTAGGAAGGCTGGTGAGATCCATGGTTCTGTCGGTATTTGCTTGTCTGTTGGTGAGATCTGCATCTTTTCCTAATTATCATTTTACTTGTGTGTCTATAGATCCATGGCAAGTGTAAAGCATTTTGTTATCTGTATATGTGAGTTTCTCCTTATTAGCATGCATTTCCTGTCAGCTCTGCATTCTGAAGGTAGAGAAAGTTTAGGTATACAATAATACCTTCAATAGTTCAATCAAAATGAAAATTTTAGACATCATGGTTTTTTAAGCGATATTTGCTTCTGTTGCTAAGATCTGCATCTTTTCCTAATAATTGTTTTACATGTGCATCTATAGATCCATGGCAAGTGTAAGACATTTTGTTATCTGTATATGGGGGTCTCTCCTTATTAGCATGCATTCCTGTCAGCTCTGCATTCTGAACGTAGAGAAAGTTTAGGTATACAATAATGCCTTCAATAGTTAAATCAAAACGAAAATTTTAGACATCATGGTTTTTTAAGTATATGGGAATCTGTTTAATAAATGAAGGAAAAAAAATAGTGGTTGGCTTAAAACTTTCATTCACTTGAGAAAAAACTTAAAACCAATGCCATTTTCAAAATTGAGCTATTAGTTCTTTTTAACTGTTGAATTTGGTAATAGTTCTGCTATTCACAAAAATAATATATATTTACTGGTTACTTATTAGAGTGGTCGTGCGAGTGCTCTGTTAAATATTTCTTTTTCCTTTCAAATCAACAGGTGATGGACCTGGAAAAGCGCAAGCATGGGGTTGTGATCTAAGTTATGATTATGTGAAGATAAATGCTGAGTATACTACTTAGACTATCAATTGGCCATCCCATTTTACCAATAAAATAAGAGGATTGAAATCTCCCATAGTTAGTTTATGGGTTGTCAAATGCGCCAGCTAGTGTACTTTTTAGCCATGGTACCCGAATCGATGCCTTGTATTCGAAGCCCCTCTAGGCAGGGCTTTTTTTTTCTCCTCACTTTCCACAATGAAGAAGTCAGCTAAATGGTAGTAACTATTCTGGAATTAGGGTTTTTAGGTGTTTTTCTGAAGGTGAAGTAAGAATTAAATAAACGAGTTCCTTTCTGAAGTATTTTGCCTCTATTGTTTTGGAAGAAGAGTTGTTTTTATTAATCTCCGCCCCCTTCTGCAAACTTATCTTCATTTTAATAGGATTAAACACGGGAAACATATGCTGGATATGAACACATTTTGTCTGTTCCTTCGGGAAGACAGCAAATGCTGGACAAGACTATCGTAGGTGAACTGTAATACCTGTAGGGCAAGTTCCAGCTATAATTAAGTTTAATGAACCCTAAATTATACAACCGGGGTTGGGAGAAATCCGAACTTCCTAGAGTTCCATCGACCTTCCCCTGAAAATGTAGAGCCCAAACTTATGTGGATGGTATAGCTAACAAAATCTTCACCAATTGGAATCAGATTTAAGAACTTTAAGAGAATATACTAATTCTTGGTTAAGGGATATATTGAGTGGTCTGGTCATCAGATACTCTGGCGGTCAACTAATTTCTAAGACGTTTGACCATAGACCCATAAGAAGATGTTTCACTGTACCACCAGAGGGAGGTGGTTGAAACTTCTCGACAGCTCCTTCCTCGACCCATGTTATATTCTCCTTAATCGACTTTTACTGACAACATGGACTTACTATGAGACTAATTACGATATGGAGTACTAATAAATCTTGGTTATGGTTGCCGTGTGTGCCTACCATCAAGTGTCATAACCACTCAGACCAGTGCAACAGCACTTACTTTCACACTAATTATGATACGGAGTATTAATAAATCTTGGCTATGGTTATCATATGTGCCTATCATTCAGTTTCATAATCACTCAGACTAGTGAGTCATGGACAGATCGCTTAAGACTAGTTGTGGATCTAATGTATCGAATGATGTCATTTGTAGTACTAAGCAATAGGCATCAAATCCACTTATATGGATAAGTGAATTGTTGACTAATCCATCTGTGGCTAGTCGCAAGTTGGGAAATTTAGAGATAATAATGGGACTCTTGGGTGTTGAATGACGAGTAGTAGACTTAACTACCAATCACCAAATATGGAGGATGGAAATCAAAATGAGACAATTATTTCCTATTGAATAGGCAACTCAAGGATCGACTATCAAGACTAATCATGGATCAAGGGTTGGGAATAAAATGGCTTATGTTGTTAATTTGTTAGACTAAATTCATATTTCCAATGTGACATGCTATTTGTATTGGTTGCATTAGATTTAATATAATTCTAGATGCTTTGTGCATCCTCTATGCATGCAATTAGCAATTATTATAGCTAAGCGTGATTGTCCACCCAATTTTACAACTTGTTCAGAATATTCTACGTGACAAGTTTACTAGAGACTCCAATGATTATGCTACCACCAATTATGATCTAGTGGCCATAGATAAAAAAAAATGAAGTCAGTGACTTTCAAGACTTCTATTATTGGAGACTCGGTTCAAATAAAAAAGTTGTTTGAAAGACGAGGCTAATATCTACGAGATTTAATAATAACTTAATTATTTGATTTAATTTGATCGAAATCACCAAGGATTAATACTTGATAATTGTTACTAAGATAATATGATTGGACATAATTACTATTCTTTGGAGTCAACTATGATGGGTTTCTCAGAATCTTGCACGCTGTATGGTATCTCACATATTAGAAACTTGTTATAGAGGGAATTGGATCTCTATGAGTAACAACAGTAAAATGCATAAGAAGTTAACAAGCATCAAAGAAGCTTTCTTTGACAATAACCTTTACGGAGTGACCTGTATTATAGCATTTTTTAGAAAGTTTCCAACATAAACACAGTAGCAAATAAAATTACTAGTAATCGTGTTAAACTTCTTTTCAGAGGTAAACATGCAGTAAATAACTTCCAGCAATGTAGAGTATCATCCTCTCAAAAACCCAGGTCTCTTTCACCAGGTAAATTTAGATCGCTTATATCATTAGGGAGATCACAGAAAAATAGATTTTCGTTTCTCTAGCAGTATATCCATAATCAAATAATAATATGCAAAATCAAGGTGTCCCAGTCGTTAACAAAACAAGTTCAAACTACGCAGCATCAGCTCAGTCATGGTTGAATAAACTCTCCAGACCAAAAAACAAACGCTTATTTATGTACAACACCTCAGATAAAGTTCAGTCATCAAAGTGAAGATGGGATCTCATAATGCCTCCGCAACAGAGTAGTGAACCTTAGCGAGAGATTGTTGGATAAAGCTGCTGCCGCAGTGGATATCCGAGTTTCCCATTGAGAAGCTCTCCACTTTATCAGCAGCATGGACTAACCAACTCTTGTCATCCATCAAGTTTAGACACCTGTCAGAACTCCCCATAGCACGACTTGATTGCTTCTTTTTCTTATCTTTGCCACCACTTCTTGATGGGTCCTTGCTGCCACTGCCACGCTGATGGTTCTTCCCTTTTTTCTTCCCATTTTTCTTGTCTTTCCTGTATGACTTTTGCTGTTTAGAGCCACGGCTGATGAAATGGGATACGGATGATGGAGGTGGATCATAAACATCAGGAGCCCATGTCACTGACAGAGTTCGTGGGGATGCTCCTCTTTTCTCACGGCTACCTTTCATGGCAGATACAACCTCCATGCAAGTCTGAAAGAGTTTGGGTAAGTGCAAGAAACAGTCAACTAAAATAAGCAGAAATATTAGTGGCCAAATGCACAGCTGATTGAAATTATTTACCACTGCAACAAATGGACCTTGTCACCTTAAAGTTTCACATAATTCAATGTTGTCATTCAAGTTTTAAAACTGATCGATGCTTGCCCATAGAAGTTTCAGAAATCATCAATATAGCCCTCACAGTTTCCACTTTGTTCCATATTGTTATTCAAGTTGTAAACATTACAAAGTAACCATACCATATAGAACATTCATTGCTAATTTGATAACATAGCGAGTTATTGTCATGTGATCTGGTTATTAACAAAGCACTGGATAAATTGTGAAAACATAATTGCAATTTCTGTGAACTTCATGAGTTTAGGTAAGTTGCTTGCTATATTCAACATCTTTGATTAGGGACAAGGGTGGAATTCCTAAACATAAGGGCAACATTTAAAGGGTTGGTTCATGAAAGGATGCTTTATATGATCATTAAAAGTTCCACAGGCTTTGAGCATTCAGGCAAGTTCTACATATAGAATGATACTGATAAGGAAAGTAAGTATCAAAAGCAACTAGATATAACATTAGAGGTGAAAAAAGTCACGGTGTATAACTTCTCACAGCCACTCCCGAGATCATAACATTCAGTAAAGTGCAAGCTCATTAAGTAACAATCATTATGTGGGAGTCAGAAAACCCGGCAGGTGAGCGACAATCTTTCTTCAAATAAAATTGTTTGAAAATAAGAGCTAATCAAAGCCAAAGGATACATGATTTTAGAAAAGTCATTTTTTGGTCTACCTTCCTTCCATAATTTTTACCATATAGAACCTTTGATAAAGAGACACTAAATAAATCATACTAAATGGATAAAGACACTAGGCATCCAACAGAGGCAATATCTATGGGCAAGTTCAGCTATGGGTATTACTTACTCGCTCCTTGGAAGAGGCACCCTCGGTTGCCAACTCTGAGCTTGCTTTCTCCTGACCATTCTCCAAGCTTAATTGGCTAAATAAATGCGTAAGGCCCCCAGGATGAGTTCCCTCCTTTCTATTTGAAGTCTCTATCTCTTTGGGGGAATTTGAATCAGAAATGTGTGAAATCTCATCAAAAGCATTCCCAGAATCTATCAACAAATCACCGCAGATTTCTTGACCATCCTCTCCAAACAGAGGGCATCCGTCCATTGGTGAAATTGTCTAAAAGAAGGACATTAACGCCAAATCAAGGTGACATCAAACAAGACAATAAAGAAATTAAATGAATTTCAATGCAGCCACACAACTCTCTTGACAAAAAAAAAATAACAACCATGCTCCCATGTATTTTAAAACCAAGGCTGGAGCAAAAGTTTCGATATGAGAGACATTATCAGATTTGCAATTACAGTCAACCAGCGCACTCACAGGAGATACAACTATAATAATACCCAAGTCTTCTCCCCACCAGGTGAGATCAGCTATATAGATCTTATTCCACCATTCACTCATCAAAAACCATATGCTTGTTCATGCCTACATATGACATAATTTTTAATTGCTACTTTCCATGTCTCACATTTTACGCTAGTAGCCTTTATATTTACAAGAAACGGCTATAAAAATTCCACAATAATTAAACTGTAACGGAACCCTACAATCTAACCTTATCAATTCACTGCTAAATGTCACCGTCAAGGAAACAAAAACTGCCAGCATTCGAAATGATAAAAATACCTACATCTCTAAGGCGTACACACCCCGCACAGCACCCCGATTAAGTCAAATCGCAAAGCTCAATTCACAGTCAAACGAAAACAAATATTATATGAAACCAAACTGCATCCCTATCTAGCCATAAAGATCGAAACTTCTTTTTTTTTTTCTCTTTTTTTTGGGGGGGATGAAATGTCAGATTAGATCGCAACTTTTCTTGATTGCGATCATCGGACAGCACAAGCATATAGGACATATACACTCGAATAAACATCATAATACGAAGCAATCGAAGAGAAATCAAAATACCTTTAGAGAGACAGAAAACCAATAGCGATTTCCTAAGTAATACGATTCTGAACTTGTTCGAGTTCAGCTTTGTCAAACTAAAACTTAGCAGTACTACTTTATAAGACGATATTATTGAGTGGAAGAAGAAGAGCTAGATTCAAAAGAACCTGCAAAAAAATCACACGAAACCTAGCGTAATACAATAAGGAAGAAAAAGAAGTCAAGCGTTAACTAAGATTACCACGCCGATCACCTTTTTCAAGGTTTTTAAGACGATGAGAACACAAGCCACAATGGATATAAGACAAGGAAGGAAGGAAGAGAAGGAGATCAACGGGCACCGAAGGCATGGTGGTATGCTCTTCGAAACCCTAGCTGCTAAGAAACCCTAAATTTTACAGTCGATCGGATAAGGACAAGATGATTACAGGTGATAAAATGAAACCCTAATCCCAATACAGAATCGACATGAGAAAGATCAAAGAAAGCCAGGGGGTGGGGGCTATGGATCGATGGTTATGAGGAGGCGATGGTCCATATCAAGTGATAGGAAAGAGGATTAGAATGAGATCCAGATCACCGTGAAATGCAAATGCAGGGAGATGCGTTAGAGAAAATAGGAACAAACGGTCGTGCGTGTATATATAATACATATTGTCTCGGTCACTCGCGGAAACGTGGCGAATTTGTCAAAAGTAAGACCACGAATATCAAGCCTACACGTGTGTTTATCCAGTTGGATGTTTTGGGCATTTTTAATCCTGTTTTTCAGTTTTCTTTTTCCACGGAGATATTTTAGAATTTAGAAGAGCGGGTTGGGGTTGGATGTAATAGAGTGGTTTTGGACGCGATTTTAAAATTTTGAACCTATCTCGCTATTTTAAGGTTTTCCAAAATTCGAGAAAATTTTTATAAGGTTTTTAGAATAAAATTCAAAATCCATCTCAATAAGCACAAAGTGTAAATTATATTCTTAGTTAATCAAGTCTTTTGTATCTGAAAATGAAGTTGTATAACTTCTTTAAGTCATTCTACTTGTTCATAATTCAAATAATAATCAAAATTAAAAAAGTAATTAGAAGTTCAATAGTAAATTATCTTTTAGAAACGGACAATTGACAACTTAAAAAAGAAAATAAAATGTAAAGGTTCCAAAATGAACTTTTATCTTTCCTAAGAATGAAATAAGAGGATACCCCAATTTTACATAAATCCATCATGAAAAAACTAAAGAAAAGCATTATAAACGATAATAACAGTAATATTAATATCATCCTATATAATAGTTATAATTCATAACCATACACCCATATGAAAATCACAAAACATTTTTCAATTGTCCATACAAAATTCAAAAATTCAATACAATAGAGTAACAACATATATTATCATTCATCAATGGAACTTAATCATTAAACTTCATATCTCATCATCTTCTTCAATTATCTCCATGCCTACAAAGAGAAAAAAAATATAAATTAAAGTAAAAAAAAAAAGCAATAACATATTGTTTCATTAGTAAAGAAAGCCAATATTATGCAATGAAAAACATTACCTCTTTTTTTCACTTGATATTCAACTTTGGGAACACATCAATCCCTCTATTATATCTAGACTAAGTTGATTTCTATATTGGCTAATTACCCATCCACTTGTACAAAATGCACATTCAAAGGCAACTGTGAAAACAAGAATAACTAACAAAGTCTTAGCTATTTGCTGCAGTATAAAATATTTGATTCCATTCAATTTCCATCAATTAAAGATGTCAAAATTATTAGTCCAGGGCAACACAACCTCTTGCAAATAATGGTTGAACTTTATTTTACCTAGCCATCAATATTAATGATGCTTAAATATTGCATTAACCTTGATTACCTCGTTGAATCAGTAGAAGCACTATCACTACTTACTGAAGGAACATAAAAGAAATACTCGCACTCTTACGATAGTGAGATTTAACTTCACACTGGTATTCTTGGAGCAATTGATAACAAGTGTCCCTAACATTTTATATCTTCAATGAAGCACCCACTTCATAAATAATAAGAAATATAAAGTTTACAACTTTTATCTTAAAACATAGATTCAGAGCAATACAGACAACCATGATAATATGCACATTATTTTAGTATTTTTCATTCTCATGCATTTTGCCAACCATTATACTAATATTCACATCAAATAACTCCTTCCAACCAATCAAGACTTCCTTATTTTTAAACACTTTCTGAAAATAGTAATTTACAATTAGATATTGAGTATATATATATATTAGTTATTTCATGAAATATAATATCTCATAAAATATGGCCAATTTCTTATAAATACTCCAAATCTACATCTATAGGAAGACTTTTATAGTGTTTGTCCAAATACTAAATTATAGAAAATTTCCCTAGTTGTGAGAAGCATATCATATATAAAATTCCGTAGTCTAATGGATAGGATAGAGGTCTTCACTTTTTGCTGCTCGAACAACAACGGTAAATGCTATCCAAACAGTAATAGATTAAGGTATGCAACGAGCAGGCAAAGATCAATACGAAAGTCTAACTACATTGCATTGCCAGCATCCATGTAGAATTCTATTAGGACCTCTTTTAAAGGGTAAATTTAGTAAATTTCCATGTTTTAAAGATAAATAAAGAGATTTACAGTACAAATTTGCATTAGCATCCTGGTAAGAAGCTCTCATAATACAAATTTTGTTCCACATTCTCTCCCTAAGATCCCTTCTATAACTCAAAGCCTCTCGGCTCTCCCAAATAAAAAGCCCTCGAACTCGATTCTGAACTACCATTTTCAACTGAGCTGATCGCTACCGCTGATGACTTGTAAGCTCTGCGAGACAGTGGGAGTGACGGAGACGGACAGTAACGGATAGAGGAGATGAGAACGCGTGTGAGCTGTGGACCAAAGTGTGAACCGAGCTGATCGCCGACGACTTCTAAGCCGTGCGAGTGACGTCGTGATGGACAAAGAAGATGAGAACGTGCAGAAGTGAAGTTTCAAGTTTTCAACTGAGCAGCTGGCCGCGGCCACCGACGAGTTGAAACCTGCGCGACAATGCGACTGACAGAGACGGACAGACAAGATGAGAACGCGGCGAAGTGTGAACTGAGCCCGTCGACGCCGACAACTTCTAAAGTCTAACCTGCAGTGACGGACAGAGGCTGAGGAGCTCACTGATCTGCGATTCTGTCAAGTGTGAAGCATCAGGCGAGGCTGCGATCGAGATGGTGAGAGTGTGAATCTGCACTACGGAGGCCGGAGGGAGAATCGGAGTCGAAGATTGCGAGGCTAGCAGGCTACGACTTACTGTACTGGTCGGGGATCGGGGTTCCACTTTTTTTGTTTGAATTGTGATTTTTTTAATGAATTAAGGACAGCACACTGCAGGCAGTAGGAAGAGAGAATACATAAGTGAAGTCAAAACTCAAAACGGCCTCGAAGCTGTTTTTATCGGGCGGGTTTTTATCAGGTTATAAGTTCGAACTCATAAACCGCCCCAACTTTCGGATTTCACATTTAATTCCATAACTTGACAACAAACTCTATAGACTTATTATCAGATCAGATACTCAATAAAGACTCACCCATTTGTATCCCTAAGTTGTAAGAATTCCAAATTGGCATCAAAGCTTTTGGTGGAATCCCTCAATCTACCCACGAACTTTTCGGATTTGATTTACTTGAGCTCCACATAATAACAGTTAGAGATGGAATTCATATTTAATAATATTTAGATTAGTTAGTATTATACATCTATTCAAGTTCGGAGCAAGATAAAGGTCAATTTAGTTTAAATCAATTTTAAACATTGATGTTATTTTAAATTTTAGTTCAAATTGAGATGAATCGATACGACTAAAAAGTATTAAAATTTTTTAATGTAGTTCAACCTCCATAATATATCTTCTTGAATTAACTCATTTACAGCTTTATATTATACAGTGGTGTTGATAGACAAAATACAATCCGAAGAAGAGATACTCTGGAAAATTAAGAAATAAAAACAGCTGCGTTAATCAATTAATTACACGTAAGAGCCAGTTGAAGAAACATTATGTAAGGGCAGTTCTCACCAACTTTAGGATCCGTAATGGAAGAGGGAGTACACTCATTGATAAATGATACCAATGCACGTGATAACTTACCATTAATGCCGATGAAGATGTGCCTGTTACTTCGAAACCAATTTCCGGGATAGCATTAATACATATTAGAGTGAAATTTTGAGCTGGATCATTCATTCATTAACATATAAAACCACCCCATCCATCTCACCGAAATTTTCTATTGATCGAATCAACCATAAGACAAACTCTTCGTTTCCAGCCACCTTAATCGATCAGACTTCAAGTTTATGAAAGAGACATTGGCTAACAGCTTATCCCTCAGGATCACTCCAATTTGGGTATTGGATATCGAGTGATCAAATCTCAAACCAAGAAAATTTCTTTTCCTTGCCAATCAAAAAAGGTTTCAACAAGAATGCTCACCAACTACCGCCGGAATGATGGGGCAGAAAAAATGGAATGAGATTTATGAGGTCTGCGGTGAACCATCCAGCAAGAGATATCAACTTTCAACAACGGAAACTTCCAATTCATTGAAATGTTATCGTAATACATAGTCCAAAAAGCATACATCAACAAGATGGTTGAAACCCTAAGACAGCTTCCTACAAATCTAAACCTATGAACCCCATGAAGCACACCATTTACATTCGAAACAAACAATGTCTAAGCTTTCTTAGGAGACTTGGGGACCTTAGATGAAGACTTGGTCTTGGATGGAGACTTTGGCTCTTTACCAGCTTTCTCAGCAGTCTTCTTTGGCAAAAGCACTGGGTTTATGTTCGGAAGAACACCTCCATGAGCAATCGTAACCCCTTGTAGCAATTTTCCCAATTCTTCATCGTTCCTCACCGCCAATAGAACGTGCCTTGGGATTATTCTGTTCTTCTTGTTGTCTCTTGCTGCGTTGCCAGCCAACTCCAACACCTGAAATCAATCAAAAAAACAATTCAGTGACGATGAATCAAAAACCCTAAATTTCAATTCAGGACCGCCGATTGAAACCCTAAATCTCAATTCTCTTCACGTCGAACCCCTTAGAAACGCCAAAGCAGACGAAGAGGAGAGAGAAATGAAATGCACCTCAGCAGCAAGATACTCAAGCACGGCAGCGAGGTAGACAGGAGCACCGGTACCGACACGCTGCGCATATCGGCCCTTTTTCAGGTACCGGCCAACACGACCGACGGGGAATTGGAGACCAGCCTTGATGGACCTAGAAACTGGCTTCTTCTTGGGGCCACCACCTTTCCTGCCTCCGGCACCCTTGGCTTTTGTGCTGGCGTCCATTTGATGGTAAAGTTTGAATTTAAGAAATGGAGGGAAAGAAAGAGTAGTATTTGTTCTTCTTTTCTCGGGGAACAAAGGGAAAATGAGGATCTGCGGAGGAATCGACATGAGATGTGCGCCGTTTATATGAAACTCGACATGAGCTGGCAATCCGTGGACAAAGAGACGAAAGGCCCTTTTGGTGGATGTCAGCCGTTGGATCAATGAGATGACGCGGATCGCTCTAATAATATATCTGAGGCCTTGACGATTTCGCGATTGTATATTACTTGTGGACAATTTTTTAATGAAGCACTGCCGTGTAGGAACAGGGATCCACTGGCGTCCCACGTACGAAGGCGAAGTCCACTTAGAGCTAGCAAACATAAATCATATTTAGAATATTAAATAGTTACTAAATCCCTCAATGCTATGGAAAAATTAAAATAATTAAAAGTTAATTATATGTAAAATTAATTATAAACTAAATTACATATAAAAATTATTTAAAAATGATAAAAATACAAATGATATAATTATATATATATTAGATTTATTTATTCTCTATAATCATTATAAACATAAGTCACAAATTTTATTTAGCAATACTTTAAACAAATCTGCAAATTACATTATAAGGAATAGTTTGAGTTTACCTCAAATATAGGTAAAAAATAAGTAACCTAGGCTAGTATTTAGTTTGCAAAACAAATGAGAATTAAATAAAATAGTAAAGGAAAATAGAAAAGTAAAATCTCTTCATAATACGCTTAGTTTGTGTGTAGTATATGATATGGTTTTTTATTATATATATATACATATATATATATATATTGTATAAAACAGAGAAAGAAATAAAATGAGAAAGAGATTAAGTTTATTGATGATTTAGGAATTTAGTAATTGGTTATTTTTAAATTTCAAAGATATTTTTATTTTATATTACAAAATAGATTTCCTACCATTAAACATATGATACAAATTTTCTAATTTTAGTCCAATAACTCAATAGCACTTATGCCTAATAACTTAGACTAATATGCAAATCAAATAATGGATTAAAAATTTTGTCAAGTATAATAAATATAAAAAATGGTACCTGAACTATCGCAAATTTTGCAATTAAGTATCTAAACTTTAAAATGATAAATTTAATACCTAGATAAAGCTTGTAAGGTCATATATAGTAATCGTAACTTTGGTAAGCTTCATTAGTCTATACGGATGTCTCCACCAACCAACTCACCACACGTGTAATATGTTATTATTTTAACATATCCATAGTTCAACTAAGATCCCACACGTAATTTAGGAGGAAAAAAAACATGTTGAAAACAAGAAAAAAAAAGAAAGGGAAAAAAGAAAAAAGAGAGGTGTGAAGTAAAGTAAATAAAAAGAGACTTTTACCTTTTGCAATCCTTAACCCTTAAAAATCGTGAAACCTAAATCTCATGAAACCCTAACCCTAAATTGCCCCAAATTATGAATTTCTAATGCAATCAAAAACCCTAATCCCTAAATTCTAGAAATCTTAACCCCTTACAAAAAGTAATCGGCCACTTTAATAAGCTCGAGAGCCAACTCTACTATGATAGTCACACATAGACAGATTAGTTATCGATATTAAATTGTCTATCACATTAAACCTAGTTTAGTATCTTTAAAGCAAATCTCAATAATTTGGTCACACAAAATCTTGAAAGAAGACAAACCTAGCAACCTAAATGACAACACCAACGATGGAGATGAGGAGAGAGAGAAGGGCAAATGGAAGACCTAGTAAAAATCCTAAGGGACATACAATCATTGCAAGAGATGTTTACTTCACTTTTTTTTTTTCTCTATACACGATACTATTGTTGTATGATATGATGAGGGGGGATGGGAATAGGTTTAAGGTTTTAGGAAAATAGGGGCTACCAGTGTGTGGTCGATGGTTTTTAAGGGATAGTTAGCTTTTTCATTCTTTTTTTTTTTTTAGGCTAGGGTACTATTATGTGGCATGCAATTTTTTAATTCGTTTCCCTCCGTCTTGTTTTCTCTTTTTTTTCTAAGTCAATTGATGTGTTTTTCTTGTTTTACCATGTATCTTAATTCACGTTATCACCTATATGAACACTAACTTGTAATGTTTTTATACCACAATGCTATATTTAAACATGTGTCAAGGTGTGGTTGGACAAGAAGGCTACATAAGCTAACGACCACTAACAAAGTTAACTAAGTACTATTCATGACCTTGAAAACTTTGTCTAGGTATTAAATTGATCTTTTTAAAGTTTATGCAGTTAATTGTAAAATTTGCCAAAGTTTAGGTGCCATTTTTGACATTAACCCTATGTATAAATATAACAACTAAATGATACTTTAATTTCAAAATCAATAAATTCATAGTTGTTATAATCAAATTAGATTATAAAGATAAATATATATGTGTGTGTGTGTGTGTTGCTGAAAATAAAATAAAAGTTACTATAAACAATGGAAGGAATTTTGCTAGACCAATTGTATTCCAATTTAAAATAAGCCCATAATTAAAATATGTAGTGAAGATCACTAAAAGTAAAAATATGTTTTACATAATAATTCTAGACACCCCATTTTTGCTCCCTCTTTCTCTTTTTAGTTTATTTTTATTTTAAAACAATAGCAATAATTAAAACAATCAGAATAACTACAATTTATTTGCATTACAAAACTGAGACATAAGCTAATAACCTAATTAGAAAACATACACATGCACTACATGGGAGATGTGAGTTCGATTCCTCCACTGCACAAACTCGCACAATTTTTTTTTTTTTTCAAAACAAAAGACGGAATAAATATAATTTGCATTACAAGACCAAGACATAAACCAATGGCTTGTTGGAAAACACACGCACACAATTCATAGGAGACTCCAGTCTGATCCTTATAGGAAGTTCACCCGAATGCTTTGTTTTTTAAGAAAAGTGCTACATATCAACATTCTATTAGCTAACTATGGCACTGTAGATTTTTTTCTTCCTCAAAATCAACCCGAGTTTCTTCACATTTTCCTTTCCAATATGCTCAATTTTCAGTCATTTTATCTACATGATTTTACTAAAGTAATGGTGAAACTGTGTAGATCACGTGGCATACTTTGTATTGATCCCAAAAACATGTTCAAGTACATCCATCTGCGTGGTCAAAAGTGGGTCCAATGATAGAAAAAAAATCATTTCGATGCAAAGTGAATCTACTTGATTTGAGCATGTTTAATGTGAATTGAAGCTTCTAATTATTGTTTTAAGCAATAACGAAGCATAATGAGTCAAATTTGGCTATTAATTTACTATGATTTCATGCGAATTCCACGAGATTTCAAAATCATAATTGGTCAAAACCCATTAAGTTGAGATTTTGACTTCATTACTGAAATTGACCTTCCATGCTTAGTATGATCTTAAGCAATATAAAAGGGGCCTTGGGGATTGCATTAGAGGACAGACACAACTCAAAAACACCTCCATTTTAGCTCAATCTGAGTTTTCTCTCCCTAAATAGCTATAACCACCACCAAAACTTCTCTTTAAAAATTATCCCTCCGCACTCTATCTTAAAGCATAAGACCATCGCCAATAGCTTTCTAATACTCCCAATTCTCAAAAGCCACTTACTTTTCACTTCGAAGCACTATTGCTAACCTTAAACCGACCACCTACAACTTGGTCGCTGACAACTGTTGACTAGAACCTCTGTTGCCACTACATCTGTTGTCAAATGAACACCACCACACGACGTGCCACCCCCTAAAACCTAGGTGCCGACACACCTATTATCTCCAACGACCACTTGAACAAGCTATGCACAAGACCCAGAAGTCACTACCTTTATCTATATGTGATTCAATTCGAACATGGATTCGCTAACTCAATCAAAACCCAACTTTGACCTAGGTTCGTAATTCTTATCCGTCCTTTTTTTTCTTTTTTTTTTTTCATTCTTATTTCTAGAGACAATGTGGTTTTTTTAAGAAAAATAAAAAATATATATTTTAAAGAAATTTTAGTTTTTATAATTTTCTCAAACATTTTAGCCATTATAAATTTGTTTTAAAAATAAATAAATATAGTTTTTTTTAAACATTTTAACTTCTAAAATAAAAAAATTAATTTATTTTAAAAAATATTTTTTTATATATATTTTTAAATACATTTTAGCTTTTTAAAAAAATTAGTTTTTTTTAGCTTCTATAAATTTTTTAATAAATAAATAAAAATTATTATTCTGAAAAATTAGAATTTTAATAAATACGAATTACGATTGGTTTGATCCCGAATAACGAGTATGTAGGCACCTATAGGATAACTTCAGTAATAATTTTTTTTTTGATAGAATAACTTCTTTTTCTTCTTCTTTTTCTCTTTTCTATTAATTTTTTTTTTCTTTCAAAAATAAAATTTAAAATTAGAAAGCTAAAGTGGTAACCGTGGTGTTTTAAAAGACAAACCTCGAATTTAGAATCTTTAATTTTTCTTTCTAAAAATATATGTATATATATATATATATATATATTGCAAAATCAGTGGTTATGTTAAAATTAATACCGTTCTATTAATTCTAACTTAATTTCTTTTCCCAATCATACTCGGGTGGCGACTCTTAGTTACAAAATCAAGATTTTTTTTTTCTAATCTTAGTCAAGGGTTTACACTAAATGAGTGTGATTTTGTGTAAATTAGATTAGAAAAAAAATGAAAATTTTAGTCTTGACAATAATTATATATAATAATTAATACTGTATAAAAATATCAACCATTGAACTTTAAGCTACTCTTGAACTAATTATTTAGTTATATGTTTAACTCCATCCCCATTTTAATAATTGTAAAACTACATTGCTTGATCAAGCTACACAAATAGAAGGTGCTCTAATATGCTTTCTATTCATTTTGAAACCAACTTGGAAGTGATTTTTTGAATTTTATTGTTTTGAGAAAATAAAAGAAGTATTTGTATGTCTTGTTAGGTGTGTATCAAACTATTTCATAAAAGGGATATAGACAAATTAAAATCCAATATGACACACTAATCTTAAAACTTACTAAGGTTTGATTGAATCATAAATCAATATAACACGCAATTTATAAAATAATTAAGAATGTTAAAAGAAACATATTATGCATGACTCTAATAACAGGGTTCACAACAAACACATGATTAACAAAAACTCGATATGAATAAAACAAAAAAAAATTCTCAATACTTAACAACAAGACTCAATGGTCTCAATAACAACACTGTTTATATATAATTAGAGCCCAAAACAACTCTAAATAATTATCATTAATGAAACATAGCTGCTACAAGAGAATCAGAAATGTATGTGGTGTGGTATAATATATTTTCATGGTTACTATGCACTAGATTTCACAACTCACTCATTTGAGATTTTACTTTTGGAGTGATGATTGATACATTAATGGCGTATATGATAGAGATTGGCAATGACCCCTATGCTAAGGATTGGGTGAATGCTAATTACAGTGTCAATAACAAGTAGTTACTTCCGCAGGTTTAGTTTAGGCTTTAGACTATTTTCTTAGTATAGACCCCATAACTTTTTATTGGATAGTTTTGTATTGAACATCTAGACAATTGGACTTTAGACTTTATGGGCCAATGACTCTTTTATGCACTTTTTATATAATATTGTAACCTATAATCGATGAACTTTTAGTAAAATGGTTTATTTTATAAAAAATTAATGAATGATTTAGAAATATTGAAATTGAACAATATCAATTGTCGAGTCTAATTTTTTTATTTTCCATTCCTAATCCGATCTATACTAGAGCCTATGCTCATCTAATGTAGACCCTCGACTTGAGTTAGGAATTTCGTTTTATTTTGGAGTCGCCACCCAACTGTGGTTGAGAAAAATTGAATTAGGACTAATTGAGCAGATTAATCCTAATTTAGACCACTAGTCGTCGTGATTTCCTTTTTCATTTTTGTGAAAAGAGGAAAGGGAAAACCAGAGTTTCTGGATTCGAAGGCTAACCTATTAAAACCCTAAGGTTACCACCCTATTCTCCTAAAATCTAAACCTTTTCCAAATGTCTTTTATTTTATTTTTGTTATCTTTTTATTGTGTTTTTGAATAAATTATTCTAACAAAATAATTTTTTGTTCTTTTTAGAGTTCCCCCAAATGGGTGCCTACGTACTTGCTATTCAGGATCAAACGAGCCGTAGTTCGCTTTTCCTGAAAAACTTTAATGTGTTGGTGATTTTTAATTATAAAATTTATTTTGATTTACGTTTTTATCATTTTAGTATTTTACTAAAAAAAATCTAAGCTTAAACTTGATAATTTGATTTTTTGAAAATAATAATAATAATAATTTTAAGGAAAAACCAATTTTGGATTTATTTAAGAAAATGATTTTTCTAAGTGATAAAAATTTCATTTCTTTATTTTTCAACCCATTTCTACTATTATAAATTTTTATTGATCTTTATTAATTTTTATGATTTTTGTTGATTTTTATAATTTTCATTAATTTTTATTGAAAAATTTTATCCTATATTATTTATCTATCCTAAACTAAAATCTAAATTTTTATTATTTTTGCTAATATATATTTTATCATTTTCTTTATATATTTTTATTATTTATTATTATAATAATGATTTATTTTTACTATTACTCATCTTAAATTAAACCCTAAAAAAAAACTAATCTAAATTCTAATATTTTTTTCATTTTTGAATTATAAATGACAAGTAAATAAATAAGGAAATTCAAAAAAATAAATAAAATAACTAAATAAATAAATAATCGAAAAATCCGACTTACCTGAATCAGGGTCGGTACGCGGGTCGGGTCGAGTCGATCGGTCACGACGATTGGGAATGCTCGTTAACGGCGTTCTTGCGGCCTTTCGAAGTAATTGAGGTGTTGTTTCCTAGGTTTTTAGGAGTGGGGAACTCAACCATGGCGGTGGATTTCTCCAAAAACACCTCCTTGTGGCAACTCGGTGCTTGATCGGTGGTTGCGGCTTGGAAACTCCGGCGAGGTTTCGATTTTCTCTCTTTTCCTCACTTCCGATCCATGCTCTTGCTTCTTCCTCTATTTATAGAAGTCGGAAGACTCCTCCGGATAAGCCTCAATTCTTGATTCGGATAAATCCCAATTTTTCCGTTTTTTAAATTTGATTTTATCCAACAAATTTGAGGCCGATTTATTGTAATCTTATGATATATCTGGATAATTAAGTTTTAGATTGATCGAAATCTAAAAAGATTTGGAGAAATCCCTCATTTTCGACCTTGTTGGACTTCTGCCGGATTTTTTTCCAACTGGGCTCGAGGAAGAAGATGATCACGTGCGAGGCACGTGCCTTCTCTCAGCCAATCGCGTGCTGCTACGTGGCAACTCCAGGGAAAAGAAAGAAAAAATTTGCCAAGCGCACGCAGGGGGGATTCAAACTCCTGACCTCAAGCTCTCTCGCACGTTCCAAGCGCACACATGAGCCAGCTGAGCTGGCCCAAATCTCGGTTTTATTCATTACACAAATTGTATATATGTCTTGTATTTTTTATTATTTTTTTATTATTTTGAAATTCTAAAAATTGGCAAAAATTATTTAACTCATTTTCTTATTATTTCTACAATTATTTTCCAAAATTGATGTATTTTTCCTATTTATGTTATTTTTTGAATATTTTTCCTATTTTTACTAAATTAGAAAAAAAATATAAAAAAGGAAAAAATTGAAAATTAATTATTATTGATTGTTAGGGCAAAAATGGAGTGTTTACATCAATGAATAATTTAGTGGTTTTAGTAGTTTTAATGTTTTTTACTTTAGTAGGATGTGTAGTGGATTGTTATTCCTTTTTAAGTTTTGGGATGGGATATATTCAATAAGAATAAATTTGTTGTAAAATTTATTTTTACTCATGATGCATATAACTAAAAAAACTGGATATAATTTATTCAAGTTAGACAATTAATGAGAATGAATTATACTAATCTGCATAAAGTATTATAAGAAATTAGACACTTTGCATATAACAAAAAAAAAAACGCATTAAAAAAATTAGAAGGGCAAAAATAGTTATTACTTTCTTACAAAACATTAATGGCCATTGTAAATTAAAGTCACATACTTTAGGAATGGGAACATTTTATTTTACAATTTCCTAAATAATTTATCAATCTCCTATAACTTTAAGTTAATTTATTGCCCATGAAATTGAAGGGAGGAAAAACTGAGATATGATATTTTGCAAATATATTTATGTATGTGGTATAATCTGAAAATAAATGAAAGGAAAAGTGCTCCGAAAGTTAATGAAGAATGCCTATTTAATCATTATTTACTTTGCAACTAGAAAATATGATTTTCTCATGAAGAAAAATCATAGTAACGAAAATTTCAAATCACAACTATCAAAAAGCATCAATTATAAGGAAAAGAAAAAAACACCAATAATTAAATTTTATTATTATCTCATTCATGCCCATTATATATATATAAACTTTTGCACGTTAATTTTTGTATTACATTAAGTGGATTGCTCTTCACACGAAAAAAGAAGGAAAAATTAAACCAAAGGTAAAGGTGAAAATAATATGGGGAAAACTACTATATAATATCTACATATGAGAAAATCACATATCCTAACCCAGTATTAGCTAAGTTTGAGCAATCATTAAATGGTTTTAAATTTGATATGATATATCCAAATGCATTTTAAATGCACTTAAAGATAGTAGCATCAGGCAAATGGATGTCACATGATTTTTTTTTTCCCAACTACACTCTTATATTAGGAGATAAGAAATTCAAATATGATATATTCCGTTAAAAAATCAATATTTATGTCGTTAAGATGCAAGGCCTTGATAGATGTCAAATGACTTGAAGTCTATAAAAGTCACATGCCACAACAAATGACACAAATGATATGTAAAATAATATGAAATGATAGTAGTTTGTATGTGGGAAATCAAGGTGGTCAAAAGTGGATGGAGTTTTGACTCGAATAATGCTTAAGATCAAGGGTCAATAGGGTCATACTAGGTTGGATAATGATCAACAAATTCGGTAAATGTTCTGCTAAAGCTTAAATATGTATAATACCAACATTAACTTCATCAATAGCATAAAAAGCTATTTTCCAAATGATTGATTGCTTATTGTAATTGATCAGGCAATTGAATTGTAAGGCCACTTTCACAGACCATTCGAATGGAACGAACAAGTGCTAGTAGATCAATGATAATTGTTATAAATAGCATGTCTTAACATATGCAAACACCTAGGTTTAACCCTCTATTTAACTTGTTTTAGTGCTTACTGCAGATAAAGATGGATTGAAAAGGTTGGATATCCAAAACCAAGGAGCAAGGTGTCAAGACATGCAAATTTAGGCTATATGACGGCTTTATCTGAATATCATAGCAGAATGCATGACAAAACTTTGTTTTAAATATCTTAAGTAACAATTGACCGAAGGCATCCCTTCTAACTACGTTTGTGCGTATCCTATAGACAAAAATAAATAAATAAGAATAAAGATTGAAACAAAACTTAGTAATAGTTGACCAAAGTAAGAAAGTTTTCATTTGAAACTCTAATCACGAGGTTCAAATGAAATGTTACATATTCTAATTTAACTCAAAGACTTGATAGTTAAATTGGTTATAACTCAAAAGAAATAGTTCAATATTTGTGTGAATCAATTGAACCCTATCAATGAATTTAAATTCTATTGATGTATATAACCACCTAAGTATAGATGATATCATGAACTACTCTTTTTATTGAACTTAATCTTTTTATTTCTAGAACATTCATTAGGTTAATGCTCAACTTGTGATTTCTTTATCACTTAGCATGTGATTTTATTTTTGATCAGATAAGTTTTCATGGATCATGGCCTAGTGATTATTTCCTCTTCCCCCATAATTGACCCTAGGCTCATTAGACTCCTAAAGTTGTGCTATATATGGTTCGGTAAGCTTATCAGCATGGTGTACAACATACATTTTAGGTTTTTTTTTTTTTTTCGTTGTTGAAAACAAGTATTAAACAATGTTAAGTTTTATAAATATAATTTAGTTTTGCCTTTTCTTTTCCTTTTGGTTATATGTGAAGATTGATATATTTTTTTATAGCCGGTTGTTAGCGGGGCTTTTGTTTGTTATTTATGGTTGTTTATCTACAAAGCGGTTTAGGTCTTTCTTTTACTTTTTGTTTCATCAAGTTGTGTTGGTATCATTAGGGAAAGCATGAAACTTTTCTATGTCAAATTGGGGGACCTAAGCATACCTTACGAATTGCAACCCAAACTACACCTACAAAAAATGCATAATGACCCACTTGATCATGCTTTGGACGTCAGCACCAAGGCCTTTAATGTTGATTTAGGGTGGTCTACCCAAACTCATGATACCCCAATCCTCCTATACATACTCTTCACCCCATCTTTATCCTTAGAACTAAATCTTAAAACCTCCTAACATCAATTGACAAGGTAGTAATCCATTGTGCTAAATCAAAACAACATCTTGTAGGCTATAAGAAAAAGGAGTAAAAATTCAAAATGGATAAAACTTGCAGTAGGGTAAAGTCAATAATGAAAGTAGTGATGACACCTACGAATAGGACATTAAAATGGTCGAAAATTCATGGAAAAAAAAATTAGAATATAGGGAGCAAGAATAATACCCATTTTTTAGTTAAAGAGACATTGTTTGAATAAAAAGAAGATAAAAAAGAATTCTTTCTCAAGTATAAAGATGGGAGAGGTTGAGCAAAAGTTGGAATCTTATATGTAAGGTCACTTTTGCAAATTTTAAAGAAGCACTTGATGTTGGAGAATATTAGTCAAATTTGAAGTACCTAAAACCTTTTAAGTAGATATTGGAGGGGGTTGGTTGCTCCATTATATGCATGCTAATGGTACAAGTATGTTTCTTAATGGGTTCATCTTCATATTTTTGTGATTTATATGATGCAAATTATAGTAATCCTAGGGAATTTGTTTAATGTCTCAAAGTTATAATCTGGCTATTAATGATTGAGATAGCTTTTATAGGACACATACTACCTTAGGGTCGCAAGAGCTTTTGGGAAGCTATAGTAATTGCAAGTATGGCTAGTGCCATACCTATAGTAGGAGATACCATAGTGACTTGGCTTTGGAGTGGTTTCTCCATCGATAGTGCCATCTTAAATTATTTTTTTAGTCTTCATTAATTACAAATATTTCTGGTTGAGGTAAGACAAATACTTTTGTTTCATTTGTGTTATCAAAGAAGGATTTTGAGGCTTTTAATATTAAGTAGGTAGGAAGGGTTGTCCCTTAACCAAGGTAAAGCATAGGACTTTTAAGGTTAAGCCGAGTGTTAACTACTTACCTAGTAAATTAAAGTACCTTCATTTCACACTTTCTATATTTCTGTCTTCATTATGGATTGCATTTGCATGCTACCAAAGATAGAGCAATGGGAGGCTCAATAAAATTCTTGTGTAAGATTGGGTTTAGATAAGTATGATGAAGTACATGAAACCTAAGAACACTGGAAACATATTTAGGAAGATGAAAACCACAAGAATTACTAATTCTTGATAAGTTCAAAAAGGGAGAGTAACACTCAATTTCTCATAGACCAAAAATTGAATTATTCAGTACAATCAAGCCTATTTATAAACATAAACTAAATCCTTATTAAAAAGGAAATAACCTTAATAAAAGGAAACTAAATAAGCTTTTGGTAACGTGTCATCAAATGATTTATTCCCAATAAAACTATGCCTTAAAACTTAGAAAAATATTTAATTAAAACACAACACATAATATAATAACTAATAAAGAAAAATACAAATGAAACTAACTAAAGACGAGCTAATTTCATTAAGTCTAGGTGATCACATTTCAAACTAGTTGAACTGCACCCGATTGATCGACCACTCTTGATCAACCTCTTTAGGGTGATTGACCTTCTCCTCTACATGACTTTGTCACATTCCTTTTCATGCTTTAATCTTCTTGTTTCACTCATATTCACCTAATTCGGCCACCTTTAGTTATCGAACTAAACATCAATGGTTTAGTTTAGACTCAAGCTTGAATTTTCAATTGCAACTTCTTAAATCTAGTTTGAATCGTAGAAAAGGAAGTTGCACACCAAACTTTTCTTGACTCTTATAAATAATTTAAGTGAGGACACACTTCCTTGGGACTTTAGTGATTAGCTAATATAATCAAGTTTGAAAGTAGATAAGTGTTGAGTGAAAGGGAACTGATGATTGACATATGATATCAAGTGTAATGTATTAATAGCGAGGGTCTATTGATATTATGTAAATATTAGAATATCGCAAGATCATGATAATGCTTAGAGGAGACATAAGCACAACATTATTGTACGTATTGACCCTATATAATGCTCTAGAACCTGAAACATTACAATATATTTGTAATCTTAATGAGAAAAAGGGTTTGCCAAAGCTAAAGTCTCCTAAGGTGTAACTTCTATGTGAAAGGGAAAGAAGAGTTGACAAGTTCATTGAAAGAATTTAAACACTTTACTGGTACAAATTCTAAAATACCTTTGTTACTAATCCCTCACTAATTTTGTTGCTATTGTCTTTATTTTATTTTATTTTCAAATTTTACACCCTATGTCATACTTATTAGTTGCGATGATACATTGGGAAAGGATACACATGAAAATGCTCAAGTTAATCGAAAATAATACATAATTTGACTTGTTGAGGAAATACTATATTAAATGTCATAAATTCATTCCTTGCATAAAGTAGTTTGAGCAATCTCTAGATCTTATATCATCAAGCACTCTATATGGAATGCTACATTTTAAACATGATACCTCCATGTATTATTAACAAATTGACTATTATATATTGCACGAAAATATAAGAGGGATGGTAACAAATTAAGTTGAAATCCATTTCTTTTTAGTATATTATATATTTCATGTCACTTGGGTTAACATATATGGCTTGGAAATGCACCATCATAAAAAAATTATAGTTAAGTTTAATCTATACCAACAATTAAATAAAAGTTTAAAGTCACGATGGCACATTATACACAAATATTAGTTTAAGATATCAAATTAAGAAATTAAAATCACTTAAAAATGGTTCTTGGTTTGGTTGTACATTGTAAGAGTCTTTTTTAGAGCATCGGATAACGTGAGCAACATGGCTACATGTTTCAATAACTCTATTCTTACTGATAACACTGTTGTCACAGGAGAGATTACTAAAGATCAAATGTGAAATACTCTTGTATTACTAGATGTGAAAATTTAGATGGAAGGAAATAGAACTAATCAACTTTTTAAGTTAGAATTAATTGATCAATTAAAATACTCTAGATTTAATTGATCAAGGGTTTATAACAAAAATCATTTTCTTTATTGAAGTTCTCTCAAACATCGAAAAGAAAAAAAAATGGTGGTCTTATTACTTAGTTATAAGATTCATAGTTTTGGAATTGATCTTGGAAGCCCATAAGTGAAGACTTTTGATGCTAATTTTCCACTACATCTATTATTAATAATAAATAAAAAGGGCCTTCCCTTTACATTGAATTTGACGCTTTTCTTGTACATGTTCAAGTAATTGTTTCGTATCAATTGAGGTTATTTAATTATTTTAATAAAGGAATGATTGGAAAAAAAAGTCCAAAATTTAATGCAAAGCTGAGCTAAAATTAAACTCAACAGAAGCGCCTCCCAAATTTGCCGCTATTTGTTTTCACCTCGAAAACATGCGTCCGCATTCCCATAGTCAAAGTAACTTCACCTCTACCGTCTATTCCTCGTCGCTGAAACATCACCATAATCCATCTGAATCCAACGGCCTACATCCATCCAACTCATCCATCCGCGTGAAACTCGACTCCACCAATAGAAACCGATCATCGCTTCCTATATAAACACTTGCCCTCTAGCCTAACCCTCCATCGCATACTTTCTATCGACTTCTATCTTCACGCAAACGTGAACCGCTAAACACGTTCTTACTATCTCTCTTGTTTTCTTCCGTTTTATCGTCAAATGGCACCAAAGGCTGAGAAGAAGCCAGCTGAGAAGAAGCCGGCCGCTGAGAAAGCCCCGGCGGAGAAGCGCCCCAAGGCGGAGAAGAAGATCTCAAAAGAAGGCGGCGATAAGAAGAAGAAGAGGGCCAAGAAGAGTGTTGAGACGTACAAGATCTACATCTTCAAGGTGTTAAAGCAGGTGCATCCAGATATCGGTATATCGAGCAAGGCTATGGGGATCATGAACAGCTTTATCAACGATATCTTTGAAAAATTGGCCCAGGAGTCTTCCAGATTGGCTAGGTATAACAAGAAGCCGACGATTACGTCCCGTGAGATTCAGACGGCGGTGAGGTTAGTTTTGCCTGGTGAGTTGGCGAAGCATGCGGTCAGTGAAGGGACAAAGGCGGTCACCAAGTTTACTAGCTCGTAAATTTGTGGATTGAGAAATGTTTTTAATGGGTTACTTTGGAAATTAGGGTTAGGGATTTTTAATTTTTTTTTTCATTTTTCTTTTTATTTCTTATCTGTAGTGTTTGGGTTGATCTTGTGTTGAAGGTGGGGTTTGTTTAGCAGTTGGCGGAATAAGCTTGTAATGAGATCTTTGGATTAGCCAATGAATTCAAATTCTACTTTTTGCAATTGCAAGATGTTTAATCTTGTGCTGAAATGGTTGATTAATGTATGTGGGTGTCTTTGGTATGTATGTTACGCTTTTGGGATCGATGTCTTCAATACTTTGTGGATTATCGGTGATTATCTTAATGTTGTGGATCATCATGTGAATGTTTTTATTCGAACGATAAACCTTCGCATGAGAAGGAAGGAAAAATACTGGCATTTCGTGAAACTGAATGATGGCTGATTTTCCGATTAATTCGACATTTCTTCAGGAACTTCTTGGTGTGACCTATTCGTTGTGTAAATTTTAGAGGAGTTAACCGAAGCAAAACAATAATGTTAGAAATTAGTCGGTCGATGATTTGGATGAGTATATAAATCCCCTGCTAAAAAATTGAGGCGAACTTGGACGGCAGGCAAACTTTTTAAACCCGGATCACTGTCACGGGTAAGGCCAAAGCTGGGACTGCTGGTAGGGGGAGGGGGCAGGCATGAGGTAAATAGGAACGATTCATTTCTTCCTACCTCTTCCTTGGTCTTTGCAATTTAACTGGTCACAGTGGAGATAGGTTTCTCACGTTATGTCGATTAATTAGTCAATGCGGCTGAAGAGCTATGCTTGCAAAAAGTGAAATGAGGGTTGCTTAGTAATATTAAACCAAACTGGGGTTCGATTCAGAGGCTGGAATACGCTGATTTTTCACAAATGAAAAATTTACTGTTCATCCACCCCAGCATATAAAACATACTTGAGCATCCGGAGTCTCGAAGTTGGAACATCATCCTCATATACATTCGAAATCCGTGTAGCCAAAGACCAAAGACTACAGCAACGCAAATAGGTATCTCGTTGTATCACGCAAACACGGAAAAAGAAATCGACCAAAAATTACAAAAGCATATACTGCAAAGCAATTCATAATAGTTTTTGAGAAGATTGTAATATCAACCGACTTGTGCATCTTTTATTCTACTTGATTCAACAGAAAGCCTACTCGCAGCAAAACACGACTCAGTACAGGTTCATCTCAAATGCATTTGAACCATCACATCACTTGTACGCAGCAGCATTTCAGGTTTCATCGTCTCCCCTTTCCAAGCCAATGACATCTGACTACCAGAAAATCTCCTTGTTTACCAGGACTTACATAGTGAACTGATGCAGAACCTCCCGACTAAAACCTGAAAAATTGACATGGAAATCAGCAATTTGAAAAATCATAGTACTACTTTAGTTACTGCAGGAAAATGCTCTAGAATATGAAAGCTAGCTACTTCTGGGCACAAAACATATGAAAATCTGCGGTGAAGTATTGACATCAGAATTATGATTTCAGTTGGCTTAGTCCATTCTATAGGTTATCTCCTCATTGAAGACGTTTTGCAGTATATAGAGCATTCACATGACAGCCATTAAATAATCGTTTGACCTTTAGTAGGCCAAAATTAAGGCAAAATCCTTTCAGATGCCAAGAATCAATGCAGGTCATACATGCTACCGAATCAAAGCCAGTGATACATTACAGTCCTTTCCAGATTACCAGGTCCAGATGCTCTGAATCCTAACGATGAGCCCCATGAGAGAAAATCTCTGGTACTGCATTAGATTTGATTGACTTACATAAACATGGTACAGAGAACGATCATTTCTCTCCATGTGCCCTCCTGGAAAGAAAATGACTTAAACAGGTTCATTGCATGAAAATTTACCACATTCTGCCATATCAGCTCGAACTCCTCCATGAGTTGTGGATGGAAACGAGAGGAAATGGTGCTTAGGCAAGCATAATTAAGGAGACACCTGAAAACAAAGATAGAGCAAGAAGAAATATGCAGATTGATTTACGCTGTAGCCAGTAGTATCACCTTTCTTGCAAAATCCAATAATTGACACTGTGTAGAACAGAAGCTCTTTTGTGGTTTTTATACTTATTGTTGAGTATCATCAGGCATTAATGTGCTCTGGATGGAATGTTTCTGGTTCTGTGTACATAAGCAGGTCTATTGGAACCTTTAGTGCTTTGGCAAAGAGCTATGGCTCAGAGAGGGGTACATGAAATCTGGATTGAAGGTTAAAACCAAGCTTTGAAGGGGCCACAACACAATCATCATTGCTTTCTTCTTGAAGATGTTTCTTGAAAATGAGGGTCTTTGGAAAATTATATAATCCTTTCACACAGCCTGAAGACATTTAAATACTATTTTTGGTAACTAGAAGAAAATTAGAAAACAAAAACTATATGTCAGGCATATATTACCAGGGCTTCCTAATTCCCAAGGAAAGGAAGGTTCAATGGAGAATTGGAATGGAAATGGCCTGATCGGCTGAGCCAGATTTATATGCAACAATCTCGTCCTCATCTGGCAAACTTCCTCTTTTTTGTTTTTTCTTTTTCTTTGTTTTTTTCAAGGCAAGCCAGAATAGCCTAATTATTGCATAGCACAAAAATGATCTGCAGAATGAATCTGTATCTGTCCCTCAGAAGTTCCTATTGATTTTATCATAAAGATACAGTAGACTAACTGCTTATAGAATTCCTCTGTACAGAATAATCCCCTTTCAAACAAGAAAGGAACACCACTTTTTCAGAAACTCACCTTGTTGAAAAGGCTGATGAAGCACAGCTGCAGTATTTCTCCATGGTCATGACTTATTAACAAGAAACACTACCAGACAATACCTAGAATTACTTTTAATGCCTAAAAGGAACAAATTTTATATATAGACAATGTAAAGATCTCCTCAGAGAAGGTAAGGGGCAGCTTCTGTATATGATGAGACAAACCAAAACAAACGTTTTAAGCCCCAAGGAACTGTGAGCACCCCTGCTTCCTCAGGAATTCAGGAATTTCCACTGATCTGCTTTTGCCAAAAGAAGGTCGCTGATTCATCCAAAGGGTTAGATCTCCCTGTTGTGCCTGGCCTGTCTGAGGTGAATGGCCTTCACTGTGATAAAATGTCCAGACAAGCTAAAATGGTTACCAACTCCATAGAAATCCTGCAATCAAATCTGCTTGGGAGGACAGTTCCAAGGCATCCGATCACATTGACTAGTCAAGCATTCGCTTAGGTATTCATTTACTCTGTGGTTAACCCTTAAGAGACAACTTTATGAATTGATATCCACTATCCACGTTTTGTCACCTAAATGGCATTTCCATCAATCATAATAACACATCTAACAAATCAAACAGCCCAATATAGATAAATGGTATTTCCATTCTTTAGATGTCTTATTGTGATTGGCTAAAACACCACTGTAACATCAAAATAAAGTCCTGGATATACATCACAACCTTAATCTTGGACAAACTATCAATAGGGGCTGCAAACACCACTGCATGAAGAGAAGATCATTGATATGTTTTCCAATTATACCTTCACCTGAAGATGTATACTAACTGGAAAGTCTGGAACAATATTGATGAATGTAAGGCCTAGAACCTCAAGATGGAAGGTTGATTTTTTTACCAGAGAAAATCATACATGGAAAGAAAGGAATGACTTCGGATTTTCTGGATCACAATGGAAAATAATCAGTTAGGCAGGTGAGTTTATATACTATGACTATACTTTTGTTTATTGGTCATACTATAACTCTGAACATTTTTGTACAGGGTAAGGCTCTAACTTTTTGAAGGCTGGCTGATTACATATTTATTTTTGGCCAGGATTGATCATTTATTTCTGTTTTAGGGGACACCTAAGGACATTCCTTGGCATGTACTTGTAGGATTAATACACAAGAAAAAGTGTGGAGCAAATGCAAAGATGAATAACAAGAGGAGACCTCTAAGAAAGCAGGCGTAAAGGTTAGAGTTATGGAGAGTAGCAATGATCAAAATTTGTTTACATATCATTACTGATTTAACCAACCTAGCATAAATCTGCATGGACAGCTTTTCCAACTTTTGATAGCAGACTGCACACCAGGAGAAAAAAGAACAAAACAAAACTTTTGATAGCAGACCTAAATAAGTCTCCAAAACCAAAGTGCAAGCACTTTCCTTTGTGCAAGCTATCTTGTCTCATCAAACATGCCTCAACTTGGCAAAACAATTAGGCCTATGCTGTGCCCCACTGCAGTACCTGAGTATGTCCGTTATAGATTGACATTATTCACCTATATGTTAAGTTAGTTACTTCAGCTTCTTATTATGCTTCAGTTTCTCAAACTAAATGCAATATTGTTACAAGGAAAGGAAAAGCGAATCTAGCATGATATGATTCTGCTAGTGGTAACTGATACCTTTTCTCCAAAGAAATGAAAAGGAAAGAAACCGAACATAGGCAAAATCTACGACGGTTTACTTGATGGAAAGCTGTGTGTGAGGGCCACATATCATCTTCACAGCTTCTGATATATCATTGTGTGTCAGGATCACATATGTTCCTCATAGCTTCTGATATATCCAGATCAAGTCACTTCTACAAAACAAACTCCAATACGAGACTCCAATTTGCGACTATTCTCACTCAGACAAAATCCTAAATAACATAAAGGGCCAACAAAAACATTATCATTTTTATTTATTTTTCTGTGTAAGTAATCACCAATTAATTTTAGTAATCCTCAATGACAACATTTCTATTTTGTTGATAGGTTTCTTATTGGTAGATATGACTTAGAGCTCTGATGACATTTCGTTCTCTATTTAACACAGATATTATGATGCGGGAGTTTATATTGTAAATTCACACATTAGGTATGCTCTGGTATTCAAAATTTTTTATCTACAACCAAGGTTCCTCCTCACCATCAATCCCGTTCAGAGATACCATATGACATGCACTCTGTAAGCAGTTCAAAGACACCGTGTGATATGCACATGCATTCATGTCATTTTGGATTTTTCGATGATTATATAACAGGATAGGAATATGCAGGAAATCTCTCTGATCAAATAAAACAAACAGACACATCCAAGAAAAAATTCACTGATTATGTTGAATGCCCCTCTAAGTCACCAGTCCAGCATGTCAATCCCAGATATGTTGCAGAAAAATAAGATTTACAGAGAGTAACACCAACTAACAGCAGAAATAAAAAGGAAAAGCCACATCACATAAACCTCAGATACAGTAATAAAAAGGAATCCACAAGTTCATTGAGAAAACTAAAACATGAAATACTCCTCTTATGTTTGTTCAACTCTAGCATATGAACGACTACGGCCATTTATTTCCAATCCCAGAACATGAAACTCTTTTGCAGTTGTATAATTTGTACTAATTTCAGCACTAGCCACTACAAAATTGAAGATGAACCAACTTAAAAAAACAAACAAGCAATGAATTTACTATTACAAGAGAATCCAAGATCGTCCCACGGATCCCTAAATAATAAAAATTACCTCCATACAGCGCAAAAATCTCATGAACACATAACAAGCAAAGGATAAATCATATAAACCTTGGAGACCCAGCATTCCGATTGCGATGAAGAATCCTAGCTCCACCGTCCTCACCACCATCAATCAGCTCTCTCAACCCTAGATTTCCACCCTTCCCTTCTTCTTCTTCCTCCTCCTCCTCCTCTTTTTCTCTCTCATCTCCACCCCGACTACGGGTCTGCAACCTCTCAAAATAGTTCCCATAAATATACTCAGGACTATATCCGTTCTCTTCATCAAACAACATAATATGTCCATGCCACTCCCAAACCCGATAATCAGACCCGGTCTCTTCATTGAACCCAACACAAATATGGTGATCCCCGATCGAGACAGCTTGTCCGGAATTGGGTTTGAGGGAATCGATTTTACCACTGATAATGATCTTAATTAGCTCCTTTTCGAGCTTGGACTCTTCTTTAGCGAGTTGGGTCTTGTTAGGGTTATCGAAATCATCGTCATCAGCATCGGAGAGGTTGTTGATGGTGTCATAGAGAAGATCTTCGAGGGATTGAGTGAGAAGGGGACGAGAGGTTGGATTGATTGTATTGGTACCAAGTTGGAGACGACCCATTAGGGTTTGGAGAAGGAGATTGTCGAAATTGGGCGTGGGGTTATTGAAAGAGCTCATTTTTTTTTCTTGATGGTGTGAGGGTTTTCGGTTTCGAAGTGGAATACAGGAGAACAGAGAGGGAGAGGGGTTTTAGATGGGAGAAAGAAGAGGGTTTACGAAATACAGTACTTATAAAAATAAAGAATAGAGAGAGGGTTTTTGGTTTTGGGATATTTCTGGGTTTCCCATTTGAGAAATTTATTTAAATAATATAACTTTTAAAAAATTATTACGAAATACAGTACTTATAAAAATAAATGACGAAGATACGTTATTGGAATATATCTTCAATATCATCTAACTAATTTATCACTTTCAGTAAACGACATAAATAATATCCACCATTTAATAATTTTATAAAACCAACTCCACCTCCATCTAATAATTTCACCTATACACACAAAAAGATCCCATGAAAGTTTGTCCATATATCACAATACACTCCTTTATATACCGAAATATCATTAATTCACAGAAGAATACTACTCTTTCAAACGCAGTAGTAGAGCTCTTTATGCAAGTTAGAAGCTAAAAAAAAGCTTATAGATCTAGAAGATCATCAACTCATTTTATTCAAGTTGATAGAATTTTTCATTTCTTTAACAAAAAAACTCAATTAAGACACATTTTAGTATGTTTTTTCATTAGTAATTGAAGTTTTTTTTTTATTATTATGTTAGTATTCATCATTCTAGAAAACTTTAAAATATTTGAGTTATGATTATTTGTAGTGTTTTTTTTTTAAATATTGGTGCTTGTTGCTAGTTTGTAATGTTTTAGATATGATTTATGTAAATTATGTAGTATATAATATGAGGTATTTAGTTTTTTTTTTTTTGTTATTATGTGAAATGTTTGTGCACAATACATATTTGAGAAAATGTTTTAGAGGAGTTTACATGGAAAGAAAATAAACATTGTGCCACTCAAAATTTTTACCTCATTGTATTAATTTTTTCTTTTTAGAAAACATTAGAATATTAATGTTGAGATAGTTTGTAGTGAGTTTTTCTTTAAATATTGATACTTATTGTTAGTTTATAGTGCATTAGTTTGTTCTGTTTAATATTTAAGTACAAGACTATTTAGAAAATGGGTGTTTTGTAAAGATCTTTTTTAAATAAAAGTTATTTTTTTTAAATTTAAAATTTTGTTTATATTGCCAAAATTTTTGAATTTTTTAATTCAATTATTTAAAAAAAAATTAATTTGAAAAAAATTTGTTTATGAAAAATGTAAATTTAATTTATTTTAAAAGAAAATATTTAAAAAAAATTTCAATTTTAATTTTTTGATTTTTTTACAAAATTAAGAAACTTTTAATTATTTTTAAATTAATAATTAAAATTTTAAACTTATTAAATTTTTTTTAGTAAATTATTTTTTCTATTTTTCTTATGTACACTTTACTTTTTTAAAAGAAAATTAAAAAAAAAACTATAAATACAAAAAAAGTTTTTTGTTTATATGGGAATAAAGTGAATATTGTGATGCAGTGTAAACGTTAAACAACTATTATTAACTGTTATTGGAAATTAGCTGATTATTTATTTATGTTACGAATAAGATAAGAATGAATGACTGTGAAAATTTTTATTTATGCATTTGAAACTATTGTAAGTAGCAACTAGGGATTAGAATATGATAGAGATACTATTAAGAGATTGAAAATGAAAAAGAATGCGAACTATACCAAATTCTTATATAGAATATGTAAGAGTATTGGAATCAATCCAAATGCAGTAGGGGTTGAAATAGTACATAGACATCCCGTTTTTCATATGGGCACAACATCTTACGTATTAATGGCAATTAGAGATAATGATGATGTGGAAAATATAATTGAAATAGCTAAATCCTCTAGAGAACATGGTATACAACTGTTGTATGTTAAGATATCATAAGAATTGAGGGGTCCCTCTCAATAATAGATGTTCTAAGAAAATAGGCATACGTATTCAACACCAAATAGAGAAGAGATGATGATCGAGCTGTCAATGACTAAAGCATTTGATCAATCACTTATGGAAGAGGTCCCATGCAATGATAAAGCTGAAATAGATAGAATGGTTACTCCAGTTTTGGAATAACTAGCTACATTTGAAATCTATATGGTGCATGTGGGGATAAAAATTGTAACAAACACATAAATGGAAATAAGTGTTGAGGAGAAAATTTCTAATGATAAAAGTTTTGAGGAAGAGTAGGAGGAGGGAAATGTAAATGTGAGAGATGATATGGTTGTAGGTGACTGTCTAATTGCACTAATGCACTTCACACAAGTAATAGATCACCTAGTGCAAGTTAAACCAACTTATATGGTAGCTAGAGATTTGGTCCCTATTACAATGTTGGTGATAATGATAGTTATATATATTTCAAATAGGAGCATAACGCAATATGTAGTAACTCGAGTAGTAATGAAGAATTCAATAAGGGCATGAGATTTAATACAAAGGCAGATGTTATTCAAGCCGTTAAGACATACCATGTGAAGAACCATTGTAGCTTCAATGTTGACAAATCTAATAGGTCCCTCTAGTTGGTTTACTGTTAAAAAAGGGACGATGGTTGTAAGTGGAGGCTTTGATCCTGCAAGAACAAATTATAGGGGTTGTTTGTAGTTATCAAATTTGAAGGTCCACTTACATACATCAATCTAATGATAAGTTAACATTACCTATAATTGGACTGCAATGTTCTTGCCAGCTGGTTTGTGAATTTTGTTAAAGATAATTATGATATAAAGGTTATTGAGCTTGCTTCTATTGTTGAATAGGAATTTGGTTATAAGATATCTAAGAGAAGGGTTTGAGAGGGCAAGAAAGGGGTAATTGAGCATGTGTACTAGAATTGGGAAAAATCTTATAATGAGTGTAAACACCCCATTTTTGACCCTAATAAGTAATAATGGTCAATTTTCAATTTTTTCAATTTTTACAATTTTCTCCTAATTTAGCAAAAATAGGAAAAATATTCAAAAAAATAAAATAAATAGGGAAAATATATCAATTTTGGAAAATAATTGTAGAAATAATAATAAAAGGAGTTAAATAATTTTTACAAATTTTTGGAATTTCAAAATAATATAAAAATAATAAAAATTATACTGCCTATATACAATTTGTGTAAATAAGAAAAATGAATAAGTGGACTAGCCCAGCTAGTTCGAGCCATGGCCTCGTGCATGCAGGGAAGGGGTCAGGTCAGCGGTTCGAAACTTAGGGGAGGTAGATTCTGCATTTTACTTGTTTTTCTTTTTGCTCAGGACACGTGTCAGCCAAATTTTAGATAACCAGCCAAACTAAGGCGTTATCCATTTAGTCTAGAGGCAAAAAATGGCGTCTTTCTTGTATATGTAGTTAAGTTTTCCAAACTTTACCACAAAGAGGAGCAGCTATAAATACCCCATTTTTTACCCTAATAATTAATAATGGTCAATTTTCAATTTTTATATTTTTTTCTCCTAATTTAGCAAAAATAGGAAAAATATTGAAAAAAATAAAATAGATAGGGAAAATATATCAATTTTCGGAAATAATTATAGAAATAATAATAAAAGGAGTTAAATAATTTTTACAAATTTTTGGAATTTCAAAATAATATAAAAATATTAAAAATTGTATTGCTTATATACATTTTGCATAAATAAGAAAAACGAGTAAGTGGGTTAGCCCAACTAGTTTGAGTCATGGCCTCGTGCGCGCGAGGAAGGGGTCAGGTCAGCGGTTTGAAACTTGGGGGAGGCAAATTCCACGTTTTGCTTGTTTTTCT
The DNA here is from genome assembly GCA_037954665.1 of Laguncularia racemosa. Taxonomy (NCBI): domain Eukaryota; kingdom Viridiplantae; phylum Streptophyta; class Magnoliopsida; order Myrtales; family Combretaceae; genus Laguncularia; species Laguncularia racemosa. The sequence goes on from JBBMOL010000036.1 coordinate 2,296,093, forward strand.
TTTTGCTCAGGACACGTGTCAGCTCGTGATTGGACGGAGGGAGCGCATGTGCCAGGCGTGTGATCGTCTTCAACCTTTGTCCGAGATCATCGCCGGCCGTAGAAAAATTCAAATCCGGCCGTTTTGATTCGATTTTTTACACAAATCCACTAAATCTTTAACTAAAACAAGATAAACATCATTCAAATGAAATCAAATCACAACGAAATCTAAGATTTACACGAATCAAAAGCAAATCGGAGGAGGGTTTCAACCGCAAATCCGATTCATCCCAATCGAAGGAAATCCGAGCTTATACAGCTTGATTTCTTGTGCCTATAAATAGAGCGTGATGTGGGGAAGCTAAAGCACAGATCAAAAGTGAGAAAAGAAAAGAAAATAAGAGAGATCGAAGCCTCGCTGGAGTTCTTCAAGCCGCGACCACCGACCAAGTTTCGAACCTCCACTAAGAGGCATTTTTGGAGATATTCACCATCACTATTGGATTCTCCACCTTCGAAAAGCTAGGAAGCGACCTCTCAACCTCTTTGAAAGTCGTCGAAATGCCACTACCAAGGACCTCCAACCGCCGTGATCGATCCGACCCAACTGACCCGACCCGGTTCGACTTGACCCATGCACCGTACCCGGATCCAGGTAAGTCGGAATTTTCATTTATTTATTTATTTATTTATTGTATTTTATTTATTTATTTACAATTCGAAAAAAAAGAAAAAAATAATATTAGGAAAAATGGTAGAATTTAGATTAGTTTATTATTTTAATGTTTAGTTTAGAATAGATAAAATAATAAAAAATTATAAAATTATAAAATGATAAAAAAAATAAAAATAGAAAATAATAATAATAATTAGAGGTAGGTTAATAATAGGGAAATCAAAATATTTTTTATCACTTAGAAAAATAATTTTCTAAAATAAATCCAAAATTGGTTTTTTTTCTTAAATTATTTTTTCAAAAATTAAAATAAAGCTTAGGCTTAGATTTTTTCCAAAAAAAATACTAAAATGGTAAAAAACGTAAATCTAGGGTATTTTCATAATTAAAATTAATCAACCCACTAAAGCTTTTATAAAAAGCGAACTACGACTTGTTTGATCCTAAATAGTAGGTACGTAAGTACCCGTTTGGGGCAATTCAAAAAAGAATAAAAAATCATTTTACATATTAGGATGAGTTATTTCTAATCAATAAGTAGAAACACAACAACAGTAAAAAACAAAATAAATAACAATAAAGGACATTAGGATAAGGTTTAGATTTAGATTTCAGAAGAATAAGGTGGTAACTTTAAGGTTTTAATAGGTTAGCCTCCAAATCCAGCAACTCTAGTGTTCTCTTTCCTTTTTCACAAAAATGAAAAGAGGAGATCTCGCTGACTAGTTGTCCGAATTAGGATTGATCAGCTCAATTAGTCCCAATTCAATAATCTTTTCCAACTTTAGCTGGGTGGCGACTCCAAAATAAGACAAAATTCCTAGTTCAAGTCGAGGACTTATATTAGATGAGTATAGGGTCTAGTATAAATCGGATTAGGAATGAAATAAAAAATAAAAAAAATTAGACTCGACAATGAGCTTCCTATACTACTTAATGCAATAAAATAATAATAATAATCTTGGAACATGAGTTGATTGCAGGTGGAAAAGATCAAATACTCCTAGAGTGTCCATCCTTAAATGGGTTTTTTGAGCGTTCGGGCCTTAGGTGGTAGCATTCAAATTCCTTAGATTTGTTGTCACTATTAACAACACTTTTTTATATGGCAAGTACACTCATAAGTTGTTGATTGCTTATAGCTTTGATGAAACCAACCACATACTTCCATTAGCATTTGCCCTCGTAGATGAGGAGTTAATTGAAACATAGGGCTGGATTTTAATAAAATTGAAGTAACTTCTTGTTGGTGATTGTTGTCAAGTCTAATTTTTAAAATTTTCATTATGTTCCTAATCTGATTCATATTGGATCATATGCTCATCCAATATAAATCCTCGACTTGAACTATGAATCTTATTATTTATTTGGAGTCACTACTCAACTAAAGTTGAGAAAAATTATTGAATTAGAACTAATTGAGCAGATTAATTCTAATTTAGACAACTAGTCGATGGAATCTTCTCTTTTTATTTTTATAAATGAAAAAGAAGAAAGGAAAACCAGAGATTCTTGACTCGGGGGCTATCCTATTAAAACTCTAAAGTCATCACCTTATCCTTTTGAAATCCGCGTCATATTCTGACATCTTTAAAAATTGCACTAATCACGATTTGAAAAATGATTTATTATTATTATTTTTAGAGTTACCCCATAAGGGTGCCTATGTACCCGCTATTCGGGATCAAATAAGTCATAATTCGCTTTTTATGAAAAAGCTTTAGCAGGTTTATTTAAGTTTTAATTATGAAAACACACCGGGTTTGTATTCATTATCATTTTCAAGATTTTAAAAAAACTTAAGCCTAAGCTTTATTATTTCATTTTCTAAAAGTCTTGATTTAAGGAAAATTAATTTTGAATTTATTTAAAAAAAAGGATTTTTCTAAGTGACAAAATAATTCATTATTAATTTTTAATTCATATTATTAATCTATCTAATTCTAATTTAATAATTAAATTTTATTTATTTATTTATTTTTATATTAAATTAAACATATTTATTTATTAAAATTCTAAAACCTAATTAAAATCTTAATTTTTTTTCTATTTGTGGATTACTGAAATTTTTTTTATTTCTAATAAATGAATATCTAAATTAAATGGATAAATAAATAAAAAAAAATCGGAAAAACCAATTGACCTAGATGCAGGTCGCGGGTCGGATCAGGTCACATTGGTCAGAGGATCCTCGTCGGCGGCATTCCGGTGGCTTTCGAAGGCAATTGAAGGTTGCTTCTAAGCTTTCTGAGGGTGGGTAATTCAACCGTGGTGGTGGATTTCTTCAGAAAGGCCTCTAAGTGGTGGTTCGTGGCTCAGTCGACGGTCGTGGCAAAGGGGGAACTCCGGTGAGCTTCGAAACCTTTGATTTTTCACTCTTTTCTCACTTTTGATTCGTGGTTTAGCTTCTCCCTATCGTGCTTTATTTATAGGCATAAAAAATCGAGCTGGATAAGCTCATATTTCCCTCTGATAGGCTAGAATCGGATTTGTGATTGAAACCCATTTCCGATTTGCTTTAGATTCATGTAAATCCTTGATTTTGTTAAGATTTGTGTTAATTGGATAATATTTATCTTATTTTAGTTAAAGATTTTTTGGATTTGTACAAAAAAATCGCATTAAAACGCCAGATTTCATTTTTCCCACAGCCAGCGACCGATTTGGACAGAGGTTGAAGACGATCACGCGCTCGGCGCATGCGTTTAACCTCTTTTATTATTATTTCTACCATTATCTTCCAAAATTGGGATGTTTTCCTATTTATTTTTTTTCAATTTATTTTTTTGCAAAATAGAAGGAAAATTGAAAAAAAATGAAAAATTAAACATTATTTATGATTAAGGGGCAAAAATGGGGTGTTTACAATCGTGAAGGTCGTAAAACCATTTATCTCATTTCAAACAAACACTCTAGCATCAAATTATAACTCGATGAGACCTCCAACAAATGGCGACCTCCCTTTGTAGTATAGAGGTTATGTATATAGTATATTGTGAGCAACTTTAACTAAGTTCACAAAGATATTTAATATAAGAAATTGGTCACTACCACAGGGATGCAGGCTCAAGTTTGAAAGCTAAACTCTTTAATGGAGTAGGTGAGGACAATTAAGCTTGATACCCCATTGTGATTTGATGATATGTTAGTAGAAAAGTGAACATTGGGTCATGACGGTTGCTACCACTTTAGGTACATGACATTGAACATCGTTGAAAGCTACAATTTGGTATTGAAAGGAGCTTGGGGGTTACTAATGGCTACTTTAGTTAAGGAGACCTTTTATAATTATGTGGGCTACTTTGTCAACAAGTGTTTAAAGGCACTTAAGAAAATAGTAAAGAATAGAATTTTCACCAAATATACAACCGAAATGATTGATAGATAGAGTTCAAGAGCTAGTGCCCATAAGGTTATTGATTATAGTAGGCAGGAAAGAATTTTCGAGGTGCTAACTAGCAATTGTCATGTAACAAGCGAGTTAAGGGGAGAAGGGCAGCCACATACTATTGATTTCACTCATTACATGTGCACTTGTCAAAAATGGAAAATATACTGGATCCCATGCTCACATGCATATGTAGTAGCTGCTTCCATTACGCTTGACATATTATCGATTATTCCGAATTGGTACAAGTGGACACATCAAGATTCAAGAACATATATATAGGACCCACTTCCTTTCCATAATCGATGAGCTTGATTTGGAAGAGGTAGACTTCCCAATACTTCGTGTAAACACCCCATTTTTGCCCTAGGAATCAATAATTTTCAATAATAATCAATTTTCAATTTTTCCTAATTTTTCCTTAATTTAGCATAAATAATAAAAATATTCAAAAAAATGAAAATAAATAGGAAAACACTTCAATTTTGAAAAATGATTTTAGAAATAGCAATGATGAATAATAAATAATTTTTACAAATTTTTGAAATTTCAAAAAATACAAAAAAATAAAAAAATTGCATCGCATATGTACAATTTGCGATGTAAATAAAATCGGGAAATTGGGCCAGCCCAGCTGGCTCGTGTGTGCGCATGGGAACCGTGTGAAGGCTGAAGGTCGCGAGTTCGAATCCCCCCGCAGGCGCTCGGCAACAATTTTTCGTTCTTTTCCCTGGAGCTGCCACGTGGCAGCATGTGATTGGCCGAGGGAAGTCACGCGCGTCGCGCGTGATCGTCTTCTTCGCGAGCCCTGCCGGAGAAAAAAATTCGACAGAAGTCCGACGAAGGCGAAATCGGCCGTTTTCTTTTTAATCTTCTAGATTAAAGTCGAGATAAGGCCAAATCCATCAGATAAACCAAAGGAGCACAAGAGATTAACATCAAATCGCCGGGATAAAATCGAATCTAAGAAACGGAAAAATATGGGTTTATCTAAATCGGCCGATTCGAGCTTATCCAAGAGGAGTTCGAGGTGCCTATAAATAGAGGAGAACAGGAGGAAGCCAGAGTACGAAGAAACACGAAGAAAAAGTGAGAGAAAGAGAGAGGAAGGAGCAAATCGGAGTACGCCGAAGAAGCTTGGAGCCGCGACCATCGATCGGAGTTGAGCCGCCGCAAGGAGACGATCTGGGAGTAAACCGCCACCACCATCGGATTCAGCACCCTCAAGAAGTTAGGATTCGACACTTCACCCGCCGCAAACGACCGCCGGAACGCCGTGAACGAGCCAACCCCGCCGCCGTCTCCGACCGATCCGACCCGACCCGACCCGCGTAGTGACCCGGATCCAGGTAAGTCGGATTTTCCATATTTTTTATTATTATTTATTTTGTTTATTTGATTATTCTGAATTTATTTATTTATTATTATTATTTTGTTAGCCATTTATTTATTTATTTGTTTATATTTTCAATAAATAGGAAAAATATAGAAATTAGATTTTTCTAGAATTAAGAAAAATGTAAATAAAAATAATAAAAATAAAAAATAAATAAATAAAAAATAGAATAAAATAATAAAAAATTAGGAAAAATAATAATAAAACTTTAGATTTCAAAATAGGATAGATAATAACTTAGGATAAAATGTTCTAGCATAAAAATTACAAAAATTTATAAAAATCACAAAAACTTATAAAAAATCACAAAAATCATAAAAATCATGAAAATTAATAAAAATTTAAAAATTATGAAAATAGAAGAAAAATTAAGTTTTAGCACCTAGAAAAATCTTTTTTCTTCAAATAAATCCAAAATTGATGTTTTCCCAAAAAAAATCATTTTAAAATCAAAGCTTAGGCTTAGAAATTTTTAGAAAAATTCCAAAAAATGTTAAAGACATAAATCATAAGAAATTTCAAAATTAAAATTCACCAACAAATCTAAAGGTTTTCAGAAAAGCGAACTACGGCTTGTTTGATCCTGAGTAGCAGGTACGTAGGCACCCATTCGGGTCAACCCATAAAATGAATGAAAAATCATTTTCTCAAAATAATTCTCAAACATAATAAAAAGTAACAGAAACACAAATGAAACACATTTCTAAAGATAAACAATTTTGGGAGATTAGGTGGTAACCGTAAAGGTTTTAATAGGTTAGCCTCCGGACTTAGAAGCTCTGGTTTTCCCTTTTCCTCTTTTCACAAAAACGAGAAGAGGAAAGAACGACGACTAGTGGTCCAAATTAAGACTAATCCGCTCCTTTAGTCTTAATTCAATTTTCCCAACAAACAGTTGGGTGGCGACTCCAAAAATTAAACGAAATTCCTAACTCAAGTCGAGGATCTAGATTAGATGAGCATAGGGTCTAGTTTAGATCGGATTAGGAATGGGAATTCAAAAATTAGGATCGACAGGATGGCGACTCCACTGGGGACTCCATACCAGCAGGCTAGCCACCTGAATCTCTTCAAATCTTTATCTTAAAGAAATGTGTTTTTTAATTATTCTGTTGCTAACTTTTCAGGGTTTAGTTAGATTTTGTATTTTCTTTATCGTGGGGGTTTCTTGCATACATACATATGCTTGTGTGAGTAGATGCGGTCGGACCCGGACCGTCCTAGCAACCTAAGTCGGGGAGCCATTGTGTAGGTTTCGGGCGAAGTGAGTTGATTCACCGTTCGGGACCGATTAGGCTACCCCACCCTATGCTTCGATATGGCCTGAGATCCATTTCTTCGAGAATGCGGGAGGCCATAGAGCTCGGGAACCAGTTAGAACCCACCTACTTGCATACATGACATCGTAAGAAGGGTTGACAATTGGATGACAATGTAATGGTTTGTTATTTTGTCCTTGGAGTTCAGGACTATTTCCCTGTAACGTTTTCATAGTTCTTGTTGTAACTAGGCTGTTTCCTATTGTAATAGATGGCTAGCAGTGCAGTCAACCGCCTCCTCCGCAAAGAAATTCGGATGTACAAACCTTTGGACCCAAAATTGGTACTGGACCACTGGTTTACCTTGTATAACCCAGAGGAGTAAGCCTTTATCCAACAAAAGATCGGCCCCGTCCTCTCACTGACTAAGACAGAGGCGAATTTGCCTATGGTTCGGGCCATGCTCCAGTTATGGGAGATCGAGCCCGCAGCTTTCTTCATCGGACCGCATGAGATCACCCCTACCCTAGAGGAGTATACCCAGTTGCTACAGGCTCCAGCACTGACTGATCAGATTTACGCGCCAGACCTTGAGGCTGGGCCAGCTGGTACGTTCAGCAGACTACTGGGCATCCGCAAAACAGCAGTCAACAAAGCCTTGGCAGACTGTAACGGGTATTGCATACGCATGGATGATCTAGAAGCCTGGTTTATTGCCCGAGAAGACAATGGGGATAGAAAGGACATCCTGTGTGGGGACCCTCAGACTTACAGACAAAGAAGGGTGAAGGCTTTCATCTTGACAGCCTTCGCCACCATACTGTTCCCCACCGGAACTTTCTATATTCACTACCGGGTTGCAGAGCTGGTAACCCAATTCCTGGAGGGAAAATCTTACATCCCGGCTCTACTGGCTGAACAGATCCGAAATCTGAATTTCCTAAAGAAGAAGGGTCATGGGATCCTCCGCTCCAGCATCAACCTTTTGCTGATATGGTTCGTAAGCCACCTCAAATGCTTCGGGCTGAACATGGTCAGGAAAACCCTAGCCCAACAGGTGGATCTGGTGGATTCCTGTATAGAAAAGGTAAAGTTACCCGACGACATCACCAGCCACAATTGGGTAGATCTTCTTAGAAGCCTTAGCGCCGAAGATATTCTATGGACAGCCAGGTGGAGTTGCTGCAATAAAATCATCTTGACTTGCAGTAATTTCCAAGTAGTGCCGTTAATCGGGATCAATGGATGTATTGGATATCACCCATTCAGTGGTCCGCCAATTCGGTACTATCCAAGACATAGTTTATCGGCCTTCGCTCGAAGCAGTCACCTTTGAGTATCAAGATCCAAACCTGTTGGTATCGAAAGCCCGAATGTGGACCTAGGAGAGCTAGATGGCGAAGTGGGAAAACACCGAGCCACCAGAGAGTTTGTAATCCGCCAGCTATACCAGACAGGGGAAAGAGCATATCGGGTTCCAGACGTCACCCAGCCAAGACCAGATCAGATCAATCCAGAAACAGAAATCTACCTGGAGCAGGTCAAGGCCCGGATGGAAGTATACTTCGAAGCTGCAGATTATAAGAAAGACATCTGGAAGGGACGCTTCAAGGAATCCGACCAAAGAAACAAAGCCTTAAAAGCACGATTGGAGAAGTGCCAAGCCAAAGTCCAAGAACTAGAAGCCGTCATCAATGAGGAGACTAAGCCTCCACAACAGAAGGCTAAAAGAGCTAGGAAATAGATCATTATTTGTAATCTTTATCGAACTCCAAATTTTCAATATTAATAAAAGTGAAGTTTCAATATTACATTGTCAATCAGTTGTCAGCCCTTCTACTTTTAGCATCCGTGTGAGCATCTTGTGTGAGCATCTTGTTTACATATTTATATCCGTATGAGCATCTGGTTTGCATATTTACTAAAAAATAAGAACAATAAAGAAAAATAAAGAAAAGAAAGAAAATTGAAGAGTTACTAACAATAAGAGATCTTTTCGAGGTCCTAAAAGTTGCTTATAAATGGTCAGCTTAACCTAAAGCTCATAGTCACTTGCTCTAAACATAAAACCAAGGACCTCTATAACCAACTTAAAAGACCCCATTCACTTCAAAAGGTCTCCTCATATCTTGAATGTCCCGACATACTCCAATCCTAAAAGCTGCACTTGAAGTTTCCTTTCCATCAAAAGTCATCTAAACCAGACACATATTTTTTTTAGTACACTTTCAAAGTAGCTATGGTCAATTATCAATGAGGGTATAAAGAAGACTACTCCAAATCCTTGAGTCTTAAGACCAAATCACTTGGACACCATGAAGTGGAGAACATAGGCAAAGTTAATAAAATGGAAGGGTATCTTGGTTTAAAAGGTTTAAGATGACAAGAGGCAAACCATGTCCCAAACACTAACCCTTAAACACTTGAGAGTTGAGTGTTATTAATGTGAGGTTTTGGACTCATTCCTTAAAGGAGGTCTATCTTGAATTTGATACGTTAAATCAAGATAATGTTAGGCATTCATCTTTGCTACCCTAAACACAATCATCCTTTGATAAACAAGAGTTTCAAAATTGAACCTCACCATCAACCACCCCACGATGGAATACTTGGGAAGATAGAGACATCAATAGTGCTTGCCCTAGTTGCAACAATTTAAAATGTTAGCCATAGATAATTTATTTGAGATGAAGAGAAGTCCACATTCTGAAAAAAATACACATAAACCATATGAAATGATCACCATTGGGCCCAAAAGAAGAGAAAGAAAAAGAAAAAAGATGGAAAAAGAGAATGAATGAAGAAAAAATGATGAATGAATGAATGAAAGAAAAATAAAGAAAAGAAAAAGAAAAGAAGAGAAATGAGAAAAGCCTACGAATGTAACTAAACCTATAAAAGCCCAACAACACTTGAAAAATACCAGGGCCAAATACGAGAGTAGTTCAAAGATATACTACCCTTTTCGAAGACTTCTCCAAATCATTGAAAATAACTTATCTTAAGCAAAAATTGCTAGGGCAAGTACTATTCTAGTTCTTTTTTCTCAAGGTTTCTTGACTTGCAAACCTACGTTGAAATGATGATTCTTTCAAAATAAACCTTAACATACTTTTCTGAAACCAACAACCAAAGACCCTAAATTGCATTACAAGTATCAAAAAGTCCTAACGGATTGATTAAAGCGTATTACTTACAAGAAAGACCATAATTTTTGGAATAGAAGTCAAGAGTGACATCTAAGCCGAGAGATTGTAAGGAAGTCCTCTTAGATTAAACCAATTAAAAACAAGATATCCAGTTATAAATGGAATGAGGGAATTTACTCATTGGCATTGTTTAACCTTAAGTACTGATGTTCCCCAAGAAGAAGATATGAGTCTTGATTACAAGAAACCCCTCAAGAGATGATTGATTAAGCTAAGACAACACTTTGTTTCTAGGATTAAACTAAAACCTCTAAGAAAAATGAGGCAAAAGAGTAAGTGATTATTGAGCAGTAGGGAATGCTTACCCTTTATTTGTATTTTTAGGAGCCTTGTCAGATTCTTTACTCGTTAGCAATGCTCACTAAAAAAAAGGAACACTTTAATATTTTGCCACATTATCCTTAGGTTTCAAAAGACCATTTTTCCTTGAAAGTTTGCAAAAAAATTTTAGTTATCACTTGTTCAGAAGTCTTAAGTCATCTTGCATTTGATTGTTATTGAAAAAAAAAATGAATAAGATTCTCACTTAGGATATTCTTCCTTTAATAGGGTAGTCAGCCAAAAAAAAAAAAGGGGGGGGGGGGGGGTGCGCACTTCCCTAGGTCTTTCTAGGTTAGGCAGCCCATAGGGGGCCCTTTCCTAAAACTTTCCATTCTAAGTTAAGCAGCCCATAGGGGGCCCTTTCCTAAAACTTTCCATTCCAGGTTAGGCAGCCTATAGGGGGCCCTTTCCTAAAAATTTCCATTCTAGGTTAGGCAGCCCATAGGGGGCCCTTTCCTAAAAAAATTTCCATTCTAGGTTAGGCAGCCCATAGGGGGCCCTTTCCTAAAACTTTCCATTCTAGGTTAGGCAGCTCATAGGGGGCCCTTTCCTAAAACTTTCCATTCTAGGTTAGGCAGCCCATAGGGGGCCCTTTTCTAAAACTTTCCATTCTAGGTTAGGCAGCCCATAGGGGGCCCTTTCCTAAAACTTTCCATTCCAGGTTAGGCAGCCCATAGGGGGCACTTTTTGAGACAAGTCTAATTCCAGGTTAGGCAGCCCATAGGGGGCCCTTTCCTAAAAACCTTGTTCTCAGGGTCAGCCCATAGGGGGCACTTTTTGAGACAAGTCTAATTCAAGGTTAGGCAGCCCATAGGGGGCCCTTTCCTAAAAATTTCCATTCTAGGTTAGGCAGCCCATAGGGGGCCCTTTCCTAAAAAAAATTTCCATTCTAGGTTAGGCAGCCCATAGGGGGCCCTTTCCTAAAACTTTCCATTATAGGTTAGGCAGCCCATAAGGGGCCCTTTCCTAGAACTTTCCATTCCAGGTTAGGCAGCCCATAGGGGGCCCTTTCCTAAAAACCTTGTTCTCATGGTCAGCCCATAGGGGGGCACTTTTTGAGACAAGTCTAATTCAAGGTTAGGCAGCCCATAGGGGGCACTTTTTGAGGCAAATTTCCATTCTAGGTTAGGCAGCCCATAGGGGGCCCTTTCCTAAAACTTTCTACCTCAAGGTTAGCCCATAGGGGGCACTTTTCGAGGCATTTTATCAAAGGTTAGTCAGCCCATGAGGGGCACTTTCCTAAACCCTCCCGATTAGTCAGCTCTCGGGGCACTTTTCGGTCATATTTCTTTCCAAGGTTGCAAGTCTGATAAGACGCTTCCTATCATCATTTCTCATACATTTCTACTCAAAGCTTGAGATATGTCCTGTCGCCAATTAGTTAGCTCATAAAGCACTTTTTGGAGAAGGAACATTACCTTGAATCATTTGGAACATATTCAAATCGTAGGATTATCAGCTCTTGGGGCATTTTCCTACCAAAACCTAATTTAGGAGGCCAAAAATGGCGTCTTTTGTTTGTCTTTGTAGTTAAGTTTTTCAAACTTTACTACAAAGAGGGGCAGCTGTAAACACCCCATTTTTGCCCTAGGAATCAATAATTTTCAATAATAATCAATTTTCAATTTTTCCTAATTTTTCCTTAATTTAGCATAAATAATAAAAATATTCAAAAAAATGAAAATAAATAGGAAAACACTTCAATTTTGAAAAATGATTTTAGAAATAGCAATGATGAATAATAAATAATTTTTACAAATTTTTGAAATTTCAAAAAATACAAAAAAAATAAAAAATTGCATCGCATATGTACAATTTGCGATGTAAATAAAATCGGGAAATTGGGCCAGCCCAGCTGGCTCGTGTGTGCGCATGGGAACCGTGTGAAGGCTGAAGGTCGCGAGTTCGAATCCCCCGCAGGCGCTCGGCAACAATTTTTCGTTCTTTTCCCTGGAGCTGCCACGTGGCAGCATGTGATTGGCCGAGGGAAGTCACGCGCGTCGCGCGTGATCGTCTTCTTCGCGAGCCCTGCCGGAGAAAAAAATTCGACAGAAGTCCGACGAAGGCGAAATCGGCCGTTTTCTTTTTAATCTTCTAGATTAAAGTCGAGATAAGGCCAAATCCATCAGATAAACCAAAGGAGCACAAGAGATTAACATCAAATCGCCGGGATAAAATCGAATCTAAGAAACGGAAAAATATGGGTTTATCTAAATCGGCCGATTCGAGCTTATCCAAGAGGAGTTCGAGGTGCCTATAAATAGAGGAGAACAGGAGGAAGCCAGAGCACGAAGAAACACGAAGAAAAAGTGAGAGAAAGAGAGAGGAAGGAGCAAATCGGAGTACGCCGAAGAAGCTTGGAGCCGCGACCATCGATCGGAGTTGAGCCGCCGCAAGGAGACGATCTGGGAGTAAACCGCCACCACCATCGGATTCAGCACCCTCAAGAAGCTAGGATTCGACACTTCACCCGCCGCAAACGACCGCCGGAACGCCGTGAACGAGCCAACCCCGCCGCCGTCTCCGACCGATCCGACCCGACCCGACCCGCGTAGTGACCCGGATCCAGGTAAGTCGGATTTTCCATATTTTTTATTATTATTTATTTTGTTTATTTGATTATTCTGAATTTATTTATTTATTATTATTATTTTGTTAGCCATTTATTTATTTATTTGTTTATATTTTCAATAAATAGGAAAAATATAGAAATTAGATTTTTCTAGAATTAAGAAAAATGTAAATAAAAATAATAAAAATAAAAAATAAATAAATAAAAAATAGAATAAAATAATAAAAAATTAGGAAAAATAATAATAAAACTTTAGATTTCAAAATAGGATAGATAATAACTTAGGATAAAATGTTCTAGCATAAAAATTACAAAAATTTATAAAAATCACAAAAACTTATAAAAAATCACAAAAATCATAAAAATCATGAAAATTAATAAAAATTTAAAAATTATGAAAATAGAAGAAAAATTAAGTTTTAGCACCTAGAAAAATCTTTTTTCTTCAAATAAATCCAAAATTGATGTTTTCCCAAAAAAAATCATTTTAAAATCAAAGCTTAGGCTTAGAAATTTTTAGAAAAATTCCAAAAAATGTTAAAGACATAAATCATAAGAAATTTCAAAATTAAAATTCACCAACAAATCTAAAGGTTTTCAGAAAAGCGAACTACGGCTTGTTTGATCCTGAGTAGCAGGTACGTAGGCACCCATTCGGGTCAACCCATAAAATGAATGAAAAATCATTTTCTCAAAATAATTCTCAAACATAATAAAAAGTAACAGAAACACAAATGAAACACATTTCTAAAGATAAACAATTTTGGGAGATTAGGTGGTAACCGTAAAGGTTTTAATAGGTTAGCCTCCGGACTTAGAAGCTCTGGTTTTCCCTTTTCCTCTTTTCACAAAAACGAGAAGAGGAAAGAACGACGACTAGTGGTCCAAATTAAGACTAATCCGCTCCTTTAGTCTTAATTCAATTTTCCCAACAAACAGTTGGGTGGCGACTCCAAAAATTAAACGAAATTCCTAACTCAAGTCGAGGATCTAGATTAGATGAGCATAGGGTCTAGTTTAGATCGGATTAGGAATGGGAATTCAAAAATTAGACTCGACACTTCGTCAAAGACGAAAACTTGCATAGAAAAAGGGGAAATCTATGCGTAAAAGATACTACATAAAGATGGGTATTAAGAAGCATCAAGATAGAATTGTATGTGGACTTTGCTAATAGGAAGGGCATAACAAAAGAACATATTTGCATAGAAACAAGAATGGTAATTGATGAATTATTGTATACATAAATAATTAACAATCAACTTAGTCTTGTATATTTATGACGTTGAACCATTATTTCTACAATGTCAACAATTTTGGTATTCCATTATGCAAATTAAATGGAGTTCAGACCTTTTAATCCATACATTTTGACATAACAGGATAGATATTATTCACAGACCATTTGGGATGGAGAGGTAAAACATAAGCAACTGGTAAAATTTATGAATTTAAGTTCCATTTTTTATGCTATAACATTTAACTTCTTCGCTTTTATGATTAATCATGGCTTGTTGTTTAGCATCGCAAGTTATCACTTTGGCATGATGAGAACATTATTTTGGTACATCCACGGATGGAGCCATATTTGTAGTTGACAAGTTTCTTGGGTGTGAGCCACTTGCCCTTTATACAATTCGATTGGCATATGATCATTGTCATGGTTGAGAGGTGAAGGCTAGAGACTCATACGTTTCGCATGCCTACTAGGGAGGTTACTATTTCTCTATAGGACATTAAGGTCTTGCTAAGCTTTCCAATTAATGATTAGATAGTGATAGGGAGTAGTTCTCTCAATTGAATTGTCACGTGTGAAAGATTGCTCAAGGTGAAACTAGGGTCAAGCAGTAGGGTAGGGGGGATGCATTAGTTTGATGTGACTTTGGGATAAGTTTTGGGTCTTGCTAGAAGATGCAGATGTTGAGCAAGTTGCACGTTATATATGTGTGTACATCTTGCAATCGTTGGGAGGATTCATCTTCACCAAAAAATTGAACTCCCTTGTCCATAGAACGTTTTTGCCATTATTGGAACACTTTGATCTCACAAGCATGTACGATTGGAGGTTTGTATGTTTAGCTTGATTGTATCGCTAGCTGTGTGTTACATCTTCTTCAGCAACTCATGTGATGAAAGGGGAAGTGATATTCCATCAAGTGTGAATATGGGATAGATTCTCACATATAGTGTCCGTTAATCGCCATGGATTGGTTGCAAATGCACAAATGCCCTTAGCTCTACGATGGAGAATTAGTTGAGACACTAGGTATCACCCAACTCATGTTATTGCCGCTTATTAGGATACATTAAATAGGTAGATTATTAATCAGATATTTCTTTGACCTTTTTCAGTTTACCATTTGATTATATGTTTTATTATGTCTAACTTTTACTTACTATCTTTTACGTTTAGTTAGAGCCATACATAGAAAATCTAATTCACATCCTACCCCCCTTCTATAGAGTAGATAGACACATTTGGATTGCTCAGGTATTACTCATATGCTTCCACATAGTTAAGTGGTATTTTTTAAATTGTGTTGCCAAACGGTTTGGGGGTTTCCAATATATCTCGCAAGATGTTAATACATAACTCGAGCTCAATTAGATCGACTTGTGTAGGAAGGTTGACATAAATTGGCCAGTACAACATGTACCTTATATTGCCTTATGGGACGAGCAATTAGCCTAGGTGGTTCATGTAGATAACCCTTCTAGGGTTAAGTAAAGGTATATGAGATGGTATAGATATCAATTATCGGTATGTAAGGTGTACATGAGCTATTCTTGGACATTTGGTAAGTAAAATGTCAAAACTAATTGGATGATGTATTGCATAGCCAATAATAATTCATTTTATAGTATTTTGTTCGTATAGGTTGATATGTTCCAACAAATCTACTTATCCCTTGATCATGTTGTAGTTATTGCTCTAGCTGATTATGGTCTTTAGTTTCTACATGATCACTGGGTTTGGGGGGGTAGGCTCATCAAGATTAGGGCTTAGAGGTTAAAGCAAAAGTTTAGCATGCTAGCATTTGGCAATAGCAGTAGTCACCTCCTACACATTGTAGTATCAAAGGGCTTAGGCAATCTCGTAACCAGGTTCAATTGTAAGAATATGGAGTATAGGCCTAACAGTTCTCACCCAATGCCAATGAGATAGTCAACAGTTTAGCTCCATTGCCTAGTACTTATATCACAGTACATTGTCATTCTATCATTGGTCCCTTCCTTATACCACCCGCTCCACATAAGAAACGCCTAAATAGGCAAACAATATATCAAAGTGAATCTTTACAACCTGTTACAAAGTAAAGTCTAGTGTCTCCCTTTGATTTCAACAATGCCCTCTAGCACCATCCAACATAACAGTTACAAGTAGAGGTGTGCAAGTGGGTTAGGGTTCGCGGGCTGACTCGTTTAACTTGTTTTTAAATAGCCCGACTCGTTTAACCCATAGGTTAATGCAGGTTGGCTCACATGCCTAATAAAAAAAAAAAAAAAAAGAAATCAAGACAACGGCACACAGGCTGTGTGACACAGCATGACAGCTGCAGAAGGAACAATTCATGCAATCCACAGTTCGCACTCCACACTCCGTAGATCTACTAACCTTAACCCTAAGCAAAATAGAAGAAACATTGAAACAGCACACTTGAGTCTTGACAGCAGCAGGCCATAGCCACTCCGCGTCCGCACGCAGTTGTAGATCTACGGTAGCAAGCAGCTAGAAGGAACAACAACAGCAAGTAGCAGGCCACAACCACTCCACGTTCTCATACAGTCGTAGATCTACAGTAGCAAGCAACTAGAAGGAACAGCAACAACACACAACACTATATTACAGTAGCAGGTCTCTCGACAGTCGGCCCTTGCAGTCGCAAATCACAATAGTAGACTGCTCATCTGTCATCCCTCTTGTCGTCCAGTGCCGGTCGTTCAGTTTGTTGCTGTTATCTTCCGATCATCTCGTTGCTGTCGTCTTCCGGTCATCCCCTTCTCACTCGCAATCTTCTGGTCGTCCTCGTCCCTGTCTTCGCTCTCGTCGTTTGGTTGTCTGCGTCCCTCGTTCGTCTCCTTGCACTTCGCTCAGAGTCACAGTCGTCCGATCTCTGATCATCCGTCTCTTCGCTGGCGTGTCATCTCACTCCTTGTAAAAATACTGTTTTTTTCCCGTCCTACTCTTGGTCTTGATGGTAATTTCATAGGAGAGCTGCTATAGTATTTACATTACATCTACTAGGTGTTGGATTAGATGCATAATAGTTTTCTGATAAGAACTTGGCAATCCGACGTTTCAACTTCCAATTTTAATGCTGGGAATTGAAGAAAGTATTTCCTAAACTCCATGTGCGCTTGGGATGATGGTGCAATTGCTAGTGAAGTGGCAAGATGTTTGTTTGTATCTTTATCATGTAGTTTTATATGCTGTCCAAAGATATGTTATTGAACAGCTAAGAGAAATGCAATTGCTCCAAATAATGGCCCATCAGAGGCAATGTGCCAATGTCATTATTCATAGAGTATAAATCATCAAAGTAGTGGATGTACTTCTAAATTGGGTAAATTGTTGCATTATTTCAATTATTAAAATACAATTAGTCTTTTTAGAAATGAGAGTACAAATATAAAATCCTATCATTGCTAGTACGTGTTCTATTATGTTAAATGTGAATGATTTGGCTATGTTTTTTTTTTTTTTACTCTCATTCATTGTAATAGATATTAATTGCTTACATCTTCCTTTTTATATTTTCAGAATGGATTGTACTACTTGTACTAGTGAGGATAATACTATTCAATGAATTAATGTAGACGATGAGTCGGATGCTCATGGGGGTGATTCCATTATGCCATCCAATACTATTGTGGGAACATCTCTCGACTCCCAAGAACCTAAAGGTAAGAGACTTAGAACAAACACTTCTACAGTTTAGGATGTTTTTACAAAAATAGGAGTAGGAAAGGATGGTAAAGAAAGAGCAAAATGCAAAGGATGTAGGAAAGAGTATGTGATTGGTGGTTCTAAATATGGGACATCAACTTTAATTTGACATATGAATAAGTGTCGTTTGCTTCCCAAATATCTGGATGTGAGTGATATGATAATTGATCAGTTTGGAAAGTTAAAGTCAAGAAATGTAGATTACAAAGTTGCTCGTGAAATTTTGTTAATGGCGATAATTGAGCACAATCTTCCTTTCTCATTTATTGAATATAGGAGACTTGTACAATTGATAGAGCATTTCTGTCCTGATTATATTCCCATATCTAGGAAAACAACTACATTTGATATTTGGAAATTGTACTTGGGTGAAAAAGATAATTTGAAATTTTTTTTGGGAAAAAGTCATGGTAGAGTTTGCTTGACATTTGACTTATGGACAACTTCCATGAGTGAGGGTTATATGTGTTTAACTGCACATTTTGTTGATAATAATCGGAAACTTCAAAATAAAATTTTTTCTTTTTGCCATATATCCCCTCCTCACTTAAGAGTTGAATTATCAAAAAGGATGTTTGATTTTTTGAAAGATTGGGGTATTGATAAGAAAGTTTTCAGTCTTACCTTGCATAATGCATCTGCGAATGATTGCATGCAAAATCTCTTGAAAGATCAGCTTAGGTTACAATGTAGTTTGTTGTGCGATGGTGAATTTTTTCATATTAGATACTGTGCTCATATTCTTTATCACATTATAAAAGAGGGCTTAATAGTAGCCAAGAGGCTTTACATAAAATAAGAGAGAGTGTAAAGTATATTAAAGGGTCAGATAGTAGAATGGAACATTTATGAGAATATGTTGAACAAGTCACTAATCTTGACACCGGTGTTGGTTTACATTTGGATGTGGCTACTAGATGGAATTCTACTTATCTAATGTTTGATAGTGCTCTCAAGTATCAACGAGCTTTTTCTTATGTTCAACTAAATGACTCAAATTATAAATACTGTCCATTAGTGGAAGAGTGGGAAAGAGCACAAAAATTGTGCAAGTTCTTGAGTCCTTTTTACACCATCACAAATTTGATGTTGGGTTCTTCATATCCAACTTCAAACTTATATTTTTTACAAGTGTGGAGGATAGAATGTTTATTGAATGAGAATTTAGCTAGTGAAGATTTTGTCATAAGAGATATGTGTGTTAAGATGAAAGAAAAATTTGACAAATATTGGAGGGAATATAGCATTATCCTTGCACTTGGAGTTATACTGGACCCGCGAATGAAGTTCAACTTTTTAAGGTTTTGCTTTAATAAGATTGATCCACTTATATGTGAAGAGAAGCTAGTTAAAATAAAGGGCAAGTTGTATAAACTTTTTGAAGAATATGACAAGAACAAGGCAAAGAAAGCACATTCTAGTAGCTCTCAAGTTAGTTCTTCTCGAGCTCAACAAACATTTGGAAGTAAGAGTTTAGTTGAAGGACTTAAAGGAAGCATGGGATTTGGAAAAAGTTTGGGTATCAGTTTTGCTACTCTTGATGTAAGTTAAACACTTAGTTTCAATTATTTATTTATTTATTTTATAATATTCTACTTTTAATGATTAATTATCATTACTATTTTTTTGCCTAATGATGTAGGAGTACTGTCAAGTTGAGGTAGAGGCAACCAGTAAGTCATCCTTAGACCTATATCTAGATGAATTAGTATTGGATATGAACTTTTATTTAAAGTTGGATATATTAGATTATTGGAAGACTAAACATCAAAGGTATCCGGATTTGTGTATAATGGTTTTTGATGTGCTTAGTATTCTAATTACTACAATAGCATATGAGTCTACATTTAGTATTGGCGCTTATGTCCTTACTAAATATCACAGTTCTATGCTTCCTGAAAATGTGGAAGTTTTAGTTTGTACTTGCAATTGGCTATAGGGATTTGATTGGGAAGGTAACTATTTCATTTTTATAAAATTTTGTCATAATGTATTATTTTAACCTTTTAATAGTTCCATCTAATTATGCGTGTTATTTGGTGAATTGTAGATGAAGGTAAACAAAGTCTTCAAACAACATTGTCAAAGGAAGATTCAAATGTGATTGTTGATGAAGAATGATTATTGTTGATGTAACTAATTTATGGCCATTCGTATTCCTATTTGACATGAAATTTCTGTAATGGTTATCTTTGTTATCTTGACTTGACTATTTTATTTTTGGTTTGATGTTTGAAAATTCTGATTTTAATCTTCACATTTAGTGTATGAACTTCCAATTTTACTTAGTATTTCAACAAGACTTTATTTGATTTTTTTATCTCATAACATATAGTACATAAATGATATAATAGAAGGCAATGTAGGAAATTTTTTCAAAGTTTTGCTTTTGCCATTAATTAATTTTGTTTTCTTTTATATAAACTCATTTTATATTTTAATCCATCAACAAAAAAAAGGGTTAAACTGGCTGGGTTAGTGGGTTAATCCATTTAACCCATCAATTAGGCTGGGAAAGTATATTAAAGGGGCTGTAAAAGTGGGTTAAACGGGTTGGAAAATTGGGTTGACCCGATTAACCAATCAAATGGTAAAAGTGGGTTAAACAGGCTGGGTTAGTGGGTTAGCCCATTTAACCCACTAACCTGCATGGGTTGGGTTGGGCTAGCAAATTATGGCCCGTTTAACCTACGGGCCAAGGTGGGCCGAGTCGAGTTGGCCTGTTTAACCCACTTGTACGCTTGTAGTTACAAGCTCCTACTGCTCTAGATCTTAGGTCGGCTAGAGACCATATAAACACATTTTTGCGGCTTGCACAATAATTCAATAAGAGAAGGAACAACAAAGGATAGCATACTATTTTATATCTTTTGCTATGTAAATTTTTCATCGATATTTGTGACTCATGTATATATAATTTCAACACATTATTCCAATTTTTTTCCCATTCAATGTTGGATACTTACTTCTTACTGCTCTTCACCATTTTGTATATATTTTCTTCTTAATTGCATTTTTTTTTTCAAATTATACACTTTTCAATGAAGGTTCCAGTTTACATATGAAATTGTGATTTACATAGAAGTTGGAATTACAAAGTTTGACAATTACTACAACATGGTTTGGAGTTTTTAGTCTTAACATGAATAATTTTTTTTAGTTTCAATTGCTAGTAAAGGATTCTTCATTCAACAACTCCATGAACTCTTTACTTGACTTTAAACAAGGGTACTTGGCAAGTTTCAACAATGCTATAAACTCCATACAAAATTACTAACTTTTCTTCATCCATCTTGGCTATCTTGAACTTATGAATAAGTTTTGGGCTACTTTCAATTTTTTGCTTACTACTAGGACTTTCAGCAATAATTCCTATGCTTAATCAAATAGCCTTTGTGACCTTCACTTCATAGCCCGCTTTAGGCATTTCTATGGCCCTTTGTTGAGCATTTGAGAGTTTATTTCTCAAGACGTGCCTTTATTTTTACCGGTGGATTGGCATACTTATTGTGTGTGAACTTTTTTTTTTTTTTTGCGCGATTCCTTTGTTCACTAGTGGATTGGCATACTTCACGAATCATGTATTTATTAAAAATTAAAATATATAGGTCACTTGTTTACAAAAGAACCAAAATATATATTATGTTTTTATAATTTTTCCTTAATTTAATTGCTAAAATTCCAATGCTAAGCTTATTTACAAAATCTAGCATTATGATCTAATTACATTATAGTCCCATTTAGAGGTAAGTCAAAATAAGTATTTTTTTTTGTTTACCTTCCTTCTGTAATTTTTGCGGCATATCAATTATCAATAACATATAAATAATTTAATCAAAATACAATAATCTTAAAGACAAAAAATAGTTTATTATACTTAATATCTTCATCTACAAAATCGATATAATGTATTAAATGCGCATTTTGAGTACACACCTTCACCATCTATTTTTGTAATATCTTCCCTAAGGTATTCTATTTCATGATTAAAATTTTCCAAATTATATTATTTAAGTGGATTCCTTAAACCTATTTGCTCTGTTCTGTTGTCATCTTGAGAGTTATAATTATTAGCGAAGACATTCGGGAGGATAAAATGCTCAATATGTCGTCAACAACTGTTCTTGTTATGTTATGTTTACCTTAACGAAAAAACCTTCTCCTATAATTCTAGTCCACAACTAATTCTTTTGGACTGACATCCAATTCGGTTAAATCTTAAAGGATACTTGATTTGATTGAAACCTAAGAAGTGATATTTTTGCTAAGACCTTTGTAGTTTAGTGGTATGGATATTGGTCTCTTAGGTGCGATGGACTGGATTCGAATCCTCTTTCTCTTGTTATTGTAATTATCAAAAAAAAGAAGAAGTGATATTTCTTCAAATGAGGTAAGTTTAGATATTGATTTTAGCACCCTATACAATTTTGATTAGTAAGGAGGATTGAGATTCAAGTACTCAATAAATTTGAAAGATGCATAACACTTTTGAAATGATTATATAAAATTCTAAACATAGACAAAAATTACTATTTCCCATAAAGTATGAATGTTGAAATATTTTAATTAATTATGAATTAGCTTATTGGTCATGTATGGAGTCGTATTAGGTATCTTTTAATGTAGTTAGTCGATAATTATGTACATTAAGATATTTAATGATTTTGGGTCAACTTTTGGGGACATATATTTCTCTATTGGGTTAGGTTTAGGTTTTAAATAGCTAACTCAAATTTAACCCTTGCATCCTTATTTTGAACCTCTAGATTTGAGACCTACTATTTTTATCCTACATAGTTAAGGTTAACAATTCAAGTATAGTGAATCATATTTCATGTCTAAGTTTAAGTGGGTTTGTGTCTTAATATTTCAACCTGTCATACAATTGGTTTATGAATTTTGGTTGAAAATCTATCCTTGCAATCCGATTCATTTAATAAACTAGCGGCAAGAGCTACATAATGTAATGCAAGTATACCTATTAAATTTGTAATATAGTAAATTGAATATGGATGTCATTCTACAGAGACCGTGAATACTAATATAAACCTACACCTTATTATTTAACCGGTAAATTTTGAAGATTGATTAATCTTAAACCTACAACTAAATATTATCTTGTAAACTCAAAATCAATTGAAAGCAAGAACAATAGAAACAAATTGAAATTGACTTCAAGATGGCAAGACAAGTATCTAGACTTTACTTTCCTTGAGATTTATCATGTGACATCTGTCGAGTCTAATTTTTTGAACTTCCCATTTCTAATCCGATCCAAACTAGACCCTATGCTCATCTAATGTAGACCCTCGACTTGAATTAGGAATTTCGTTTAGTTTTGGAGTCGTCACCCAACTGTTGTTGGGAAAGATTGAATTAAGACTAATGGAGTGGATTAGTCCCAATTTAGACTACTAGTCGTCGTGATTTCCTCTTTTCATTTTTGTGAAAAGAGGAAAGGAGGAAACCAGAACTTTTAAGTTCGAAGGCTAACCTATTAAAACCCTAAGGTTACCACCTAATCTCCTAAAATTTACTCCATCTAGAAATGTCTTTTATTTCATTTTTGTTGTCTTTTATTGTGTTTTTGAGTGAATTGTTCTAAGAAAATGATTTTTTATTTTTTTTAGGGTTGCCCCAAATGGATGCCTACGTACCTGCTATTCAGGATCAAACAAGCCATAGTTCACTTTTCCTGAAAAATTTTAATGTGTTTGTGAATTTTAATTATGAAATTTCTTTTGATTTATGTTTTTATTATTTTAGGATTTTGTTAAAAAAATCTAAGCCTAAGCTTAATAATTTGATTTTGTGAAAATAATAATTTTAAGGAAAAACACCAATTTTGGATTTATTTAAGAAAATGATTTTTCTAAGTGATAAAATTTCATTTTTTTTCTATTTTTCAACTCATTTCTACTATTATAAATTTTTATTGATTTTTATTAATTTTTATAATTTTTATTAATTTTCATAATTTTTTATAATTTTTATTGAAAAATTTTCTCCTACATTATTCATTTATCTTATTCTAAAATCTAAATTTTTATTATTACTCTTTTCTAACATTTTTATCATTTTCTTTATAAATTTTTACATTTTTATTATTTATTATTACAATTTATATTTTTATTTTTTTATCATTAAATCTTGAAAAAAAATCTAATTTCTAACATTTTTTCTATTTATTGAATTGTAAATAACAAATAAGTAAATAAATAAATTCGAAATAAGTAACATAAATAAATATAAAAATAAAAAAATAAAAAAATCCGACTTACCTGGATCCGGGTCGGTGTGCGGGTCGGGTCGATCAGGTCGAAGCGGGTCGGGTCGGGTCGATCGAATGTAGCGGCTGGAAGTGCTCGTTGACAGCGTTCCGACGGCCTTTTGCAGCGGTTGAGGTGTCAATTCCTAGGTTCTCGGGGGTGAGGAACCCAACTGTGGCGGTGGTTTGCTTCAGAAACGCCTCCTGGTGGCTGCCCAACACTTAATCGGTGGTCGCGGTTTTGAACAACTCCGGCGAGCTTCGATTCTCTCTTTTTCTCACTTTTGATCCGTGATTCTGCTTCTCCACTTCATCCTCTATTTATAGGCGTTCGAAATCGAGCTGGATAAGCTCGGATTTCCACCGATCGAAGCAAATCGGATTTGCGGTTAAACAAACCAACTCCGATTCGTGTAAATCCAGCGATTTGTTGAGATTTGATTCCAATTAAATAATGTTTATCGTATTTTTGTTGAAGATCTATTGGATTTGTGCAAAAAATCGAATCAAAACGGCCGAAATTCAAATTTTTCTTCTTGACAGCGATCTCGGACAGAGGTTGAAGACGATCACGCGCTTGGCGCGTGCGTTCGCTCCAGCCAATCAGGTGCTGCCACGTGTCCCAAGTAAAGAAAAAAATAGCAAAACGCGGATTCTGCTTCCCCCGTGTTTCAAACCCCTGACCTCGCATCCCGCGTGTGCACACCTGACCCTGGTTCGGACCAACTGAGCTAGCCCACTTTCACGATTTTATTTATTTCGCAAATTGCATATATGCAATGCGGTTTTTTATTTTTTTTTGTATTTTTTGAAATTCCAAAAATTAGTAAAAATTATCTAATCCTTATTATTTCCATTTCTGAAATTATTTTCCAAAATTGATGTATTTTCCTATTTATTTTTATTTTTTGAACATTTTTCCTATTTTTGCTAAATTAGAGAAAAAAATGGAAAAAATTTGAAAATCACTTATTATTGATTATTATTGATCCTTAGGGCAAAAATGGGGTGTTTACAACATCAATAGAAATTATTCAAATTCTTCTCCAATTTTATTAACTAGGAGAATTCCTAAATTAGATCAATAATTTTCTCAAGTATATTAACTATAATATCAAAAATACTTATTTGAATCTCTTTATAATAGCATATTTTTAAGATCATATTAAGAACAATGAATTCTCTGGAAATAATCGAGTTAACTTTGGAAAAATCATGTAACTTATCTTTAAGATTACATCAGTTCCTTTCAATCATGTTAGATCTACTTACACATCAAATTTCTCAATCTAATGCATAATATCAAATAATTATATTAATACCCTAAAAATATCAATTTAAACAAAATTAAGAACACATGATTGGATCAAAAACTAAAAACTTCATTGAAATAGCAATAGAACTAGTTACATAATAATTCTAAAACCCACAAGTTTAGACACTAAGAAATTTAAGCTCTAATCATGATGAAAATAAGACTCTTCAATAATGTAAACCCATACATCATCAAAGAATTCAAAGGAAAACCCTAATTCTTGAAGTAGAAGAATGTTTCTCTTCTTTGCCCCCCAAAGAATCCTAGAGCTTATGAAAACTATTTTCTAAAGTTATGAAATCGGGTTCCTTCTTTTCTTTATACAGCAAGTGTCCAAAACCTAATTTTTGTGCAAACACATTGTCTAATAAGATCGTGTTTTGGGTTATGTCGAAATCGTTGAACAAAAAACCTGAAAATCGGAATTTGCACTTGACATAGTCTAGACATGCCTGTGTTTAGTAAGCCATGTCTAAGTCATGCTTGAAAAATAATTTTTGCTGAGAGATACACGACCATTTTATATTATAGCTAAATAATTATCATTTGAAGTATTATGTTCTATTAATTCCTTAACATATTTTTACTTAATGGCTTGATTGA
The DNA here is from genome assembly GCA_037954665.1 of Laguncularia racemosa. NCBI lineage: Eukaryota > Viridiplantae > Streptophyta > Magnoliopsida > Myrtales > Combretaceae > Laguncularia > Laguncularia racemosa. The sequence goes on from JBBMOL010000036.1 coordinate 2,322,029, forward strand.
AGAGTTTTAACAAAAGAAAGAAAGAAAGATATATTATTTGGATCATTCAAGTCTATGACAAAACATGTAAGAACTAGTATGAGATTGATGATAAGACAATGATGAATATAACATAGCATTAGCATGTTAAACAACATTTTCTAGAAGCATGAAAGGAGGAAAAAAAAGAAAATGCTATATATGGCTTTTCCTTTCAAGCATTTTCTAGGGAAAACCATTCATTGGTACTCAATCATTATGTTTCCATCAAATATATCCAAGTACCTTTGATTTTTTTTTTTTTTTTTTACCTATGGCAAAGTATTTGATAGTTTTAGACTAATTTTCATGAGTCTTTAAAGAAAATTATCATGTATGGAAAATTTAATAGTAGCTATTCATCACTCATTAATACATGTGACATGACTTTTAGGAAAGTATTTTCTAATTAGGATCAAGAAATGTTTTTTTTTTTTAGCTTAAATCATATCTTTGCTAAGACTATTATAATTAAGTTGTATGATACCGGTCTCTTAAAGGAATGGACTAAATCCAAAATCCCATCTCTTTGTATAATCATTTAAAAAAAAAAAACCTTAAACCTTTTCTTCTTGCTTTGAGTTCATCCGAATTATTTTGGAGTATTGTAAATGAAAGTGACTAGCCAACTAATATAAATAATAGGAAAGAGAAAGAGAGAAGACTTTGCTCCCAATGTTGAACAATGCAGCCATCCCAAGGTTGCCCCTCTTTGGTTGATAGCTAAATTTGTGGTCATAATTCTTTGGATGATTGCAAAGATATCAGATCTAATGTTACATTGAACCCATCATATAACTGACGAGAGTGGCCTTGATGAATTCTAAGAATGCAATAGATTGGATGTCTAATACCGGGATCAATATAGATTATCTCTTTTAATGTTGTTCTTTTATGCAGGCGAAGATTCAAACAATGGGGAAGACATTGATTTCATGGATTCCCCGTAAATGCAATTATGTTGTTCTTTGATGTGCTGATGAATTGCTTATGCAAATGCACTGTTCTTTTCTTGTTTAGTGTTTGAATGAAGTTTGGAGTTTCTTGGAAATAATAATAATAATAATAAAGCTCATGTTTATATAATTTTCTCTTTCCGTTATATGTTGGGTTTGTATAACCCTTGTTGACATTTTCTAAGTTAATCGAAAACTTAGCAATGTATCACTCAAAATTTCTGAGTTGAACGCCATTACTCCCTAATAATTATGGAGCAGTAGAGATGGATTATTAAAATATATAAGATCTATAAAACGAAATCAAATAAAGTGAATTTAAAGGAACAATGAAAAAAAAATGTGTGTGTGCTTATAACAATAAATAAATCACAATCTTTACCAAAAATATATAAATAAACAAATAAGTACGAGTGATTTAAATGCAAGTTACGGAATTTTAAGTGATCATAAACGTAGACCAACTTATAGATATCAAAAGAAAATTCCATGAAAGTTCCTTTATGTTACTTACGTAGGTCATGTGTTACATTTTTTTTTATTTAATTATTTTGCTATAATATAAAATAGTAGGTCACATAGAATAATTTCTTTAGACTTCAATATCAACATGATTCTAACATGATCATATCTGTTGCCTGTGTCTATTTTCAAAGACTTATAAATTCTTCAATTCAATTTCAAATTGAGTAAACTTTGATTGCTTTTTTTCTTTTTTAACTCAATAATTCCTTGAAGCCCTAAAATCAAAATATTACTCAATTAAAAATCAAATTCTTCAAAAATAACTAAAATTATAAGAAAATAATTTAAATCTCACTTAATATACATATTTGATTAAGTACCTATCACTACAAAACAATAGTCAATAGAGAAAAGGGGCGACAACGGTAAGATTTCTTTAGGAAGCTTATAAATACATCCTAAGAGTATAATTTTCAGTCTAAGAAGAGAACAAAAGCATTGCATTAAGTCATTCTTGATTTGATCATCGAATTATCTCTCTTATTCTTTTAATTTCTAGAAGGAGTAATTCTAATGTTATTAGACTTGATTGTGAGCTTAAGCACTTGGAAATCAGGTCATTAAGAACTATAATCTGTTAAGTATGTAACGACCCTAGAGGGAGCTTAGTAGAATTGCTTAATAGTTGCCATATCATGTGTGCACCCGCAATATGAAAATTGTCTAACAAGTTAGAGGTTGTAAGACTCTAATTTAATAATCATTTCTCACCATAACTGATGGTATATATAATTAGTTATTATGAAAATAACTATAGAAACCAATGCATTACAATTTACTAGAATCACAGAGAATCGGCATCTCTTACCAAATAGTAAAATCGAGTAATCTCAATTTTTAAAAACATTGGTTTGAAAAAGTGTTGGAAAATGACAAAGTTCCAAAAATAAATAGCTTTACAAATTCTTATTCACTCATCATAGACTTTTAACTATCTTCTAATTCTCCATCTATCAATTAGGCTTGAGTTTGGAACACTCATCACTTTGATCTTAGCCCAATTTCTAGCTTTAGAGTACCTTACAAGACAAACTATTGGAGAGTGAGCAACCATGGTTCAGTGAGTTCGCCCATCATTACTAATGTTCAAACAAGTTATCAAATATTAATTAGTATATCATGAAATCTATCTATATATGAAATGAATGCATGCATGATGAATGCAAGCAACACATTCATGGGAGTCTAAAACCATGAAAGGTATAGATTTGCATCATCTATACTTTGATTGATCTCCATACTTACTCGCATGGAGCACCTCACCTTACCCGAGAGGTTGTTTGAGGGTACGATCCCCTAAACAAACTCGACGCTTACCCATCGTCGAGAACAACAATGTCTCAAGGACCAGTCTTGGTGAATTTCACATCGGGCCATTCACCACGAATCAAATATTCAATAATGCCTCCATAACCAAATTAGGTGATCCCTCATCAAGGCATCAACTTGCAATCAAACTATTAACAATGCCTCATAGGCCTTAAACAAGAGTTGTTCCAATTGTTTTGCCTTTAACAAAATATGTTTTGATAAAATTACCATTAGTAACATCGAGGTTTTATAAATAGCAACTTCTAAGAGCACACATTAAGCTTTTGATATAACCTTTACGAAAATATTTTAAAAGGGCTTAAAAGATTTCAAAAAGCTTCAACATGTTTCAATTTTTTTTTGCAAAGGTTGAACACTCTTCATTCCTTTCAGTGTACTTGTTGAATCATAGACATGTGATGAGTAATTCGGTTATTTTGGCTAAGAATTTAAGTTTATCGGCTAATAACGTGACCATACAGATGGAAGCATACAAGGCAATTAACCATTCCAAACAATCAATAGCAATTAACAAAACATCACGCAATTAGCAAACAATAAGCAGATAGTAAATCATCTAAACTCCCTCACTTAGACTTGACTTAAGGATTATAGTAATCTTTGGGTAAAGACTAGGGATCTTCTGAAAAACCTAAATAATTAGACAAAAAAGAAATGCAAGTAAGAATAACTATTACTAAAATCCGCTACTCTAGTATCTTGATGCTAACCTCATATCTTATTAAAGTATTTTAGAGTCTTTTAATGTTAAATCCTTAGTTCGTTGTTAAGGTTTGTGCTTAAGTCCTTATCACGGTAAGTCCTGTTCTCAAACGATGTCATGATAAGACAATTATATGTTCAAGGTATATAAGTCCATGAATATCCAAAAATATGTCTATGGATGTTCAATAGGCTCAAAAATAGTCATTGATGGTCATAAGTCTTCAAGATCCGAAATTAAGGCTTTAACATTCTTTATTTGAACTTTTTTATTTATTAGGGGGTTTGGAATATATCTAAATACTCAAAAATACTCTAAATGAAAAAGAAATAGAGTAGTCTTATGAGGATAAAGTTTGCTTGAAATGGAATTGCGATTGGAACGTATAACTTTCATAAATAGGTGATATTAGTGTATGTAGATGAAGAGTATGTTATGTAAACAACTTGGGTTAATTGAGATTACCTTAATCTGATGAACATCCCTTGAATACCTAAAATAAATGTCCTAAAATATAGAAAATAGGTAAGAATAGTAACTTCCTCAAGAGAGTTAAAGATCACTCAATCTTCTTAAAAGTTCTTATCTTAATGCATGGAGTTGGTAGCTCCAAAACTTTTGTCTGTTTAGAGATGCAAATGAAGTTAACCATGGTTGAAATTTTTTGAATTCTTAGAGGAAAATTAGGTGTGTTTGGTGGAGAGTTGGATGAGGAAAAATCAGAGAGTAAGGGTCTCAAAGTGGCATGGGAGATAGGGCGTTTTACTTAGGTAAGTTTGCTTCCTTACTTCCCCTTTTATAATAGTTAGGTTTTGTTATTTTGTAATTAATTTTATGTTCTAATTTTCCATGCCTAAGGGGACAAGATTGGGCAAGTTTTAGGATTATAATTAGCCTAATATCTTATAGGATAAGTTAGGGTATTAATGATATAGGATAAGATAAGGTTTATGATGTTATATGGATAAGATCACATAGTGTTGACATAGTCGATGGAGGAGAGTAGATTCGGTGGGTTCCAAGCAATTTCTTGAGGTAATTTTTTGTTCATTTGTAGATAACTTCCTTAGCTTAATCATGGTAAATTTTGAGTTAATTTTTATTAAGTTAAGATTAGGTAAGATGGCCTTAAATAGGGGATGAAGTAAGGTTAAGTAATAAGGTGTTTTTAGAGATGTAATTTGCATGTAATTTTCCTTTTATCCAACCAATTCTAAAACTCTAATTTTCCCATGATATTTGCAATTTTTTGTCCTATTTTAATTAAGTTAATTTAGGGTAATTTAGATTAGATTAAGTTAAGATAAGATGGGATGAATTGAATGATGACATGTTAGGTGAAACTACATGGGGTGTTTATGTGAATGAGGAGGAATTGCACCCAGTTTTGGAGGGTCATCCTTCCAAATTTTTCTATGTCCTTTTACTGATTAATCAAGGTATAATTAAGATTTAATAAGGATAGGATAAGATAGATTAGGGTAAGTAAACTTTTGCAAAAATTGGAAAAATTGCATGTTTAGTGCACCTAATTTAAATCCAATTACCATATATCCTTGTAAATGTTACTATTTTGAATTTATTAGAAGGATTCTTAGATAAGATAGGGTGTTATTTAATGGAGATAAAATAGGGTAAAGATAAGATGTGATGAGGGTTGAAAAAGTCTAAGTCTTGTGTGGTTACTTGTCTTAAAAGATGGCATCTTGGATGGGGTTGTAATCGGTTGGCTTCTTCGAGAATTTTTCATTGACTGTTTTGTGGAAATCTATCTAAGTAGGCAAGTCAAGATAGGGTATGATGGCAGTGTCATTTTCCATAAGATAAGATAAGATAAGGGGTTGATTTTTCAAGATTGCATGTTGGAAACTTCACATGGAAGAGATGCCATCTAAATGGAATGGAACTGGTTTGTTTTTTGGTGTAATTCCTTGTATTTTGTGTGTTATTAAGTAATTAAGATGTAACAATGAATTGTGGAAAGAATTAAGGAATGGTTTTAAGCTTAATCGATTAAGTATTTTTAGGTTGAAGTTTAGGGACTTTTGACTTCGATCTTGTTCTATAATTAGGTTTGTTATTATTTGTGTTTATTTTTGCTGATCTATGTTTTAGGATATTAATCCTTATGATTAAGATAAGATTGGATAGATTTGGAAAAGAATTATCTCAAGGCAAGGCAAGTCTTCTTAAGTCGTATAATTGCTTATCAAAAGTTGGCTTAAGTCAAATTAGAGTAGATTTTAATCAACAGAGTTTGTGTTTTCAAATCTATTACTCAAGGAATATTTGGGGCTAAGTACTGGTTCTATAGATGAAATTTGACAAAATTCGAATTTAGGCTACTATGTGAAAAATCGAAAATAAGATTAAACAGTAAGGAGTTTAGTGGAAATTAGTGTAGCTGACAATTTTCAACTGAACTTTTATTGAATTAAATTCATTAATCTTATTGAAAAAGGGTATCATATGAATCCTTGGAGTCTTATCTATCAAGTCTTTTTTAAGTCAACCCGGGTCTTGGTTCTAATGCTCTAAGTCTACTTAAGTTAGTGAGTTGAGTAAAGTCAGTTGACTCAAGTTGCCTTAGGTCAACTCATAAATTATTGACTCTTCTCTAGCTTTAAGATTTTACTTAAGTTCATTTAGAGCTAAATCTTAAGTGTATTTCCTTATCTAATAGAATTTCTAAAAATACTACCTACGAAAATCCCCTTAAGAATTAGAGATGACATTTGGGCTAAAATTTGGGATCTTTGATTTTGATTTCTAGACCAAATCTACCAAGTATCCATACTTGTTTTCGTTTTCCATAAGATATTCTAGTTAGAATAAAAATTTTGCTATAATCTAGCAGCTTTATTTAAGATTGAATAGAAGTGAAAGGAATAGGTACTTATTGATAGAAGTTTTGGTTTTTTTTTTTTTGTGGAATTTAGCTTTGATTTGCATGCTTAGATTATTAAGATTAATCTCATAAGTTTGAGATTAGTTAGGTCTACTCAGTTTTGTGGGCAAGTCAACTTATATCATTACTCAAAAGCTTTTAAGTCAACTCGAGAGTTTACTTTGGTCAACTCAAGTTTTTGTACTAATAGACCCAAATCAACTCAAGTCTTTTCTTATCTAATATGGAGTTGACTTAATTCAATTTTTTTTTTAAAGTTGACTTAAGTCAATTATCATGTCACTAAGTCAATTATAGTATCCTAATTTTATTTGATTATCTCAAGATAAGATTTTTTAGATTTAAGGATTAATTTATCTCGAATGTTTTTGTGAGATGAGTAGTTTTATTAAGAGATTGATTTGGTGGTTTTCTATGAGAAAATATGTGAAACTTTGTCATCAAGTTTAGCAAGATAACTTCCTTGAAAAGTTAACTTAGTATACTTCTTAGTTAAGTTTCTTTTGATGTCTTACTTGAGAAGTTGGTTAAGTAAGCTTCTTTAAGAAGTTAGTGAAATAGCCTTATCTAAGAAGTTAATTTTGAGATAGCTTTCTTGGGAAATTAGTTAGAAAAACTCCTCAAACAAGTTAATTGTTTAAATCTTTTAAAAGAAGAAAAATTTCTATACAAATATTTAAAAGAATCTTCAATTGACTAAATAAAACTCTTGTTACATAAAGATTGAAAATTAACCTTATGTAGCTAATAATCTTTAGTGTCTAATTGTAAAGTATAGATAAGAATCATAACTATTTGAAAGTCTTAATATTAGAAAAAAAATTGGGGTACTATTTTCTACTTTATTAAGATCTTAAACAATAATCCTAATTAATTTTATCATTAGAAATGACCTACTTTTTTGTACAAAATCCTCTTAAGGATGCAATTTGTGATTGTGGAGTCTAAGAGGAGGTTTGAACTCCACACTAAATTGGACTTAAATTTTCTTTCCCCTTTCCATTTATTTTCCCTTATACATTATTGTGTTTGTTTCTTATTCTTATTATCTTATATCAAGTTTGTTCATTAAATCCTAATCATTTGAGTTCTTTACCATGTCATGGTCTTGGTTGATTGTGTCCTTTAGCTCTTCTTTTGGTCAATCATGCTACAAGTAGATTGATCGAGTTTGCTCCCTATATCATTTGGTTGACCATGGTGAAGCTTTGGTTAAACAAACTTAGAGTTCTTTGGTCTAGAATAACTTTGAATTGGCTTCTGATTATAGTAAATTAATAAAGACTCGAAATAAAACTTAAACATAAAATATTTTAAATGAAAAATGTAAAAATGTAAAACTTAACATAAAAGTATACATAGTTTGATAGTAATATCATGAACTCCTCTGCATTGGTTAATGTTTTACATCATAAAAGTTATTATGACACATTTGGTATATAAGAATAAACTTAGAATAGAATCGTGATGTTGGGTATTATTTCCTTTTCCATATTTGGAAGGGTTTTTAGAAGGTGGGCGGAATTGCAATTCGTAGTAATCGACAATTCCACCTTCAAGGAGAATTGCAAAATCGTGACTCCATTTCTCCTTATCAACAACAATTACTTAAATAACCTTTATAATTTATTAATACAAATTTATTACACTCATGGATTAAAGACAATTTTCGTAAGTACCACTATATATTATTCTATTCTGTTCCATTCAATGAGCATTTCCAAATACAGGAATGGACTTGGCATTCCATAAATGATTTCATTTCATTCCATTCCAGTCCATCATCATAGCCTTAACCACACCATTACCACAGCTACTATCACAAAACCAGCACCATAAAGCCTACCAACGTACCTTCGCTACCTTCACCACTACCAACTCTACCTCAACAACCTTATTATCAATTCCTTAACACCATTATCATCACTTATCACCATGCAACTTAGCTACATCACCAACACAATTCTTATTAGCTCATCACTTGCACTACTTTGTTACCATTAGTACCACCATGCCACCTACAACCCTATCACCTATAGCCTTACTACCACCATCACCACCTTACCACCATTATCATCACCCTCTTACAGTCACTATAACACCATAAGTGTACCTCAGCTCTCGTGGGGGGGGGGGGGGGGGGGGGGGGGGGGGGTGGGGGGGGTTGGGGTTGGGGGGTTTAGGCAAACTTTAATGGCTATCTCCAATTTCCTAACAATAGTAAAAAGAAAGCCCTAGCCTAACTTATGGGAATAGAAGAAGTTTAGCCTTAAACCTAAACCATTTTCTTTTAAATTTAAAGAGACATTTTTAAAAAATAGATGAAATCTTATTACATGGGGAGTTGTTATGGAATATGAAGTTTAGGGAATCAAAATATCATGCCTTAGTATTTGTAAGGAGGTCAAAAATTGGAATGGGGTCTTCAGGATGATATTGGAAACTAGGTATTGAATAACTCTAAATTAAAAATTCTAATAAACAAATACTTTCAAAAATTCTTTAATATATAAAAATAACATGGTTCTATTGGAAATTTCCTCTTACTGAAATTAAAATGAGGCTTAATTGAAGAGCAAAGGAGCAAACTAATTAAGACTTTACAAAACGAGGAGATTTTCTAAGCCTTATCTCTTGGAGCCTCAAAGGGTCTTGGGATAGTCTTCATGCAAAATTTTTCAAAGTGTATTGGCCAATTATAGGTAAATAGTGTAAATATTTAATTTTCCAAATTTCCCCTTCTTTAAACTTATCTAAGATAACAAATAAGACTTCATTGGTTTTAGTCTTGAAACAATTGGGAGCCATTCACTTGAACCAATTATGATATGTTAATCTTTGTTAGTCCATTTTTAAGGTGGTTATAAAGGTCTTATTTAATAGGTTGCACCCATAACTTGATACTTTTATTCATCTCAACCAATCTAACTTCAAAACAAAGAGAAATGTTGTAGATATTGTCCTTTTAACAAATGAACTCTTCATAGTTTCAACAAGAAAATGGGTAAATAAGGCTAGATGATGATCCAAATTGACTTAAGTGTACTTGAATTCATAGTGAAAGAGAATCTTGAAGGGTTTTTCCTTCTAGCCTATAGTAGTGTCTTTTCTTTATTTTTTTCATCAATGGAATGTGAGAAGGGCAAAAGAGAAGAAAAAAAGAAACATAACCCTAATGATGCACACACTGCTTAGATTGGAGACTCAACCATATTTATAATATTTATTATTTTATTTCATTATGGTCCATCACAATAGATGAAATAAAATATATGGGATTCTACATATTATGACTCATATTAAAAAATCCATAAGATGAATCTAATAGCCCTATTTATTAATTAATTGAATGATCACTTTTATTTATAGAAAGCACATGATAAAGTGAAATCAAATCTTCTTAAGTTTGTTGTACATGCTCTCAAATTCCCTTAGTGGATTAAGTTAATTTCATGTTGTGTCATTAGTAGAGGTCCTACTAAATGGATCTCCTTTAGAAAAATTTTGTCCTTCTAAGGGTAATAGATAGGGTGATCTCGTTTCCTCTTGTCTTTTTATCCAATTCATGGAAATTCAAGTAGGTTTATAGAGGGAGAAGTAACTACTAAGAACCAAAAACCTATTAAAATTAGAGGGACTTCCTTAAATCTCTCATGCCTTCTTTACAATGACATTATTTTAATGCTTGAAGTAAACACGAACTCAGCAAGAACAATTTATCAAGCCTTACATGTATTTGGTGATTGATCAGGTTTAAGATAAATCATATAAAATCATTAATTTTCTTCTCTAGAAAACATGATTGATGAGTTGAAAGAAGAATTATTAAACTCTTTGATCATTAATAAGTTAGACACACTTGATAAATATCCAAGTTTTCCATTTCAAAGTGAACTCAACCTTAGATATAAAGATTTTGCTTTCATTTTATAGAAAATCCAATAGAAAGTAAATAGTTGAAAACTCAATTATTGAGTATTTCGGTTGAGCCATTCTCATAAAATCTATCTAGTAATCCTTACCCATTTATTATAGAGATAAATATATATCTAGTCCTCAACATTTTACTATTTTTTTATTTTAGTTCAAAACCTTTTTTTTCCCCTATTTTAATCCTTACTGCATCTTCACTTAGCCATTTTCCTTTTATTTCATATAAAGTTACTATTACATTATTCAGTTTATCGAATAATCATTCTTAATGAATTACTATTGCCTAAAATATTAAGTAGTAGTTCGTACCCTTAACTGATGAATTACTGTTCAATGGCTTATTTATCATCTTTATTATAAATACTTTATCGTAAGTCGTGTTGAGATTATGGAAAGTGGTGAAAGGTCAAGATTTTAAGGGTATAATAGATAATTTATTTTTTATTCTTACCTTATTCATTTATTTGTTTGTGCCAATTAAACAAAGTAACAGTCATATAATAGCTATTATATATATATATTCAATTTCTATTGAATTACAATTCAATCCTTCCTTATTTCATTTGGTGAAGTGAGTAGGCCATTAATGTTTGCAAAGGTTAGATTTTTACTAACTATTCCATGGTTATATGGCACATGGTGGACTTTGATTGACCCAAATAACGAATTTCATTAAATAAATAAATATATATATAATAAATGGGTAAAATAATAAAAAATAAAAAAATAGAAAAAGAAAAAAGAAAAAAAATGCAAAATTGAAAAAAAAAATCCAACCACTTCTTAACCTTAGGCAATTGGAATGGCCACATTTTCTCCATGTGAGTTGCAACCCACTTACAAAAGTAGATTGTTCAACTTACTTGTAGTGGTGGATGGTCGCCTTGATCAGGTTTTCATTATATTTTCTTTCCTTTTTCTTTTTTAAATAGTAGTGGCAGGTGGCTACCCATTATCCTAAAAGAGTCGCACGACCCTGTTAAGGTGGTGGTTATCCACCCACTACCGTGAGTAGGTTAAACAATCTATTTTTATAAGTAGGTCACAACCTACTTATTCACTTGTGATCATTCCAATCATTGCAAGGCCAAAGGCATTGCAATGACATTGTTCTATTAATTGAAGCAAGCCTAGATGTAGTAAGAACAATATATCAAGCAATACAAGTTTTTGGTGAGTGGTGAGGACTAAGGGTGAATCATATAAATCATTGATTTTCTTCTCTAGAAAACACGATGAGTTAAGAAGAATTAGAGCTCCTTGAATATTAAGAAGTTGAACACGTTTAGTAAATATCTAAGTTTTCCATTTCAAAGTGAACTTAACCTTAGATATAAATATTTTGATTCCATTTTATGGAAAAGTTAACAAAAACTTGATGGTCATAAGCTCAATTACCGATATCTTACTAGTGGGTTGTGACTTACTTACAAAAGTGAGTTATTCGACCCATCTATGATGGTGATTGGTTGCTTACCTGTCAAGTGAGGTTGTGAGATCCTCTTAGATGGTGGATGACAACTCACCACCAAGAAAAATTAAGGGAAGAAAATGTAAATATGATTCTCTAAACATTGGGTATATTTATGAACAACTAGAAATTAAAAATATAGCGCTATGAACAATTTTAATTGGATTTGGTCTATTCCTTTAATCCCAAAAATAAGATTGCTCTTATGGAGAGCTTGTGTTAACAGCCTTTCAACCACCATCAACCTTTTGAAGATGTGAATCTCTCTCTCTCTCTCTTTTTTTTTTTTTTTAATTCTGCCTGTCCAAGATACTAAGCACCGGAGGAAGACACTATCCATGCATTGAAAACTTGCCCACAATTACAAAAACTGGGTTTGTGGGATAACTCTGTTCCTGCCGATTCGATTTCCTTATTCAATTGGATCCAACAGAATTCATACTGTCGAAAATCCGAGTTATCCAAGTCTCAATTACCTAAGGAAGTGCTATACTCATTTGCCTTACGGTTTATTAGGAATGACAGAACCAACCATTTCCATGACAGGGGAACTCTTACAGAGCCCTTATGCCATATCATATGACGAAAACCCGACGAATTTTGAGCTTCTCAACAGAAAATGAGACAAATAATGTATGTGTTACAGAAATTTCCTTTAGCATCGCAGCCTCCTAAAGAAAATTGGATGAAGCTCAACACTGGTACATCTATTCTTTCAGATTCTAACCAAGCAACAATTGGATGTGTGCTGGGGGAAGATAGGGACTGTTGGATAATGGGTTTCGCTTGGAAACTTCGTAGAATATATACACATATTATCTGTGTAACTGGAATTGTGGGGTTTGTATCGCGGACTTCGCCTTTGCATAACTATGAATATTAGGAATTGAAGATTCAGACGGACTCCTTGAATACAATCAATATGGTTCTCTTAGATAAATCATGGGGTAATCCTTCTGCTAATGTTTTACTTACGGCAAAAAGCTTCAACGGTTTCAAGAATACAAACTGGATTATTGTGCGCTAATGCAACTCTCAACCAGGTAGCTTTTCTTTCTTTTCCTTTTTTATTTTTTTATTGGGTTAATATCGCGCACGAATGGGAAAATTATTGATCGTGTATTGCTTATTCCATCAAGGAAATCACGTAATCTTTTATTTAATAAGAACCTATGTTCTTATTCGGCCATTAGGGAGATAAGAACTCCTTTATAATCTTTATTTGGTAATTTATTTACCAAGTTATCATCCTACTCAACCGGGAAAACTTGAAGAAAAAAAAAAAAAGAAGAATTGCTGGACCTGGACATTCATCAAAATGCGGCTTTAATACCCGTTGATGATCATATTTACACCAAACAATCATTAGCAATAAGCAACTTCTTTAGCAAACGCAAAATTAATAGAAAGCAAAAGACATGAGACAAAGCGAAATTTTACCCATTCATTCCCAATTTACCGAGGAAATAGAAACGTCTCTCTCCCGTTGAGAGGCAACAGTAGCGTATCGAGGAATGTTGATTATAGCCAACATATGTGGATTCAGAAAAATGTTACAGCTCCAAATGTTTTGGAAATGTTACACACGGAGAGATGCTAGCAATAGAGGGCTTCAAGAGGCTGAAGCTCAAAATAAAACAATAAAAGTAACTTAATGAAATAATTCATTCACTGTTTTAAGCCTAAAACATTCCTACTAATACAGTTCTTAAGTAATAACAAATAGTCAACCTGTGAGTTGCCATATAAACACGATAGTGGGGCAACAAAAGGCTTGTATGAGAGCAAATAAAGGGATCGCTTGAGAATGTAAAAGCTGTATATATTATCGCCATCATCTATAAGAGAAGATCACGGTCATAGATACACACGACTGAGATACCATAGCAGACTACCGCCTCAAGCTCTCCACGATGTAGTCTGCATATAAGTTCCTGCACAATAGAACACAAGCTTCAGTAGACTAAAGAGTGCTGGCGGGAATGCATTATTTTTCCCTTCCATAATATTCTGTTGACTCTATATTGAGGCCGGGAACTCGTTAAATAAACACTAATTGAAGGAAGTATCTAAAATAAGATAAACCAATCACAGGCGAAGACAGTCAAGAGCAGGATCTCTATTCCCCAAGATGAGGCAGGGCCGCCAGGCTGTTGCCCCTTAGTAAACAGATGAACAGCCACACAAGTTAATGCTTAGTCCAGATTCCAACGAAGATATACATGAAATGTTGCCGAGTATTACCACTGGGTACACTAGTCCAGCAGAATCTCATGCCTAAATTTCTGAAAATTTCAGGACGAAGTTATCAAACATTTCTAACAAGTCCAGTCTTAAAATCCCTCTTACTATTCAAAATTTCTCCCATGATGAGGCCAACCTAATGGAAATGGCTGGGGCAGTGCAGTCCATTTTGCTCATGTAGAAAGAACATCTAGTTTTAAGTGGTTTGAGTTTGACATAAAATGACCCCCAAAAATCATTTCAATAGTAAGCCGGCAATAGTGTAAGATAAAAGAAATTACTGACATTGAATGCTGGATTGCTTCGACGGCAGCAGAGGCTGGCAGAAAATCATTCACTGCAACTTCTTTGTTCTCATTTTTCTTGTCTGAATATTTCATTAAGGACCCAATCTCAACATGCCACAAGTAAAAAGGAGTAGTGTATGTATATAAAAGCACAAGAGCATCAATGTTGGAGGAAGGATACAGTCTTCAAAGAAGCGTCGAATCTCTGCCAAACGGTGAGGTGGGAGATCCTTGATATCATTATAGTGACGGTACTCGGGATCATCAGCACAGACAGCAATTATCTTGTCATCTTTCTCACCCTGTGACAACCACAATTAGTAAAAGGAAAATCACAAAACTTAAAACTTCTAGAAGAAAATATGCACCTGATCAATCATAGGCATGAGGCCAATAGCTTTAGCCCGAAGAAAGCATCCTGGAAGAACAGGCTCCTACATTTTTTCTTTTAACAGTAAGATCGAGACAGGAGCTAATGTAATATATGACATAACCAAAACTGACAAGAATATTAACTAGCTCAAATTTATGCATCGAGTTAGGAACTATATAAAACGGCACTGGCCAACTGTTATAAAATCTCTATAATTCTGGACTATGCGGCAATCTATGTTGTGTTTATAGATACCATGATCTGACAAGTAGTCAAGTTTTCAGTGTGCAGTAAAAAACAAGATGTAATGCTAGTCGATCTTACATGAATTTAAAGCATGATAGTTAATGTGAGACACATGATCAACTAATGAATAAAGAAAAGCATACCTGCATGATGATCAAAACATCCAGAGGGTCATTGTCTTCACAAAGAGTGCGAGGAATAAACCCATAGTTGTGAGGATAAACAACTGAAGAGTACAAGACACGGTCAACCTAAACACATATGAAACCCATCAAACAATGGTAACTCATGCTTGGAGCTCAATATATAGAACCAATGAAAAGTTCTTGAACTTTTACGATGATTCACTCAAGTGTGTTGAGCCTTTTTAAACTTAAAAGGAAAAAAGTTGCAAAATTCAAAGAATTTTTGTATTGCTGGGTTGGCTATGATCCACCATCCATTTATAGCTGAGTCACAATCGAATTATCAATTACCTTGATCAATCCAGTTTTCTTATCAAGTTCATATTTCACCTTGCTCCCCTTCCCAATTTCAATCACCTGTACAAATCAGCATATCAGTTACCAAATTCAAATAAACTATGGTTGCACAAGCCAAGAAGATATTCATTAGACCAAGTCAAAAACATGTACTTACACAGTTGAAAAGAGCTGGAGCACCAGGTCCTGCATTGAAGCAGAAACAAAATAAGTTTAGAGCATGCCTCCAAGTGCAAGTAGAAGATTATACAAAACAGAACACTAGTCTTGTTTCTTACCTATCTCGAGATCATGCCAAGGGTGTGCAGCAATAGACCTCCTGGTCATTGATGACAGAATCCTTTCATTGAGAGGTGGGTGTGTATGTGAGGCAGGACGTGAGTCAGTGTCCTTCTGAGGAGTGGTCTGAGTATCATTAATGCTGGGTGGTGCCATTGCTGAAAATTTTGAAACCATCCAATCATCAAATTTCGCGACGAAACAAGATTATCAATCCAACTAACATAAAGGTTAGCATCTAAATCAAAGGTTTTGAAATGCAACAATCCATAGAAGAAATATGCCAAAACAGCAAAATGCAATGGAAGTATCATCAAAAGCACGCCATGGGTTTAAAGGTTAAAGTGCGGTCCGATTCACCTAATCCAATATAGGACCAGACGCAACTAACCACATATTCTTGAATTATATTGCCTTTTTTTTTTCTTCTTTTCTCACTGTTTTTTTTTCTCAAGCACTACATGTTCACACAGAAGGATTCCAAACAAAACTTTTCAAAAGACCAAGTCAACTAGATTCACAAAAAAAGAAAAGAAAAGAGCAGATCACAAGGTTTGCCGAAAGCTATTTGTTAGTATATCGTTATGTTAATGTAATGTAATGAAGCCAAAAAAAAAAAAAAAACAGTAAAAACAGACTTCTTCATAGGTGCGAATTCGACTCCTTCCGACTCGGAGATCTTCCAGAGTCAAATATTTCTAACTACAGTCATGTAAAAAAAAAAAAAAAAAACCAAAAAGATGCAATAAGTCAATAAGGAATCAAATATTAACATAACCCAAACTTTTATGCGAAACGAGCATAGATCTACAACAACATGATACGAAATAGACTCGAATGTATCAAAAAATTAAAGCCAAACATCTCCGAGACCAAGCTGATCTCAAAAACTTCAAATGAAATCCAAGCAACGCATATTATTCACAATACACTCGCATTTCTGAGCTATGACTCAGAAAATAACTCGAATGAGGACCTCGTCAATGATCACACAACAATAAGGTGTGCCAGATCACAAAAACACGAAAGAAACAGCAAGGATCTTCAAAAGCTCACTGGTAACAACAATCTGAAAGTGAAAAACGAAGTTGAGATAGTACCTGCAAGGATCCAAGCTCGGAGGAGGGAGAAAATACACGAGAGAAACGCAAGCACGGATTTCAAGAGAGAGGGTGAGAGGAGGAGGAGGAGGACAAGAAGAAGAAGAACGTGTGAAGTGAAACGAAACTTAAAGGGGAAATAAATGAAACGAAACGAAACGAAAACCCTAGAAAATGGGATTCCGGAGAGAGGGGAGAGAGATGAGACGTTGGCTGCTTAACCGCGTAGTGGGAATGCGTGTTTATGTTATGTTATGAGTTTATGTATGACTTCCCGCTCTGTCGCTTCTTTCCCATTTAAAGGGCACCGAACAGAACCGCTTCGATTTATTCTATCCTATTCCTTTTCTTTTTATTATTATTATCATTAAAGGAGGAAAAAAGTGGAAAAAAAAAAAGAAAAAAAAAGGAGAGAGAGAAATTATAAATTCCCGTATTCCATCTCTTCCGTTTGGAAAATGCTGGGGGATATTCGTGGTGTTGGTGCAACGCATCCAGCTGGCACGTCGGGTTATGCGTCGGACTCCATTTGCGGGCGAATGGGTAACGCTCCGGGCCCCACTCCCGCCTTTCCTGACTAAGACGCTTTTCCTAACGGTCTTCCGCTAGCGCTGCTTTTCATTCTTGCTTGCTATCCCCCAGGCCGTCACCGTATTTACCGTTTTCTCCCTATTTATTTATATACCTTGTCTATTGCTTAATTGTTAAGCTAAGATCTAGATTTAGAAATTTGCTATTTAAAATCAATTGATATTTACTTTGTACCATGAATGAATTGCAACTTTATATTTTGCAGTAATAAAAATTTTATAGAATAATCATTCTTCAAACTAAACATAATAATAATCTTAAGAAAATAATTATTTTATTCAATTTTTATGAAATTAAGTAAATTTGCTATAAGTTTACGTGTGATGGCATGACTAGAGTTTTAACAGTAAAAAGTATGATACTATCATGTGTTTATGTCATATTTGATATGTAAAAATTATTTGAAATGAAATAAATTAAAATAAAACAGAATAAGAATAAGAATAATAAATATATTTTTATCTTTCAAAATATCCATAAAGTGGAATGCATGTATGATATTAGTATATACGGAGAAGATTATAGTCCACAAATCTTATCTTAACATAGGGTGAGATAATGCCAAACTAGATGAATTAAAATATTCTTACTTTAGCTCACAAAACAAGCATTGTCAAAATTACTATTCACTGTAGATTTTACAAAAATCGGTAGAATTTGTCATCGCAATATATATATTTGAAAGAGGCGGGTTTGGTGGAAGAAAGAGGCTTTTATTGTTGAGTCCCTAGAGAGTTAGAGAACTATCTCACACGATTCCATTTTTCTTAATTTACGCTCACTGCCTGGCATGGTAATCCCAAGATCACCACCGGGGAGAAAAGTCTAAAATGGATATGAATAATCCTGTCATGTGTTTGGTAAGTACCAGGGATCCTGTAACTAAGAGAATTATAATTTGAGTTTTATTCCTATCCAAGGAGTAGGATATAAGATAAAATCCTCTTGTTTTTTGGTTAAAAATCATCCAATATCAAATTTACTTTTTAGAGCTAAAAAGTTATCCCATGTGGTTTCTATTATTAGGGATGCAAAGCTGGTCGTCAACCGATTGATCGACTTAATAGAAACCTTATAAGATTTAGAGTTAAATTTTAAAATATTAAATAAAACTTAATTAGGCTTAAGGTTAATTTACGAAATTTAGATAAAACCCGATAAGGAAACCTTACTCGATAAGAATAGTAAATTATATTTTTTAAATAATAAATTAATAATATAATTTTTAATGAATATATTTTATTTATTTATATATAATATTATTTGCAATTTTTTTTGCCAAAACCCACTTAGTAGGCAAGCTCACTACACTCATCGCATAGGAATAATTCTCCTATGGCCCATAACTTGACACTACATTGCACGATCTGCACTGCATTTCATTATTTCATTTAGCTATTAGCTTTAGCATTTGCATTCTATTAATGTAATAATATTTCAATTTTATTTTCATTTTTCACCTTTCATCTTTGTGTCATGTATCTAGTAGTCCAGTCTAGCTAGTGTCTCTATAATCTATCTGAAGTCCACTAAGAACTAACACACACATAACTCGTTAACTCTACCATCTACTCGACTCAACAATAGTGATGGCATCGGCAAGGCAATTCGCAAACTTGTTTGTAGTTGTCATTCGTCATCATCGATGACTGACTGTCATGCATTGGGTCAGGTTACAAGTTCACTTTTTCCTAACCAAGGTAGGTTTAGGTTCATAAAAAGAAAAAAAAAAAAAGAAACCTATAAGGTTTTTTCGTGAGTTTTAGGTATCCCTATGAGTAATCGAATCGGGTTTAAGTTTTAGAGAACCTATCTCAGATTCGGCCTGATTGTATTCCTATCTACTATTACATACTACCTTCACATGCTAAGTCTAAGGTCATCATTGTCATTTTAATTCAAGTAATAGAGTTATATTTTAGCTTTAGACACTATACTAAATGTTTTTCTAAGCACATCCATTATAGGGCTTGCCAGTTATGGATTAAAATAGATATAGTGTGATTTGATTTATTCTAAAACCACATTAATCTTTATACCGAACCTAGTGTTGGGTTTAGGATAAGATTTTATTATGGACTGACTTTTGAGTTAGTAATAGAATAGATTGTGGACTTGGGAAAGGGATTGCATGGACTAATGTGTCTATTCTTAACATTTCTCAATAAGCGCTCGCAAATCTAATATTGATCCATGTATATATATATATATATATATTTCGATGGACTTTCAAGCCTAATGCCAACTCATCTCTTTAGGTCCTTATGATTAAATTTAGCCCATCCTTCATCCATAAAGAAGTGATAAATTAAGGCAGGAATCAAGAGTAATGGATAGATGTCACATCCTATACATCACTAACTTGCTAATGACTTATTCCCTTATACTTGAAGAGCACACCAAACACTAACTGCTCCTCCAATATTAAATGTCTACAACCTAAGAAGCATAGATAAGGTCAACTAGCTAACCATCTCACCCATATGAATATAAACCTAGAACTCCACTAGAAGAGGTACTAGCGCTCTTCCACATAAGTACCACTCTCATTTCAAGTTGCCAAAGTGATTTCTTTACACTCTTTCTTTGAATTACTATAGAAATAAGCATTGAAGTGGCGACGTTGTAGTAACTTCTAGCATTATCCCTTAGCTTATGTATGCTTGTTTTGTAGCCTATTCTCCTATTAAGGCCCATAATAACTCTTGAGTTAGATGTATTAAGGACCAAGAATCATGTGAAAATAAATCCAAAAAGGGATTATATTATAAAATCATGGATGCATCTAATCTGGTGATCACTAGAATGATCCAACTGGTGAAATGAAAAATTCATCTCGTCCTTCAATCTCTAGAGTCATCTAGCGGTTAAAAATAAGATCCAAAAGCTATTCAATCAACAATTTATATTGATTTATTAGACAACCCCAGAGATGCAATTTGTGCTATTGCATTTTAATTCCTATGAAATCTATATTAATGCTTAGTTATACACTACAAAAAATTATTTTATTAATTCACATCACATCTATCTCATACTCAAATTAGGTTTCACATTTCATTCACATAATAATAATTTTCATTGTAGCGTGTTGTGCCAATTATGCGTTCAAGATTATGCACTATATATATGTATATATATATATATATAATTGATAAATTGTAAATAGACTCTTATATTTATTACAAAAATGCTTAACTCCTATATTTGAAGTTAAGTGTTTAGATTCCGATATCTTCAAAGAACGTGCTTTTACACTCTTTTTGACTATTTTATTCTTAAATATAATAATAAAAATATATAAACTTAAGAATAAAATGGTCATGCTAGAGTTGAAATGCTTTTTTAATTTTATTTTAAAGATAAACGAGCTAAGCACCTATTAGGCTACTAATATATGAGATGAATTTACAATTTACCCTAAAAAAGTTTTTTAATAAAGGCCTCCCTTACAATTGTTAATAACTATAAACCCTCAATAAGAGAATTTATATTTTTCATTGTTTTATGTTTTTTTTTAAAATACTTATCAATGTTTGATACTTTTATATAATATATATATATATTATAATTGATAAATTGTAAATAGACTCTTATATTTATTACAAAAATGCTTAACTCCTATATTTGAAGTTAAGTGTTTGGATTCCAATATTTTCAAAGAACGTGCTTTTACACTCTTTTTGACTATTTTATTCTTAAATGTAATAATAAAAATATATAAACTTAAGACTAAAATGGTCATGCTAGAGTTGAAATGCTTTTTTAATTTTATTTTAAAGATAAACGAGCTAAGCACCTATTAGGCTACTAATATATGAGATGAATTTACAATTTACCCTGAAAAAGTTTTTTAACAAAGGCCTCCCTTACAATTGTTAATAACTATAAACCCTTAATAAGAGAATTTATATTTTTCAATGTTTTATGTTTTTTTTTAAAAAAAAATACTTATCAATGTTGGTAGGTCTTTTTGGACAATCTAACATGCCTAGACTCAAGGTTGAACTTTAGAGAAATCAAGCCTGGGCTTTGGATCCTAACTAACCCTCATAAGCAAGAAACATAACTAGTAGAGGTCAAACCAAGCAAAAAGTGAGTTACATCAACCTACAATGAAAACTAAAACCTAAATGTTCACACTTGTCTTAAGACTTGAGCTCTTAGGTCGGGTTGGTCGAATTTCACCAAATGTCCAAATAAGAAATGCTGAATAGTCACTCAACAAGGAAGAATTTCGATCAAAGATTCCTATCTCATAGAATCTGAAATAGATCTCAAGGACATTAATTCTCCTTTCTAAAAGAGCTTGGTCTCATCGCTTATAAATAGAAGATGAGACCACATAATAAAGGATTCAAGCTTTACATACCCTAAGCCTGTTATTCATTCTTATTTTCTAAAAATACTTATACTGATTTAAGTATTAGAGTGATTATGTTAAACCACTATCCAACACCCCCTACAGTCTATTTTCCATCCATTATAGGTGATCTCAACCATCATTGGAATTCTCAACACAACAAGTCTCAAACCTTTTTTTCTTTCATTTCTTTTTCTTTTTTCATTTCCATTCTTTTCCTCTTTTTTTTTTTCTTAAAGTCCTAAACTTTTATTAATTAATAAATTTATTTTAAACACGGTGGACAACCACTCACTATCCTAAGAGGGTCATCTAAACCCTATAAGGTGGTGGGTTGTTTACCACCATGTGTAGGTCATAAGACTTACCTACTATGGTCGGTCGCGACTCACATTTCTTTTAGCTATTTTTTGACTACTTCCTACTTTGGGTAGTTGGAAAATGATTAGTGTTGCTACAATTTGCCATTTCTTTTCTTTTTAATTTTTATTAGGTTTTCATTAATCATTTTAATATTTTATTTATTTAAATTTATTTAGTGGGTTTTTATTAAATTAATAATCTAGAATCAATAGTATGTAGACATGTGTTTTTTAATTATATTAAGTAACATTAACACTTATTTATAAAAATCGGATCATCTTTTTATAAAATGAAAACTTCCAGTTAAGTATTTGTAAATATGTAAAAACATAGGTAAGGTTTGTGTAATTTACCCATTAAAAAAATGAGTGAGCATGTCTTACACCAAAAAAACTTGAATTTGGATCCTTATAATTTTTATAAATTAAAAAAAAAAGAAATGATTGAGATTGTTTAAATTTTTTAAACTATTTTATGATATTATTATGATAACATCTTCTTTTTCAATAATTGTTATTGCACATAATAATATCTATTGAAAGGAAATTGATAGAAATTAAATTAAGAGAAGAAAAATGAAGAGAAAGCAAATCCAAAAAACTCACTTTTTTTTTCCTAATTTTTTTTGGTGATTAGGTTGAGATACATATTAGTTTGAATAAAAAATGAAGAAGGAAGACTTCCTCCGATTAGCTGTTTTTATTCAATTGTTAGGACGAAATTTCATGGCTAGTATAGGGTAGAAAAAAAAAAGGGGGGCTTACATCGTGACTACTAATAAATGTAATTTAAGTTGCGTGGCGGTGGAGCTATCCTAAAGATATTTCTGTTCCTCCTATAAGAAAAGTATATCCTTGGTTTCTTTTGGACCAGATTCGTTTTAATTTTAATAATTAATACCTTAGTTTAAATATAAAAAAAAGTCAAAAGTCATCTACGCCATTAATACGAGGTCCCGTACATAAAGGATGTAATGTATGAATGGTACGAGTCGGGCGGGCAGTCCTTTTCCTTTGGAAAATTTCTCCCTCCATTCACTTTCTCTATCTTCTCTCGTATATTCGAAAAATAAGGTGGATAGATGGTAGATGTGCCTATTTTGATATTTAAATATTTTTTAATAAAAAATTGCATCAGTTTTTATTTTTGACATAAATATAATATTGGAAAAGCTAATGTAATTTTTTAAAGAAATCTTATACATTATAAATTAAATGGAAGACACTTTTTAAATTCTATATATTTTTCTCTTATATTCATGAATTTTATACCTTCTGCCAACTTGGGATAAATTATTTTTAAATCTTTATAAGCTTTAAAAATCTTAGTTATAATCATTTTATTTTATTTTTTAATGATGCATCCTTGAATCACGTTCTCCTATTTTATTAGGTTTAAGATTTAAAAATAAAGAGGATTTTCCACATCATCATCAACTTGGATACCTTATATGATTTAATTAATATGACTTTTCTAAGATATGATTAACTTTGATGCGTATTGATGTGCTATCAATGTGAACTTGTCAAATCACGTGTTTATAAAAATATCGTGGATTGGGGCTGAAGGGACTTTTACTCTCCTCTTATTTTTATAAAGTTAAACTTCTTTCTTCTTTATTTTTTTTTTAATTTTATGAAAAAAATAAAGTAATCTTTTTTCAATAAATAAATTACATTTTTAAAACCTTTTTGCTATGAATTTTCATTTTCTAACTCTTATTCCTTCATAAATATCTTTATCATTTTTATCATAAGACCAAAAAAAAAAAATTCAAACAAATTAAATATTGATTGAATAGTTTCCTAAACAATACATAGCAGGGACAAAACAAATACAGAAAAAACCATAAAAAAGACCCCAATACAATAAAATACTATTGTTTTAGAAATTTATAGAAGTTGTTAATCTAATTTAACCTTATTTGACTGAAACCAGCTTATAATCTCATTCAATTGTGTTTCTTTTATCTTTTTTGCCATCCACTTCCCTTCATGTCTCTCAAGCATGTTTTTAGTCGTTTTCCCATTTTTCCTTAACAAATCTGTCACCATTTATTCTCTTTACTAACATCACAATTCATCAATTAAAATGAAATTAATCGATTTCACACGTATTAGATACTTGAAATGTTTAACTATATTTTAGTGCCTTGTTTGATTAAATTTGATGGAATAAAAGTCATAAAATCCATATAATTATTTTTCTCATGGGGCTTGGCTAGGATTTAGAGCATGATAATCTAAAAATGTAATTTCATTTATCAATTTTACTTAATAACAAAGCATATTCATTTATTAAGATTGAAGATGACATTTGATTAAATGTAATAAATATTTATGTAAATATCTATTTCCTCTACCCAATCATTAATTCATTAGATTAGAGGTAATAGAGATAATAAGTATGTTTTAAGATTTCATTCTTAGGAAAAAGAAAAGCAATTTCCTTCCTTCACCACACTATGGTGATGTTTATTTCCTCTCAAATGGGAAGGACTTTTCTATACGTTGTCCCAAAATACCCCTTATCATATTAGGAAATTACACACATACCCTTTATAAATATGAATAAAATTATCTAGAATATAAATGACTCAAATTAATGACAACAATTAATAAATATTAATTACTTAGACTTTAAGTAAACAATAGTTAGTAAATTAATATTTGATGTTAATATTATAAAAAATAATTAGCTACTAATCGACATTAATTAATTATTAATTACTGTTCAATAGTTAATTGTAAAAATTACATGACTGGTGAAAGGTGGGATGTGTTGAGGAGGAAAGTCGAGAGGGAAGGAAAGGATAGCTTCATGTGCTCATGGCAAAAGCCCCTAAATGGACGGATAAAAGTTAACGGTGAGGGAGCAGTAGGTGAGGTGAAGAAAAAGGCTGGAGTAGGAGGGATTTGTGGACATAGCCCAAGGGCAGGTCCTAGGGGTTTCTCAAAAAAATATTGCTTTTAGCTCGCCTGTGGAAGTAGAATTGTGGAGAGCTGCTGAAGCCTGAGGCAATGAAACTGGCCGACTCCCTAAATGTAAAGAAAATAGTTTTAGAAATGACTCTTTAAAGGCGTAGCCCAATTTAATGTATGACAATTTTAGCCACCCACACAGCCTAAATGGTGTCTCTCCAAAAGTGGGGAGAATCAAGGAGAAATGGAGAAATAAGTGAAAAGGAGTGTAAAATTGTAAAGTTGCCCCTAAAGATGAACTTAGCAAGAAACATTAAGAGTTATTTTAGTTTAATAAATAGTCATTTTCTTTCACTTCCTTCTAGTTATGTCAACCAAACAACTAAAGGAAATGCTTCCTTTGATTTTGTTCAATTTTCTTCCTCCATATTTAAACAAAAAGTGGAAACCATCTTCCCTTTTATTTCATTTCCTTGCCTCACAATGTTATGATGCATATTTTGGCACCGTTATCAAAACGTGTATATGTCAAAATGAGAAACTAAGAAGAGATAAGTTCTTATAAAATTTAACTTATTTAACATTTCTTTTATTTAATTTTACAAAAGAACCAAATAAAGTTTTTATTCTCCAATAACTAAAATATATTATTTTTTCTTTTAAAGGTATATAAATTTTCATTTCCCAAATCTTATTCTCTAATCACCATTTTTATTATAACTAGAACGAGACACAAAAAGACAATACATCCAAATTATATATTTGAAACAAAAAAGATTCAATACAAATCATATAGTTTTCTAAATATCATATTTCAAAATAAGTTATATATAAATAAGATATAGTAAAAAAAATAATTTAAAAAGGCTGTATAAATACTATTGCGGAGTTGTTAGGCTTGAGACTTCAAATTGTTTAAAAAAATATCCACAACAAGATGGGAAATTCAATTTCCATTCCTCAGGGAATTGATTAATTATTATGTTCCTCTCATGCTTTTCCCTTTAGTGCTCTTATTTAATTCCTTTTTGTTGTATTGTATGCATCTTTCATATTGTAATCGGACGTGGCTTCCATGGCCTTTCCCACAAAGTGAAACACTTAATAGGTTTTTTTTTTATTGGTTGAAAACGACTTGACCTTAGCTTAACCATTTTCTAGCTTACTGAAAGGATCACAGAAATTTAATTATCCATTCAGCATCCCTCCGGATGCTGTTCCAGTTGAAAAGGAAACAGAACAAGAAGCCAATGTACAGCATAATACGTAGGTCCTAATCCATGCTGCCGGTGGAACCTCAGCATCACCCCGACACTCTTATTTGGCAGGGAAAAAAATGTAGTGCAAGTCTTGAACGTCATAAACTTGCCTGTCCTTCGTAAATGGGTGATATTACCCATCATAACACGAAACTTTTCATGACAACAGTCCGGTCAAACACAACTTTTTCACCACCCATGATTTAAAAAATATGTATATAAAATAAGAAATTTATGGGTACTGTTTGAATCTATCACACAATAATAATAGTCATGCCGTTTGATAGATCCCCATAAGGGTAGACTGCACAGCTTCTTTTTTTTTTTTTTTTGGTTTCTAATTTTAGAATATAATTCCTAAAATCTAATT
Organism: Laguncularia racemosa; assembly: GCA_037954665.1. Classification (NCBI taxonomy): domain Eukaryota; kingdom Viridiplantae; phylum Streptophyta; class Magnoliopsida; order Myrtales; family Combretaceae; genus Laguncularia; species Laguncularia racemosa. The sequence goes on from JBBMOL010000036.1 coordinate 2,348,753, forward strand.
CATAATACCCAATTCTCTTATATAATCCAATCCATTATTGATATGTGTTTTATTACCTTTTGCATAGTTGAAATCTTCATGATGGATGTTTCTGCTGAAAATATTCAGATTAAAAATCTTTAGAAAATAAATAAACAAATGCCATATATTGATGAATATTGATATTTACGTTTTCATATGCTATATGGTTATAAGATAATTGAAAATATTTAGAATAAATTTGCCGAAAAAAAAATGACGATAAACATTTAAATTTCATCATCAATCAGTACAACTTGTATATCACGGTATGTTAGAACATCTCTTATGTTGAGCTTCGAAGGAAAATAAAAAGAAATCTTTATTCATCATAAAAATAATTTAGGAACATATGTTTGGGCAAATTCACGGTCTATCATACAACAATAAAAATAGCCAAAAGAAACGACCGTAAATATGTTAGCTTGCTTGCAGCAGTCCAACTAAATTTGTAAAATTCAAGTGATGAAACTTCTCTATATATACCATTTGTGTCGGCACCTATGAGTATGACATTTGGACATGTATGAAAAAGCATATGATATGGCATGTATATCGTTTCTACTATTTATACTTGACAACGCTTGTAATGAGTAAAAATATAAATAGAAACGTCTAATGATGAATAAGTACGAAGAAATTTAATTAGAGCTTAGTGAATCATAAGTTACATCTTTCTATATTGAAGAAGAAAATCAAAGTTTCAGACTCATGGGTGTGATCAAAACAATAAGATTTTTCTTTTCCTCACTAAGCAATTACTCCTAAAGTTGGCAACTTTAAACTCAGTATGATACAAATGCGATTGTGACCATGATATAATTAAGAATATAATTATAAGCCACAACATGATATATGATATGACAAACATGATTATCATACGAATATACAAGGTTATAATGTAAAAGATAAATAACAAATATGCTCATTTATGTTTGCTTTATATGTACCTAGCCCATTTATCTTAAAAATTGTGTATTTAAAATTCTAAATTAAAAAAAAAGAGTGTATTTAAACCTTATTTTATATTAAAAAAATACTAATAAAAAATATTAAAATGAAAAATATAGAAAATTAAAGGTAAAATTATCATGTAGGAGTTCAAATGCAAATTTTTTTAAACAAAATTTAAAAGTTTAAATACACAATTTCAAAAATAATGAACTAAATACACATATAACAAATATAAAAAATATATTTACAATTAAACATAATGTAAGCTAATTATTTATAATTCCTATTTATTATTATATATTTTTATCATCCATAGGAATTTGATTGATATGAAATAAAATGCATCTCCACTAATATCTCAATTGCCAGCACCAATCAATCCGCGGGCTAATTTTGAATAGGATTGGTAAGCATCATCAATTTTGGTGGCTCTTCGCAGAGGCTTGCTAGCTATTATTATTGCCCTTCTCAGAACATGTCTACACGCGAAAAGTTACTACTAATAGAAAAATATTTTTAGATGCATCAAGTTCAAGTCTATCTATTATGTAAAAAATTTTAAATAACCACCTCCAGTTAAATCCGCTTATATTGACGAGAATTTAATGCAAGTTTCATATTATCAATATTATAAAGTTTCTCTAATATATCTATATCAAACTTCTCCGCTGCTCAAGGAGTTATTGCAAGAGAGAACATTGATTTACAGTAAGCTATGTTACATCATGTCCAGGGTAACGTATGACAAAATTTGGAGACATCCTCGGCGAAGGTACCTTCTGCAGATTTTAAGATCCGTTAATTACGTGGACTGACTGCAATTTGGAAACGACATGGTCGAATAAACTTTTCAGTAAGTAGACTTTTCGCATGAGAAGTCGAAGTACGTAGGAATTGAAGATTTTCTCCATTTTGTGTCATGTTTGGCATCTTTGGCCATTGACCTGTAACACGCCTAATTTTACCCGTCTGTCTTGGGATATTTCAATTTAGATACTTCAAAGATACCCGGCCATCCACGACCCATTCAACCTGTGGCTACACCGGAATCAGTTGTCATGTGTCTATCGTCTTAATGATTATCAGACATCACTTTGAATATCAATTGTACCCTTTTGCCCAAATTACAAACATCGAACCCTTATGAAAAGTTAAATGATAGCTATAAATCATTTAATTTTTTAGGTAAAGAAAACAAAAAATCAAGAGAAAACAATGTAATATGCAGTTTTGTTGGGCTAATCATTGTCTTGAAGCACTCGATAAGGACGAATAAGGCAGATTTGCTTTCCTTTCGTACTTCAAAAAAAAAACGCTAACAAGTGCCCTAGCCATTTTTAATGCCCAAAAGAACAAATTTTTATGTAAGGTTTTCAAACATACTATTCTATATAGGATCATCAAAAGATTTATAATAGCAAAATGTAGGAATATAAGTTTCTATTATCTATATAACAATAATTTTTAAAAATATAAATATGTTCATTATAATCATAAAAAAATATAAAATATAGGATAAAAAAATTAATATAAATTTATGTCACAATTCACAATAAAATTATATACTTTATTATGTTAATATATAACACTATAATATAAACAATAGTTTCAATATAAAATATATTATAATATAAATTATAATAATAAAATACAAAACTAAAGCAAATTATTAGCTCTCTTTTTATTATCAAAACTACCACCAGCTTTCTCTTTACCATTATCATCATTGTCGTCATCTTCATCATCAATGCCAAAATCATTATTAATGCCAATATAAATGATATTCTTATATTCTAATTACAAAATTTTCAAAGAACCAATTATATTCATATCTCGTGGAAGCCTAGTTGCATTTTTCATTTTTTCGTTCATTTAACTCAAATAAGTAGAATTAGTAGATTTAATTAATAAGATATGATTCTACTGATTTTACGATTTTACCATAAGTTTATATGAAAACGATTTTACATCTGAGTTAATTTGGCAATGTCTTCTAAAATTGCAAATTCATATAATTATATGAGTAGATTTGCAATTTTGACAACTAATTTTTATATATTTTCATGTATTTTCTTTTTTCACAAAATATATAATTAGTTTAAAAGGAAAAGTTAAAAGTTTTTTTTTTTGGGTAAGTTGTGTACAAATCCTATATATGATGCGTTAAATCTTATCAAATATAAGTGCATTGGTAGCAATTTCTCGACGAGCTTAAAGCCCACAAAAATGTTCACCTCACCTTGTCCCTCAAACCAAAGTCTCTTCCTTACCTTTCCCTTTGCTTGGAAGAAAGTTGGCCTGCTGTAATTGTCATATCCTATGAAAACCTCTGACAGATGATGATTAGCTCTAATTCTCAATGCATCCATAACACATGATGCCTAGGAGATTAGGAGTATAGGAAAGGTCATCACTTGCCATCTCATGAAAGACCTATATATATTAAGGACCTCATCTGAGATGAAGGGGACATACAGTAAATTAAACACACAACTCTCTCCCTTTTTGAATATTGTTGTCGTCATCTCTCCAAGCTTTTACTCCTTATTGACTTAAGCATCATATTAGCAACACTAGAGTCACCTCCATCGCCATCCGATAATTCATGTGTGTTCATATCGCAGGCTCAAGACCCTTAGGGCCCCAATAGTCACAAGGGAGCTAGATTGATAGCGTAGGGAGTGAGAATCACGGGTCAACAAAGTGTTTTTACTAAGTAGCAATTATCATTTCTAAAGTTATCTATTGAATATATAGCTTGAATTTATCAAGACTCAATGTCTAGAGCATAAATATATATATAAAAAAAGGAATAATGGACAAAGTCAAAGCAAAACACAAAGGGCAACTGGCTAGCTAATTGGTAGTTGACCACTAAAGGATGCTTGACTAGTGTATAGTTGCAGTTAACTATAGTATTGTATGACTTGAGTAGTTTCGTAGAGTGTTGTTCTCTTACCATATAAGTTATTTCTTTTTGTACCTTTTGTGTCTTTGTAAATATGATATATATGCATTAGGTGCATTAGGTATTGCAAGAGAATTGTAGAATTCCCAGGGTTATGTTAGAGGAAATACGCTTTATGATTATGAAACATTGTACTATTGTTGTTTACTCTATAATGCTTTGTTAAGTTTGACTTGTGGTTTTTCACCCATTTTTTTAGGGGTTTTCTAGGTAAAATTTAAGCATCATTCATCCTCCTCGAACTCTTAATTCCCGTCTTTTTTAGGCTTTGCGATTTATAACTTAATATACGATCCAATCCTATTAAAATGGTATTGGAGCAAGATTAAAGGTTGAGAATTTTCAATGTATGCGATTTGCACATAGAATAGATGGCAACCAATTACAACACCAAGAAATATGATAATTTAATGATATTTTAAGTAATGGCAAGTTTGAAATGTGAGAAATCCTATTAGTTAGGCTTGGAGAGAGCTTTATTGGTAGTTTTGAATTCATAGAGGATGAGAAATTGATAGAACTTAATAAGAAGACCCTTTTAGTTATCTAGTTGATTTTGACAAATCATATATTGTCGAAAGTGTTGATGGAGGCATTGTTGGATTGCGGAAGAAATTGGAAGAGCAATATATGACCAAGTCTCTTTTGAATAAGTTATTTTGATGTTGGGATTGTGTTTGCTCCATATGAGCAAGGGGTCACTAGTTATTGATAAAACGGCATATTATGAATCTATGTCTTTTATTGATAATATAATAAGATATTGATGTTAAGATTGAAATAAAAAATGGGTGTTGATCTTACTATACTCACTATCATCTTCTTTTTCAATGGATTAAGAAGAAACGATCTACATTTTTCAAACTATATAGGTCTCGACAATACCGTCTTTTATATCCACTATAGTGAGAGTAGTCTATCGTAGAGGAGGTTAAGAGCAATATGTTAAGTAAGGACTAATTAGATGGTAGGATGGGATCTGTGAGTAATGAGGTTATATATGGTCTAATGAATAAAGTTCCATAGCCTAATGGAAGAGATTATTTTAGATGGAGTCTAGAGTTTAAGGTGTGACATGCTGTCATTGGAAGCAAAAGGGCCATGTTAAGGACTGGCATCTATAAAAGTAGATACTTTGCTAGTTGCATGATGGGAAAATTTCTCGTTGATGTGATTGTTGCAAGTTTAGAGGATGATATGCTATTACTAGTGTTGAACAGATAAAAGAAGATCATTGAATTGGGTATTAAACTATATGAGAGATTGGTTCCAAGTCTAAAAGCTTATGTAGAATGGTTTTTGATAGATGGGTAATGGCTAGAGGTTGAAGATTGCTAGTATGGATGAAGTTTGGTTTGAATTACATAAGGGAAGGATGCACATGCTGTTAGACATAAGATATCTACTAAAGTTATCCTATAATTTTTTGCCACTTGGCTTGATGAATTGTGTTGGTTAGTATAGTTTAATGAGATCTAACAACACAAAAGCATCCCGTGGTGGTCTGATGGTGATGAAGAGTTAAGTCTAATACTTGCTACAAGGGACAATGATTCCTAATAGTTCTCTTATGTATGTTGTTCCTAAGGTAGAAGATTGTAGTTGTGTTGTTGATTATGACAACATGCAATGAAAAGTCTATCCACTTCACTAGGGTTCTATTAGTCCTAAAATGAAAAGAGCTAGGGAAGTTAGAGCTAGAAGGTCCAAGAAATACTTGGTGACTTGGGTGTTGTAATACCCCATGTGTTTATGGGATGTTGTGATACTCTATATGAATGGAGTCCTACATAAATTGTGGGAGATGTTGAGTAGTAGTACATAAGGGCAAGTAATGAATAACATGTCAACACTAGTTAGAAACTTTTTGGTAAAGTGGTTGAAAAATGCCCATTAATGTTTATTGGCTTGATTATTGATTACTTCTAACTTAGGGTATTACAAATGGTATCAGAGTTGATTCCTTATTAGTAGTTGTTCGATTTGGGATGATTGAAAATGGGGTAAGATTTGGGCCCAATTGTAAGGTTTAGCAACGAAAATGTCGTGTGTTTATTGGGGTGGAGATTGTGATACTTCATATGTTTAGGAAAGGTTGTGATAACCAATGTCAATAATGTTAAGTAATGGTATATAAGGTTAAGTAGTGAATAATATGTCAACATTAGTTAGAAACTTTTAGGTCAAGTAATTGAAAAAACCCATTAATGTTTATTAGCCACTTTTGCCTTGAGACACCACTAGAGTGAAGATCAATATTAGGCATCATTATTAGAGTAAATAGATGACGCTATTTAGGCATAGGTTGATTAAGGCTATGGGTTAGTGCAATGTGCTAGATAGTCTAAAGGCAAAATGTTGGCAAGACTGGATCAAAGAAGCTTCACTATTGTTAGAGCTTATGCATTTGCATCGAGTTATGCAAATTCAAGTCAAGATAGATTTGTTTTGAATGTATGTCTTCTCTTTACATGAGGTTCAAAATTTGGAACACAGACAAAAGAAGAAATTGATGAAAGGTGAAGTTAAAGTGTGACACAAGGATGACTAATCGATTGGCCAAGAGAGTAGTTGATCAACTAGTTGGTGATCGACCATTTAAGTTAACTAGTTGATTTGTGTGCAATTGATGCTCGATCAAATGTGTCTTTTGACTCGAGTAATTTTTTATTTTTTTATTCTCTTGGTGCCTAAATTATTTTCTGTTACGTATAATATCGTTGAAATACTATGCATGTTATTAAGCGTATTAGTATTTTGAGAGGGTTGTAGAAATCTTAGGGACTTAATTAAAGGAAGTAGTGCACTATAATCGTAAACCTTTAGGGTGTTGCTTACTTGTAGTTTATAATATGCTAATTTATTCAATCTTATTTGTAGTTTTTCCCTGTATTCTTTTTGATAACTTCCCCTTTAAGTTCGTGCAATAATTTTTCTTTTTTAGTTGTTATTTATCTCATCTATCGTGTATTATATGATATATAATTTAAAATTTAGATACACTCTTATCGATGTATTATTCAGTAGCATCAAAACCTCTGATTAGAATAATCATTATTGTTTGCCAATTATTTTTGTTTATGTGAGAATTAAATCTAAGAAGTTTGTCTTTGATTTAAGCTATGGAAAAAAGTATCAAGTGCCCAGTAGGACACTGACTTTGGAAATTCATACATTCGAGACCAATCTTAGGAGATGAAATGGAGTCCACAAAGTGAAAAGTCCTTGAGTGCGGAAGGAGGTGGAGGCACAGGGTGGCGTTGAAGCAATGCCAGTCAATACACACACCGTCAAGTCCTCCCCTTCCTTGTCATAATTTACGGTGATCTGTGGAAGAGCTTGGTTATATTCCAAGTTTATATTTCACTCGTGAGTCGTGACTTTGGTTACCTCTCAACTACCATTCTCCTTCCTAAATTCTTGGCTGAACTGCATGTTCTTTCATTGAACAAAAAGCTACACGTCCTTTATTGCCATTTATCTATAATTTGTCAGTTAGATGAGACAAAACCAAAATGGAATAATTAGCACCGAGAAGATCTATCCTTTATATACACCACGAATCAAAGTGTTCATCATCTATTTGAACTTGTAAAAATACGTCTTTACATACGTATATATTATAAATGCAATCTGAAAACAAAACAAAACATTCTAGTTTTTTTTTTTTTGGCTTATATTTTTGTTTCCTATTATGTCAATGAAGAAACTGACGCTGTACCAGCCGGCTTCTAGAAATTATATTTGACTTGACGCCATCGTATTTTAATGGACAGGGCTCACGGCCAGCTCCTGGGTCGGGCCTACCTACTTCAACGTCCTTTATTATTATTTAATGTCATAAATTATCGTCTCTCTGTTGGTGATCAAAGGAATTAATAAAACAATAATACTAAATTAAAGATATGCTGGATAAATGATGTCCCCAGTGCTTCGTACACATAACAATATGTTTCTTATCCACTTGGCTCGTTGGTGCAAAAAATATCCGGAAAGATCAATATTCAGGCGGTGCGATATCGCATTTTTTGCTTAGGAGGTACCTACGCGGCCTGTTTCAAATACATATACGGGGAATTATTTAATGTGATTTTAAATTTTAAATTTTTGTTCCTTTTAATGTAATAATATGTGATTAGGGAGGAGATGATGTAAAAATAACAAACGAGGGAATTTAGTTTCGAAAGTGTATATAACTTTAACTCTACTAAAATTTCTAATAGAACAGTGCAATCATCATTAAGGTAAAACCGCTATAAAGTTTACCGAATGTTCTCGGTTGGCATTCTGCTTATAAGTTGGATACGACAATAGATCGGCACTAGCAGAAAGGGAGTAGTTACTTTCCATAGGTTATATATATATAATGCTAAAGTACAAAAAAGGAAAAGAAATTTGAGATACTGAGGTTTTTCCGAAATTATTTATTTATTTATTTTGTGGATACTACACAAGACCGGGACAAGATGAAGATAAATATAAGATTCTTTTATCCCGTCGGTGGGAACTTTTTTTCCTTTTATTTTTTCATGTCATAATGGCTTGGCATCTCTAATATGGTGTCGTCTTCTATTATAGGCCACAGAGAAATGAAGAATATATATATATCCATTAGCTCACACAGCTGGCCAAAATTATAAAAACAAAAAAAACCTAATTGGAACATGTTCGATTTTCTATAATATATAATGAAAAAAATATATAAAAATTCAATGGTTCGGGCTTGATGAAGCAAATTACGAAATTTCGAATCAGCATTCTCAAATTTTTCACTTTTTTTTTTTAATTTGGAAATTACGAACTAAATATCACATAAATAGAACTTACAAGTTTAAGGCCACATGGGGTACATGGACTTCATGATCCAGGGTCTTTATTTTTTTTTTTTGGGTGGTGATTAAGATATGTAGACATACCGTAAAGAATAAAAATTTTGAATTTATGGAATTACTGTATTTTTGAACTTTTTGACAGCAAGTGAAGAGTCCTTACTTTGGATTTTTTTTTAATGAATAAATTATGAAGACGCATCCTATAAACTGTAGATATTATGAATATACTCTAAATTTGAAATACTTAACATTTGCACCCTTTTAACAAAATTGTACATCTCATTTCAACTCATCTATTTAGTTGATGTAGACTCCTTGAAACTAGATTTTCTTTTCTTTTTTTCTTTTTTGAAAGAAAGTGGTTTATAATGAAAATTTTGACTTTTTACACTAATACAATGTTAACAAATTAGGAAAATAGCTTGAGTGCCAGGTATGATGTTAAAAATTTCAAATTTAAGTTGTCTCTATAATACTTAAGGTTTATATAAATTGTCTCCAAGACATACCTCTTTTTAATCTAACAAAACTTAGGGATACCATCACATTTTAGCCATCTACCCTCCAATTTATTAGTTACTGCCATCGCCATTTAGTGCTTGATGAGTATTAGAAATAATGTAAAAATTTAGTCTTTATTTTTACCTTGTGCATTACGATCTGCTTTGTTGGAATTGTATGTGAAAGTCATATGAAAATGGATAGATTGAGTATAAATACAAGGAAGGAGAAGAACAAGCTAATGCTTCATTTCCTTCCAACGGACTTTCGGGGCATGCAAGCAGATCTTCAAGGCATTCTATAAGAGGTCTCCAAAACACATGGACTTGACACTCTCCCACTTTGTTTGAATGCCCGTTAAGCCATTTGATATTTGAAGTGTTCAATTAAAAAAAATTCCATTCTATAGAACTTCATTTGAATTAGGCCAAAGCCATATTTTGACAAGTTTGCCAAGGAGGGTCTTTTAGAAAATGTAGTAGTTTTTTTTTTTTTTTTTCTGTTTTTTTGCTAAAGATATAACCACCAGCCTTTTGTTGACTTCTTGTTAGGAGACAGTGCTATTGATAGTACCGATAGTGTGAATGAAGGAGTGGCAATGTATGAGGATGGAACATAGGTGGCCTATAGCAAGTGAGGGCGGTGTTGGATGTTCTTTTGTTGGCTGTTGTTTTGCAGGACTTTTAATATTTTAATATTTAATATACCGATGGATTTTACTTAAAAAAAAGCGATTTGAACTAATACCACAGTTACTGGCCGGCTCATTTACTATAAGTAGTCCAATTTAATAAATCCTGCCTGTCTTATGCTTAATTAACTTTTAGTTTTTAATTGTCTTAGGATATGTTTATAAGAGGTGTTTGACACATATTCTCGTATCCAGCATCCCATTATCCTTTATAAAGTTGAAACATGTGCTTAAAATTGGAAGGGTACTTTGCTAGGCACCGCTAATTATGCCCCAATCTCATTAATTTTATCTGACTTTTGTTAGACGCAGCTAGCCACTAATTTTTTCCCCTCCAAAGTATGCTGTTGAGCAATGGCTATACTCTTATTTGCTTTTAAATGCTCAACATGATAAATTTAATTTTTATTTGCTTTTTTATATCTTTTTCCATAATAGTAAATATGATATTATTATTATATTATATAATATTAGTAAAATAATTTTTCAAACTTTAAAAGTTTTAAAAATATATTTAATGTATTGTTTAAAAAGTAATGATAATATGAGACCTATAAAATATTTAAAAAATTGGTAAAGAACTTTGAAAAATAACCCTTGATAAAGTAGAAAATTACTTAGAAATGAGAGTTATTTAAGATATTGATGTGTTAGATAATATTACTTTAGTACTCGGAAACCCTAATAGCATAGTTAATGCTATATTAATGCAAATTATTATAAGTTTCAGATTTAGTTGATTCACTTAAGATTATAGCTTTACTTATTGTTATTCTTTGTTTTGCTAAAACGGAACTACTTTAATCTTTTTGAAATTAATGTTTTGAGTACCATTTTAGTTATTTGCTCTATTAATTCCTCTTAAATATGAGTAGCTAGAGTTTTAGGGGATTCATGAGGTGATTTAAGGTTCAAAACTCAAATAGTTGTACTTTGTGTTAGTGGGTTATCCTTAAAGCATCATGCTCTTACAAAAATTTGCTTTAATTGTCCCCACCCCCCCCCCCCCCCCCCCCCCCCCCCCCCTAAATTTAGACAATTTGAAATTTTTTACTAATAATTAACATCTAAAAGAGGAGTCTTAACATATGGTAGGTTTTAATAATGTAGCACAAAGGTATTGGGTTTTTTTTAGTATGATTATTTAGTTTTCAAATTTTTTAGATAGGATACTCGACAAGAGTTAAAACGTTGAATGTCTAGTGCTGGATTTGTATTATATGAATATCTTTGGGGGGCAAATTTCGGATCTCCAACCTCAGGCGTTTCTCCATTCTAAAATAAGAATGGGCCGGGCTTCGAAGTATGCACCAACCTTACAAGTTTGAACATTTCTCACCTCAATTGGGGGCTTTGATTATGGCTTTTTTTGGATAACTTTGCTATATGGGCTTCAAAACAAATAGAGAGAAATATGCCTGAAATTTTAAATTGTTTGCAGATTCTTTCAATAGAGTGTTAAATTTTACAATTTCAGCAACAAAGTCTAACAAGGTTTTCAACCATTGCAATCGAGTCACAAAGCTTTCAATTTTAATTATAAGTCACATAGCGTAATTGTGTCGCATTAAACGTACAGCGTAAACTAGAATTTTACAGAGGCTTCTCATAAAATTTTAAGTAAAAAAAAAAAAGAAGAAGCAAGAGTGAATCAATAGAGATTCTTTTAGATAGCCAAGAACAACACTGCGAGAAGCCATTTGCCGTATGTATCGATGCACAAGTTTTCTTGCATACTTCTTTATCGAAATCTGGAGTATAAGAGACTACTAGAAGGGTGATTCTATCAATTGTGTATGATTCAAGCATGCCAGCAACAAAATCCTTGTTATCCCACAAGCAATCCGATGTCTCAAGAAGAGATATCCTCACGATGAAGAACCAACTATAGTATTCCTCCGTTTTGATATTTCGGGTCAATTCATGTATGATTGAGTCATTTTGAATTTGTTATTTTGTTTGGTTACTAGATAAATGTAGAATCAAGTGGATCTTGCAATAGTCGTGCAAGTTTTTGAGTTATTTATGTCTAATCGTTTAGTCTAGGATATTCAAACTTCGAAGGAGAGAGCATTAGATTTGGTTTTAACTCGTCATTATCCCTCTTAAGCACTTAGGATTATACTCAGTAACCGTCTTCATAATGACCTTTACACAAGTCAAATTACTTGACATCAAGGCAAGATGATCCATGCTTACAGTGCATGGCGATTTGAGCTGTAAAGATATATCAAACCTGTTACTAACGAAGGAATCAATGATACTTGAATGCAGTATTACCTAAACTTTGGATCATGTCTAGTAAATAGTCAACTTGGATTAATCCATATATACCTCTTCTCAACCCAATTCCACAAACATAAACATGACATAAGATTAACACTTGATGATCTTGTATCGATCTTTGTGGAATTGACATAATATCAACAAACTCTCAAAAATAACCTATTGAACTCAAAAAGTGCACCCACATATATAATTATCTTTATTCATGAATAATAAGATTTATTCAATAACTTTCCAAACAATCTTGATACTATGTGCGTAAATCAACATCATTTTGTTAAACCTTTTCTCGTAGGATCATGTGACTCGACTTTGACTCTATTTTTTTTTTTGCAATTTTTTTTTTTTTGAATGAGGGTCACACAATTCCTATAAGGTGATGGTGGCCACCTACCATTATGAGTGGGTTAAGATCTGTCATATTGGAATGTTTGATTAGGTATGTTTATTTTTATTTTTTACAATTTCCTTTCTTTTGATAATTTTATTAAATTAACTATTATAAATCAATTAAAAAAACTAACATGTACTCCTTTGGTTGATAGTGACAAGTAATGTTAAAACACAATGTAAGATATCAAAAATGAAAAAAAGTGTCAAATGACAAAAACTCAGACACCTAAATTGAAAATAACCTTAATAAAATGGAAAATGTTGAATAAAACAAAAATATTTCTAAAAAGGATTTATGGCATGTGTATTACTGAGTGCAATAGAATAGGTTAACCAATAATCAATCTGGCATTTTCTCTTGGCATCCGTCTTTTATGTCATTTATCTCACATATATAAAGAAAGTGCTATAGTTTTAAGGAAATTGCTTGCGGGACGAAGGGCTGTTAGTATAAATTTATAATTGCAATGTTGTGCCCAATCCTGTTTAATCTGATCGCAACGGAGGTATGGGCTTGAAAAAGTGACAGTAGCTGAACATTAATTGAGGCATCGTGGGAATTACAACATTGGGGGCTATCAATCAATTCGTATATAAATATTAAACCCTTTTGGGTGTTACTTCTGAAAAAAAAAAAAAAAAAAAATTCACTCCGTGTATCTTTACTCTTATAAAATCAGCAACTAAAACTTGCTTTACACAATAAATATATGTACGTATTTTATATTTCGCTCTGATATTACGTCACTTCTAATTTAATTTATGCTTTGAAAAGATAATATTAAAAATTCAGTAAAATCAACGAATGATTTTCTGATGGAAGTCGCAAATATTTCCAAATATTGAAATGAGTAAAATAACGGCTTTTGATTACTGGATTTGTTCCTTTTTTTTTTTTTTTTTTTCACATTGTTGAAATCGTAAAAAGAGAGTGCGAAAGGTTCTGTTCAGATTCTTGTTGCAACAATAATACTATTATTTAGGATTGCATTATGTGTTTGGTGTGAATGCATAAATGGTGAAGATTTCCAGAAGACTTAGCCTCACTGAAAAAGCAAATTCTGGTGGCTTTTCTGAATAATTGGACCAAACATTTTTCCTCAAAAGAATCAAATTCGTGGGCCAAAAAAGAAAAGTTATGAACTCAATTCATTAGATTCTGCAAATAAATACACCTCATCCTCCAATCTTCACTAATTTCTCTACTAAGTTATATCTCACCGGTCGCCATTACATAAAATCAAGAAAGGTTTTTATAATACTAATACGTGTGAATTAATTATTATTATATAAATATTAATAAAATTATAATATGTGAAAATATAAATAGTAATTTTTTTTAAAAATAATTTATTATCACTGTTATATATTAAAAAATAATTAATATTTATTTACCATTTATTCAATCATATAACGTGTTAATATAAATAAATCATTTTTCGATGCTACGTAGGACCTTTCCATGTGGAAAACCATATGAGGACCGGATCCGATCCCTTTGTTATGCAAAACATCACTTCCGATTTCCGTCGGAATCACGGACATATGCCCCTTTGCAAAGCGGATGAAGGGAACAAATGGTTGGAAAAAATCATCTCCATTAGCAACTGGAGTATCTGCTTGAGAAGGACCAGATTTATTCGTAGTGTCTCCTGGATGTTTCCATCCACAACCGCATGGTGTCAAAGTTTTGTATATGAGTAATATATAATGTGTATTACTCTGTGTGTGTGTTTCTCATATGTTGGATGGGGGAAATATTGTTTGTTCGATAAGTTGACATTTTCTCTATATTTTCATTTTGTAGATTTACCCTTTTTAGTTGTATATTGAATCCTATTAGTTTTGCAATTGTTGACTATAACGTTATTGTAACTTTAATTTAAAAAGTCACCTTCAATTGTTTCTTATTTTATTATATATATATATATATATATATATATATATATATATCAAAGTAATTGTTATGATATTCATAGCTAACAGTTATAAAAGTTTAGGACCCATAAATAAGGAATAAGTATATCAATATCAATAATGGATTTGTGACAGATTTTCTCTGCCAAAAAGTTATTAGAAAGCTATATACATTGTCATATATTTCGCGACAATACAGCAACTAATTAGAAAGGAAAATGTGTCTATTGCAAATCCGTCGCAAATAATTAGCGGAACTGTAAGAAAGAGGGAAATTCAAGCTAGATATGCCATTGGTTATCCATCTTTGATTCATAAAAGTTATTTGCAATGCAAATAATAAATGAGAAAGTAGAAAAAAAAAACAGCACAAGATTTATGTAATTGTATAATACATTATTTACAGCATGTATTATATATAGTTTGTATGATAAGTATTAAGTATGTAATAGATATTCATTTTTTATTAATAGAATATTTGTTTAGTAACTTGATGAATACAATATGATTAATTTATCATATCCTATTTGTAGAGGGTTGAAATTGTTAATTTAATATATTGGGCTAAATCCATTAATTATTTAACTTGTCTCATCGGGTTAAATAATAGGATCCAGTGAGTCTGATTCATCTATTAGAATAACTTTTTGCTAAGCTTGAAGTAGGAATTGTTGAACTGATCAATTCTTTTTCAACCTTTCTCAGACAAGCTCATGCATTCACAAAGAAGGTTATTAACCTTAAGTCCTCAGTAAACTCATTAGGATAACCTTGAATTGAGTGAGCTTTATCTTGTCCATTGATTACTAAGATAATCAAGTGAATATTATTAAACCCATAAGCTTATAAATACTCAACCACTCCTCCTCATTTCATAGAGTTCCAAAGAACAAAGAAATAGTATTCCACTATAAATTCTTTGCTCCTAAGGATCAAATGAGTGTTTAGGTGAATAATAATCTCGATTGCTAAAAAACTACAAGGTTAAATGCCCGAGGTTCCTTAGGCTCCCTTATATGTTAATTGTATGTTTGAGATACTAAAATTGCTTATTTCTTCTCATCGCCACTTCCTAATTATCCTCGCGTGTTATCTTCATATCATTTCTTTAAAGTCATTTATAGTGTAGTTCTCACATGATATTTATATGACCACTTTAGTTAGAACCCTTCGTCTATACTATTTTTATATATAAATATAGTATTTTTATATATTTAGTTATAAGCATATTTTTATATTACATTTATAATTGTATTAGTAAAATTTTTTATTTAATTATTATCATTATCATTTTATAATTATAATCATTATTATTATATTATAAAATATATTTTTATTTTATTATTATCATTATACATTAAGGATGCTAATTGAACCACATACTAACTACTAAGTTGGTCCTCATACATTTAAGCTCATTTAGTTTTTCCATGGACGAGATTCCACAATCCTATTGTTTTTTAATTAGACTTTGAGAGGATATTGGGTGGAGTAAAAGAATTATTGTTTCGTATAGTTTTAATTACTTGAAATCCTAATGATCATGATGGAGATAAATTTAATTCCAAGAATTGGGAGCCTCGACTATATTTTCAATCATTCTTCCTTTAGAGCCTCATCAAATTTTACAAAAAGCAATAAAAATTTAAATTCTTTGGATTCTTAGTCCATGAAAGAGAAGACTAAGTGAAGCCTAAAGAGTATTTAATGTGATCTGGTGCAATTAGATCTACATCTATTAGGTTCCAAATTGCAAAAAATGGCTCCTCAAAGTCTTTAAAATGTGTCTATTAGGACAAATTTTGATTTCCCACAATATTTAACGATTTTGAGAATATAATGGAGTTTGTCATGAGACATTGACTTGGCATAGCCATTGGAATTTGGAGACATTCAAATTTGTAAGAACATATGAATTTTGATAATTGGAAACTTGCTTGCTCAACCCTCATAATGTGATACCGGTAGGACCAAATTAAAACTAAAAGACCGAGAAGTAGGAGGGACGTACTTGGTCCTTCTGCCCGTGTACCCATGGGTGCTTTGACAAACAAATATGACTTTAACTACTACAATCTCCAAATCGACAAGAAATGTGTAGAAGTAGAGTTACGGTGATAGATACATAATGTTGATTGATCTATAATAGTAAAAATAGTAGATTTATGAATTTTTACTTTATTAAAAAGTGGGATCTTGAGATTGATAACGGTGGATCTATGGAATTAAAGTAACGGAGGCAGAAAAAAAAGTTTAGAAGGGGGGAACGGCTGCATAATTGTCCGTCTATGGCTGAGGTTTCTTAAGCTGTTTATGAGAGAGATAGACACTCTTATATAAAATTGCCGAATATCATATTTATATATCCTCAATCCACTGATAATATTACCAAACTTTTGTAACATTGTTAAAATAAAGATACTGAAAGTTTTTTGTATTAGTAATTTGTTTGGTTAAAGCAAATACCTAGGTTAGTTTAACCATTTAATAGCTTTCCTTGTGGTCTGTGGATGGTTATGGTCATGATAGGGAGGGGCAGATTTAAGATAAGCCGCCAGCCGGTTCTAAATATGAAATCCTTAAACCTATCTTATTAAGGTTTTAAAAATTTTGAACCGGAAACCCATCCACTAATATTAGGAGTGATATATGTTTTTGAAACCAACCAACATTCTTGTGAATAGTTTTACTTTTGACTATTGGCAATCTTTTAGAATTCATGGGTATGCATAAAAAATATAAGAACTTACAAAGGAAAGTTAATAACTGTGTGAAAATTTACACATTAATTCAATACCGTGCCTAGCCTTGGCACACAAATGATAAATGCATGAACATACAGGGATACGGCACATAAAATTTAGTTAAAAGAGCATAGCTAAGATGGCAAAATATTGCTCGATTTCTAGTGAGAAGCGAGAGTTTAAAGATATTCCTCGTAAATGGTACTGACGAATCTATAAACAGGTCTTAGGCAACATAAAAGATTTTTATGGAAACTTGAATCAATAAACTCATAAAGGTTGATTCTGATTCTACTAGGTGGGTGAGGTTGGTATACATGATAATCCGATACCTAAGCATGCGAATTCTGATTCTAGAATTCGGAATCAAGGTATGAACTTGATTCTCATTGAAACCAATTTTAAACTTATCCTTTAATATCGGTTGAAACAAGAGTTTTGGAATAAAGGAATATTGGTATTTTCAATTTTTGGTAATATAGTGTTTAAATTTTTATTCTTTATGATTCGGTACTTAGTTCTTAAATTTAGTATTTCTGTTGATAAGGAAGTTAACAATCGTTACATTAATTTACATTTTAGTACCTATATTTTAGTTTTAATGGTATTATGGTGTATGTACTTTATGTTAGTATCTTTTCATATATTAATTTATAAAAAATTAATCATTAATTTTTGTCATTTAATAAACTTTTCTGGAAAATAAAAAAAAAATATTTTCATACAATAACTTTTCCCAATTTTTTATGTAATGTCCAATTTCAACAAACTTCTATCATTGAAAAGCTCATGAAAAAGTACTTTTATTTGAAAGTAAGATTTAGCACACTACTTCTAACTGCTCAGACCGGGTAAAATTTAAAATGCTTACAACTGGTAACCTAATTTTCGTTTAGCCTTGAAATGCACATTTTTGAACTCATCAAATAATACACTTCCGTGTAGTATAACATTTTGTTATGTCTCTCATAATATTTTGGTACTGATTTTTCGAATGTCATGATTCAATAACTTGTAAAGCGTAGAATGTGTTGCTGTGCACTTATAATCACAAGACCATTTGTGTTATAAACCATTTAAAAAATTGTCAATTTAACTTAATATTATATTCTTGAAAATTGTCATATTTCTTAAGTAGTCGTACGTTGTTGAATTTACAAGTTATGGGGTTGCTAAGTGATAAAAATCAGCATTCGGTCACTACTAAAAAATGACAAAATATAACAATAGATAGAGGTATATTATTCAACAAGTTTGACAATTTATGTTATAAAATCAGACGGCTCCTGATTTTCAAGTTATAATCATTTAAAAAATTTGCTTGATCCATATAGTCTCAAAACATATAGTAGATCATATTTTTTAATAAAAGTAGATGACAAAAGTTTTCCAACTATATAAGGTTTGCTAAAATCGAACATCACTTGCAAAAGTTATGCATACTTGAAATAACAAAACATATATATAAGATCGAACATCACTTGTAAAAGTTATTCACAATTGAAATAACAAGACATATCTATATATTATATTATATATATATATCAATTATTAAAATAATAAATCAATAAAAAATTAAAAATGATTTTTTGATAAATTAATTAGTAAATTAGACACTAAAAACTAAAATATAAATACCATAATATAATTAAAACGAAAGTATAAATATCAAAATGCAAAATAATGTAACAACTGCTAATTTATCCATTAACGAAAATACTAAATTGAAACTAAATTTAAGAAATGAGTATTAAATAGTAGAAAATAAAAATTTAAAACTAAATTACTGAAAGTATAGACGTTTTTTATATATTTATTTCCATATTTTTAAGTTAAACCGTTTTCAGTGGCTCGAAAAACGCTGAAAATGATGAAGGTCAGGACTCAGGAGGAATTTTCTTAGACTTCCTTTTCTCCACGCTAGAAAATATTAAAAATTCTCCACCTACATCAAGCCCTCCTTTAAGTTTAGCGAAGTCTATTTCTTTGCTTGATTAATACAGGAGGAGTGTACCTGCCTCATTATGGCTCAATCTTTCGTAAAATGGAGCCTAATGGGCATAAATTTATGAATTTGTTGACCCTTAAACCAAGTCTAAAAGTCTCTACCTTGATGTAACATAATAACACTCATTTTACAGGATGACGTGAAATCTTGATTATATTGGCTTTTGCCACTATCAAAATTATCTCCAATGATAATAATCAAGATTGTCAAAATCACGATTTTATATAGAATCGCTAAGGGATTCATAGAATCGGAATGTAGAAATGTAAGTTTCTATAATCTATGTAAAATAACTTCTAAATATTATAAATTTACTTATAATAGTCATTAAAAAATATAATGAATAATAGAAATAAGGAAATTGAGTATTTATTTTAGCCATAAATTGCAAAATTACAATAAAAATCATAATATAGATAATTGAACATAAGTTGTATAATATAGATATTTTATTTCTAAAATGATAAATCATGTATAAAACAAGTTTCACCTAATTATATATACAAAAGCTAAAAGATAATAGATAAAATTTAAAAATCAATTATGACTTTAAGAAATTACTTATAAATAAAAATTGATAACGAAGATATACCATTAGAAAGGAGTAATATTAAAAAATGACAAATAACTACTAATCAAAAGTATATAATAAAGAAGATACTATAACAAGAAAAACCTTAAAAATTATATATTAATAGGTAAATTTTTGCACTATTCGTGATTATTAATTCAAAATATATTTACTTAACAATATCTCACATTTACTTAACTATGAGAATGATATATTGAAAAGATAGAAATATAAATACATTTATACGTTTCTTATAAAATTAAAAATCTAAATTTTTTTTATAAAGTTAAAGTTATCTACCTTTTATTTTATTTACTATTACAAAAATATTAGTTAAAATAAGGAAAGTTGTAGCAATCAAACACGAGTACTTTAATATGAACATGATTACAAATAGGAACAAGAAGACTAATAATCAATGAACACAAACACAAAGACTTTAATGCAATGTAATACACTGACAAGAGATGAGTGATGACCGACGAACATGTTGGGGTATGACTCATACTCCCCTATGATAGGAAAGCATGTGGGTCCCACTCCACGCTGACCGGGCGAGGGTTCGGAAAAGCCGCCCTGGCGGGGGTTTTAACAATTAAGCCCATAGTTGTTTATTAAAAGTTTGGGCTTGAGTTATGAATAGCTATTATTACATATTTGTTTATTCGGATTCGGATGGTTGAGATTTTACTTAGTTTTGCAATATTGTGGAATCGGTAAAAACATAGTAAAATCGCAATTTTGACGATTTTACTGTTCAAAATCGCGATTTTACTACAATTTTACTTTAAAAACGTTTTTACATGCAAGTTGACTAGGAATATGCTCACCAACTCGTAAAATCGTAGAAACATATGAGTTAACTCGCGATTTTGACAACTATGATAACAATTTTTTCCTCTATGAAATGTGTTTCGTCTTTTTCATATTTTCATTTCTAAAGGAATTGAAGGCCTAAGATACATCGCGACCATAAGTATGTTTTGAAGTCATTTATCGCATCCCAAGATCATTGGAATGCCATTATTCTGCCAAACACTCCTAATTACAATAGGACTGTACATGGCTATAAAACCACAACTAGGTCTACAATATGATTCCAATTACTTCATTCATCCAAAACTCTCAATTATGTAAATTATTCATAAATAATTCCTAATACCTATTCGTAGTGAAAAGAAATCCATAATCCTATAGTCTCCACAAACAATATTCCATAAGCATAATAATCAAATCTTCATAATAATCCAATAGAACTATGAATTCCTACTCTTGACAACGGTTATGGATGTTATCGTTGATCTCACTTGCACAATACAAATCATATTCGAGATAATTATAGGAGTCAACATCATCAACTTTAATAAGTAGCAAAGTACCCAATATATAAATTACTACTTGTATTGCATGCATCTACTATCATATGATCATCCAAATAGAAGCTTACTCCACACCACCACACCCCCCCTTTTTTCTCTCTTTCTCTTTCTCTCTCTCTCTCTCTCTCTCTCTCTCTATATATATATATATTTAGAATACTTATATTCTAAATCTCAGTGTAAATGTATTGGCCATTTGATCTTAACATTGACACAATAATGGTATGAGAGTCATTTGATCCCTTTCATTGACACCAAATACATGTGTAGGTTCTCAGATCCCAACACTAAAACCAAATATAAATGTGACGTCATTTGATCCCATCACTTATACCATAACTAGTTGTCTCATAGTAGTTTCACTATCGATATTGATCATCAAGCAACTAGGCCATAATAATCGTTTACAATGGCATCCACTCCACTAATGTGACATGTTTATAGCTTCACCTTATAGTATCTACCTTGTATGATAGTAGTTAGTTATATCAACAATCCACCTATCTACATGTAGAAGTTTGATTCCTAAAATAATAAATAACATCATCCCAAATGTACATCCTTTTATTAAGTAACAACACCCAATCCATAGTTGCTTATCCATAAATTTGGCCTTATCCTAAACACAAGTGACAATCATGAATCATTTATGGCTAAATGATTATTACAATTATTTTCCCTCTAACCTTACACACAAACAACAAACAATGGTACATTGTACCTAGATGTAGATCACCAATTAGAATTGACTTTAAATATGGTTCAAACCCTGTAAATATATAATACATAATCGACCAATATGTTAATCATGCTAAAGGATCATATTCTTATGTCTAAAATGCAACTTTGACTCAAATTTGATCCATCCATCCTTACTTAAAGGAAACTCGATTGACCTACTTCTTATAATAGTTGATCTAGTTTCGCTTGCCCTAATGCTCCACTTAATTGGCCTAGTCTTCACTTACCTAGATTCGCTTAACCTATCACATGAATTCCCACTTAGTTTAGCCAAATCACAATTTTATTTCACTTTTTTTCTTACTTAGAATATTCAGCCTAAGGTTTTCCTAGGTGAGTTTCTTAAAATAAAATCTAATTTAACTTTATTAATTCAAAATCTTTAACTCTCACCAATAATCTCCTAATTTACACATCAAATTTACTCCTTATTTATGATTTAATACAATCTCCCTATTTAGATTCTCTTATAACTCATCAAGGATTCCATTATTTCATAAACAAAACCATTACTCAATTCCTAACATCTAAATGCTTTTTTCTCCAATATGTGATTGATTACCTATATAGTCATTTATTGTCCTTTTTCTTAAGATAACTATAATCTAGATGAGTTTGGAATATTTTACCTCACAAGAAAATCACGAAAATCCCACGTTGAAAGAGTAACGATAACCATGATTCTCTTTATGTCACATTTGATATGTAAAAATAATCTGGAATGCAATAGAATGGAATGGGTTAAAATGAAATGGAATGAAATCGGCAATAGAATGCTAATTCCATTCCTATTTTGAAAACATTCATGAAATGGAATTGTATACAATGGTATAACATTCCACTTAATTTGTAGAGGAAATAAATACACATCAATAAAGTTAAGAGATTACTCAAATAATTATCATCAATCATGTGGAAAGAAATCGAGATTCTACCCCCTCAAAGGTAAAATTAAATTTCTCTTTAAAACCGCAATTATTTATTTCAAGGAATTACGATTTTAGTTTCTAGAAATGTTTTTAAATATAAAAAAATGAATAAAATCTAAAATTGCTATTCATTTCAGATTCATTGTAGCATACTAAGCATGACACGAGCAACCACTACAATATCCTCTATTAACTTTCACCTCCAACAAACGCCAAAAACAAATTAATAGTGATTCAAACAATGATTCTTTTATGTATTTCAAGATTTCTTGTACGAAAACAATATCTTACCTTTCATAGTTACACCACTACCTAAATCTTTCTTTTACACTGCCCTTCTAATTTCCTCAAAGCCAAATATTATAATTTTTTAGAGAGTTTATCAGAACCTAAATCGATATGTAGAACTGTTACTCGCAGATAAGAAGTGGATTTCTAGGGTTTTCAAATGAAAAGAGCTAAGGTCAACAATTTATTTATAGGGAAAGCTAGAGGTTAAAATTACTTAACTGCTGCAGTTTTTAATTTATTATCCAGGGTCTAGTACTTTGCTGGAGTCGATACTCGATAGGACTCATTCGAACAAGAAAGTCCATGTCATTGCCCAATTTTGATTTTTCCGCTGGACATTACTAGGAGCACAATTGTTTCGTACCAAACTTCACGAGGATGAGTATATTCGAAGTGCTGCCTGCCTAATGGAATGGGGATAAGTACTAATCCATATTATATTATATTATATTATCATGTATTCTACATCCTTATCAATCTACCATTAAAGTTAATGAAGAAAAAAAAAAACTAGATCTATATTATATTATCATTTTTTCTTTATCCTTATCAATCTGTCATTAAAGTTAATGAAGAAAAAAACCAGATTAAATGGAATGCTATCTACATTATTAAAGCTTGTGACACCACCTTCATGTCTTAGATGCTATTATTAACTTTTCTTTTTTTTTTTTTAACTCACAAAACAACCTTTATGTACTTACATTCTTTAGATACAAAACCATTTTGCTAGCACAAAATCATTTTGATAAGGACATTAATGTAATTGAATTTCTGAACAATTTTCAGCCCACTCCTCCCGCTACTTTTCCTAGGAAAAATCATCCTCCCAACAACAGGATTGTTAGAGAAATCAAAAGTCGGAGGCATTGCTATCAAATACTGAGCCATAAACAGGTAACTAATCAATCAAGAAATGCAATCACCATTACTTACACCCCACTAGTAGACCAATCCCCGTACTCTATCCACACCTCTAATATTGCAATTGAAATTTCCTTTCTCCCTTTTCCAATTTTCTTTGATATTTTGGAAAAGGATTATTGTAAAAATAAAGCCAAGAGATAGTAGGTTTCCATTTATGCATAAGGGGCATTGGTATTTGCTAATATTGTCACGTTTTAGACCAGAATTGTGAAAACTCACCACATAATTAACAAATTTTGGTGAACCATTTGAAAATCTATTCTATATTATGTATTTATAAAAGCCCATATTATAATTAGCAAAGTAGTATCTCTTTAGTTATATCTATAGCCATATATGATTTAAATGTTGAGTTAGTAAATGTGATTAGTTTATAGGGCTAAAATGAATTTATAGTATTTTGAGGTTTGATCTTAGTAGCAACCTAGGTTTGACTCCTTGAATTAGTGACTACTCCTAGAGAATCGGGATCATGGAATTGGGATGACTTAAAGAGATTTAATATTATGGATTTAGAACAAGGATTACTAGACCGATACATCCACTCTTAACCTTTTTCAAGAAGATTTATAAATTTAAAGAAGCTCCATAGGCTTAAATTCTAGAGGAGTCCTTGGAAGATCCATCAAAGAGAATTTATCTTGACTATGATTCTATAAATACTTAAGAGCTCATCTTCATTTAATAGAATTTGGAAGTTCAAAAATATAATATTATACTATCAAATTATCATTTTGAAAGTGCAAATAAACTTTAGAATAAAGAATGTTTTAATTCTCTTTAATAAGAGTGGAGTTGATGTTATATAGCTTTTCTATCTATTATTCATGCATTCAAACTCCCTAAAACTATGTGCTACTCCTTTTTATCCCTTTTTTTCAAGTCTCCCCACATATCGGTGCAATATCACTTCTCCAACACCATGTGAAGTAATTTACAGTATACTTACATGATTATTGTAACCGGGTCCTATTGTCTACAATTAGTTACATAAATATATCAATGCAGTTATCATTTAATTTATAAAAAAAGTTATATATGTAATTTTTCTTTTGTTATCCTGAAAACCTGTCGCAAATAATTTACCTAAGTACCAGGTATATGGTCTTCATATAATTTTATTCACAGGTTTAGCCTGTGGGAGTACGGTTGTTTGCAACATAGAACGGAAATTTCTCCCATCGTAATTGATTACAAATTATTACGTAAGGAAAACTATATATTTGTAACATCTTGAGGAAGCTCTCTTTTGTGATGTTGAATGTTGACGAATGAAAAACTTGCATTCTGGCTGCATTTGGCAAATTTTTTTGGGGAGAAAAGAAAGAGGATTTTCTTTTTATCAAAGTTTATAATTGGACGGGAACTTTTTTATTTTTAATTCGAGTTTCGTCATTGGTTTCTTTTCTTTCCCTGGTCTTAATTTGACCAAACTTTTCGAGCAGAGGTCCCCTCCCCACATAGGTTCGACTTGCCGGCAATCATAGACGATGACAGCAAGAAAGTGCATGAATTATGAGAAGAAGACAATGAAGATAAGGAAAATGACATAAGAAGTGTGCTTTAGTAAATTTAAGAGATACTACGATATCTGATTTAGTAATGTCTTCCACTCCATATGTAATGCAAGTTGTGCATCACAGTTATGAGATTTCTATTACCAACCATGTAAATTGTCCTTTTAGAATGTAGAAAGAGGTCGTGCACGTGTCATGGAAGTTTCTTCTTAAGGGTTTTTTTCTTTTTTTTTTTCAGTACTTAAGAGTGCTAAATTCAGCCTGAAACACACAGAGAAAGTAGAAAGAGAAGTACTCAAGTAAAGATACTTTACTTAAATGTTTGAATGTGTTATCATTGAGGCAATATCCTTTATATATACAAATGATCTGCTCAAATGAAAGGTTCAATTCAATCCTATTTACTACACATTCATCCACCCTACCTACTAGATATAATGAATTAGGACTTCCCCGATCCTTTGAGAGCCATCGTAATTTAAATTAATTTCATGTGAATTAGGAAAAGCTCTCCTACTTAGTATTTAATATATTACTATTAACAAACAAGAAATAAAAATACTAAAGTATATTGTATAGTTTGATATATATGGACTTCCACCAAAAAGAACTTTGTATTCCTTAACAATGTAAGTCTATTGTCTTTTGATCTTCTTTCTAAGTTTTTTTTTTTCTCCTCCCATATTATTAATATTATGACTCAAATTGGGTATAGCACATATAAATAAATGCAAATCTTTTTCAACTTTTTTTTAAAAGGTAAGCTAAAATCTATATAGTTCTTTAGCTCTTTTTTTTTTTTTAAAAAAAAATTAAAGTTTAAAGCATAAGTTTTTTTTTTTTAATAATTAGTTTAGGCCAATTCATGAATTCAAGACTCGTGAATCAGCATTGAAAGAGCATGAGGGTCCAAGGAACTAGTTCGGAATTGACCTTAAGTCAACTAGTTGCAACTCCCCTATTTAGGGGACCTATGAACTAGATGGTTTGGCTAGTTTAGGCTCGGTTAAGCCCAATGCCTAGCTTTATATCCATATTGTGCTACAAGTTCAAAAGAAAAAAAGAAAAGAAAAGAAACTAATGTATCTGAGTTGAAAGAATCAATGGAATTGGTAAGATTTTCTTTTTTATAGGTTTCACATTTTCTTCTTAATATGTTAGCCTCATAAACCCTGTCTACTTAATAATTTCTCCATTTAAATGCAATTCACCTCAAACCGGTTTGATCCCTTACAAAGCTTTTATCACTTTAGTCCTTCAAAGTACATAAAACATAATATTTTCAATTTTAAATTTGAAATTATTTAAACATTTTATATAAAAAATGTATAATATCTCTAGTCTATTTAAATGATGACAAAAGCGCATAAAAAACATCAAACTACTGGGTGTGTTGATAGAGTGGCGGATTTGGTCTTAAACTATAAAGTTGTTCTTGTGGAAAGGTTAATTTATATTCAATTAGTAATTGTGAATATAAACGATTTGAATAGGAAATATTTCTTACTATTCTAATGTTTTACACCAAGGATAGAGATTTTGATGACACAAGAAAGGGAATCTAACCACTAATCTATTCCAACGCTTAAGTTAATAGAACATGTATTTTTTTATTTGCCATTGATCTTGTGATGTTAGATGATTTTAATTGAATTCAAAGCCTTCTATTTATAATCACACGAAGTTTATCTTTGATGCTTATGTGGTTTTAGCAGTATCATATTAATCTTATTTTCTATAGATGGGGGTTACGGTTGATGAAGTCATGTGCATATGGCATGAATCTTTATGTGGTTTAGGAGTGATGTAAAGATGACATGTGAAAATCATCTAGAGAGAGAGAGAGGCAACGAAGAGGAACAAACCATTTTAGGAAGCTTAAAGGCACAAGTGACAAGTAGATGAGTCATCAAGCATCAACCCCACCATTCTTGAAAAAAAGTAGCTTTTATTTTATCTAGCAACTATTTGATCTTTTGATGTAGCAATATGACAATATGACACCATTTCTCTAAATCTTTGAATTGTACCAAATGAGAAAGAGCTCTCAAGGTGTTGATGAATTTTTCATTGATGATGTTCGTCGAATTGTGTGAATGGTCAACAACTAAGATGGGTCATTCTCTTGATGGATTACTTTATGGGTTCCTCTTAAATCTAAATCCATAAAATGTCTCTTTAAGTATATGAATTTTCATAAGAAAAGTTGAGATTGAGCAGACCAATACAATGATTCTTACTCTAAGCCTAATATATTAAAATTCCTTAAATTACCCTGAATTTATTTTAATCCTCTTCATTTTATCCCCCTTACCAATCAAAGAAGTTTGAGCATAAGATATAACTCTTGAAAGAGCTAGCGTGCAATTTGATGTATACACACTGTCAGTTAGCTATACGGTTGCTAGGTACACTCATGTAATTGGGAGCTTTGTTTGTCGGCGAGACATACTCCCTAAAATATCTCCATGTCTATTATGGTTGATGTGGCCGATATTTTTTGGTTCTCTAGAATCTTTTCTTTAATTCTTTTATTTGCGCTCAAACTTTTCCTCAAGTGCCTTCAACACTCTTGGCAAAAATTTACCCCTTCCTCTTGGTTTGTCAAAACTTTAGGGATCAATCACTTTGTTCACCGTACTTCGAATGATCTAGGTCCTTACTTACTTTGATAAGGTTCTCTTGGCCACACTTCACCGTGATTCTTTTTCGTATTACTTTGCTAAAATCTACGTATTTGAGGTGTCATTTTTACCTTCAAACAATGCCCCTTAAGTATTGTATTAAATGATAATTTTATGTTAGTATTTGAAATTTGAAACCCTTGTCTTCTCTGTACAGACAATTTCGGCAGTAAAACGGTTTGTCATGCACCATCAATGACCACCCATGATGTGAATAAAAACTAGAAAACCCATCTAATCACAATTAAGAGTCAATCAAGTATGAAGTGTTTTTAGGGTTTTATGAATTTAGGGATTGGATATGAATAACTCCTAAAGATATAACCCATTGAAGGAATTAAAGTAAGTACTTCCTTAATCTCATATGACTCAAAAATTAAGAAAACATGTGTTTGACACAATGGTTAAATTGATAAGAAGTAATATGAAAGAGAAAAACTCATTTCAGAAATATCAATAATGGTTTAATAGATTGCTCAATACATCTAAAACCCCTTTTGAGAAGTCTTAGGGGGCAAAAGATTAATTAAAATAATCATTAAAATGAAAATAAAATGCCTAAATCTATCCGGGGCATTTGGATGTCTAAGGTTATTGTCTGAGCAAAGTCACTTCACCTGAACAAACCCTTGAGGCATTCAAGGGAAATCCTCAAGATGGATTCATTCGACTTCCTAATCTGCTTAGCAGCAAATTTAAGCTGTTTTTGCTTGCTTATACATTGTTTTTTCATTCCTATCCGGATACCTTTCTGTTTATGTTCTCGAACTTCTATTTTCTACAAGTCCTTCAACTTTTCAAATGAAATATATATCTCCTTTTATTTCCATCGTTAGAGTTTCGTAATTAATGAAAAAAAAAAAAGGAAAACGTTTCACGTTTCGATTGTCATGATTATAATTAAAAAAGCTCTTATTAACTATAGGAAATGCAGATTGTTATTATTAAATGTACGTTATGATATTAACTATAATTATGATAAACTGTTAAGCAAAAATATCAAAGAAATCTGTAAACCTCTTCCACAGCTGTCATATATGATAACTATACTATAGTCCATATATATTTACAATAAAAATCATTGATTATTTTTTAAATTAAAAAAATACACAAAAATGACCATAATCAATCACAAGCAAGCCTAAACCTGAGAATGAATCAGGTTGAACTAAACCTTGACTCATAAGCTAAGTGGATTAAGGTCAGTTTGACATTAGAACTCATTAGTTCAATCGATTCTATGTAAATTAGATCATTTTAAAAATAAGTAAATAAATAAATAAGAGCCAGTTCATCTGAACCGATCGGAAATCGAGATATCTTGAATCGAACTTATTCATGAAATTTTAGCTCATGACCCAAGTTAAGGCAGATCCGACCCTTTCCTCGATCAAAGCAAGTTGACCAACAAAGTAGCCATTGGGGACACCTTGATTATTGCCGATCTTATTAGGATGGATGTGACTCCCTGTGAAGGTGGGGTCTAAGCCATTATTAGCTTGGTAAATAAGATAAGTTCATTCTTTTTTTTTGTTTTAAATGTCAATATATTGGTATGCTTAAGTGTTTTTAATAATTAGACCACTACGGTTGATTAAGGATTATTAATTATGTATCATAAATGATTAAACATCAGGTATTGCTTTTTTATGGAAAATATAATAACATTAATTAATGGATTTTCCTTGTTCTCTATCTGACGAAGACTCAACCTGAGGGAAAATTTTCCAATGATTCAAATGGAAAAAGAAAGCACGAGGGCTTCGATGACTTTTCCCCCATATCGAATGTACATCTTATACAGCACTATCTAATCAAAAGACCAAAAAAGACGAGGCATTGATGCTTTACCGCAAACACATGGAACTGGACAGAATACTTATCAGCTCTACAGTCCCGGTCGGTAGATTCCCACGAAGAAAGCACACAATCAGATAGCACTAACTCAATTATCTAGCTAAAAGGCCATTACAACAAAGCAAATCTCTTTTCATGATAGGGGAAGGGTTAGTTCACCCCCATTCTAATTTCCAAAAGGGCGCACAATGGTTATGATGATGGCCTACTGCAGAGTAGTGCCTACATATGAAAAAGCAAAAAAAAAAAAAAAAAAAAAAACAACAACAAACCATTAAAGCAAAAACTAGTGGTTTTGAGGATTATATTCTTCACTTTTGCGAATCGCAAGGTGTTGAATTCGTGTCGATATCAAAAGTATATAAATCGAGTAGAGATTGGATATATAATGATATTTATTTGTATTGCAATCGTTTTTTGTATTATATATTATATTAATATTATATTTTATTTTTATAATTATATTTTTAATTATATCGATTTCTGATTATGTAATAACATTTTTATTTATATTACACACAACAAATTTAATACCCTGCATATAATGTATCATATTCATCTTCTAAAGTTGCAAGCGAAATGAGAAAGTTAATAAACTAGCAAATGAGACACTATAGGACAAGATGAAAATACATAACTATATAAATTCTTTTAAAAACATAAATAAATAATTGCTTCCCCATCAAAACATACTAACGTTATATAATTTCTAAGTTAAAGAATAAATACGCAATAATATCCTTTTTAATTTTATCAAATTCTAGGTGAGATGAATTAAATTAATTTTTTTTTTGCTGTATTTACTGAAAAAAAAAAGTAGTCAAATATGTGCCCAATTTCCTTAACTTTGGCGAGCGTCTTTAAACCCCTACAACTTTACAACGTGTCTACAAGCCCTGATTGGTCCCTTTTTTGGGTATAACTGATTGGCCCTTTTGCCATTTACAGTAATAATAGAAGACGAAGTATTTAAAAACCCAAGGAGGGTAAATTGTATATTAAACACACCAACCACGCAACTAGAGCTGGGAATGCAAGCTAAATGGATTAATCCGTGGGTCATCGCTGGCTAGCCCGCAATGGCTTACAAGAGTTGCTGGTTATAAAAATCGGCCCGTTCCACCTTGTGGGCTAATACGGGTTGGCCCGCTCAGCCAGTGATTTTTTTTTAATTTAGTATTTTTTTATTAAAGTGTATTATGTAGGACATGCGATGAAATTTTTTATTTTTTTTCGATAAATCTTTTTTTTCTTTGCAAGTATAATTTATATTATATATGTTAGAAAAAAAAATTAAAAATTATTTAAATTAGTGTTTTCACTCGCATAAGAATTTTTTTTTTTTTTTTTGCTGGTTAGTGGGCCAACCCACACCCGTGGGAACTTGCCCGCTCGGCTTCGTGGGTCACGTGGGCACGGGCTAATTGCGGGAAAAAATTTTTGGCTCGCCTTGCATTTTTTTGTAGGCAGGGCAGGTTAGCCCACAGACCCGCCCCGCAATTACCAACTCTACCTACAACCCCCACTCGCCCCTTCTTCCCCACCCAAAAATAAATAATAATAATAATAATAATAAAAAGCTCTTAGCTCCCCATGTTATAATTTTACCTTTTGTAAAACATTAATAGCAATAGATGAAAAAAATGGTTTGAAAATTTAAGGGGAAAAAAAAAAGGCTCTAGGGCTTCTTTTTAAAGCACTCTTTTTCTTATGTAGTTTAATTTTTCCTAAATATTATTTATTTATTCTTATTTTATTTTTATAACTTGACAAAAGGGAAAAAACCACATTTAAATACATATTTAAGAAGTTAAATGTTATCGAAGCATTTTCTTTAGCAAAAAGGGGCAACATGCGTATTGAGTTAAGAAAAGAAAAAGCATGTCTCCCCAGAACCCCAGCATTACCCACCCCGGGCTTGAGGCTTTGCCATTAGGGAAAAATTGGTGGTTTGTGACCTATATGCTAAGACTTCATATTCCTACTGCAAAAGGTTCATTCCTTTTTTTTTTTTTTTTAATCGTGTTTGTTCCTTTATGAAGTACACAAATTCTACCCCTAATCTTTTTTCGCTGTAGTACAAGAGGAAACAAAATTAAACTTAGTAAACGTAGCACGATAGTATTAATTAAGTATATGAGTAGCTATAAAACTTTGGAAGCCCTTCTCTTATCATCATTAGTAAGAACCAATGTTTTGGCATCTATATTTCTAGGAGCTATCAATTCCCAAGTTTCATAGTTGGTTACTTGAAGAAATGTTTCCATTTCGCGTTTCAACTAAACAAAGTTGGTACTACCAAAATAAGGAGACCTATTTGTAGATTGACCAAGAACTAGCTTATTTGCCATTTGATCTTTAACTTGAACAACACTATTCTAATATCAATTGTAAATCCTAATAAAGCAATCAAGAATAAGTTAAATTTATTGCTTTTAAATTTTTTTAAATTTCCGATCTTTAATTTACCAAACAAATTATGACACTAACTTGATAAATAAATAAATAAATGTAAATACAAATAAGTAAAAGATTGATATGAGAGGATTGGGCAAGAAATTATATCGATTCCCCTTATGCATTAATCCACTCTTCTAATTCCATTGCTAGGATATGATAAGCTAAACTAGTTTTCCACTATCTTTCAAGATAATAAAAGTATAGTCAAAAGTTATAGCTTTCACTGCATTTCTCTGCGCTCTTACAACCTCAAAAGTCTATGAATCTATAGTAACTTGGTCACTTCACTCATGCCCAAAACTTAATCTCAGTTTACAAGAAACAAAGAGAGGAGACATTTTCACCTTGTTTGGGATAAAGGAAAGAAAGTAGAAGGAATGAAAATGAGAAGAAAGAAAATAGGTTTGGACAAAAGAGAAAAAGGAAAGAATTATTATGATTAGATATATATATTTTTTAAACTCGTCAAAGTACCAAAATGCCATTAAAATTTCAAAATATCTTTTTACTAAAATGGTATTGAAGTAAATGCATACAGTTTTCTTCAAATTCTCTCAAAATTAAAAAGATTGTTTTTTTGTGAGGTTATAGAAAAACTTGTTGAAGTACCTAAATATCTTTAAATTTTAAAATTTCTTTCCACTAAAGGAGTATTTAAGTAAATACACACAATTTCCTTCCAAATTATCTCAAAATTAAAGAGAATGCTATTTTGTAGGGTCTATAGAAAAATTTATGTTAAAACTTACTTCCTTTCTTTTTCTCTTATTTTTCCAAACAAAGCCCAAGGAGCAGGAATTGGAGTGAAATATTTCCTATCCAATTCCTTCCCTCCCTTTTCTTTCCTGCAATCCAAAACAGGGTAAGAAAGTTCCCCAAAACATTCACTCAAATACACTAAATATAAAAGATCACCTACTTTTACTTTCAACCTTCTACTTTTGTTTTTCAGCCTTCTACGTTTCAAGAAGTATATTAAGAAATAAAAGAACGTCTTAAAGTAGAAGACAAAACAAGGGCTTTTTTATTTGTATCACTTTAGATACTTAATACTCGTCTCAGATTTTCTTAAAGTTCACTTATAAGCTTCATTCAACATTCAAAATCCACAATATTAGCTAAGAATTTGAAAATCAATACGTTCCTTAACTGCGAAAATATGTTGCTTTTTTTATTTTTTGAAATTTGAATTTTTGGAAGTTAAATGAATGTAAAGCACTTTCTGTCTGATTTGTATTTGATCTTATTCTTAACCCATAAATCTTGGAGAAAACCTGACCACTGGAAGATAAATCCTGTTGTTACATCCTTAGCTGCTCTAGCGTGAATTTAAAACAAAATAGCTTGATCTTCTTCCAGAATTTCTCCACAAATTCTACTGTCAGCCTTATTTATATGTTTTGATGAATAAAATCCACTTTATTGGATGTGAAAATCTTAAGTATCTTCATAAAATCTAGAAATATGGATGTATTCCTTGATATGCTTCGGTATATATGGCCACTGAGATATGCTCTATGAAATCCTCTAATTGTTCTCATCTAATGTTAATTTGAATTTGCAACATTAATCACAAGAGTCAAGACTTTTCCACAAAATCTTGTTGATAATCTTGAATTCAAACCATTAATTCAGATAAAAACTTCGAGAGTTGTTTCATAAAATTTTATCTTTTTCACTTTAAATAAAAATCAACAGTCACTTATGCATAAATCCAATTTTAATGCACAAAAAGCAATTTTAATTTATCTAAAAGCCTATAGGAATCAGTTAAATATATTACCCAAATAAATATAATGTCTAAAACAATTTATTCAAACTTAATAGTAAAAAAAAAAAAAAAAAAATTCGGTGCAAGTTTCAGGTTTATTCTAGACGACCTTCTACATTGCAAAATCCACCTGCTAGATTATTTAGTTCCTTTTATATTGAACATACTCCTGTGTATTGCATTTGTACATTCAACAAACTTATTAGAGAAACATATTATAGTTTCTTAGCGTCAAGGTTTCTTAGGAGACTTAACAAGAATGCATGGTAAGAAGACATGGGATAAGAAGCCAGATTATATGGACAGTAAGTGGGCATATTTTGAAAAGAAAGCCTTGGAAACAATCTATAAGTTTTACTAATAGTATTTTACCAGAAATATTGCAGAAAAGATGACTATAGGTCTCGGGAAGAGAATGAAAATAAAATCTCTAGCAAATTGTTGCAGTCGAAACATAAGTAAGGAGTCATTCATAAGATAGCATATCTCTAAGTTTATGTCTCTAATAATGATTTGAAGATTCTATATATGAAGCCGTAGATTAAGGATAGGAGCTGATCTTATTGTGCCCCCTACTATCTTCGTTTAATGGGTTCATAAAAACCGTTACCTATGGAAAAGAAAAATTTCATGAGAGGATTTTTAAAGCAAAATATAGAGCAAGGATCACTTAGACCATGAGATTTGATCCACAGGCAGTGAGGTTGCTGACTGTTTAGTTTCTAGAGACTAACGGATGTCCACAGGTGGCGGCAATTATAGAAGCAAATCTAAGGGCCGTGTGGTCTGCTTTCACTAAAGTAGAAGGGCCACGTGATGATAAAGTGTCAAGTGATACAAAACCAATAAGGATACATTAGGGCATGTATGAGACGAGTTTTATATAATTTTAACCTACCTCGGTTTAATATGTTCTAAAAGCTCTATAAAAACATATAGAATTTTTCCTCCCATTACTAAAACTTGCTTTCATAGGGGGCAAATTGTGTTTTTATAAGATTTAGACAAGATAAAGGAGATAGTAGAGTAAAGAGCGATTAATTAGGGCTAAAGTTACATTTATTGACTTACACATAAATGAAATATAAAAATTGAATGTGCTATAAAGTATAAAGCGTATATGATTTGTAGCTTAAAAGCAATTATTATTATTAATATATTATTTTTTATTCAGTCAAGTTTCCCATCAAGTCTTTTTGTAGTCCCAAAACACAATAAAAACCCTATGGGTTAATACCACACAAGTTTTTATTAGGTCAAACAAGTCAAACCAATCCTATTGCATTCCTAAAAATCAATGCTAAACATAGAATAATAAAGGTAAAGCAGTTGTAGATACAACAATGGTTATGATAGTATGTACTAGACTCTGGTAGGCAAAGGATAGGAGCAAATCAAAGGGGGCTGAAGGGGGCCTAGGCCTGAGAAAAAAAATTAGTTAATTAAATTAATTTTAGAATAAAAATATATATTTATATTTATATTTTTAAGTATAAATTTTATTATAAAACTTAATATGGTTTAGTGATTAGATGATTGTTTTTACATATTCAAGATCATGAGTTCGATTCTCATTATAATCAATTTTACTTTTTTCAAGTTATATTTATTGTCTATCTCTCAATAAATAATTTCTATTCTCTTTTTTTTTTCTTTCCGTTATAATATAAAAAATTGAATTTCATTAGTAAAAAAGATAATAGTTAATTAAATAACTTTTCAATAGATACTATTTCTTTATTAGTAGTTTTACGATAAATAATAATTATATATCGGATGCTACAAGTATTTCAATCATATTGTATAAAATAATAGTAAATAACAGTAGTTTATATTACTTAAAAAACTGGCATTTTATTTTAGTATTAATTTTATAAAAAGAAATGAATATTATTAAATAATCAATTGTTTAATCATTTATATTAAAGAAAAAAACATATATGCATATATATATATATATATATATATTATGACATTACTAATAAAATAATCTTACAAAATCAATCTAAAAATTATAAAATGTTATATTATTTTTTTATAATCTTGTTAAAAATTTTATTGTTTTAACCTTTTATAAAATATATCAAGTACCCTAATTGATACATAAAATTAAATTAAATTTACTTTTTTTAATTCAGTATTAAATTGTGTTGATGGTATGTTTATTTTTATTTATATAAGATGTATTACAATTGTAATGATAAGTGGATTTTTTGTACGAGTAATTTTAATATTGGTTTTAATACTATATATTCAACCTTCAATGATATGGGGGTACTCACTTAAATATTTTTTTTAAATGAATTTATGAAATATGATACCCGAAAAAATTATTCAAAAAATAGGTTGTGAAGGCACAAACTACTATTGTATTAAAGTTTTGACGAAAAAAAAATTGATAAAAAAAGAGATAAAGTTTTGATAAAAAAAATTGCACTTGAGGCATGAACAATGTCTTCACTTTCACTACAATTTTTCTCAATAATTTCAAAAAAAAAAAAAAAATACACTGAAAACGGAAACGCAGTTGTCCTATAATAGGATCTTGGACTCTACAATGTGTTCCATGTGAGTTGCAAGATAGGTCAATTTCAAATCTTTAGGCTTGAGTAGAATGGTTTTCTATAAATGGGTTATGGGTAGACGTTAGAGATTGCTGGTGTAAGAGATAATATGTAAACCATGGCTCTAGTTGGCGATCAAGGAGTTGAAAAGTAAGCTGAGTCTCAACATGAGGTTCTAAAGCTGATAAAAGTTGCGCCGAGCAATGCAGTACTGCAGTGAGGTGTCCAAACGGCAATCAGAGCCCTTCCAATGACACCATTAGAGCAACTTACCATAGAATGGCCAATCGTCTCATCCGATCGCAAGCAAGCTACGTTCGAATAGTATGAACTTTCCCTTTATTTGTTTTATTTAATGTTTTGGTTATTCCCTAAAATTACCCCCATAATATATTAGATTTTTATTTAAGAGTTCCTTTTAGTTTTTGATGCAATTAATCAGGGTTTTCATATTGAATATTGATTCTTGTAAGAGATATTCATCTTGAGATTTCCATTGAACATTAAAAGTCATCTTTTCTTTCATTCACAAGAGTTCTCATCAATCAATTCCTTAATTGTGGTGGATCTGTTACTAGAAGCAATATCTCATATTAATTTCTTTTAATAACTCATGATTATTCCTTAATTGTGCATAATATCTAATATTGAATCCATTGCCCCCCTTTTTTTTAATAATATTACGTATCAAATATATACAAAACACATAGGAATCGAATCTTTTTTATAGTCCATTGGATCGTTCCATATGAAGATTGTGATCATAATTTAGATTAAAGATTTGAGTACATCAATGAAAAACAGGATGCCTATAATTCACCACCCCCCCCCCCCCACTTACGCATGTTTTTTTGGTAACTCTTCAAGTTACAATCAGTAGTTATTGTGTAGATAGTAATGAAGATCTTAACTGGAAACCAAAATCATTCACTCTATTTGAATTCCTTTAGGGGCTTTGCGATAGAGTTAGTGCATGTCACAGTATCTGTATAAGGCAACTCATTGAATGCAAAGACGAAGCACTTCTTCCAAACACCATACAAGCGCTCGAATGAAGTGGAGTATTGAAGAGTGTATAATTATCATGCTTTAAATAATTATCATATTGTTTATGGAGTATGCATAAAAAACGAAGAAAAGTAATGTACATCTAAGAACAGGAGTAATAGTGGACAAATGAAAGAATTCGATTCTTAATAGAATTCGTTTAAACACTCCATTTTTTTTTTTAATTGAAAGAAATTTTACAAAATGGAGACACTTGGAAATCTCCAAGCCTTTGTTCAAAGAAAATACCCCTTCCTTGTCACTAGCATTCTACCTAGGATTCGAATGGAGTCTTTATATCTTGCATGTGTTCATCTTCGTATAAAAAGTCACCTTACCAAAAAGATCCTTTTGTCTACTCATTAGTTCACTTCTCTACGTCTTAAATATATACTACAAAATAAAATCATAATATAATAGCTATTATTAAAAATGAAATCAAGATATAATAAGATTACCATTTGTTAATATAATAGGTTAACAAATAATAAAATGGTTAAGTTTTATTCCCAAAGGGGATGGCAATGTTATTTCATAACATATATATTTGTGTAATTGGATTTTGACCAAGTTCTATGTGTATTACAATATTGTTTCTCTTTTCAACCTATACAAATACTTTATTTTAAGGATTTTTATAGCTTAATTTACACTTTTATACTTTAAATACTAGAAAAGTAGTATGTACATCGCTACAGAAATTATTATTGAACTATATAAAAAAATTGTCTATATATATATATATAATGGCATCTTGCGATCTCTCTCTCTCTCCACCCTCATCTCTCTAACGCCCTCTCCCCAAAAAGATAGCGTAATAAGAAAGGGGTTCAAACCCTTTTTATGTAGTTTATAAACTTTAATTTCTTTTAGCTACTACTAGCAAACAATGCATCCTCAATCCAGTAAAAAATAAAAAGCTTATTTTATTTTAATTTTACAATTATCCACAGAAAACCTTTATAAAACTTTAGTCCATAGTATCTCACCATATTGATTTAATTCACTATACTTCAAATACCAGGAAAAAAAATTTATATTATATACTAACTTCATGAATACAATTCGTTGTTAAGATATTTTAAAAATTCCTTAATTATACAAATATTGACTTTATCAACCTATTATATAACTCTAATGCATGCTATTGTAGATTGAACATTTTCACTCCATCTTTATTTTTCTTTTTTATTTTAAAAAATTCAAGATAAATGCAATTTATTTTACATTATATGATCAAGGTATAGGCTAATGGCCTATTGGAAAACACAAACATGCATTTACAGGAGACTAGAGTTTGATTCCCCATTTGCATAAAATGTACGTAATTTTTTTTAATGGAAAACTAGAAATAAATACAATTTAGTTGCATAATGTGTTGAAACACAAGCCAACAACCTAATGAAAAGTACACGCATGCAATTCCCCTTAGTCTCAAGTTCAAATCCTCACTCGTACAAACACACAAGAATTTTTATCTTTGGTGAAAAACGTAAGTTGAACCCATGATTTCGATTTTCTCTTTTACACCAAGAAAGGAAAAAAAAAGTAGGTTGAACTCATGATTTCTTCTTTCTGCAATCATTTTGTTATAGTGGAAAACACGAGTTAAACCCATGTTTTCACCGTCTTCAACCTCCGTCATCCTCCACGAGAGAGCACGCAAAGCTAAAAAAAAAATTCTTTCTTTTTTTTGACAATTCAAACTTATAGAAAATCAAGCAACATGATTCAAGAAGCAAATTTCGGGATCAAATTAAATAAGTGAAATAAAGACATTAAAATCACAAAACACATCTTCCATTAAAATTTTCAACCTTTGGCTTTTCTTCTCCCCCATGCGTTTCAACCCACATTACCTATAAATAGAGCCCCATCCTTCTTAAATTTCTTTGGAAAATCATTGATTTAAAGTCCAAACTGCCTTTTTCTTTTCATTTCAATTTTTTAGCCAAGCTCTCTCTTTCTCCTACTAATTTTTTTTTCAATAAGTCCCTCTCTCTCTAAGATTCAATCGAAAAAAAGATTGAAATTGAGCCAACCACTATTGCCAATCATCCCACTAACCTTCAGTTCACCTGAAACTAATCAAAACGACTTAGATAAACATTCACCAATTACCCCCATCTACCACTCATCCGACTAGTTTCACTCTGATGACCTAGTGTTGCACCATCACTGTTATTGCATTCTTCAACTTTTGGAAGCTTCGACTGATCGTTATACAAGCCTTGAACACTACTAGGAGCAACCACACAAAGCCTGAACCCTCTACCGTCATCATTAGAACCAATGATTCAATGCAAGTTCGTGATTTTTTTTTTTAAATTATTATTCTTATTTTTAAAGATATTTTAGTTTTTTTTAATTCTTTTTAAGTAATATTAGTTATTTTATTTTTTTTAATAGTTTAGATATTTTTTTAAAATTAAAAAATTTATTTTTTTATATTTTTAAAATGCTTTAGATTTTTTTTTAATTTTTCTATTTTTTTAGTTATTTTATATTTTGTAAGACATTTTAACATAAAAATTTTATTTCTTTTTTATCTAAAAAATATATTTTAGATATAAAAAAATTGAAAGAATTATAATTCTTCATAATTAAAAAAAAAAACATGTGAACTATAGTTAGTTTAATCTCAGATACCAAGTATGTCAACACCCTCGGGGTGACCTCATTTGTAAATAATAATTATATTCATAATTTTTTTTCTTCCTTCTTTCAAAGAAATAAATTTAACTTGGAAAGTTAAAAAGTAGTAACTATAAGATTTTAATATAATAGTTCTTAAATTCCAAAATTTCTTTCTTTTTTTAACTTTTATACATACTAGTGGTCAAATTAAGACTAATATACTCAATTAATCTTATTTCAATTGAGTGACGACTCCTTTTTCTTTAAAAAAAATTATAATCTTAGTCATAAATTAGATTAGAAAAAAAATGAACCTAAATTTAAGCTTGATAGAATAGTGACTTCACTGGGAACTAGCAATTGGGGTAGCTACTTAAACCTTCCAAAAATAAAATTTATTTTTTCCTAAATATATATAGATATATTTTACTTGTAGATATGTATATGTATATGTATATATATATATAGTTGTACTAACCTTTATTTTGTATAGCATTTTTTTTTATTAACTCAAAAAAGGGTATCAGATGCATATTAGACACACTCAAACCCAGTTCGTAGTAGAATCCTAGGAGGGGAGTCGTTGTGTAAGTTTAGAGTGTAGTGGAATGACCACCACTCAAGGCTAATTAGGCTACCCCACTCAAACTTCAATGTGATCCGAGATCCATTTCCTTAAAAACACAAGAGGCCAAAAAG
The DNA here is from genome assembly GCA_037954665.1 of Laguncularia racemosa. Lineage (NCBI taxonomy): Eukaryota > Viridiplantae > Streptophyta > Magnoliopsida > Myrtales > Combretaceae > Laguncularia > Laguncularia racemosa. The sequence goes on from JBBMOL010000036.1 coordinate 2,390,139, forward strand.
TTTGGGAACCATTAGAACTTACCTTTCTTACATACATGAAATTTTGAACTAGCAAATAATCACTAAAATGGCATCATGAAAAGTTACAAGTCAAAGTTTTGAATCAATTTCCCTATAAAAATTTCCCTATAAAAGTTATGTTGCAATTAGTGATGTAATTTTATGTATTTTCTACTTGTAAATATTGAAATGTAAATTAAGAATGTTTTGTAACATAAAATTTTGAGTTACAATTTAATCCTTTTCTAGTAATATCCCAGATGGCTCGCATTAAGAAGCCCTTAGACCTAAAATAGATATTGGATTTTTAGCTTACCCTTTAACATCCTAAAGAACAAGCTTACATCAACAATAAGATTAGGCCAGTTCCATCCCTCATGAAGACTGAAGCTAACATCTCCCTAATCCGAGCTGTGGTGCATTTCTAGAATCCAAACTCTGTGGCATTTTTCCTTAGCCCACATGAAATCACACCAACAGTAGAAGAATACATTCAACTTCTTCAAGCCCCTCTATTGGCCAACAGAGTATACGTACCAAATCTAAAATTAGGGCTAACCAGCATTTTTAGCAGGTTATTGGGAGTCCATAAATCAATAATCAGTGAAGCACCAGGGAAATGTAATGGGCATTGCATTCATCTAACAGACTTGCAAACATGGTTTAAAGTCCAATATGATGCTGAAAATAAGATGGACGTCTTATGTGGGGACCTAAAAAATTACGAACATAACCGATCTCATGCTTATACACTATCAACATTTGGAGCTCTCCTTTTTCCTACTAGGGTCCTTTATAATCATTATAGGGTAGCTAAGCTAATGGCTCAATTTTAGAAGGAAAGTCCTATGCTCCTGCTCTCTTAGCCAAATAAATTCATAACCTGGATTTTGTAAAGAGGAAAAAGCATGTCATCTTCAGAAGTAAATCAACCTTATCCTAATTTGGTTCGTAAGCCACACCGAATGCTTTGAGAAAAACATGATTAAACAATCACTAGCCTACCAAATTGATCTCATTGAATCTTGTGGAGAAAAAATGAAATTACCAAATGACATTCCGAGCTACTCTTAGGTCAAGCTACTTGAAAGCTTTAGTTTAGATGACATCCTATGGACTATTAGATAAAGGAATCGCAACAAAATCATCCTAAGGTGCAAAAACTTTTAGACAATCCCAGTAATCGAACTCAATTGGTGTAACAGCTGCCATCCACATTCAATAGTATGTCAATTTGGCACTATTTAAGATATAGTCCGTAAACCATCACTACAATCAATCACATTCGAGTACTAAGACCCCAACATGATAACAACTAATAAAATAGCTAAGTTATTGGGAATAAAAGCTTTGTAGGAGTCCCAAATTGAAGGCATCAATATTGATTTAGGTGAATTTGATGGCGAAGTAGGAAACCATTGAGCCACTAGAGACTTTATCATCAATCAATTGTACAAGACCAGCAGAGAGATCTACTAAGCTCCCGATATCACACATACTACACCAAGTAATCCATGCTCAGAGATGAAAACCTATATGGAACAGTTGCAAGCTCAGATGATTTTCATTTTGATTGTGTAGAAGTCAAAGCAGATACCTGGAGGAACAAATTCAAAGAATCCCACCAAAAGAACAAAGCTTTAGAAGCCTAGCTAAAGATAACTAAATAGAGGATTAAGGAGTTAGAAGCCCCAATCCAGTGGCAAATCACCAAAAAAAGAGGAAGCTTTTGTGAGAACTACTTGTTGAGAAAAAAAAAAAGGAAGAAATAGACATTATGATATTTTGTTTTTTGCTCTCTTTTTTTTCTCTCTCTCTACAATGTAATCAAAACTTTAAGTTTGGCAACTTTAATAAAATTCCAATAATTTCCACTTTAATTTACTGGTTTTCATATTTGCATTTGCTTGAATCATACATGCATTCATTTATTTTTATTGTATATATAAAAAAAAATAACAAGTTTCAAGTGTTGATTTGATCACCAAGTTCCAAGTTAGCACCTAAATACTTGAACCTCACAATAAGTCTATACTACATTCATTCTAGAGCCAAAAAGTGAGGCAACAACAATAGCAATACCGGTGACAAAGCTACTAACCAAAGAATGGTTTCATTGGAACAAGCTATGCAAAATCTCAACAATCAAGTTAAATTTCTAGTGGAAAGTTTGACTCTCCTTTGATTAACGTAACCACTTCAAGAAGGCTATTCAGGGGCCAAAAGGGACAAGTAGTTAAGATTTCACCTCCCAAAAAATGAGGAAATCAACTTTAAGTTTAACCTAACATTTGTGAAGTCAAAACTAGGAATGCAAGCCTCATATAGTCCTGAAGATCTACAAAGGCAATTCGAGAAAATACAGAAAGAAAACTTTTCCAACAATTAGCTGATAAGATGAAGGCTTTGGAAGGATCAAATGGATATGAGTGAACCAGTATCATTGACTTAACAAATTTTGATGCCACTACTTATCTTGAAAAAATTAAGGTACCAGAGTTTGAAAAATACGATGGCATTGGATATAAAAAAATGCACACTAGACTGTATATTTGGAAAATGGGAAAAAATGTATAATATGACCAATTAATGGTCTAGGCTTTCCAAGACAGTCTTCAAGGACCTACTCTAGCTTAGTATGCACAATTGGACCTCAATAAAATCAATAATTAGGAAAAGTTTGCTTGAGCTTTTTATGGGTAATACAAATTCAATATTGAAGTTGCTCCTTTAGTATGAGACTTAAGGAGTATCTACAAAAAACGTAATGAATCCTTTAAAAAATATGCTTAACATTGAAGGGCTCAAGCTGCAAAGGTCATTATCCCAATATCTAAAAAAGAGTTTACATCCATATTTATCAATACATTGGAGAGACCTTATTTCACCCACTTGGTTAAGCAAATATCTTCAAGTTTTACAGAAGTGGTAGTTACAAGATGCAAGGTAAAAAATGCCATCACCTCTAGAAAATTGCCAGTCAATGAAACCTCCAGGACAATATCATCCAAGCCACTAAATAACATAAAAGGAATAGAAATCACAATTGACATGGTTAATTCCGATAGAAACAATAAGCCAACCCCTCGCCTTTCCTTCCAAACACCAAAGCCAACCACAAACACTTCAATCCAACCATAACCAAATAACCAACCCTAGATCAATAAACCTCCTAGAAAATTCACCCAAATCTCAGTCCCCTTCGGCCAAGTCTTTGCTAGCCTCGAGGCTAATAATCTAATCAGTTTTGAAATTCTCAATGAGAAATACAAGCTAAAAACCTATGACCCCAATCTCAAATGTAAATACCATATGGAGTAGGTATGACATTCTATACACAGGTGCTGAAGACTTAAGAATAAAATCCAGGATCTAATCAATACAGGAGTAGTGTAATTAGACTTCATTGAGCTACCCACTCCAATGTCAACAATAACCCACTTCCTAATCATGGTCTTGCCATTAACATGATCACTTCAAAAGCACCTGAACTACAAATTGATTTGGATAGGTTACCAATAGGGTAAGTAGCATGGAACTTATAATAAGTTGGCTTCTTACTATCGGTCAACCTAAAAAACAAAGCACAAGCCAAAACAGTCATCTATCAATTATTATTGAAAGGCAAGATTCAATCATCCTACATTTGGGAAATGTTAACTCTTAAGCCTTACAAGTCAACAACTCAAAAGGAGTTGGAGAAAAGATAGCATGCAAGTGATCCCACATTTAGTTTATTATGACAAAATTCAAGGAAGTTTGATTGTTTTGTTAACGATTCTATCCAATTGCCAATCCATGAAGAACTTACCCTAAGTGGTTAGGGTTTGGATTTTGAAGAAGAAGATAGTCCTTGAATGAGAAGGATAATGATCAAATAGTTAACATGATATGATCTAACTTCAAATTAATGATCCTAAAATGTTACAAAGAATCTAAACAATAGCAAAAAGTCCTAAAAGCTAAGAAATATACTTTCCATGTTCCCTTAGCACCCGAAAACTATAAAGCTGTCCCATTTAATTATGCAATGGTTAATCAAGAGAAACCCTCAAGTTCTATTATTAGAGGAATCACTTGGTCATAAAGGGTTTATAGCCCTAAAGAAGAAGCCATGAAAAAACCTAAAGCTGGTGAATCGAGCAGCAAAGTTATAAAGTCAATAGCAGAAGAAGAAAAAGGGCTGTTAGTTTTTTCAAAGATGATCAAGTCCAATGAGTATAAAACCATGGACTAATTATCAAAAACACCAACCCAAATCTCCCTTATAGGTCTTCTACTCTCTTCCGAGCCTTACAAAGAAGCCTTATTTAGAACTTTGAGGGAAGTTAAGTGCCATAGGGAATATCTACTAAAAAATTGGGGTACATTGTCAATTCCATTTTTACCATTGATTAGATATTCTTTTCAATGGAAGAATTGGGGGGGGAAAGGTAATCAAAACACCAAATCACTTTTCATAATGGTGAAATGTAACATGATTGTTTACAGAGTCCTCATTGATAATGGATCCTCCCTCAATGTATGCCCTCTAGCTACTCTTAACCTGTTAGGTGTTAATACAACTAACATCAAACCAAGTTCTACCACAGGAAGGGCTTTTGATGGGTCAGTGAGGGAAATTGACTTGATGGTAGAAATTAGCCTACAATTATCCTTTCCAAATCCTAGACATACCAAGGACCTTTAACTTACTTCTTGGGAGGCTTTTGATTCACACAATGTAGGCCATTCCTTCTAGCCTCCACCAGAAGATTAAATTCATTTCTAATAGTCAAATCGTCACTAACCGGGCAAACATGATTATGCCATTTATAAAGAAACGGTCATGCCCTACATAGGAGAAGAAGGCCTAGATGATCTCAGAAGCTAGATATTTGATGAGATGTGTATGATTACTAGTTTTGAGACACAGGGATATGGAAAGGTGCAATTTAAAGAAGGTCAAATAGGGACATTTGGTCTTAGATATATCCCTACTCTAGAAGGAAAATTTTCATATGAGGTTTTGGCAAGGAAAAAGGGGAGACGGACTATATAATACTCCAATGAATTTTCCACCAATCCAAACTACATTCACCTATCCGAACAGTGTTTTAGACACTAGTATCTGCAAGAGAAGACAACTCTAATGATCTCTGTAAACACCCCATTTTTGCCCTAGGAATCAATAATTCTCAAAAATAATCAATTTTCCCAATTTTTTCCTATTTTTCTCTAATTTACCAAAAATAATAAAAATATTCAAAAAATAAAAATAAATAGGAAAACACATCAATTTTGAAAAAATGACATCAGAAATGGCAATAATAAATAATAAACAATTTTTACAAAATTTGGAATTTTCAAAAAATACAAAAAAATAGAAAAATCGCATTGCATATATGCAATTTGCGAAATTAGAAAAATCAGGAAAGTGGGCTAGCTCAACTGGTCCGGACCATGGGCTAAGGCGCGGTGCGGGTGCGAGGTCGCAGGTTCGAAACGCGGGGGAAGCAGTTTCCACGTTTTGCGATTTTTTCCATTTACCCAGGACACGTGGCAGCATCTGATTGGCTGGAGGAAGCGCACGCGCCGGGCGCATGATCGTCTTCTACCTCGAGCTCGAAATCGCCGGCGGAAGGAAAAATTCGTATTTCGGCCGTTTCGATTCGATTTTTTGCACAAATCCAACAGATCTTCAATAGAAATAAGATAAACATTATCTAATTGGAATCAAATCGCAACAAATCGAGGGATTGACACAAATCGGAGTTGGTTTTTCTAACCGAAAATCCGATCAGCTTCAATCGGAGGAAATCCGAGCTTATCCAACTCGGTTTCAAGTGCCTATAAATAGAGGAGGAGGGGAGGAAGCAAAAGCACGAATCAGAATTGAGAGAAAGTGAGGAAAGAGTGCAAATCGGAGAGCATCGGAGGAGACCCAAAACCGCGAAGCACCAGCCGGAGTTGAACCACCACCAGGAGGCGATCTGGGAGCAAACCACCGCCACCATTGGATTCAGCAACCTCGAGAAGCTAGGATTCGACACCTCACCCGCTGCAAAAGGCCACCGGAACGCCGTGAACGAGCCTTCCCCACCGCCGTGTCCGATCGATCCGACCCGACCCGATTCGACCCGACCAACCCGACCCGGATCCAGGTAAGTCGGATTTTTCGGATTTTTATTTTTATTTTTTTTATTTAATTTACTTATTTTGTTTATTTATTTGTTCCGAATTAATTTATTATTTATTTATTGGTTTTTGTTATTTGCTTAGTTATTTATTTATTGGTTTTTGTTATTTGTTTAGTTATTAGTTATTTATTTGTTTCCATTTTCAATAAATAGAAAAATGTAGAAATTAGGTTTTTTTTAGGATTTAATAATGTAAAATCAAAAATCAAAAAAGAATAAAACAAGAAAAATAATAATAAATTTTAGATAGGATAGATAATAAACTAAAAATCACGAAAATCAACAAAAATTCCCAAAAATCAACAAAAATTCCCAAAAATCACGAAAATCAACAAAAATTCCCAAAAATCACAAAAATCAACAAAATTCTCAGAAATCACAAAAATAACAAAAAAAATCATAAAAATCATAAAAAAAATTATAAAAGAATCATAAAAATGAGTTTTAGCACTTAGAAAAATCCTTTTCTTCAAATAAATCCAAAATTGATGTTTTTCCCTAAAATCATTTTCAAAATAAAATCAAAGCTTAGGCTTAGAAGTTTTTTTTAGAAAAAAAAATCCCAAAAATGGTAAGAACATAAACTAAAAGAGGTTTCATAAATTAAAATTCACCAAACCAACTTAAGGTTTTCAGAAAAGCGAACTACGACTTGTTTGATCCTGAGTAGCAGGTACATAGGCACCCATCCGGGTCAACCCATAAAATGAATGAAAAATCCTTTTCTTATAATAATTCAAAAACATAATAAAAAGTAACAGAAACACAATAAAAACACATTTCTAAAGAGCAACAATTTCAGGAGATTGGGTGGTAACCGTAAAGGTTTTAATAGGTTAGCCTCCGGACTTAGAAACTCTGGTTTTCCCTTTTCCTCTTCTCACAAAAACGAAAAGAGGAAATAACGTCGACTAGTGGTCCAAATTAAGACTAATCCGCTCCTTTAGTCTTAATTCAATATTTCCCAACAACAGTTGGGTGGCAACTCCAAAAATCAAACGAAATTCCTAACTCAAGTCGAGGATCTACATTAAATGAGCATAGGGTCTAGTCTAGATCGGATTAGGAATGGGAATTCAAAAATTAGACTCGACAATCTCACAATCAAGCAGCAACAAGAATCAATGGGCATATCTTGTAGCTCTCAATCACTCCAAAATTGGTTATCTTTTCCTCTAAATAGCAATAAGCTTGCTTTAAAGTAAAGGTAGACCATGGTTTAATATTTGTTAAGTTTTTTTCTTTCTTTCTTTCTCAATAAGTGTAACCCACATAAATAAAATCAATGAAGTCTTGAATCATTTTCTCAATGTCATTCCATATTTTCCTTTCTAGTTATTCATTTCTTTTATTTATACATTTATCCAAATCCAATAATGAAAATCAGGGATATCCCGTGCACGTAGAGGCTAAAAATATTAATATCACTTCTAACCCTACTAGGCTAGTCGTTGGGGATGATATTGATAACCACAAAGTAATTTCAGAGAACTGGCAAAGATATAAACAAGGTAAAATTTCTATTTATGAGTTAATTAAAATAATCAACCTAGGAAATGAGGATAATTCTAGGAATCTTATGATTGGGGGCAATCTTAATGATGTATAAAAGCGAAGGTTAACTAAGCTATTGTCTGAATAACTTGATATATTCACATGGACTTATAATGATATATCAAGACTTGACCCATCAACCATGGTTCATAAGCTTCCCACACAAGAAGACATCAAACCCAATGAATAAAAATTAAGACGATTTTGACCTAATATTTTACTAAAAACCAAGGAAGAAGTCAAGAAATTATTAGAGGTTAGGTTTATTGAATTATCATATTAGGTAGCTAATATAGTCCTTATGATAAAGAAAAATGGGAAAGTTCACATATGCGTAAATTTCCACAACATAAATCAAGCAACACCAAAAGATAACTTCTATTTACCCCTACACGGATGTCTTGATAGATAATACAGCTGGAAACCATCTTTTCTCATTTATGGATGGTTTCTCAAGGTATAACCAAATCAAGATGTCAAAAGAAGATAAGACCAAGACAACCTTTATCACAACTTTGGTTTTAAAAATGTTGGGGCAACATATCAAAGAGTGATGGTTGCATTATTTCATGATATGATGCACCATGAAATTGAGGTGTTTGTTGTCGACTTGATCGCTAAATCCAAAGAAGGAGAAGACACTCTAAAAAAGTTGTTTGATCAGTTAAGGAAGTACCAATTAAAACTTAACCCAGAAAAATGCACTTTTGGATTTACCTTTGGGAAATTACTATATTTTATGGTAAGTCAAAAGAGCATCATGGTAGACTCAGATAAGGTCAATGCAATACTAGAAATGTTACCTCCGTACACACTTAAAGAAGTTAGAGGACTACTTGGGTATTTGAATTACATTGCTCGGTTCATCTCACAACTCACAAATAAATGTCACCTCTTGTTTAAACTACTAAAGAAAAATGTAGTCATAGAGTGGAATAAAGAATGTGAAGAAGGTTTCATGGAAATCAAGCAATATCTCATGAAGTCTCCTGTATTAGTGACTCTTAAACTAGGCAAGCCATTGTTCTTGTACCTAACAATATTAATTGAACTTGTGGAGTGTATGCTTGGCCAAAAGGATGAAAAGGGAAGGGAACAAGCCGTTTACTACCTAAGTAAGAAATTTACTGAAGGGGAACAAAAATTCTTTAAAATAAAAAGGACATGTTGTGCATTAGTTTGGCAATATACACTCTACTATTTAGTTAAATTAATAAAAAAAATGATCGCCTAAAGTATTTGGAAATCAAAACAACCCTAATTAATAAGATTTCTAAATAGCAAATGTTATTAGCTGAGTTCGACATCACCTATATGAACCAAAGTTCAATTAAAGGTCAAGCTATAGCTAATCAATTGGCTAAGCATCTACTTGAATGAACTTTCTAAGAATCACAAACACCATTCTCAAATGAAGATATATTAGTGGCTAAAAATGATTCTAACTCTAAAAAAGAAAAGATTCTCAAATGGAAATTGTACATTGATGGAGCAACTAATGTATTTAACTATAGAATAAGAACAGTGTTGGTCTTACCTAAAGGTAACCAATTCCCCATAGTGTCGAGTCTAATTTTTAAATTTTTTATTATGTTCCTAATCCGATTTATAATAGATCCTATGCTCATCCAATATAAATCATCAACTTGAACTAGGAATCTTATTATTTATTTGGACTCGCTACCCAACTGAAGTTAGGAAAAATTATTAAATTAGAACTAATTGAGCGAATTAATTCTAATTTAGACAACTAGTCGACGGAATCTCCTCTTTTTATTTTTTAGAAAAGAAAAAGAAGAGGAAAGAAAAACCAGATATTCTCGACTCGAGGACTATCCTATTAAAACTCTAAAGTTACCACCTTACCCTTCTGAAATTTGGATCATGTTTCGACATCTTTTATCATTATATTTTTTTTATAAAAGATGTTAAAAATTACACTAACCATTTGAAAAATGATTTTTTTATTTCTTTTTAGAGTTGTCCCATAAGGGTGTCTACGTACTCGTTATTCAGGATCAAACAAGTCGTAGTTTGCTTTTTAAGAAAAACTTTAGTGGATTTGTTTAAGTTTTAATTATGAAAACACGTCTGGTTTACATTTATTATTATTTTTTTAAGATTTTGAAGAAAACCTAAGCCTAAGCTTTATTATTTTATTTTCTAAAACATTTTGATTTAAGAAAAACCTGTTTTGAATTTATTTCTAAAAAAACAAAAGAGATTTCTATAAGTGATAAAATAATTTATTGTTAATTTTAATTATTAATCTAACTAATTCTAATTTAATAATTTTATTTTATTATTTTTATATTAAATTAGTCATCTTTTGTTTATTCAAATTCTAAAACTTAATTAAAAATTTTTATTTTCATATTATAATTTGTTTCCTGATAAATAAATATCTAAATAGAATGAATAAATAAGAATGAATAAAAAAAATCAAAAAATCGACTAACCTAAATACGGGTCAGATCAAGTCGGTCGGGTCGGATCACATCGGTCGGAGGGTCCTCATCGGCGGCGTTTCGGCGAGTTTCAAGGGCTGTTGAAGGTTGCTTCCAAGCTTTTTGAGGGTGGGTAATCCAATGGTGGTGGTAGATTTCTTCATAAATGCCTCCAGGTGGTGGTTCGTGGCTTGGTCGACGGTTGCGACAAAGGGAGAACTCTGGCGAGCTTCGAAACCTCTGATTTTTCACCCTTTTCTCACTTTTGATCCGTTCCCTAGCTTCCCCACATCGTGCTCTATTTATAGGTACCAGAAATCGAGCTGAATAAGCTCAGATTTCCTTCTAATAGGCACGAATCGTATCTCGGTTGAAAACCATCTCCGATTTGCTCTTAGATTCGTGTGAATCTTTGATTTTGTTATGATTTGTATTAATTGGATGATGTTTATCTTATTTTTGTTAAAGATTTGTTGGATTTATGCAAAAAAATCGCATCAAAACGACCAAATTTCATTTTTCCACGATTTACGAGCATTTTAGATGGAGGTTGAAGACACGTGCACTCCCTCTGTCCAATCACAAGCTGACACGTGTCTTGAGCGTAGGAAAAAATTGCAAAACGTAGATTGCATCCCTCACGATTCGAACCCCTGACCGAGGAGTTTGAAAAATTCCTTTATTTTTTAAATATTTTTCCTTTATTTTTTGCTAAATAGAAGAAAAATTAAGAAAATGGAAAATTGCAAAATTGATCACTATTTGTGATTAAAGGGCATAAATGGGGTGTTTACAATTGCCCCTCTTTGTAGTAAAGTTTGAAAAACTTAACTACAAAGACAGTAAAGACGTCATTTTGTGCCGATAGACTGAGTGGATAATGCCATAGTTGGCTAGTCAATTGAACCTAATTCTAGTAGGAAAAATGCTCCATGAGCTAATGATCCCACGATTGCTTTGATGATTAATACTGCTTGGGGAATGGTCTTAAACAATTTAACAATCTAAAGTAATGTATCATCTAGAAAAGTGCTTTATGGGCTAACTAATTGAACGATAGGAAACATCTCAGAAATTGTTTAGGAATGTGTTATTGTGAGTACACTAACTAATAATAGGAAGTGCGTTACAGGACTAGTGACCGTAAAGAAGAGATTGTTTACGGAAGCGCTCTTATGAGCTAGCCACCTAACAACAGAAAGCGTCTTGCTAGACTAGTGACTGTTGGAGAAGAAATGTTATAGAAGAGTCCTCTCATGAGCTGACTAATCGATATTAAGAAGTGTCTTATAGGACTAACAATCCTAAAAGGAAATTATCTATAAAAGTGCTCTTATGAGCTGATTAATCAATGATAGGAAGCGTCTCATTTAAACTCGCAATCCTAAAAGGAAATTATCTTAAAAAGTGCTCTTATGAGCTAACTAATCAATAATAGGAAGTGTCTTATTTAAACTTGCAACCCTAAAATGAAATTATCTAGAAAAGTGCTCTTATGAGCTAACTAATCAACAACAGGAAGCGTCTCATTTAGACTTGCAACTTGAAGAAAGGAGCTCTAGGAAAGTGCCCCATTGTGAGCTGACTTTAGGAAAGTATATCTAGGAAAGCGCTCCTTTGTGGGCTGACTTTAAGAAAGTATATCTAGGAAAGTGCCTTATTGTGAGCTGACTTTAGGAAAATGTATCTAGGAAAGTGCCCTATTGTGGGCTAACTTTAGGAAAGTGTATCTTGGAAAGTACCCCATTGTAGGCTAACTTTAAGAAAGTATATCTAGGAAAGTGCCCCATTATGGGCTAACTTACTAATAGTGATGGCGGGTTACATCTTATTAACCTAACATTTCTGAAAACGCTTCTGGTGAATTGATCAAATGATTGATAAGAGGTGTCTTTTAGACTACCTAACTTAGAACATGTGATTTATGATGAATGATGATTATTTACCCTAAATGCTTATGGGTTTATCGCAGATAGCAACCAAACACCTGAACCTTTGTGATGGTTTGCTCCTTCTTCGCTTACTCTTGCTTCAAACAGGGCTGAGGGCCTTGATGTGTTTCCTTTCTTGTGAGCATAGCTCTTACAATTGTGGTGTTATCCTGTTATCGCACCAAATCTAATGTTCGGAATAGGTGGAATTATACAAAATAGAAAAATCCATCGAGATTTATCATCATTTCAATGTCCATTATTCATGGTGAGGCAATGGGTAGTGTGTGTTTATGAAAGTTTGTTTAATGACAATTGGTCAAAATAATCGATCATTCAAAGACATTAACTTTACTTGTAGAAGGAATGACAACTAAACTCAACGAAATTTGTACTGATTATTAGCATTCATGAACCTTGGCAAAATTTCAATTTTATTACCTAAGGATAGTACATCTTAATAGCATCCATATTAATAGGGTCTCTCAATTCTGGACCATTCATTTGAGTTAATATTAAAGCCCCTCCTGACAACACCTTTTTTACAACATATAGGTCCTCATAGTTTGGGGTAAACTTGCCCCTTGAATCTTGAGCATTTAGAAGAACTTTCTTCAGCACCAAATCTCCTTCTTTGAAACATCGAGGTCTCATTTTCTTGTTGAATGCTCAAGTCATTCTTTGCTGGTAACACTAGCTGTGACATAATGCATGAGTCTTTTTTCGTCAATCAAATTCAATTGGTTAAGCCTCTTCTTTACCCAGCCCGATTCCTCTAACTGCGCTTTGATAGGATCCGAAAGGATGATATTTCAACTTCAATTGGCAAAACTACCTCAATACCATATACCAGAGAATATGGGGTAACTCTAATAGATGTTAAAATTGAGGTTCTGTAAGCTATGAGGGCGAATGGTAGCATCTCGTGCCTGTCTTTGTAAGTGATTGTCATCTTCTCGATAATTCTTTTGATGTTCTTGTTGGCCGCTTCCATTGCCCCATTCATCTAAGGTCGGTAAGGAGTCGAATTTATGTGGTTTATATGGAACTATTGATACAAATATGTCATCAACTTGTTGTTGAGGTTGGTGCCATTGTCGGTAATAATTGATTTAGGAACTCCATATCGGGCTATTATGTCCTTCCTTAGGAATCGGACTATTACCCCCTTAGTGACACTAGCATATGATGAAGCTTCCACCTACTTAGTGAAATAATCAATGGCTACTAGTACAAATATGTGACCATTGGATGCCTTTAGAGTGATTGGCCTGATGATGTCGATTCCCCACATAGAGAAAGGTTATGGTGCAGACAACGAATGAAGTTCTTTAGATGAGGCGTTTATTCGGTTTGCATAGACTTAACACAAGTGACAATGCTTTACATATTTGATGCAGTCTGATTCCATTGTTAGCCAATAGTAGCCCATTCTCATGATTTTTTGGGCTAGTATGTATCCGTTCATGTGAGGTCCATATATTCCTTCATGCACTTCTTTCATCAGCTCACTTGTCTCTTTTTTGTCCACACATCTTAGCAATGTTATGTCAGGTGATCTTCTATAAAGCACAGGCCCATTTAATAAGAAATGACTTGCTAACCTTCTGAGTGTTCTTTGGTCATTTTTACTAGCCATTTCAGGGTATTTGCTTTTTTGGAGGAAAGTTTTGATATCGTAATACTAGGGCTTATCATCTTGCGCTTTCTCGATTACCAGACAATAGGCGGGCCAATTTTCATTTTCTATTTTTAGTGGTTGGACTTCGGCTCCCCCTATTATCTGAATCATAGATGCTAGTGTGGCGAGGGCATCTACAAACTGATTTTGAGTCCTTGGGATGTATGTGAAGGTGACTGCATCGAATTCGTCGATCAGCTCTGCCAAATGTTGATGGTATGGCACCAATTTAGGGTCTTTCGTTTTGTATTCCCCTTGTGTTTATAATATGATAAGTGAAGAATCTCTGTATACTTCTAATTTACAGATTTCCATATGGCAAGCCATTTTCAGGCTAAGGATGCACACCTCATATTCCGCGATATTATTAGTCTACGGAAATGTAAGTCTCATCGCTGAGAGGAATTGTGTTTCTTCTAGTGATATTAGTACTACCCCGATCCCACAACCGAATACATTGGCAGCTCCATCAAAGAACTTCTTCCATTTAGGGCTTTGTTATGTCCCGTAGTCTTCTGCTGGTTCGCCCTCCGCTATTAATATATTTTCATCAAGGAATTGGGCTTGTGATTCTCGGAGATCTCCTTCAATTGGGTGTTTTGCCAATTGATCGGCTAAAGATTGCCCTTTTATAGAATTTTGATTTATATATGTGATATCAAATTCTGATAAGAGCATTTGCCATTTGAAGATTCTCCCTAGTAAAACGAGTTTCTCTGCTAAGTACTTCAAAGGATCGTGTCTTGTTAGCAACTCAATGGGATAGTAAAGGTGTATTGCCTCAACCAATGCATGACCCAAATCAGAGCACAACAAGTCCTTTCTATTTTCGAATACCTCCGTTCTCCATCTATGAACTTCTTACTCAAATAATATACGAAATGTTCCTTCCCTTCTATGTCTTTTTGCCCTAACACGCACCCCATGGATTCAGGGAGTATCGTGAGGTACAAGAATAAAGGTTTTCCTTGTTTTAGAACTATTAAGAATGGAGGATTTATGAGATAGTCTTTGATCATTCTAAATGCTCTTTCGCATTCATCGTCCCATTCTACTGTGGCATTTTTTTTTAGCAGACGGAATAGTAAACAATACTTATTTGTGAGTTGTTAGATAAAACGAGCTATATAGTTAAATCTTCTCAGCAGACCTCTTACCTCCTTAATAGTGCGCGGAGAGGGTAGTTCCAATATGGCCTTTACTTTGTTAGGGTCGATTTTAATACCTTTTCGGTTTATGACAAACCCTAACAGCTTGCCTGCTGTGACCCCAAAAGTACACTTTTCAGGATTTAACTTCAATTGAAACTTTCTCAATCACTTGAACAATTTCCTTAGGATAATCGCATGATTTTCTTCTCCCTTAGATTTGGCTATCATATCGTTGACGTATACTTCAACTTCTCGATGCATCATGTCATGAAGTATTGCGACCATGGCTCTCTAATACGTCGTCGCTGCGTTTTTCAAACCAAAGGGCATAACGTTGTAATAGAAAGTTCCCCATGTTGTGATAAAGGTTGTTTTAGTCTCATCTTCTTCTACCATTTTTATCTAATTATATCCTAAGAAACCATCCATAAATGAGAAGAGATGGATCCCTATGGTATTATCTACCAGGATGTTTATATGAGGTAGAGGAAAATCCTCTTTAGGCGTAACTTGATTTAAGTCTCAGAAGTTTACGCACACTCGTACTTTCCCATTCTTCTTTAAAACGGGGACTATATTTGCCACCCATTATGAGTAGTCTAACACCTCAATGAACCCCACTTCTAATAGTTTCTTGACTTCCTCTTTAATCTTTAGTAAGATGTCAAGCTTAAACCTTCTCAAATTTTGTTTTTTAGGTTTGACATCTTCTCTTGTGGGAAGCTTGTGAACTACTATTGATTGGTCGAGTCCTGGCATGTCGCCATATGACCAATACATTCGCATATTTAGTTAACAACTCGGTTATTTCACGCTTTTGCTCGTCACTCAAGTTAGCCCCAATCTTGAGGTTTTGGGGTTCCTCTGTGCTTCCTAAATTAACCGTCTTCATTGGCTCATCGATTGAGATTTATTTTGTTCATGTTTTTGCCAATTTTCTTGTATTACTTTGTGGTCAAGGACATCACTTCCAACGGCTGACCCAGCAGTGTTGGAAACGATATCGATGTTTTCATTACTTACTTACGCGAAATGTCCCTAGCGTTCGATAGTGGGAAATCTGTGGGAAAAGTGAAGTGAAAACATATATATAAGCAAAAGAAATAAACTACAATTTATTGACATTTTATTTGAAGAATAATAATCACAATGAAAATCTGTTTAATAATTATTCCCTATCCTTGAGCTGACTTAGTGCTATTAACAAGATAACAGAACCAATTATTAAGAGCTAGATGCCGATTGGACGTGCGAGAGGTTAAGCCCTCATTGCTGACGTCGGCTTAGCTTATCCCTGGCTCTTGAACGGTAGCCACCCGCATGAATGATTGTTGGAGGGGTAGAAAATGCATCTGGGTATCATTCAGCTTCTCTTTCCTTCTGCTTCTGATACCTCTTGCTTGCGCCTCTTCTTGAGATGTAGGAACGTACCCTAGTCCAAACGTCCCTTACTATACCTCCTTGAACTAATGCCCTTCCTTGCTCATGACCATACTCACTTCATTGAACATCTAGAGCCCTAGATCTTTAGGACCGTCTTCCCTGATGTAAGGTATAGCGGTTTCTTTGTAGATAGCATAGTCCTACTCTCCCAATACGGTGATGATCTATTCATTTGCTATGAACTTGACCTTCTCATAGAGGCTTGAGGGTATGGCTCTAGTAGTGTGTTTCTATAGCCTTCCTAATAGTAGATTGAAAGACCTTGGAATGTCGAAGACTTGGAATGAAATGTGGAACATTTGGGGACCAATCTCCACTAGTAGGCTGATTTCCCCTACTATCTCCGTCTTGGATCTATTGAAGACCCTAACCATCGTCGAGCTTGGCTTGATGTTGCCCATATCGACTCCCAGTAGGTCAAGGGTAGCCAAAGGGCACACATTAAGAGAAGATCCATTGTCTATGAGTACTCTGGAGACGATTGTGTCATTGCATTTTACCACTATAAACAGTGGTTTCATGTGTTAGTCTCCATCCTCTCCAAGTTCCTTGGGAGAGAACGATATTTGATCCATGGTGAAGATCGAATCTGCCACATGGCTCAGTTTCTTTATTGCAATGCCTTCTGGTACCCTGACCTATTTGAGTACTCTGAACAGTGCTTTCGGGTGAGGCTCGGATGATGTGAGAAGGCCCATGAGTGATATCTGGGCTGGAACTTTATTAAGTTATTCCATATGATGGGTGTCGAATCCAACAAAAATAAAACCTACTCCTAGACAATTATATGATTTGCATATAGTGGTGAGTAGGGTCGAATCCACAGAGATTGGTTAAACTTATTTCTATTCAAGGAGAATAAAAGGGAAAAGAAAAATGGGGGGTTTTGTTTGTGAATCAAAATAAAGTAAAACAAGGTAAGAAAATCGGATATTAATAAAAGCCTAGCCAAAGGAATCAAGATAGTTTAATTCAAGGAATTGATCATCGATGCAAATGTTCTCTATTCTTAGTTCTAGATAAACTGGTTATGGTTATTAACAAGCTCTAACAACCTATCTCTCCTTACTTCCTCGATAACCTCAGACAAGCGCTTTGAATTATTTCTCTTATTGATTAAACAACCCTAGACAAGCGCTTAG
The DNA here is from genome assembly GCA_037954665.1 of Laguncularia racemosa. Classification (NCBI taxonomy): domain Eukaryota; kingdom Viridiplantae; phylum Streptophyta; class Magnoliopsida; order Myrtales; family Combretaceae; genus Laguncularia; species Laguncularia racemosa. The sequence goes on from JBBMOL010000036.1 coordinate 2,407,667, forward strand.
GATTTAATCCATCAATAGCATTAAGATCTAGAGAAACCATCAATTCATGCCAGTAGATTATAAGATAACCTATTTAAACATGATCACACACCTCCATAACATGAATTCGATCATCTCTTTTATAACCAAACATGTTATTGCGTCACTAAAACTAGAACAATAAAACAATTACGGATTTGACGTGCTAGTTGACAATATATTAACTTGCTAATTGAGTAGAAGAGCTCTATTCATACCAATCAACAAAGATAATAATGACAAAACGATCAGAAGATATATGAATACCCGAAAGCAAAGAATAGAATAAATACAAGTCAATTAGACCTCACAATTCGTGGAGAATGAAACATCTATGACCCTTTGGCTAGAAAAGTAGCTTAGCTACTCATGTTCGTCAATAAAAAGTAAAGACATGATGAACCCGGTTGCCTGCCCTGCCTCCAAGATGATCCAAGGTTCTTCAAGATCCAAAGATTCAAAAGTTCCTTAACCCTCTAGGGTTGGTTCTATTTATATTGTTAGGGGGATAATATGTGATCTTTTGCTAGCAAGATATGAAAATATCTTTCATTTTCCAAGTAGATTTCGAGAAGTAAATGTTCGTCCGCCTAGCACGCCCTAACACACGGCCGTGGGTCAAGCCGTGCCATCCTTTGTGCATATTCTTCAAGTCTTCATCCGCGCCCAGTGTGTACCACGGTTCAACACACGGCCAGATTTCAAGCCGTGCCTTCATCTGTGCATAATCTACAAGTCTTCATCCGTGTCCAGTGTGTACCACGGTTAGACCCACAGCTAGATTTCAAGTCGTGCCTTCATTTGGTTGATGTTCCACACTTTCTTCTCCTTGGCACGTCTAGCTTCCACCACGGCTCCAAGTACGGTTTCGCCCACGGCTTCCACCACGGCCGTGCCCTAAGCCGTGTCTCTCTCTATTCAAAGTCCACATTTTCGTCTTCTTGTTCAGTGTGTAACATGGTTTGCGCCATGGCCGTGCCTCAAACCATGCGTCCGATACACGACCGTGTACTTCAACTGTGTATCTTCCTATTGATTCAAAACCAAGTACACGGCCGTGTGCTTCAATTACATGCCCATGTACTTCCCTCCGGCGGTGTAGATCCTTGTCTTTGAACCAAGTTGTAGATGGCTTCTCTAATTTACTTGAATTGGCATCCTTGACTCCATTTAACCTGATTTATCACGATGATAGAATTAGAGTACCATTTCCTTATGATTTCTATAAAATCAATAATAATTTAACACAATTTATACTATAAAGATTGAGTATAAAATGGATCTATCAAATTCCCCCACACTTAAACTCTTGCTTGTCCTCAAGCAATTGCATCAAATCAATTGAGAAATCTGTCATAGATTATACAAACTTTCTTTTCATCATTCCAAGCATCTATTCATTTGTAATTCATGACTTGTAATTTAATGTCTACTACTTCAACCCAATTGGTTTCCTGTGATCAAATTACTATGGGCAAAATTCAATAGCTAATCTAAACAAAACAAACTTTAATCCTCATGTTTAGCAAAAGAATTTTTTTTCCAAAAGTAAATAATTAATCTACTAAGGAAAAACACCCAATTAAACTTCATTGGATATTATCAAGCATATAATCCTTGCAGTATAAAGTAAAAGCATATGGTATAAGCTCTTTGCTAGATATTCTCCCTTTTATACATCTTTGTTTTATTCAATGAATGTTCACATTCATGTTCTTTTGATTTATTCAAGCATCTATTCTGACGGGTTTTTGCCTGCTTCTTTTCATGAACTTTTGCCTTTTTCGCCCTTATCGTTATAGTGAGTTCATTGAGTCGGCAACATCCCGAGCTCATCACTCAAGTGACCGAGTTTTGAGATACCCCTACGGACTCTTCCTCACTCTAACATTCAAGTTTGAATACTCTTAACTCAATTAGTTGAATCATTGAAGTAATGGCTATGCTTGATTCTTCTTTTTTTTTTTTTTTAAGTGTTATGATTGCTTTACAAACAACTTCAAAGAGTATACAGTAGCTAATATAACCTAGAAGTAAACTTGTTTATTTTTCACTTAGGGACTCGACTTACTCTTAGACTTCCATTTCTAAAGCTAAATACAAGGTAAATTTGTTTCTTAAAGATTTCACTACTTAATTTTAACCATGTATTCTAATCACGGCAGTGGGTGAGTAAAACATTTGAACAAGTCAATTTCACATTTTGTAGATGCTTATTACAACATTTAGTACAATCTCTAGATTTCATGATAATTTTGAAAAAATTTGGCTTAAAATTGCTTAAGGACAAACATTCAAAGTATAAGTTAGTTCTCTATTCTCTATATTTTATTATCCTTTCCGCCACACTTAGCTTGAATAGTGTCCTCACTGTTCCTAATTTAGCACAATTGAAAAGGAATTAACAACTCAAGGAGTATTAGAGAATAAGAGAAAGGAAATACCGGTACTTCCCTGGTATTGGAGTTCTCCCCTTAAGCTTCTGGAAAGTGTCATCTGATTATGTGTATCCTTGCTGCAGCTGATCCAAAGAGTTCAAAAACTACACTAAAATCAAAACAAACTAAACTAAAACAAAACAAAACTAAAACAAACCAAAACTAATGCAAAACAAAACTTGTTTTTTTTTTTTACATGGGTTGCCTCCCATGAAGCGCCTTTCTTTAACGTCTTTGGCTAGACGTTCCTGGCTAAATATTCGGATAAGGATTTTGATTCCAGCCTCGGTGCCTGTGGTGATGGGTTAATAGCATCCGTAACAAAAACAGGAGAGAAATCGTTAGGATGTTTCATGGCATCATAAATGTTAAATTTAATCACTTCACCATCAAATTCCATAGTGAGGGTGCCATCATTTACATCGATTTTCGTTTTAGAAGTCTTAAGGAATGGTCGCCCTAATAATATCAGTGATGAAGTATGAGAATCACTATCGTCTATGTCAAGCACATAAAAATAAGTAGGAAAAACCAACCCATTGACTTGAACTAAAACATCCTCTAAAACTCCCTCAGGATAAACATTGGACCTGTCAGCAAGTTGAACAATAACACCCGTTTCCTTTAAAGGACCAACATTTAAACGTTGATAAACAGATAAAGGCATGACATTGATAGAAGCTCCTAGATCACACATGGCTTTAACGATTCCAAGATTACCTATTTTGCAAGGAATGGTGAACATACCTGGATCCTTACATTTGGGAGGAAGCTTCTTCTGAATAATAGCTGAAACATTTTCACTCACACTAATCTTTTCATTACCTTTCAGCTTTCTTTTGTTAGTGCACAAGTCTTTGAGAAATCTAGCATAGCGCGGTATTTGCTTAATTGCATCAAGCAAAGGAATATTTACCTCGACTTTGCGAAAATTTTCCAGAATCTCTTTTTCTTCCGCTTCATTCTTGGATTTCGCCAATCTGGAGGGGAAAGGAGGTGGTATTAATGTGACCTTTGATGGCTCAACTAGAGACTTGTTAATCTGGTTGCCCTGCTGGCTAGGAGTCGAAATCTCTTTCTTAGTCTCTTCCTCAAGATTAGACGGATGTCCTTTCTTATTTGATCCCTGCAATTCTTTTCCACTTCTCAAGGTAATTGCATTAATGCTTTGCTTCGGGTTTGTAATAGTTTGAGAAGATAACTTACCTTGAGTTTCTAACCTGTTTACGACTGTAGCAAGTTGGCTTACCTGATTCTCCAAGTTTTGAATGCTTTGCTTTGTTTCCTCCTGAAATTGTTTGGTATTCACAGCTAGAGACTTAACAATATCCTCAAGGGGCATACCTGAAGTGAAAGGAGCTTGGGGTACGTGGTGTGATGGCTTTGGCTGGAATTGTTGGAAATGTTGAGGGTTATTGCCATATCGGAAGTTAGGATGATCCCTCCATCCAGGATTGTAAGTATTCGAGTAGGGGTCATACTTCCTTTGTGGCTGTCCTGGGAATCCTCCTACAGCATTGGCGTGTTCATGATTGTCATCTTGCAATGTGGGGCACATGTCGGTCGGATGATTAGGAGCAGCGCAAATTCCACAAGCCTTCACCTGCTGCGTTTTTCCACGAGCTAGCTGCTGCACAAGGGAGGTAGGATTAGAAATTTGATGTTCAAGGTTAGACACATTCACCTCATTTACCTTCCTTAAAGACGTATCATGCCTATACCCAAATTGTTGCGAATTGGCAGCCATAATTGAGATCAATTCCCTAGCTTGACCAGGGGTTTTGTTTACTATGGCGCCTCCACTTGCAGCATCCATCATCTTTCTTTCCATCGGAAGTAGGCCCTCGTAGAAGTATTGGATAAGGAGTTGTTCAGATATCCCATGTTGTGGGCAGCTTGCACACAATTGCTTGAACCTCTCCCAATACTCATGAAGAGTCTCGGTGTCCCTTTGTTTTATACCACAAATTTCTCTTCTTATACCAGCGGCTTTGGATGCGGGGAAGAATTTGTCCAAGAAGAGTCTTACCATATCTGTCCATGTGGTTATAGAACCTGGAGGCAAATAAAACAACCAATCTTTAGCTTTAGTACTTAAAGAAAATGGAAAAGCGCGTAGCTTGATTTGATCGTCGGTTATTCCTTGCGGCCTCATACTATAACACACTATATGGAACTCTTTCAAATGCTTGTGAGGATCTTCATTCTCAAGACCATGAAATGTAGGTAGCAGATGTATCAACCCAGATTTTAATTCGAATTCCACAGCTAGTTCGGGATAGTGAATCCAAAGTGGTTGTTGATTCACATCCGGTGCAGCTAACTCCCTTAAGGTTCTCTCGGGATTTGCCATATCGTCTTCTTTTTCTGAATCAAGGGATGAATCAAACAAATCCGATGCTAAGTTCAGTCTAGTGGATGATCTAGCTTCTTGTCGCAACCTCTTTAGAGTCTTCTCAATCTCCAAATTATAAGTTAGTTCACCTGTCTGAGAAGAACGAGTCATACAAGAATAGAAATAAATTTGACACCAATCCCCGGCAACGGCGCCAAAATTTGATGGGTGTCGAATCCAACAAAAATAAAACCTACTCCTAGACAATTATATGATTTGCATATAGTGGTGAGTAGGGTCGAATCCACAGAGATTGGTTAAACTTATTTCTATTCAAAGAGAATAAAAGGGAAAAGAAAAATGGGGGGTTTTGTTTGTGAATCAAAATAAAGTAAAACAAGGTAAGAAAATCGGATATTAATAAAAGCCTAGCCAAAGGAATCAAGATAGTTTAATTCAAGGAATTGATCATCGATGCAAATGTTCTTTATTCTTAGTTCTAGATAAACTGGTTATGGTTATTAACAAGCTCTAACAACCTATCTCTCCTTACTTCCTCGATAACCTCAGACAAGCGCTTTGAATTATTTCTCTTATTGATTAAACAACCCTAGACAAGCGCTTAGGATTTAATCTATCAATAGCATTAAGATCTAGAGAAACCATCAATTCATGCCAGTAGATTATAAGATAACCTATTTAAACATGATCACACACCTCCATAACATGAATTCGATCATCTCTTTTATAACCAAACATGTTATTGCGTCACTAAAACTAGAACAATAAAACAATTACGGATTTGACGTGCTAGTTGACAATATATTAACTTGCTAATTGAGTAGAAGAGCTCTATTCATACCAATCAACAAAGATAATAATGACAAAACGATCAGAAGATATATGAATACCCGAAAGCAAAGAATAGAATAAATACAAGTCAATTAGACCTCACAATTCGTGGAGAATGAAACATCTATGACCCTTTGGCTAGAAAAGTAGCTTAGCTACTCATGTTCGTCAATAAAAAGTAAAGACATGATGAACCCGGTTGCCTGCCCTGCCTCCAAGATGATCCAAGGTTCTTCAAGATCCAAAGATTCAAAAGTTCCTTAACCCTCTAGGATTGGTTCTATTTATATTGTTAGGGGGATAATATGTGATCTTTTGCTAGCAAGATACGAAAATATCTTTCATTTTCCAAGTAGATTTCGAGAAGTAAATGTTCGTCCGCCTAGCACGCCCTAACACACGGCCGTGGGTCAAGCCGTGCCATCCTTTGTGCATATTCTTCAAGTCTTCATCCGCGCCCAGTGTGTACCACGGTTCAACACACGGCCAGATTTCAAGCCGTGCCTTCATCTGTGCATAATCTACAAGTCTTCATCCGTGTCCAGTGTGTACCACGGTTAGACCCACAGCTAGATTTCAAGCCGTGCCTTCATTTGGTTGATGTTCCACACTTTCTTCTCCTTGGCACGTCTAGCTTCCACCACGGCTCCAAGTACGGTTTCGCCCACGACTTCCACCACGGCCGTGCCCTGAGCCGTGTCTCTCTCTGTTCAAAGTCCACATTTTCGTCTTCTTGTTCAGTGTGTAACATGGTTTGCGCCATGGCCGTGCCTCAAACTGTGCGTCCGATACACGACCGTGTACTTCAACTGTGTATCTTCCTATTGATTCAAAACCAAGTACACGGCCGTGTGCTTCAATTACACGCCCATGTACTTCCCTCCGGCGGTGTAGATCCTTGTCTTTGAACCAAGTTGTAGATGGCTTCTCTAATTTACTTGAATTGGTATCCTTGACTCCATTTAACCTGATTTATCACGATGATAGAATTAGAGTACCATTTCCTTATGATTTCTATAAAATCAATAATAATTTAACACAATTTATACTATAAAGATTAAGTATAAAATGGCTCTATCACTATGATTTTGTATTCACTTGCCTTGATCATCTTCGTGAATGCAGGGAACCCCTCTCCTTCTCCCTTCTCTACTTCAATGCTAGGCTCTTCAGCTGAGGTCTTGTACTTGGGATCATAAATTCTCCCAAAACAAGTGATTCCTCCTATAATAGGAGACTTTTCCTGATCGAGGGCCCGATAATCAAATGGTGCCACCTTATACTTCTCTGAAGGTATTGGGACATTGAATACATATTTCTACTTCAGAATTTTCACCTCAATAGCTTATCCTTCATAGCATTTTATGACTATCGGCTTCGGGTCCGATTTGATCATGTTCACAGACTCGTCTCTCTTCCTTGGTAGGTTGTTTTCTTTTTCAAATTCGGATCCCCATCCACTAGGCGGCCCATACTCAGTTGGGGTGAATGAGTAATTCACTAGGTACTCGAACCTCTCGTGTAACTCGCCTAGGGTACCGACCGTTGGGTCTCCGGTTAACCACCTCTTCTCGATTTGTGACTTGGGAGCTTTATCTGAGACTTGGCACAGGCGACTTTCTTACTGCGCTATTATCTTTACCTGTTTTAGAGACTCTTTTGATTTGGATTCCGGCTCTTTAGATGTAATCATGTTAACGGTAGGCTTGTGGCTAGGTAGTGGGTTAGTGTTAACAATGGGTGTTGGTGCGTTAACAAATTCCAACTACACTATCCCGGCATCAATCAGATCTTGGATTTTGTTTTGGAGCCTCTAACATCTGTTTGTGGAATGCCCCTCTTGTCCCATATGGTAATCGCATTTGAGACTCGGGTTAAGGTTTCTTAGCTTGTACCGATCGTTGAAGATCTCAAAGGTGATCAAATTATGTGCTCGTAATCGAGCAAAGACTTGGCTAAGCGGGATTGGTATTGGAGTGAATTGTCTTGTGACCCTGGTAGCATGGGTTTGATTCATTGGTGACTGCTAGATCAGGGCATTTGCGGTCTGGAATGTCACACAAGACCCAACCCTATCAACCTACTGGATTTAACCGCATCGACAGTAGATTCCTTGGCTTTATTACCTCCCACGGGCCTTAGAGATGATGCAATTCTAGGATGGTCGATTATCTAGAGTCTCCCTAACGTAATGGCATTCTCTATTTAGCACCCCACTGCCACTACCTCTGCAAAACTAGATGACATTTGGCCCACCAGATGTGTGAAGTAAGTCTTCTCTAGAGTGTTGATAAAGATGAATGTTAACTCTTTTCTGAAATCGGGGTTGTTACCCTAGCAGCTTAAGCCCTCCAACGCTGAGCGTACTCTTTAAAGGATTTGCTGTGTTTCTTTCGGAGGCTTCCCAAATCCATTACTAAAGGGGCAACTTCGATGTTGAATTTATATTGCTTGTAGAATGCCCAAGCAAGTCTTTCCTAAGTGTTGACTTGGCTGAAGTCTAAATGTGCATACCAGATGAGGGCGGGACCTGTGAGGCTGTCTTGGAAGGTCTAGACCATGAGTTGGTCATATTGGGCATATTTGCTCATCTTCCGCACATACAGCCTTGTATGCATCTTAGGACATCCAGTGCCGTCATATTTTTCAAACTCTGAGGTTTTGAACTTCTCTGGATAAGCTTCTTTCCCATATATTGGTAGATTGGTGATTCCAGCCTACTCAAAGCCGTCAGGTCCTTCTAAAGTCTACATCTTGTTAGCTAGTTATTGGAAAAGCTTTCTCTTTATCTCCTTTTTCTTGTCTTCCATTTCCTTTTTTATGTCATCTAAGGTTGGGCCGAGATTGACTCTCGGTTTATACTTGAATGTTGGGTTAAGGTGGGAGTTGATCTCCTCATATTCTGGAGGCTGACTCTCTACTGCTTTTCCCTTTCTAGCTCCCAAATGTTCTTCATGTGTTGGTTAAGTGGTGCGAAGGAGGCCAATGCTCTCAGTCAGGAGGTGGACTTGTGTAGCCAATTGTTAGACCGTTTGTTCTAGGGATACGATCCTTGGGTCCGAGGTGGCGTCTGCGCTAGTGCTATTGTTATTGTCATTGTTGTTGCCATTGCTTGCCATTTTGGTCTTGGAGCAGGTGTGAATTGAACTCCTTGGAGTGTTTGGTTGTTTATGAGCTATCTTTGATACCTAGATGCGCATTCTTTTAGTTTGATGTATGTATGTAAATATGATGCATGTATCACACAGATGCTTGAAAGAAAAAGGGGCTAACAATTGATTAATGATATAATACTGAAACTTTATTTTTATTAATATTGCAAACTTGGAGTTCAATACTCTAAAAACACGAAAAGGAAAGATACAATATTGATTTATTTCCTAGTTTCTAGTCTTCTTCTTCTTTGGCTATGTAGGCGCCGACTCTCTGCCAATGATGGCTTCCAACTCTCTAATTCTAACCTGGGTCATCTCCAGCTGAGCTTCCAAGGCCTTGTTCCTTTAGTCGGACTCTTTAAACCTACTTTTCCAGACATCCTTTTTGTAGTCTGCAGCTTCGAAGTAGACTTCCATCTATGCCCTAACCCGTTCCATGTAGGTTTTTAATTCTTGACCTACATTGTTTGGCGCAGGTTGAGTGACATCTAGGACTCGGTAAGCCCTTTTTTCGGTCTGGTACAATTGGTGGATTATGAAGTCTCTTGTGGCTCGATGTTTACCCACTTCACCATCCAGGTCTCCAAGGTCTATATTGGGGCTCTCAATCCGGGCTTCCCATAAGGCATTGACTTCCGCCAGCTTAGTGATGTTCTCAGCTACTAGTAGACTTGGATCTTGGTATTCGAATGTGATTCCCTCCAATTATGGCTTGTAGACTATATCTTAAATGGTATCAAACTGACGAACCATCAAGTTCGAGTGACAACCTGTGCACCCACTAATACTAATCAATGGAACAGCCTGAAGGTTCTTGCATGTTAGGATGACCTTATCACAGTAGCTCCATCTAGCAGTCTAGAGGATGTTGTTGGCACTAAAACCCTTAAGTACTTCTACCCAACTGTGGCTAGTAAGATCATGGGGCAGCTCCATCCTCTCTATGCAGGAATCCATGAGGTCTACCTACTAGGCTAAAGATTTTCGGACCATGTTCAACCCGAAACATTTGAGATGGCTCACAAACCATATAAGGATGAGGTTGATATTTGAGTAGAGGATTCCATGGCCCTTCTTCTTGACGAAATTCAGGTTCCAAATCTGTTCTGCTAGTAGAGCCAAGATATAAGACTTCATTTCTAAGAATTAAGCCACCAGCTCTGCAATTCTATAGTGGATATGAAAGATCCCAGTAGGGAAGAGTATGGTTGCAAATGCCATCAAGATGAAAGCATAAACCCTTCTCTATTTATAACTATTGGGATCCCCGCACAGGATATCCTTTCTGTTCCCATCATCATTCCTCGCTATGAACCAGGCTTCCAATTCGTTCATTCGGAGGTAATATCCATTGTTGTTTCCTATTGCCTAATTGATTGTTATCTTACTAATATCTAAGAGTTTATTGAAGATATTAGCTGGCCCAGCTTCAAGATCTGGCACATACACCCCACTGGTAAGTGATGGAGCCTGCAGAAGTTGGGTATATTCTTCCAGAGTTAGTGTAATTTCATGTGGCCCAATAAAGAATGTTGCAGGCTCGATTTCCCATAAGTGTAAGATAACCTGAATCAGAGGTAGGTTCATTTCCATCTCCATTAGTGATAGAATGGGCCTTATCTTTTCCTGGATGAAGGCCTATTTCTCAAGGTCATACAAAGTAAACCAATGGTCTAGTACCAATTTTGGATCCAAAGGTTTGTAAACCTATATTTCCTTACGGAAGAGACGGTCAATTGTGGGACTGGCCATCCATTACAACAGAAATTCCTAATTACACACAAAAATTTTTACAAAGTACAATTGATGCTATTACAAGTAACTGTATCTGAACTCTAGAAACTGAACAAATGAATTATATCATTAATCATTTACCAGCCCATGATTTCATATATGCAGATAGGTGGGTTCTAATAGGTCCCCAAGCTCTATGGCCTCCTGCATTCTCGAAGAAATGGATCTCAGGTCATATCGAAGCATTAGGTATGGTAGCCTAATCAGCCCGAATGGTGATCATATCACTTCGCCCGGAACCTACACAATGCCCCCCCCCATCCTAGGGTCCTAAGACGGCCTGGGTCTGACCGTATCTAATCAGACAATTACATGCATGGAAACTTAATAGCAATAAAGAGATAAAAAAAAAAAAAAAAAACTTTACTAAATCCTTGAATCAAGAATACATATGAACATTAGTATCAACAATATTTCACAATGTAAGAGTTAATTAAAGATGTCTAGAAATGATGATTTTAGAGGGTTTAGGTAGCTAGCCTACTGTGGTTCCCCAGTGGAGTCGTCATCCTGTCAGGTCTAATTTTTAAATTTTTCATTATGTTCCTAATCCGATTCATATTAGATCATATGCTCATCCAATATAAATCCTCAACTTGAACTAGGAATCTTATTATTTATTTGGAATCGCCACCCAACTGAAGTTGGGAAAAATTAATAAATTAAAACTAATTGAGCGGATTAATTCTTATTTAAAAAACTAGTCAACGGAATCTTCTCTTTTTATTTTTTAGAAAAGAAAAAGAAGAGGAAAGAAAAACCAAAGATTCTCGACTCGAGGGGGGGGGGGGGGGGGGGGGGGGGGCGCTATCCTATTAAAACTCTAAAGTTTCCACCTTACTCTTCTGAAATTTGGATCATGTTCCAACATCTTCTATCATTATATTTTTTTTTATAAAAGAAGAAGATGTTAAAAATTACACTAATGATTTGGAAAATGATTTTTTATTTCTTTTTAGAGTTGCTCCATAAGAGTACCTACGTACCCACTATTTAAAATCAAACAAGCCATAGTTCGCTTTTTATGAAAAACTTTAGTGGATTTGTTTAAGTTTTAATTATAAAAACACATCTGGTTTATGTTTATTATTATTTTTTTAAGATTTTGAAGAAAACCTAAGCCTAAGCTTTATTATTTTATTTTCTAAAAAAATTTTGATTTAAGAAAAACCAGTTTTGAATTTATTTCTTAAAAAAAAAAAGGATTTTTCTAAGTGATAAAATAATTTATTACTAATTTTAATTATTAATCTAACTAATTCTAATTTAATTATTTAATTTTTTATTTTTATTTTTTATTATTTTTATATTAAATTAGACATATTTGTTTATTAAAATTCTAAAACCTAATAAAAAAATTTTATTTTCAGATTATAAATTTTTTTCTAATAAATAAATATCTAAATGGAATAAATAAATAAGAAAGAATAAAAAATAATAATAATAAATCAAAAAATCAACTAACCTGGATGTGGGTCGGATCGTATCAGTCAAGTCAGGTCGGGTCAGAGGGTCCTCGTTGGCGGCGTTCCGACGGGTTTCGAGGGCTGTTGAAGGCTGCTTCCAAGCTTTCCAAGGGTAGGTAATCCAACGGTGGTGGTGGATTTCTTCATAAACGCCTCCAGGTGGTGGTTCGTGGCTTGGTTGGCGGTCGCGGCAAAGGGGGAACTCTTGCGAGCTTCGAAACTCTGATTTTTCACCCTTTTCTCACTTTTGATCCGTCCCCTAGCTTCCCCACGTCGTGCTCTACTTATAAGCACTAGAAATCGAGCTGGATAAACTTGGATTTCCCTCCGATAGGCACGAATTGTATCTCGATTGAAACCCATCTCCAATTTGCTCTTAGATTCGTGTAAATCTTTGATTTTGTTACGATTTGTGTTAATTAGATGATGTTTATCTTATTTTTGTTAAAGATTTGTTAGATTTATGCAAAAAAAAATCGCATCAAAACGGCCAGATTTCATTTTTCCGCGATCGGCGAGCATTTCGGACAAAGGTTGAAGACAGTCACGTGCCCAGCGCGTACGCTCCCTCCGTCCAATCACAAGCTAACACGTGTCATGGACGTAGGAAAAAATTGCAAAACGCGGATTGCATCCCCTGCGATTTAAACCCCTAACCCGACCCCACCCCCCCCCCCCCCCCCCCCCCCCCCCAACGCATAAGGCCAAAGCCTGGACCGGCTGAACTAGCCCAATTCTCAGATTTATTTTACACACATATTATACATAAGTGTGGTGATTTTTATTAATTTTATATTATTTTGAAATTCTAAAAATTTGTAAAAATTATTTAACCTCTTTTATTATTATTTCTACCATTATCTTCTAAAATTGGGATATTTTTCCTATTTATTTTATTTTTTAATATTTTTTGCTAAATAGAAGAAAAATTAAGAAAATGGAAAATTGCAAAATTGATAACTATTTGTGATTAAAGGGCAAAAACGAAGTGTTTACACATAACAATGAGACTCATGTTCCCATATACTAAACGTCGCAGAATACAAAGCATACATTCTAGGTCTCGAAATGGCCTTGGATATGGGAATTCAAGAATTAGAAGTGTATGGGGACTCCTCACTCATTATTTGTCAAACTTGAGGAGGATATAAGACAAAAGATCCAAAATTGGTACCTTATTACTAGCACTTGTCACAATTAAAAGGAAGTTTAGAGAGATCGCATTCACATATATACCAAAGATATAGAATCAGTTTGTCGATGCTTTAGCTCCATTGGCATTTTTTACTCAAATAACAGAAGGGGTAAAAATCTATCCTCTTAGGATCGAGATTGAAGATAAACTTGCTTTTTGTTTAGCTGTTGAAGGAACGTAAGACAATAAGCCTTAGTATCATGACATCAAGATCTAGCTTTAAGAAGAAAGGTATTTAGAAAAGGCTAATAAGAAAGACAAAAAATACTTAGAAGATTGGCAACTCATTTTTTACTAAGTGGATCCACACTATATAGGTGGTCATTTGATAGCACATTGTTGAAATATGTCGATAAGAAAGAAGTAGACACCCTTATGAAAGAGGTACATGAATATATGGTCCTCACATAAACAGCTACATGTTAGCTAGGAAGATCACGAGATTAAGTTATTACCAAACACATAAGACGTTGTCATCCATGTCAAATTTATGCCAACAAATTAAATGCCCCTCCTCAAGAACTTCATACACTTTTTTCACCATAGCCATTCTCTATGTAGGGTTTAGACATAATTAGACCAATTAACCTAAAAATATCTAATGGTCATCGATTTATACTGGTGGCAATCGACTATTTTACCAAATGGGTCGAAGCTTCCTCATATAGTAATGGTGCCAAAGGTGTAATAGTCAAATTCATCAAAAGAGACACCATTGCTCGATATGGATCTCCTGAGTCAATTATTACAAATAATGGCACAAACCTCAACAACAAGCACATGATGAAATTGTGCCAACATTTCAAGATCAATTATAAGAATTCCACTCCATATCGACCACAAACAAATGGAGCTATAAAAGCAGCCAATAAAAATATCAAATGAATTATTGAAAAGATGGTCCTTACTTACAAAGATTGGTATGAGATGTTACCATTTGCACTCATGGCCTATCAAACCTATCAAACCTCCATCAAAACATCAACAGAAGCTACCCTTTACTCTTTAGTATATAGTACTGAAGCGGTATTAATAGTTAAAGTTGAGATTCCATCACTCAGAATATTGTCAGAAACTTAACTAGATGAAGCTGATTAGGTAAAAAAGCGGGTTGACCAATTGAGCTTGATTAATGAAAAGAGGTTAGCAGTATTATGCCATGGCCATTGTTATCAATAAACAATGACTAGAGCCTTTAACAAAAAAGTGCGACCTCAGAGTTTCTAGGATGGTGATTTAGTTTTAAGGAAGATCATCCCAAATATACAGAATCCTAGAAGGAAGTTTACTCCTAATTACGAGGAGCCATGTTTTGTAAAGAGAATATTATCTAAATGTGCATTAATTTTGTCACATATGGATGGTCTATATTTAAAGGACCCTATAAATTCTGATGCAGTTAAAATGTATTATCCTTGATGAATCAATGGAATCTTGCCTGAGTTTATTGAAAATATCATTAGATATCCTCGATAATCATCAAATCGATCATCTCTCTCCTCATTGATAAGTTTCTTTCTCCTTTACTCCAATTTTGCGTTATACACTCAAACACGAGGGAAGCTGTGAGGAATAAAACAATGATGAATAATGAAAAACTCTTCAAATACTCTATCATGGTTTCACCTTTTTTCAAAAAGGAGTTTTATTTACTATTTAGGTTAGAATCCCAAATAACGGGAGTGGAGATAAATTTGAACAAAATGAATTTGAAAAGTTGAAATTCTGGAATGAAAGTGAATATCACACAAGCATGGTTCGTCCAATGATAGAAGGAGTTGATTTAAGATGGAGACAAGTAAACAGGTGCATTGAACTTCAAGAAAAAGGGTTCATTATTTAGGCATTATCTACAAAACCAAATAAAATTCTTCACTATTAAAAATACATCATGCATGAGGAGTAA
Organism: Laguncularia racemosa; assembly: GCA_037954665.1. NCBI lineage: Eukaryota > Viridiplantae > Streptophyta > Magnoliopsida > Myrtales > Combretaceae > Laguncularia > Laguncularia racemosa. The sequence continues at coordinate 2,422,826 of JBBMOL010000036.1, forward strand.
AATTTTAGATATGCCTTAAGATGGTCAATCTATAGGGGCACTTTCCTAAAAATCATTTTTAGGTTTGCTAGCCTGTAATAGATACTTTCCCACAAAAATTAGTTAGCCCATAAGGGCACTTTCCTAAAAATGATTTTTAAACTTGCTAGTTTGTAATAAATGTTTTTTCATAAAAATTAGTTAGCCCACATGACCATTACCCAAAATTTTCTCTTTCTTTAGGATTGCTAGTCTGTAATAGACGTTTTCCCATAAAAATTAGTCAACCCACAAAAGCACTATCCTAAAATTCATCTTTTCTTAGGGTTGCTAATCTATAATAAACGTTTTCCTATCAGTCAGCCCATATGAACACTATCCTAAAATTCATCTTTTAGGGTTGCTAGTTCGTAAAGATGTTTCCCGGTATAAGATAATCAACCCATAAGGCACCATCCTAGACATCTTTTGCTAATTTATTGAAATATTTCCATAACTCTTCAAAGTATACTGATAGGCAAAAATGGTATATCTCTTTAGTCTTTGTAATAAAGTTTTCTTCAAGCTTCATCACAAAAAGGAGTAGTTATAGACACCATTTTTGCTCCATCTTTATTTTAGTTTTTATTTTTTATTTAAAAAACTTTTCAAGATAAATGCACTTTATTTGCATTATATGACCTAGCCACAGGCCAATGGCTTATTAGAAAACACACACATGCATTTACAAGAGACTAAAGTTCGATTCCCCATTCATATAAAATGAGTGCAAATTTTTTTTTTAAATGGAAAAGTGAAAATAAATACGATTTAGTTACATAATGTGTTGAGGTACATGCCACCAGTCTAATGGAAAGTACATGCACGCAATTCCCCCTAGTCCCAAGTTCGAACCCTTGCTCGCGCAAATGCGTGAAAATTTTTTTCTTCGGTGAAAAACGTAAGTTAAACCCACAATTTCGATTTTTTTTCTTGTATGCCAAGAAAGGATAAAAAATGGGTTGAACCCACAATTTCTTCTTTCTACAATTATTTTGTTATAGTGAAAAACATGAGTTGAACCCACGTTTTCACCGTCTTCAACCTCCATTATCCACTATAGAAGAGCACGCGGAGCTCAAAAAAAAATTCTTCTTTCTTTCTTTCTTTTTTTAAATTCAAACTTCTAGAAGATCAAGCAACATGATTCAAGAAGCAAATGCCTCCGGAATCAAATTAAATAAGTGAAATAAAAACATTAAAATTACAAAAATGGATCTTCTATTAAAATTTCCAACCTTTAGCTTTTCTTCTCCCCCTTGCATTTCAACTTGCATTAGCCTATAAATAGAGCTCCATCCTACCTAAATTGCTCTAAGAAATCATTGATCTAAATTCTAAACTATCCTTTTCTTTTCATTTCGATTTTTCGGTGAAGCTTTCTCTCTCTCTCTTACTAAAAATTTTTTCTACAAGTCCAAAATCGAGCTAACCATTGCGCCAATCATCCCACTAACCCTCAATTCATCTTAAACTAATCAAAATAACCTCAATAAACATTTGCCAATTACCCCTATCTTCCACTATTCCGACTAATCCCACTCCAATGACTTGGTGTTGCACCATCACTATCGGTGCATTCCTCCACTCCTAGAAGCTCCGGTTGACAGCTATATAAGCCTTGAACACTGCTAAGAGCAACCACATGAAGCCTTAACCCTCCACTGTTGTCGCTGGACTCGACAATCCGACCTAAGTTCGTAATGTTATTTAATTTGATTTTATTTATTTTTCTTATTTTCAGAGATATTTTAATTTTTTTAATTCTTTTTAAGTAATTTTAGTTATTTTTTAAAAATAGTTTAAATTTTAAAAATTTTTAAAAAATAATTATTTTATATTTTTAAGACATTTAGGATTTTTTTATATTCTAAAATAACTAGTTTTTTATTTTTTTTAAAGACATTTTAGCATAAAAAATTATTTCTTTTTTATCTAAAAAATATATTTTAGATATAAAAAAATTCAAAGAATTATAATTCTTCATAATTTTTATTTTTAACAAACTTTAAAAAAAAATAACTCATGTGAACTATGGTTGGTCTGATCTCGAATACTTGGTACATAAGTACCGTCAAGGTGACCTCATTTGTAAATAATAATTATATTTATAATTTTTTTCTTCTTTCCTTTTTTTTCTTTATTTCAAAAAAATAATTTTAACTCGGAAGATTAAAAAGTGGTAACTATAAGGTTTGAATAAAATAGCTCTTGAATTCCAAAATTTTTTGTTTTTTTTTTTAAGTTTTATGTAGACTAATAGTCAAATTAAGACTAATCCACTAAATTAGTCTTAATTTAATACTTTTCTCGATTTCAATTAGGCAGTGACTCCTTTTTTAAAAAAAAAATCTAATCTTAGTCGAGACTTTACATTTAAAAAAAAAAAAAAAGAGTTTAATGTAAGTCAGATTAAAAAAGAAAATGATCTGAAATTTAGGCTTGACTCTATTATTAAAATAATTTAGTATAAATGCATGTAAATCTTCTATATTATAATATATGGTTCAATTTATGAACCAAACATAATTAAACCTAAGTTACATGGTTCCAAACAATTCCTAAATTGAATCACAGGATAATAAGAAGAAAGTGAATCATATCTTATTGTTCTATTTCGTTTAAAAAAAAACTAAACCAAATCAATTTACGTCGTACCTATATATTTATAATAGTGATTTGCATCATAGGAATTCATGGACCCAGCATCTTTCCATGTAGGTCTTGCAGATGTAAGGATTAGAAGCCCATGATCCGTGGAATTGGTGATATACTAAAGTAATTTTTATATTCTTTAATACATGATCTTAGGACAAACCACATACATCAGTTCATGTAAAGATACAGTATTCCCTTCTAACGTAGGCAGGCATATTAAGTTGCGCAAGAAAAAATTGATTTAGTACCAATTCATTGTAACAGGAAGTTGGTGGTTTTAAATAGTTATATATTATTAATTAACCAAACTTTATTGCCACAAAAATCATGCAACTTTAATGAATATATCAAGCACCTGATGCAACACCCATTTACATAAACTTAGCATTATCAAGCACCAAGTATAAACCTTATGACGTCGGAAACGCACCATGTTGGAAAATTAAATTTTTATGTGATAGTCGTGCACTCCTCTTAGGTGGTGGAGCCCCAGGATTTGAAGTATATCGCAGAAATATTCTTACTTTACGTAGACATTTTTATATATAAAATGGCTTGCTATCACTAAGAATTTATGCATGTTGCACTCTCTAATTGATACTTCACCTAGCTTAGCTAGAATTCCAGAACTACAACACACCTAAAGAGAATCCTAAGATCAAAATGAGTTCCATAAATGTAGGATGTTTTCAAAGGATGAAACCATTCATAGCAGTCATATTTCTGCAATTCGGACTTGCTGGGATGGACATCCTATGTAAGGCTGCCCTGAATCAAGGAATGAGCAATTTCGTGCTCGTCGTCTACCGCCACGCTGTAGCAACCATAGTCATCGCTCCGTTCGCGTTCATTTTTGACAGGTTTGTTCTCTGAATTTCTTACCATTCGATTGTGATGACCTGCTTTTACTAACAAAATATGGACTCACATATATATATATATAATAACAGGAAAACAAGGCCAAAGATGACGGCTCCGATTTTTACCAAATTGGTGGTGCTCAGCTTACTAGAGTAATTGTCTTGATCTTCAAGAAATATGCTTATTTGAATTCATTTAAATAGAAGTTGCTCTTATTGTTTTCTTATTTTCATTTTACATATAGGCCAGTGATTGACCAAAACTTGTATTATCTGGGAATGAAACGTACGACAGCAACATTCGCAGCTGCCATGTGCAATATTCTTCCTGCCATAACGTTCATGATGGCTTGGCTTCTAAGGTAACTGAATAAGATATACTTAGGAGGAAGGTGGAAGCAAACTCAACCCAACTATCTTTTGGAAATTTCTGATAACGCTTGGATGGAGTATTAAAACGGAAAAATTCATTAGATAATGGACTATTGGTTCAAAGCCTGCAGATCGTTACATATTTTGCACTCTTATACACACCGGACTGAATCTAAAGGTCCAAAATACATCATTTCTATATAATCAACTAACGAGAAAAGAATATCGATAGTTGTGTTATTATAAATAGTGAAAAATTGCAATCATAAGCTTTGTTACCAATATGTTTGTACATTTCCCTGCAGGCTAGAGAAAGTTGAGATTAGAAGCATCCGGAGTCAAACTAAGATATTTGGAACGTTAGCAACTG